>MU008180.1:61883-661883 GCA_010909165.1 Anthoceros angustus | reverse complement strand
CCGCATGCTGGAGGGTTGCCTGACATTGTAGATCCTTGTGCAGGGCACGGGAATGCCACAGTAGTAGCTACAGTTGGTGGGTACGTCGAGCTGGTGGAAACAGCACCCAGAATAGAGAAGCTGAAAAATCTGCTGACTCAGAATCCATACAAGGAAGAGCACGATAACACAGAGACTGGCCATGGGGTTGCTGGTACTGCACGAGATGAGGATCTGGGGCTGTACAGCTGGGATTATCTATCGAGCAATGTACAGGCGAGTGATCAAGAGCTGGAAGGAGCCCTTAAGGAGCTCGGCGCTGTGCAGATAGGAAGGCACTGGAGGACTTTAGAACCCCAGTTCATGAAGGGCCTCCTCGAAGTCCTCCTTTTGAATGCTGTGTACCATGACTGGCCTTTAGATGGCCTCAAGGCGTCCGACGTTTTACCCACCATGGCGGCTGATGGTTTCTCTGAAAAGCTTGTCCGGCACTGCTTAGCCGTATACGGAGTACAGGTGCGTTTCCAGTTGCTGTCTGATATCCCTTTCTGATAGCATAGCGTTGTAACCAAGCGTTGTCTCCTTCTGCACAGATGCCAGGTATGCAAGAGGAAACCTGGTTACTTGACCAATCCAAAATTTGCATCCAGTACGCGAGAGAGCTGCTGCTAGATAACCCAAGGTGACGGTCCAGTCTCTGTACTGATGGTGCTCACCTACTATCACTTTGGCCATTACAATTGATTGTAGAAGTACTGCAGGTGGAAGTCTGAAGAGTTCCTGGAAGCATGGCAACGGCGGTTGCCGCCTGCAATCAGGCCTACCTTGGAGATGCTAGCGGGAGAGGCTTTGGTGGAAACTTTGGGGTCTCAGTCATGGGTGAGAGTTTTCAGCCGTTCCTCCCTCCCCATGAAACCTGCAGAGCGATTTGCTGCACTCTTCAAAGAACAGCCAAAATGGTTGTGGGAAGATCTGCAGCATTATGTCAGGTTAGCCTCCTCCTTACGTTAGTTCCTCGTTTCTGGTTTGCGTCCTTACCGAGTTACCTGGCATCTGACCAGAATTCTCATGCAGTGATCTACGGGTTCCTGGACTATCAGTAGAGGCAATGCTGCTCAAGTACACCAGGAAAACCCAGCCGGATGCAGCCTTTCCGCCCGTGTACAATGCAAGATGAACATTTTCAGACCACCGAACTCGCGAGACGAAATTGCAAAATTTCTTTCCGATTTTACGCCCCATGACATCTTCACATTAATGTCTGCTACCCATTTTTTCTTTATGTCTCGCAGTACATCTGATTTCAATCAGCCTTCTACCATCCTTTGCCGATTAGCCATAACCAATCGAGTGTAACGCCCAAGAACAGGCCAACAATGAGAAACAGAACCAAGATGTTTCCAATCGCGTTTTGTTCTGGGCCCTGAACAACCCAAAAAAAGCCAACGTGCGTGATAGCGGTAAGCATAACCTCAGACTGTGGCGACCTAGTGTGCAGTCATTCCGTGATACACTGCAACGACGGTGGAAATTACGTACCGTATAGCCTTGGGGTGCATTGACGAACACACAGACTGAGAGGTACCCATTTGTCAAGCCCAAAATTATGGTGAGCATTAGCATCCACCCTTGAGTGCCGTACTTGGCAGTGAAATAAAACGCAGGAACCAGAAGAAACCGACTCAGACAAGCTGTCATGAGAAGGCGCCTTGATTTCAACATCAAAGCATGACACAGGGGTATATATCGGCCCACCAGATCCCCCACGTTGAACATCGCAATCAGGGTGATCGCATACCTGATTACAGACAAGCGGTCCCTCAAACTTGCAGCAAAGTATACGTAGTAAATACAGGTCGTACAGATGCTGCAAAAAGAAAGTTGACCGGGATGAGGCGAGAATGAAGTCGGTTACCAAGACCCCAGTCGATGTCTGCCAGTGTCCTCAGACAGGAATCCCGGAAAGATGGACAGAGTAAGCATGTAAATGAGGACAACATCAAAGACGTAATCAATATTTAGCTTGATTAGCTGCATACTATTTAAGCGTGCCGGATATTTGGCAGCTTCTTCATCCTGTAGACGCAACCGAAAAAGAGTTCTGATTAGTTGACCCAATTTACAGGAATCTAAAGCGCAGGGTGGTTCGCAATGTACTTGGCCAATTTCTTCTGCTGCAATTCCGCCTGCAGTTAAATCAGCTGCTACTGTCTTTGCGCCATCAGCAGAAGCTTTTAACCGATACTGCTTCACAATCTCAAGTCGAGGGAACACACTGGCGTATAAAATAATGCAGATGAATTCAAAGAAGGCCGACACAAAAAAAAAAATTACTGCACACGCCGAAACACTAATAAGTGCGGTGAGAAGTGGCCAGAGTCTGGGGTCAGCAGATTCAGCAATGAAAACGAAGGACAGAGTGCAACTCACGAGCGCCTTTTCTGAGGCCATCTTTCGTGTTTTCGAAAGCTGCCTTAGTTATCATTCGTAAACCTGAAGTTACCGCGCCTGAAGCAGCCAAACCTGCTGCATAAGACTGGTTGAAAAGCATGACAGACAACGTCCCCGTCAATATCATAACCCGATACAAACAATACTCGCAAGCTTTTTTCTTTCCTCATACACGTAGCAGTCTTAAGAGTACCTGGATAAACTCGGGGTGCATGTAGGAAAGATCACCAAACATCCCTCCTTGTACATGTGCATCGGCTATCCCGAAACCTGCGATAATGATAGATGTCCCTACATACGGACCAATTCCACCACGTCCCGAAGTGGCAAGGTCCAGCTGTTCCACAGAGATGTCTTAGATAACAAGCTCAGTAGACAAGCTTCCCATACATGTTCTTCAGGATTCAATACTTACCACCGGTATCAGCAAAATCAACAAGAAGAAGGAGGAGTAGCCAAACAGGATGCGGAATCGCGTGTTCACTTTAGCCTCATGGTATGTGAGGATGGCCATGGTAGCAAGCGCAAATGGCTGGTACACCAGAGTGAAGACCCGCGCCGGGTGATATTTCTGCAAAAGCATGCCTCCGAAAAAGCTGCTCATCTGTGGTCTGAACCAAATTGCTACTCAAATGCAAGACTTTCATCTCAGGCTACACAACGGGAATGAAACACTTACAGGGAATACGAAGGCAAAATAATCCTCGACTGTGAGCATGCTGTTCCATGAGAAAAGACTCCCGTTCCCCAAGACCCAACAAACGAAGTACGCTGCCCACATCCCCTGCACATTGATGTGTCACAAGCCGCATGCAAGCGAGAATGCCACAATTCAGTCAAGAGAGGGTCTTACCCTTGTAGAGGACGTGGGAGCACTCAAGTCCCTTGCATCTTTGGGAGCACCCAAGGCCGCGGAACTGGGCGACTCGGGCATGGCTGCCCAGCAACGTCAGAGAGCAAGAAGCTGAAATGGGCGCACAGGTTGCAGGTACAAGCATGTTGTGTCCATGGAAGCAATCATGGACCTGCCTCTCACTACAACAAGCAATGAGCAAACTGGTGGGGAATGTTTCTCCACCGAAACTGCCGTGTCAGGTGAGCGACAACCGCCTCAGCAGTGCGGAGGTGCGTGGCTGTCAGCAAGCCTCCCCGTCATCCAAAGTACAAATTCCGCCTGCTTGACTGGTCAACCCAGCCTGGACTATCTGGAGGGACTCTCTAGCTGCTTTCGCTTCCGTTCCCACTGAGCTTTTGAGGTACTGGAAATACTTCTTTCCGTGGTCCTGCCTTTGGTTTGCTGAAAAGCCGTTTCGCACGCTTCAACACCTTTCGAGGTGGTCCGCCTCTTCGCTTGTCCCGCTCGATCTTCTCCGCGTGGTGCTCCAAGTCAAGGGCAATGAATGTCCTCCTTTTGTCATCATCCATGTGCGCCAGACGGGAGAACTTTTTGGGCCGCAATTCTCCCATGCTCGCCTCAATCTGTTGCAGGATGGGCACCATCTCCCTGTTCATCCATGCTCCATTAAACATCTGCATCGAGTTTAAGGCTGGTACGATAGCCTCATCTTTGAGCTGAAGGTCCACACACAGGGGCGAATCTCTAAGCCAGTTCCGCAACGAATGCCCTTTGGCGATCAAGATACCCTCCCTGGTCTTGGACACCAGAAACGGGGATCCCATCTCCCACAAGTGAGCTTTCAAGGTCTTACTGAGAGAAACACGGTTGCTGTTCCTGTTCCTTCCGATGACCAACATTACAGCCTTGGACGATTCTGGAGAGCCGATCAGGGATGCTTCCTGCATTCGAGTGAGCCACATGGAAAGCACAACTAGCCCAGCACCAGCCGACAATCTTCGAAGGTCTCCGCCCCATTTTCTGCTCTCAACTTGTGTCAGATCGTCAGGATATATCCTCGTTTTCACGGCCAGCAGGTGGATATGGGTCGCCGTCGCTCTCTTCTGGAACGCCCACAGGAGGTCCTGGAGGACATTCACAATACCCTGCCCAGCTGCCGGTCCTAGGTTGCGGAGTTCCACAAAGAGCTCCTCCACAGCAGTCAAAACGTTGTCCTTCTCAGTCAGCAAGCGAAAGGGGATGGAAAAGCCCACGTCTCGCAATGCTGCTAACAACATGAGCATATCGATTCTCCTCTGACACCTGCTCGCAGCTCCCACGACGCAAGTGAATGTCACAAAATTTGGGCTGAGTCCGGAAGCTTTCATGTCCTTCAACCTTTTCACTGCCAGCTCATAGTTATCTTCCTTCAAATACGCATCGATCAACGCTGTGTACTGTAACTCCGTAGGGGCGACACCCGTGGTCCGCAGCTTTTCCATCAATTCATCTGCAAGCTCTGGCTCCCCACCTTTCCCGTAGGAATCCATCAACATGTGCATTGCCGTTACAGTCGGTTCAAAACCGGCATCTTCCATTTCCTTCATAGTTTTTTCAGCAGCTTCGTGCATACCAACCCTCCTGTATGCGTTGATCAATGCATGATAAGTGGTGGCATTGGGCGTGCATCCAACCTCTTGCATCTCCTTGAACAACGATTCACAAGCCTCCCACATAAGTGCACTTCCATAGCCAGTTATAAGAGTGGTGTAGGTTGTCACGTCTGGTTTGAATCCAGCCTTCAACAATTCCTGGAACACTATATAAGCTTCGGTCACCATTTGGTGCCTACTGTACAGGTGAATGAGAGTGTTGTAGGTAACGACATCAGGAGTGCAATCTGAAATCAGCATATTCTTGAATACCTCTGAGGCCTTTTTGTAGTCGCCCAACTTACCATATAGGCCAATCATGGCATTATTGACAATAACATCAGGTGCACATCCGGCCTCTTCCATGTCCTTCATAATGTTTTCAGCATCTTCTACACTGCCGACCTTGGCAAACAGCCCCACCAAAATCGCGTACACCTGCTGTTGTGGAACAAACCCTGCCTGCTTCATTTCCAAGTAGACTTTCTTGGCTTCCAGCACATTACCTTCTTTTGACAACGCATTCAGCATAACCAGAAAGGTCCTTCTGTTGGGAACAAATCCGAGCTGCTCCACAACTTGAGACTGCTGCTCTAAAACGTGAGCCTGCTCATGGGGCTCTTCAGATACACCATCCGGGGTCAGTGCATTCAACACAGCACTAGAGGAGATATCTGAAGTTGTAACACCCTCCGCAGTCATGGAATTGAAAGTCTTCCGCAAGCGATCATATTGGCCAGACTCTGCATACGCAAAGAGGAGGGCATTCAAAGCTTTGGTGCAAATGCGCAAGTTATCCTTGTGTAGTTCGTCAAAGCACTTTTCAGCTGCTTCCCAACGCTGTTGCTTGCCAAATGCCTCAATTATTGTTACGTACACACTGGAGTCACCCAGCCCTTCGAATGCGGGTCTTGATTTTTGCTGTAGCTCATAAGCCCGATTCGGAAGTCCTAGATTGCAGTAAGATTGGATAGCGCTCTTGCAGCACCGTTCATCAGGCTCAACTTCTGCTGACGGCATGCTTTCGAACAGTTGAACAGCCTCATCTGGCATATCAGCTTTCTCCGAGGAAACAATCAAAGCCCTGTACATCGCTGTTGTTGCTTTATGCCCATCGTCCACAAACCTGTTAAATTCTATCATTGCTTTGTCTAGTTTCTCTGCCCTTGCGAGCATTAATATCAAAGCTTCTCGTAGCCAGGTAACTTCAGGTTGCAGCCCAGACTTACTGACAGAATGAACAAAGGAGCATGCTTCATCGCACTTGTTCTTCGAGGCATATGAATCAAGCACCAGCCCCATTGTCTCCCTATCAATAGGCTGCCCATTCTTGACGCAAACTTCCAGTGCTGATGATGCTGCCTCCCACAGGCCAGCCTTTGCAAAGCTGGAACACAGAGACGCTGCTTCAAACCCCAGTTGCTGCATTTTTCCCATCAACTCTCTAAGTTCTTTTTGCATGCCTTCCTTGGCATACACAGACAGCATAATCGAACAGGTATGCAAGGCAGGTCTCACACCTAAGGACAAGAGATTCTGGTAGGCTGATATCGCTCTCCAAGACAGTCCAGCTCTGTAAAACACATCCACCATCACCGAGTTGGCAAGCTCATCAGCAACAATCCCTGACTTTGACATGGAGTCGTACGTCCTCTCTGCATGCCCCAGCAAGCCTGCTTTGGCATAGGCACAGATAAGTGCAGTAAATGTCTGCAGCGTCGGCCAAATTTGCGCCTCCCCCATCTCCTGGAACACACGTTCCGCATCTGCAATCAGGCCGGCTTTACCAAGCACGTCGATGAGGATACTAAACGTGACTGCATCCGGACGACATTGACGGCCTTTCATTTCGTCGTAAACCTCCACAGCCTTGTCAGGCAGACCCAACTTCCCATACATGTGCATCAGAGTGTTGAAAGTGATTTCATCTTCGTTGCACCTGGCTTTCCACATCTGAACTCGGATGTCATCAACATCCTCCACCCTTCCACTCCGGGCAAACGCAGATAGCATAGCATTGTAAGTAACAGCGTCCGGAAGTAAGCCGCTAGCCTGCATGCTTTGATAGTACTCCTCCGCCAAATCCACCATGCCTGCCCTGCCAAAGACGGTAATGAGAGCATTGTAGGTCCAAATGTCCGGATCACATCTGTGCTGCCTCATCTCTCGGAACACCTCCAAGGCATCTTCCCAGCAGCTGTTGTTAGTGCACGCACTTATGAGCGTGTTATACGTGACAATGTCTGGTCGAAGCCCAGCAGCTCGGATGTCGTGCAACAGATGCACGGCGTGCCCACGCTGCAGACCAGCTTTGGTCTGCGCATTCGCCCGTATATTGAAGGTGATCAAATCAGGTTGCACCTGGCTTTGCTGCATCTGCCGAAAAATGTGCTCAACCCTTTGCCACCCGCCCTGACGGGCGTGCGCGCTCATGATGGAATTGTAGACTTGCACGCAGTCCCCAATCTCAGGCTGCGCTCGTTCGTACAGCTCATCTGCCATGGCAACCTGCTTTGCTCTGCCCAACACACCTATGATGGTGGCAAGCATCCGCGTGTTGGGAGAGTACCAGCGGCGCAAATTGAGCCACTCGTAGACTTCCAGAGCCCGCTGCCAGTTGGTTTGGCCCACAATCTTCACGACAAAGCACAGGTCCGTGGGATGGAGCTGCTCAGTCCAAGCGTCCAAAATGTCCGCGACGAAAACCGCTGCATCCAGAGAGAGGATGGCGTCGGTGAGACGCGCCACCCTGCTCTTCCAGTCCTTGGCTTTGATCAAGGCAATCTTGGACATGACCCGGGGACTGGGTGCTTCTAACCTGGCCACAGCTTTTCTGGAGCGATACCGCTTGCCATCGAGCCTGCTGTTGCGCATGTAGTCTTCGGTGAAGACGAATCCGGATTGCTCGTCACCATGGCCATCCTGCTCTGAGACATCCTGAGTTGTTGGACTGGGGGTGACGAGACCGCCATTACGGCGCGTGCTGAGCGGGGCATCCGCGTCCCCGTCAGGCCAGCGCAGAGAGGGGGACGCCCGTTCGTAGGAGAAGGATCGGCCAGGAGGAGTAGGAGCTGAGGAGGACGATGTTGCCGCCGCTGCAAGCGGACGCGGGGCGAATGCAACGGCGGACATAGCTTAGCGGCTGTCGTAGCACTGGCCTGCTCGGCCTTCAAATCCACACATCTACACAGACCTGTTAAAGGAGACCTAAAACCACATCACTACCGTAGAGAACAGCGTTTCTTCTTTCTTCCGAGACTTGCTGGTGTGCGCCATGCCGGTGAGCTCTTGCCTGGCCCTGACTTGCCATGCTTGGATGATGCTTCCTTTCCTTCCTGCTAACCGGCAGCTTTCAATTTGTTCGCCCTCGCTCTGGAGACTTAGAATTTCTGTGGCGCTTGTCATGTATGTACAACAATTAGGGTGCACGGGAAGAGCATATCTTTTGCGCAGTGCAGCTGATTTTCTGTGGCCTGGCTACTTTGTGCACGCGACTGCTAGACGCTTCCCGAGCTTAACAGTGTTCTTGCACTCCTGTCTGGCACGAGGCAGGTCCGCCATCTCCTTGAGGCTGTGGAGATACCTGGCCCTTTCCGCTACATGCTAGGGACCGTCATCATGATGGCGGGTGTGGTGTTACCAGTGGGCTACATGATGTTCAAGACTAAAAGGCAACCTCTTCCATCAGCCTACGCCAAGCAGACGTAGGTGCGCCAATGCCTTGTGTGCAGACGAGGTGCTAGTGCCAAGGGCGTCTGTCTTGCTCTGTCTTTCTACTCCTTGCAAGTTTTGGTCTCATCCCTCGTCGTTTGGATGGTGTTGATGCAGGCCTTTTTGATCGTCAAAACACATATCGAATCCGTGCATCAGGTGCTTCCCTTGTAAGGCTCATCAAGTTGCGCTGTCTGTTATCCTCTGTTATCCCCTGCCGAGGGGACGTAATGTGTCTTACTCTCGGTATGAGTAAGCAGCTGTTCATTGAGATCAGCGGAACGCTTAGGGCTCCCTTAACCACACGTACAAGTGAACTCGGGTGCCATTTTCCATTAATGATACGGTAATATCATTTCTCTTGACTTTACCCGCCTTACAACGTGAGTAATTAAACTACGTAAGAGGAAACGTAAGATGTGCCCGCAGTAACTGCAGCCCAAGGAGGGAAGAGATGTACAAGGGCTTCAGCTTCTGGGTCCAGTTTCTGATCAAGCACGCCAAGCTCGATGCGTAGGGGTTCCGTCCCGTTGGTCTGGAGATATCGAGCATTAAATTTTCCGCAGGGCAGGCAAGGCGCCTTCTCAAACGGAAGGAAGGAAAGTAGCAAGGAAGCAAGGCAGGAAAGAAGCAAGGAAGCGAGGAAGCAAGGAAGCAAGGAAACAAGGAAGCAAGGAAACAAGGAAACAAGGAAGCAAGGAAGCAAGGAAGCAAGGAAGCAAGGAAGCAAGGAAGCAAGGAAGCAAGGAAGCAAGGAAGCAAGGAAGCAAGGAAGCAAGGAAGCAAGGAAGCAAGCTTACTTCAAACCAGAATCGCCAATTTTCATTTGCTCTGCGACCAGTCAAACGACACATAAAAGATGGAGGACCTTCGAAGATGGATTCGGGCACTGCACCAGTCGGAAAAAGGTCAGATCTTGACTACAGAATGTAAAAACAATCGAATACAACAGCAGGGTCCAAATTACCAGGTAGATGTCCATCTGCAAATGACCAAGTACTAAGAGGCCCAGTCACGTTCATAACTGTCGACCAAACCTCTTCCAAAGATCTGCATACAGACAGACATCCATCGTCCGCGCTTAGTGAATATGCCATACTCTGAAGCTACGTGTGGTACTAGGGAGGGCCACCGGTGTCAAACAAGATCAAAGAACATACCCTAAATCGAGCTCCATGTGGACCCTTCTGCCCCCAGGTCCACTGCCATTTTCAACTCGTAAGACATGAATTTGTGGAACTGCTCTCCCTTGGCTTCCATGTATTCCCACTGGTGCCAAAACCCTTGGGCCCCGATTGAAGAGCGTTGATATGGGAAACAATGCCTGCAGTACAGAGGACATCGAAATCTTCAGGCCGGGACCAAGGACCAGTGACCTGCTATCACTAATCAACAAGTGCTGTTTTGGAGTTTGGAACATACCGTCCACGAAACAGGGTCCGCGAAGTACACATTCTCCTCAGGTAGGGGCAGATTGAGCTGAAGTTTGCTGACAACTTTAGGAGAATGCAGAAACACAAATGACATAGGATTCGGATCTACTGTTGCAAAATCGTATGTGGACTGAATGATCTCTGCCCCTGCAGAGAAAAGCAGCCTTGGAAGTAAGCTACAAGCATGAAATGAAAGAACAGAAGCAAAATGCGGGCGTTTTGCTTCAGTTCAGCCACTTATTTACCTTCAGTCTGAAGAGTTTGTTGGAAAACAACACGCTTTGGAGCCCGTTCACTGTAAGGGAACATCACACCCGACAAAGCAGCAGTTCCGACGCTAATGTATATCAGCAATCGTAGCGTGTGAGGTTTCGCAATCCAATTCCCTACGATCGGTATGACAGGTGCCAAGGTGATGGCTATTATTGTGCCAATTATTATTGCAAGAATAACGTCTGCAACATAGAAGCCTGCAAACACCACCCAGATGCCTACAGTAAAACATCAAAGTGTTTTATGCGAAATTACTTGAGCTCCAAACCAAAAGGACACAACATTGTAAGAGAGTTTAGGCCCTCTATCTTCTATACCAAAAGGTTTTGGGAAGGTGCCACTCATGCCCATCTTCTCGGCAATGAAAATGATGAACACTCCACCAAACTGAACAGAGTATGCTGTGGGTAATGCTGCAGGAACGATGTAACCCAACATCGACCTGACAAATTGAGCAAAATATCAGATACCAGGGACTTGCACGGCAGTACACTCATGATCACTTCAATAGAAGCCAGGCTGAGACTTACACAATAGAATGCTCACCAAACAAACGCTGGAACTTCCGGAAGAGTGCAAGAGCTGGGATCATAAAAGCAGCCCACCAAAATGGCAAGAATCCACTCCCAAGTCCCTGTAGAGTGAACACCTGCTCCACAAAATGCTGTCAATGGAGGTTTGAATGCTTCTGTAGCTTGGAAACTTCAAATTCAAGATGCTAAATGCAGGTTTTCACTGTGAAATATCAAGAAATAAATAAATTAAACGAGGATTCAATAAGGACAGGAACCCACAGCTGCCACAAGCGCATTGACTCCCACTGCAGCCCAGTGGTTCGACCAATTCAGTGCCTCCTGGATTCGTTTGTCAAATGAGGTGTGAAAAAGCAGAGAGATGAAAAGGGGATGGACGAATGAAATACAACAATCTCATGAATAGCAGGTAGATGTTTGAACCTGCCCAATGGTTGGTTTTCTAATCCCTGCATTCAGTGCAGCCTTTGGAATCAACAGACCAGCGATAGATATGGGTCCAAACATAAGAATCGCCATCCATGGCTGTGCAAACCTGAAATCTTGCAAGTACCACTGGGTGAATCTCCAAACTTCGATTGCACGACGGATTTCAGACACCTACTGCTCTGAAGCCATCATCTAATGTGACCAGCTGAAAGCAACTTGGCAACTGCAGTCTGTTTATGTCAGGTCCAAAATCACAGACACAAACAAGAGAGAGGGTCATTACCATGTCATTGCTCTGCTAGATGTAGACAACCGTGCTATCGCCAGTCCCACCGGCAAAATCACAGCAAGAACCGCCCCTGAGACGTGCAAGACGACTCCTGCACAGAGATACAAACTTTATTAGCAAAAGACATTCCACTGAATTGAAGATTGCACCTGAGAGGCTCAGAGGCTCATGGCCTGCAGCATACCTTGCCAAATGTATCCTAACCGCTGAGAGACTGCAGGAAGCTCATCTATGGTTGTGAAGACGATGACAGCAAGCACAACCATCAAAGGCACCAGATGCAGTACAACTGCCACCTTATATGGGTAATAGATCTACACAAGTAAGGATTGTCTTTGTTAGCCAATAAAGAACTGAATGATTGCACCAACAAGTAGATTGTGAAATCTCCTCCTAGGGAACCATGAAAAGCACCATTGCTTTACCATAAAACGTCCAAACACATCGAAGTAGACAGGACGCGTCTCAACAGCCCATACATCCTTGATGGTGGCCCTCTCTGCAGCCCCCATAAGCTCTGGGGCAGTGGTAAAACCTTTTAGCAGAGCAAATAGATTCTCTCCTCGTGCTTGCAGGCTCCCTGGCCTGTGTGTTCCAATATCATTTCAGCGTGTTACTTGCCAAACCCCTGAACCTTGAAAGGAATCAATGCTTCAGACTCAACACGTACACAATCCTGTCTGGTGTATCATAACCAGTATGATAAACATATCCCTCCAAGACAAAAATAATATCCAGTCCAGGAACGTCTCCAAAGTCTTGAGAAAACATTCTGAAATCAGTATCTCCAGGAATAAGAGGAAAGACATCCTGCATGAAACACAAAGAGTGTGCCTTCATTAAACTGCAAAATCAATCTGCAAATAAAAATCAAAGCCTTACACAAGCTAATCCCCACTGTATTGCAAGGGCCTGACACCACACAGCCTTCAGTAAGGAACAACTCATAGCAGCCTGCACCAGATGCGAGATACCAACCTGTGCAGCTGAGTTTGCCATAGGGAAGACAGCAGACTCAGCATAAACACGTGAGGGCCACGCTCCAGGGCCAGACTGAACCACAAGATCTGCCACAGACTTCAGGCTTGCGTGATTACAGAGTTTACAGAAAACGCTGAGCCACAGTCACATCTTTGTGAAACAGAAGACAAAATCGAACAATGTAAGCAGGAATGGTGGCGAGTGATGTATGAGCATTACCAGGACCACTGGCACCAGAGGCCTCGACATTTATAACAGCACCAATAGATGCCCACAGCTTGTAGTTCTGCACAAATCCATGGGCAGCCTGACAAGGACATATGCCACAGCACGGAAAGGAGCTCAGAATGCCACAATGTGTCACTATAACAAGCCTAGAGACCAAATCTTCAAACCTCCATAGAGAAGTGAAAGGCTAATGTGTTTGATGCGGTACTAACCAACATGTAGACCTCTTCTGCCCCATTGAAGAGAAAGATGATTGGCGCTGGTGGCACCCAATTGGTATCAATGATGTAGCGAGCGACCTCTAACATGGAACCTGTTTTACACATCGAGAAGGGAACATGGGCATAGTCTGAAACCCTTAACAACAGATGCCAGCAGTTTTGTTGGTTTCGTTATCCACGTACGCAAGCAGCAAAGGCTTCTAAGAGAATGCGACATACCTACACAGGTGGCACAGTCAGCAGCTGCTGGCGATCCTAGCGGCCCATCAAAGTGACCATTAACCAGCACAGAGGGAGCGTCTTCGCTGTGCTCCTTTGACGACACCCTGTCAAAACCTGGGCCATAAGCGAGCGATCGACATCATGCGTCCTCTGAAATCCTCTGTGAAAGCCTTTGCACTAACCTCATAAATAAGTTGAAGTGATCTCTGTACGTATTAGAAATGCTGTGCCGCAAGAATATCATGTTGAAAGAGCCACTGACCACAAGCTCATCGATCTCCACCCTGCTCAAGAAGTCATAATCTGAGCTCAGGAAAGAGGATGTCGTCCCAGCTGGAAATCCCAGAAAGGAATCCACACGTACCGAACATCTGGGCTTGCTCTGGATTGCAATTCCTCCAATTGTGCTCTTAAATATTTGGCTGCCTTTGACACGCCCTTGCTCCCTTCCTTGGTGCAGCAACACATTTGAGAACTGAAAGAAGCAAAGTAGACGACACAACTGACAATGACAATCCCAAGGCCGAGGCCGAGGCCTGCCTACCTGGCGGATGCCAATATCAGTGGCCAAGTAGTGGACATGGTCCATCGTCCGGCCTTCGGAAATTCGGTCTAACGAGACATTTTGCGGCAAGGGAGTCACCAGCTCTTGATACATCGCCTTCTTCGCTAGATAAATAACCGGCACATAGAGCAGTGCAAGGAAGAGAAGCCCCCCAACAGAGGAATAAAAGGATGGAGCTCGGCCAGCAGAAAGCTGCGCACCCTTCACCTGCCTTTTCAACCTGGCAGCAGCATCGTGCTTGCCTGAATTTCCCTCTCCCTCTGCCTCCGCTTCTGGGTGTGTGCCATGAGGCCCATCCTCCTTGGTCCCCCGCCTTCTCATGACGGCTGGACCACAGATCGCAGGCCAGTGGCTACAAGAGGAAGAAAAGCACAGACCCCAAGAACAAGGAGGACACAGATACAAGGCAACAGTGCCAAAGAAGCTGGGATGGTGAAAAAAACCCAAACAGGAATGTCCGCTTCTTGCAACGCTGGAAGCGAGGACCAGGCAACAGATGTCCGGACGGATCCTTGATGGATGCCTGGGGCGGGAGCATTGATGGATGGTAGGTGGTTGCCGGCGGTGGTGCAATCATGGGGCGCCACGCCTGTAATTGGAAATTTGGAATGGCAATTTGGAATCTTGCCATCCATCGCACCCCATTCCATGCACGGAATAGGCAGGAGAGTGGTGTGTGTGGTGTAAAAGGTTTGCATTCCAGTTAGAGAAATTTGTATTAGCGGCGATTCCGTCAGCATCCAGTTTTGTACAATTTGTATCTGTCCTGGCTGAAGGCGGTGTGCTGCTCGCTGAACGTCCAGAGGCGGGAAGCCAGCTGCGCGTCCTGGGCCTCGGGCGACGGCAGCGCCTGATTGCAGTCGTCCCAATACTTGCCGGAGATGCCGCTCACGTCCGGGTGCGCGGCCACGTAGCAGATGGTGGCTGCGCCCTGCGGGGGGGACTTGAGGAATTGCTTGCCCACGGACAGGGCCAGCTTCAGAGCCAGGACGTTCATTTTCTTGCACAGGTTTGTCTTCACCAGCCCCGGGTGCACGCAGTTCACTGTCACCTTGGCGCCCTTCTCCATGAGCCTGCGGTTCAGCTCCACCATGTGCAGGATGTTGGCCAGCTTGGAATCCGTGTAGCAGCGGTACGACGAGAAGCTGCATCATGTTGCATTTTGCATCACACACACGATGTCATGGAAGAGGTGACCATCTGTATGGCAAGTGGCAAGTAGGGAGGAACTGAAATGCTGGAGGGGTGCAGTTAGTCACCTCCGGGGGTCGTTGATGGAGTCGAGGTAGATGTTCTTGGAATGAGCGTGAGCGGATGCGGTCACGTTCACAATCCTGCCTTCCACTCCGGTCTGGTTGGCCGTGGCTATGAGGTTCTCCAGCAGAAGGTTTGTGAGCAGGAAATGGCCTGCAGGTCCGGCTAGGTCAGGAGGCTACTGCTGCTGCTGCTCCGCTAATGCCGTCTGCAACGCACTCGGCGGTATGATGCCATGATTTTGATCAAGAGTGGTGAGAGGGATTACCCGTATGGTTTGTGGCGAAGCTCAGTTCCATGCCGTCTTCCGACTGCTGGTAGTCGCTGCTGATGCTGGCTGCATTGTTGCTGTAACTCCAAGGTGCAACAAAAAGATCTAAGAGCAAAGCAGCTTGGCAAGGAAAAGGAAGGCAGAGGCAAAGAGGCAAGGGCGTAGCTGAGTTTCGGGGACTCACTCACATGAGGACGTTGAGAGGCAGGTTCCTGAACTTGAGGTTTTTGGCGAATTTCCGGATGGAGGAGAGCGATGCCAGATCCAGCCCTAGCACCTCCACCTGCGCTTGGGGGTACTCTTGCAGAATTTGCTTCTTCACCTCCTCTCCCAGCCTGGTGTTTCTGACTGCCATGATGACCTGAGCGCCACGGAAGGCGAGTGCTCGTGCAACCTCTTTGCCGATTCCATTGCTGCTTCCTTCGATGGTTGTCCCAAGGGCAACGGCAAGGCAAGGAAGTGAAGCAAGGAAGTAAGCAGACACGCGCTCTTCTCAGCTACTCTGCACTGGGAGCATACGGAATCCAGATGGTTACCGGTCACGATCGCAGTTCTGTTCTTGAGGTTGAGGTTGGCCGTCACTTCCAGGGACGTTGTTTTGGAGCCGAAGCCGCTAGGACCTGGCGTTCCCAAGAGGTAGGCAAGAGCCCCAGGCATATCTCGGTAGTCCTCACAAACTGTGAACAAGCTGCCGCATTCGGCAAGCGGGCTGGGCTGCTGCTGCTGCTCGACTTTTCTGTGACCGCGCAATGCGAAAATTCAAAATGCTGCACGGCAGCGCTCATATCCAGCGTACGTACTGTACAAGGCAATGGACACTTGGCCGC
The DNA here is from genome assembly GCA_010909165.1 of Anthoceros angustus. Taxonomy (NCBI): domain Eukaryota; kingdom Viridiplantae; phylum Streptophyta; class Anthocerotopsida; order Anthocerotales; family Anthocerotaceae; genus Anthoceros; species Anthoceros angustus. The sequence continues at coordinate 645,729 of MU008180.1, read as the reverse complement.
CGGCTCGTGAAGGCCGAGGCTGCACAATCCATCACAGTAAAGCCTTAACTGGGGATGGCAGGCGGTCATGCCGGCCGTATCTTGAGCAGACGGTAAGTGAAAACAGTCGTGTCACAACGTCACCATAGTGGTCGTGGTTTGCTGCCGTAGTCTCTCACACACAGCCCTCGTGTTTGACCACGCCTACTGTGTAGTATGTATGTATCTTGTGATGCTCACCGCACGGCCACCTGCCCCTCATTGAGAAGCGTGTCTCATCTACGGACCATGACCCATAGACCATGACCCCTCAAGCAGTTGAAAGACATGGAAGGAGACTTCATGGACCACGCACTGCTTCGCCCAGGATTCGGCAGACCACAGCACAACCCAATTGAAGTGGGATCAGCTTCCTGCCGACACACGCTAGATTTGTCCAGAAGAGCTGTCGCACTTGGTCTCCTTTGCTCGCAACAAGCAAGCAGTGTGAGTGAGTGTCACACCATAAGTCAGGTCAAAGACAGGCTTCCAGATCTAGGAATGAAAGACTGTACATCCTTCCGACTGAGTATGAACCACCTTTCCTTCACCGGGACCGGGTCCGTATCCACAAAATGTGGTAGGCATCACAGAACCGACGAAGACAGCCCTTCTACGTCCCATTCTGGACTCCAGGCTCGTCATTCGTGGTTCCAAGAATTGAATTGGCTAGGAGCTACACATCGTGGAGCATGACTGTCACCACGAACTGGCACTGGCACAGCTTACCTTACTATACTACTAAGAGCTATTCTACTGGGGAGAGCTGCTAGCAGGCATTCAGCATGAGCACCTGGCCCATAAAACGACAGTCAGCACAAAGCCATTCACAGATTGTCGTGGGCTGAGCCGTGTGCATGGACTGCGCCATTTTGATGGGCTGCATCCTTCTCATGGGCCGAGCCATTTTCACATGATGAACCATTCTGGTATGCAAAAGGGGCAGGGGCAGGGGCAGGGGCAGGGGCAGCGGCAGGAATGCTTTCGAACCCAAGAATCCTCTGCAACCGTGCATGACACAAATTAGGTTGCAGGAGATAAAAGTGACCCCCCGGTCTGGTGGCACACAGAAACAAAGGCACAAGAGGAGAAGAACGTTGCACACCTTTAGCGAGCTGTAGGCTTCCTCAATGTTATCGTTAACTAGGACATGATCGAAGAGGGAAGCGTTCTTCCCTTGCTCCAGCTCAGCCTTGGCATTCTTGAGCCTCTTCTGAATCTGTTCCTCTTTCTCGGTCCCTCTGCGACGTGCGACAGAGGAGGCTAAGTAACGGATGCTCCACCAACAACAACAAGAAACCAAAAAAGCAACGCAGCAACTCACCTCCCCCGCAATCGCCTCTCCAGCTCTTGGAACGAGGGAGGAGCCACGAAGATGAACAGAGAGCTGGGCCCAACCTGGCTCTTCTTCACCTGCTGCGCTCCCTGGACATCGATGTCCAGCAGGCATCTCTGCAGCACCACACAGACAAGTCCGGTTGGCAAGACGCCAAGGCCCAGGACCGACACAAGGTCCCAAACCAGCACCCGTCCTACCTTGCCCGCGCGCGCCACAGCGTCAACCGCCGCGATGCTGGTGCCATAGAGGTTGCCGTGCACGTCCGCGGACTCAAGAAACCTGGCCTCCCGAATGTCTGCCTCCATCACGCTGCGCGTGGTGAAATGGTAGTGCACCGAGTCCTTCTCCCCCTGCCTGGGCATCCTGGTGGTGTGACTGACCGCAAATCCGAAGCTTTCCGGAAATTCCTTCATCAGCTTGTTGATGAGCGTGCCCTTGCCCACGCCCGAGGGCCCGCAGATCACCACAGACGTGGCGGCCGCCTTCTCCCTCCCCCCCTGCAATGAGCCGGCCAGGAGTACTTTCTCCGCATCCGCCTTCTCCAGGCTTTCCACCACCGGGGCCTGGCAGGCTGCTTCCAGGACAGCCATGGCCACCCAAGCTGCGGGCACACAGCAACACCAACACCAACACCAACAAGGCAGGGAAGTCGCTCAGTCAATGAATCAGCCAACATCGCCACCTCCACAATCTCTGCGCGGGATCGGACATGGAAAGCAAAGCACCCACCTGCCGCGGATGTCAGGTTGGTGGGCGGGCGGAGTCTGGCCGTGGAGGCGGAAGAAAGGCGGATCTGCGCACCTGCCGGTTGTCAGCTGGCCAATGCCGCCCGAGGACACTCCCAATCACGCGATCCCATGTCGATCGTGATGCAACGCGCTCACGCGGTAGAGCAATAGAGCAAGCGCAGGGAAGGCCGCTGTGTCCAGGAATTGGCCTTGGCCGGATCGGATCTGCTGCCCGCCGCAGCGACAGCGTTGAACGTGAACGTGCAAGACACAACTCAACTTATTATCACCCTTTATGCTCGCTCCCACCACTCCTCCCTCCTACTCCCACGAGCATCACACAAGTGGAAAGAAAACATTCCCGACTGCCCGACAACTACCGTTACAATTATGACTTGATTCAATATAAACTTTCCCATACCGAACAAAGTCTGTTATGCCGATACCACCTATGTATAACATATAGTTGTAGTACCCCAATCAATCAGTCGAATCGGCCCCTCAAACATGACCCCTTCGAAGACCTAGCTATTTAAATGGCTATCCTACCTATCTACCCATGTTTAACGCACCTTCGTGTATTGTACAGTCCGCACCCTCGCTCAGAGTGTGACAGGGGATGGGATCCTTCTTCATCAGCGAGGCCGTTCCCATCAGCGGGACAGCTTCGAGCGGAACTCCAGGGCAAGGTCTTCGTCGCTTCGCACGGCTCCTTCCAGGACCTTGCCCTTCAGCTCAGAGTAGCGGTTAAGTCTCTGCCGGGCGTATTCTTCGAAGTCGAAATCAATATCTGATTTGCTGGCCTGGAGCAAGGCCCACTTGTTAGCCGGTTCGACACCGGGACAGAAAGGTACTACAATACAAGAGACCCAGTCAGACTTGGACTCTCTCCAACTCCTTGGAACGACTTGACTGATGAACAGCACATGTGCGCACTTACTGAGATGATGCCCCAAAGACCCCATTGCAGGTGACTGACAAGACAGTAAAATTCCGTGTCCGCTGTGAAGGACTCGACTTCTGAGTCACTCACAACAGCACCTGTCGTTGCAAGTGCTTTCAAGCTGTCAATCACAATGTTACAGATAGCTTTACCCTGTGCAAGATCAAACTGCTCGAAACCACAAAGAAAGGGTTGCATACCAGGGTCTTGGGAAGCTTGCAAGTAGTGTCTGACAAACCTGCATCGTTCCTGAAAATCTGCTGGTACTTCGAATGGTGAGCATCGGCAAGAGGGAAGCGCAGGTGTGGGAGAGGAAGCAAGGAGAAGAAGGAACCTGGATACTTGGAGAAGTCTAGCCGATGCGGGGTGTCGGTGTGGTAATTTGCAGCCATCTCACAGAAGTGGTTTGCAATATCAAAGGCTACAGGGTTATAGCCAGAGTACTCATAATCCTGCCACAAGTGTTGGAGAATATGCAGATAGTGTAAGCAAGGATTGGAGCACAGAGTAGAGGGCGTGGCGGGCTTACTATGATAGTAACAGACTCTTCCTCCTCATTCATCATAATGTTGCCATACTGGAGATCGTTATGACAGAAGCCTACGGGCCCAGGCAGCTTGGACAGCCACAACTTTAGGGCATCAATTTCTGGACCTAGGCTTCGCAACCTGAACTCCTGAATTTGGCGCTCCGTGGCAAGCTCCAGAGCCGAGTGCAACCAGCTCCTGCACACGGGAACAAGGCAACTTGTAGCGCCGAACATAAACCGAGCCGAGACAAGTTACAAGAGCTGGGCACGACCTTAGGCGGTCCCAGAGGAGGGGAACTTTGGGGCGCGGAATGTCCAGGCTGTGGAATTCACTCAGCTTGGCGGCAATCCGCGCAGACACGCCAGCATCCCTCAAATCCTCCGCCGCAAGAGTCTGGTTCCAGGCAATGACACGGTTCAGTGCAACCGCCCTTGCTCCTGAAATGCTGTGAATGAAGCCAAATTGCTGAAACCAAATCCGTACTCACCCGAGCGTACAGAAACTCCTCGACACGTCCATTAGGAAAGCGCGCAAGCAAGAGAGGACCTTGCCTCCGGGCAGACATATGCTCGAAGGTGGCCACCTCATCCTCCCGGTTGAAGAAGAGGTCGGAGCCGGCCCCGTAAACCCGCACCAGCACCTTCTTCGGCCGCTTCCCCACATGATCTCGGCGCCAACGACACTCGAACACCTGGTTCGTCATGGCTCCTTTCAGAGGCTGGAGGCGGAACATGTGAGCATGCTCGATGTCACTCAGGTTCCGAGCCAGCCCTTCCAGCACGTCCAAGGCCTCATCTGGTACCTGCGCTTCCTCTTTGATCCCTGCTGCTATCAGCAATTCGTAAGCTGTGCGCGTGGCTGGGGCGGGTGCGGCATCCGGGTCCCCTCCCTGCAGTCCCATCGCCCTCTCCAAGCTCTGCAAATTCCGCTCTGTCGCCTGCGCGTCATCAAACTCCCAGGCGCCGGATCACAACAACCAGCCTTTCCCAAAAGCACGCGACGTTCTCCTGCTTCCCTTTCTCATTTCGAGAAGTGAAATTAAGTCTTATAATACTGCGTTGCTTTCCTTTCGCTCCCCATCTCTCCTCTCTTGATTAAGTTCTATATCTTCTACATAGATTACATTGAATTTAAAACCCTACCGTCCTAATGCTCCTCAAAGATTTTGAGCGAAAAAAATGCTCCTCAAAAATTCCGCTGACAAAGAAATGCCCCTCAAAGTGGACAGATACATACATGCCTATACAACAAAAGACACCGCTTGGCAAACTGCTCTAAAATGATGTCGATGGAGGATGTCCCGATTGGCAAACTGCTCTAAAATGATGCCAATGGCGGATGGTCCCGATTGGCAAGCTGCTCTAAAATGATGCCAACGGAGGGTTGTCGCGATTGAACCACTCGAATTCCGAGTGATTCCAACTCGCCCAGTCATCCTCTGCGGGCTCGGGCTCGGGCTCGGGCTCAGCAGGGTTGTCGACATGAGGTTGGGGATCTGGCTGTGGCAGCTGGCTAGACTCCTCCTCGAGATGCTGCATCTGCTCTTGCCGCTTCAGACTTGGCTGATGTTCTTGCGAACCATGCTTCAAGCTTTGCTGATGTTGCAGCTGTTCTTGCCGACCACGCTTCAGACTTGGTTGTTCTTGCAGCTGTTCTTGCGAACCACGGGTCAGACTTTGCTGATCTTGCAGCTCTTGTTGCTGGTTCGCAAGCAGCTGCTGCTGTTGTTGGTGCTCTTGTTGGTGCTTTTGTTGGTGCTGTTGTTGCTGCTGTTGTTGCTGCTGTTCCTGCTGTCGGTGTTCTTGCTTCGCATGAAGCTGCTGCTGCTGCTGTTGGTGCTGGTTCAGGCGAAGCGTGAACAGCATATTCTGGTGCTGAATTTGGTTATACAGCATTAAATTAGGCGTGGGTATCGCCTGATTCTCCCACCGATAACTCTCGGGTGGAAGCCGCTGATGCATGCCGGAGGAAGAAGCCGAAAAGGATTGCTGCTGCTGCTGCTGCTGCTGCTGCATGTGCCGCAGTTTGCTTAAGGTGAGACCCTGAGGCATCCAAGGATAATTCTGGTGCACGCCGGATGTCAATTCGGAATCCGCACCAGTCGACTCCAGCACCGGTACCGCGCCATCTCCATCTGCGCAACCCCTAACCGTGTCAAAGGCCGCCTGCAAATACTGCCTCCTCCCGGCCTCGACCGGCATCTGCCCCAGGCATGCACCAAAACTCGCACGCGCACGGCTCGCCTGCTGGATCTGGAGCCTCGCCTGCTCCTCACGGTGAATATGCTCCAGCCTTGCGTGCACCAGATCGCGCTTCTGCTTTACCTCATCCATCAGATTCCGCAGCTGCGCAACGTTGCACTGTCTCAGCACCTCGTACCCCCGATGGTAGCACCCCTTGTCCTGTATCATATTGTAATTCGTTTCCCGCAACTGCATGCAACATGCAACAGGTGACCAGCGTCACAACACCAACAGAAACAACTTCCCACCCTAGGCCCGCATGCATCAACAGCCGAATCCCACCTGCCTCAGCTCGCTTGCGTGCTTCATGATGAGCGACTCCAGCATAGACGTGTTGTCCATCTTCCTCCTGTCCTGCTCCTCCTTGGGGATGGCTTTGTAGCGCCTGATTACATCTTCGTCACTCGGCTTCCCCCAGAACAGACTGTTATTCTGATTGTTATTCTGCTTGTCGGTGCCCCTGCTGGCGCCGTAGCAAATGAGGCACATATCCACCCCGCACAGCACCGCCAGCTCCTCCACCTTCTTCATCAGCCCGTTCTTGCGCTTCGTGAACGTGGTCTGCCGCTGGTTGTCGTTCACGATGGGCTTGATCACTATCTTGGCCCGGCCTTGCTTCCAGATCCTCTTCTCCCCGCCACCACCTCTACCTCCTCCTCTCGCGCCACCAGCAACGCCACCAACAACAGCAACGCCACCAACAGCAGCAACGGTACCAGCGCCATGGCCATCAGCACCAGCAACAACACCAGCCGAAGCAGGAATCGCAGTGGCACGCGCGGGCCCTGCCGCGCGGCCTCTCTCGCCCCGGGACCCCCGGCCCCGCGTGGAGGGTAATCTCGCCATCGCTCCCGAGCTCAGACGGGACAAAGACGGGACGAAGCAACTGCATGAATTCGGTTCCAAAGCCAACCTCCCACTGACGAGGCCATGACATATACAGCACAACACACGAACTCCTACACCAGGAAGGCAGAACGAGACTAGCGCAGGAAGACGCGCTTGAGGCGCAAATTAATCTGCTCACGACTCAAAGCAAGCCAGATGGCCGGAAATGCAGCCTCTACATGTCAATCACACGGATGTGACTGCCAGTTCGGCCTCCCGGCTCTGGAGCCAGGCTGTCATCCCGATCCAGATCCCGGGCCGCGGCGGCGGCAGTTGCCGCTGTGCCTTTGGTGCGAGCTCACAGTGGCAGCAAATCTTGAATCCCTCCACGAATTCTGATCCCACAGCCTGGACAATTCCTTCCCTTAAGCTTCCGCTGTTGAGGGCACATCCGCGATCGGCATCCATGCGGGGGCGGCTCTTCTGGTGCTCTCTCTGCTGCCTCGGCCTCTGCTACCTGTGTTGCCGGCCTCGGAGGAGGCGGCGCCCGCAGCATCCCGCCTACCTCTACTGATCACCGCGGAGGAATGATATTCCTGCTCTGTTCCATCTGCTTCCATGTCATCGGGGCGGTGACGCGGCCCTTCCGGAGCTTCGTGGTTGGCGCATTGCGCATCTATGTTTTGGCCTGGCTTTTGTTTCTCAACTCCGCCATCCGGGTTGTCACCGCGCCGCTTCGGATCGTGGCCGCGGCCAACAGATTGAAGCTGGTTTGTGATCATCGTGTTTTTGCCTTGGCTTCGGTGGAGGATCTCGGAGGTTTCTTACCTCACTTGCACAGGTGGAGGAGGAACTGCTGCTCACGCAGTCTTATGGAGACCAGCTTTTGGAGCAGAACAGGGCACTGGAGAGGAAGCTGATTGAGGTCTCCAAGGATCGGCAGCGCGTGCAAGAGGCCTTGGACCTGGTGGTGGTGGAGAGGAAGAAATGTTGTGACAAGCTCAAACTCCTCATCGTCCGTGTAAGCTGGCCCTGTGCCCTACCTGAGGAACCCTGAATTCCTGTTTGCTTGCCTGCGACCTGCGACCTGCGACCTCCGGGCTCCTGCTCATGGATTGGATTTCCTTCAGGAGGAGGAGCTGGTGGCGGAGAATCGCAAGCTGGATGAGGCCAGGAAGCAGCAGCAGCTCAAGGCTGAGGCGCAGAGGGATGAGGCTCACCGCCACAAGGAGAGTAGGGAAGGGGAGGGACAGCAGGCCCCTGGCCCCTTGAGCAGTCTGTCCGCAACGTTGGATGATACCCTCGTGTTGCAGGGAAGGGATAACGCCATGACGTCCAGCTTGTTCAGTGCAGCTCTAGCCTTGCTGGTGTCACTCATAGTGTGGGAAGCTCAGGATCCGTGTATGCCTCTGGTGGTTGCCCTCTTCTCCGTGGTGGCCGTGTCCTTGGCTAATGTCATTCAATTCCTCACCAAGCTGGAAGCTAAACATGGATTTGATGCAATTGCTGTCATCAGCTTCAACTGGTTCATTCTGGGGACTTTGGCTTGCCCCGCTTTTCCCTACGTGGCCCGCTGGTTACCTGGTTCGTCTGGCGTGTTCAAGGTGATTGCGGGATGGTTTGGTGTGTGTCTTCTTGAGGATGTCGGGCTCACCGAAGCTATGTAGCTTAGCCTCTCTTTGGATTGGATCCTAGTGCGTCTCTGTCTCTGATTTACACAAACGGTGGCTGTACATACTAGAGCCAGCAGTCTCTGTATATGACACTCACAATTGCTGTGCTGCCCAAGTTTTAATAAAAATTCCCAATACCACGAGCCTGGTACATACCGTTGGGCCGACTCGCCACGAAGTCGCCACGCTGCGATGGCAAGGAACATTTTAGACTTAACGATTTACACATATTTTAGACTAACCCTAACTTCGGGTGACAGAAAGATCTGTCAGGCCTGCGTTGGCCTGTGTGGTACAGACACGACACAGCCTTATTAGGCGTATGGAAGAAGAAGAAGAAGAATTTTATTTGAGTCCACTAAGGACGGATTTCCGTCATGGGACTTGGTACTTGACAACTTGTACCATGGTGTGCCTAAGCTACTTGCACCTAGGCATCCACTCCCTTTAGGCACCCTATCTAAGTTGCACCTAGGCATCCACTCCCTTTAGGCACCCTATCTAAGTTGCACCTAGGCATCCACTCCCTTTAGGCACCCCATCTAAGCTCAGGATGCTTAATCACGGCATTTTTATAAATGTGTGTCCATTTGGCCTAAGCCATTTGGACACACATATGCGTATGGGATCACCATATGCGTTCGTTGCCAAAAAAAACCCCAAAAATAATGAAAAATAAAATAATTATATATGACCAATTACTCACCCAGCAGGAGAATAGCCAAAAGTGTTTTTGACTTTATTGGTGGCCTCCGGTATACATAAACTTCATAAATTCTTTTTGAAATTTGGATGAATTTAGGAGGACACTGACATAATTAAGTTTCTTAATTTAATAATCACCCATCTTGACCACCTCAAAATTCTATGAACCCTGTGCAATAGCAGCTTCTTCACAAGTGTCTCGTATTTGCAAAGCTACTTCATTTGATTTATGGTACAATTCGATGATAAGCCATATCCGGAAATCCGTCCTTAGTGGACTTAAATAAAGTTCTTCTTCTTCTTCTTCATATTAGGAGTGGACTTAGACGATATAGTTCAATTGAGATCTTCCTTGATATAGGTCAATTGAGATCTTCGTTCAGTTCAGTTCATACCATCCGGCAAAGTGTTTGCCACCTAGCACAGTATTTGTCACCCGACATAATGTTTATATATGTTATAATACATTGTAATAGTGTATTACACTCCACTACCCCATCCTTCACTCCGATGCAAAGGGTGTTATACTTTGCAGACCAATTCTGGTACAAAAATAAGAAGGCATAACATACCCCTTCCTCCCCCCTTTCTAGTAGTGAAAGATTTACTCAATAGATTTACTTGATAGGCATTGGTCAGCTGAATGTGATGACCATTTGAAATTGATAGTTGAGATCAAATGGCTAGAATGTAGAATAGGGGCTTTGCAGCATCAACTTGTATTTTGAAAATTTGAAATTGATAGTTGAGATCAAATGGCTAGAATATAGAATAGGGGCTTTGCAGCATCAACTTGTATTTTGAAAATTTGAAATTGATAGTTGAGATCAAATGGCTAGAATATAGAATAGCGGCTTTGCAGCATCAACTTGTACTTTGAACAAAGCAAGCAGTGCGTCGAACAACACAAGCAGTGCGTGCGAACAACACATGCAGCGCGTGCAGCGTGAGGAACATGAGCACTCACCTCTTCTTCAAGGAAGACGATGAAGGCCATGTTTAGAGAATGCGATACCAATAGATTAGCTGGTCGAAGATGAAGGGGAGTCGAGCAACTCCAAGAAGTTGGCTTTTTAATGAAACCTCGATTCGTGTATTAGGGTTACATGTGATTGATTTTGTGTTTTGCTAACAAGAGCCTTGAGCTATATTTAAGGCCAAATAGATCAATGGATTGAAGGAGTTGCCTACCAACGAGGTGATGTCTCTGCTATGTTTGAGCTAAAGAGGAATGTTGGCCACTTGTGAGTATTAATTTGATCAAAAGCTACATATGTGGATCATATGTACCTCCCATGGGAGTTTGTGAGGTGTTATGTTTTCTAATGTAATCGGACCTCAGCAATGGGAATTGGGCCTAGGCAGCTACCCAGGTGTGAAAACTGCATACCGCTTCTGAATGTGTGAGTAATTGTTATAAGTGTGATAGGAAGAATCATAACCGTTCTACATATATTGTATATCTCTCTGTATGTGTGTAAGTCAACTTGAAACTACCCATACTCAATAGGTCCTTGATTACCACTTTTTAAATTAAACGAAATATAATACTCATCTATTCACCATTGAAAAAAAAAGCTTTGAAAGTATTCCAATCATCACTGAATTTGGACCAGATATAAATATGTGGTATTTGTTATTACCAAATACGTATATTTACGTTACACCTACATACCCATTAGGATTAGGCCCATTAGTTTCTAGGTTCTTTGGCACAAGGAATAACTGAAAAGCGAGTGTGCAAAAGTTGTTCCCGCAAGAACGTGGCGTCCGCAGGCCAGGCCTTTTTTTTAGTAAGCCTCAAGGGGAAACAGAGATATCTCGGTACAGTGTACACAACTTCTGGCACATTCACGAATCACGAATCACACCAGTCTCTCCCTCACGTTTCCTTGGACAAATCAGGCTCTCCCCAGCTCCTCTCCTCTCGTCTGCTTGTACCTGCCACCTGCCACCTCCCTTTTTCGTATCGTGCAACTGTGTGCCTGCTCAATTGCCAGGCCTGCTGTGTGCCACCGGTCGTGCATTCTGCGCCCAAATTCACTGGGTTTCGATTTCTTCGATCCTGGCCTGCTCTAGCCAAGCTCTTGAATAGTGTGAACATCTCCTTCTCCTCCACTGGGTCCACCCTACCCGCTTCACCCCAATTACACCCACTGTTGCGTCACAGGCTGGTTCGGCTCAGACTTCATGGCCAGCTTTCCGGTGAGCTTACACCACCACGCATGCTCATTGCGAATTGCCTGACAATTGTGTTTCGGGAGCTTCCCTCCCTCTAAGCTGCCATGAGGTTCAACTGTGGTGGTGTCAATTGGCGCTTTTGGGCCAATGAGGTGATGGGTTCTATTTCGTCTCGGTTTTGCAGCTCCGTTGATGGTTCTGCTTTTAGCACTGGATTTGTCGACACCACAGGGAAGGAGGTCTTGCTTTTGTCACTGGAGAGTGACGTTTGAAGCTCAGGACCGAGGACCTGGGTCGCTGCCTGCGGTCGCTTGTTGACGGAGCTGCATGGCCTGCGGATCGGCGCACATGTCCTTCCCGTTCAGGCTCACTTGACAGCTATGCGGGGAACACCAACAATTTGGTCTCCGGCGGCAAAGGCGAAGGCTGGAACGACGTTCGACTTGTGCATCCCTTGCAGCTGGGTCCTGATTGAGCAATTGGAGCAGCATCGACTGTCCTGATTGAACGTGCTGCTGCTATGAGGACTCAGCCCATGGAAGCTGCCAGTAGAGGATCGCGTTGGGTCATTGCGGATCAGAATGTCGGGTGTGGTATCTCCAAGCGTTTTCATGTCACTCTGCAGCCATTAGCTCTGTCAACCCTTGGGCTAGATGGCAGATGGAGAAGCAGTCTACACGCGACGGTTAGGATGGAGCCTGTGGACTGTTGTGGGATGGCAAGCTTTATTATTTCTCAGAAGAGAGCAAAAGGGAGACAGGTAGACTCACCTGGAACCAAGAGGCTGAATTACGATCCAGCTGATGGTGGGGTGCTTCACTTGACAAGCACTTCAGTGGCGACTCCCCACTCAAACATATTTGTGGAAATCGATGATGATGACTCTGATGATGAGCTCAATGTGTACAGAGGTCTTGTCCTTGACGTGTCGTACAGGTATCAAGGGACACTTCAGTAGCCTGTCATTGCAACGTGTGCGGAATTCTTCATGGTTGTTATGTTTGCAGGCCTGTGAATGTCGTGTGCTGGAAGCGAGCCCTCTGCTTGGAGATTCTGGAAAAGGTTAGGACGCACGGCCTTAAACACTGCAAAGTTACAATTTGCCAATGACCCACTCAATCAGCGTACACCTATCTCATGGTCTGGCCTGAAAGATCTGTCTGAGGTTGACATTTATGGTGTTGGAAAATGGTTCCTCTCAAGACATGACTTGGTAGACACGTGCTTATCTTTGTCTCTGGTCTTGCGTCGTCAAGGTTATGCAATTTGATGTCAACAAATGCCGCAAGGTTATGCAGCTCTCTGTCTGGTCTAAAAATGCAGTCCACGTCAAAATGCTGAGGATAGTTGAAAGCTTGCTACCTTGCAGGCAGATGTGCTGGAGTACTACGATCAAGCAGTCATGTCGACGACCAGAGCTTTCCCCATTCCAGCAGTTTTAAGGGTAATAGTAGTGGGGGCTCAAAATGGGATACTGAGTACAATGCCTTTCCATATTTCAGCATAACGTGTACCTACCTACGTCGTTGATGTGTAGCTTAGAATTCGAATTCAGGCAGGTTCATATCTTACCAGCCAGGTTCACCATCTGGGCTACTTGTTCTGCAGGTGAACAGTTTCATACATTCGCCCAAACACAAGAAGGTGAAACTGGCGCTCAACCGCAATAACATTTTTCTGAGGGACAAATTTAGATGCCAGTGAGTGCATCTCATCCTTCTCTGTCAGATGGTTCAACGTATGGTCGGGCCTAGCTCTCTCTTGAGGTCAGGCCCATATCGGCACCGTAGCATGATGATGTGGTTTTTACAAATGTAGCCTTTGTGGCCCTTGAACAGATACTGCAACGTCCGGGATTCCTTAACCATCGATCACGTACAAGCCGTTTCTCGAGGGGGTCCTTGGACCTGGGAAAACTTAGTAAGCCCTCAAATCGCTCTGAGTTGTGACAGTAAGAGGTGTATGAGTTTGGACAAAGGGTGTTCTCCTGGTAATTCTGATCGGATCCTTGAGATGTGTGGGTGCTGGTGAATGTCCCCTGGTGACGGATAGAGATTGCTTGCAGGTGACATATTAGTTGGTGTTCAGAAGAGAAAGGCCGAGTTATCCGTCTTTCTCAGCCTTCTTCCACCCCGTGATCGACAATCCTCTGTCGATCGGTGGTATTAGTTTGATGACTTAGTATGCGTGACATTGGAATGATGGCATTCGGAAAGATTGTGCATCTGTCGTGTTTCAGGTAACTGCTTGCTCTTCCTGCAACTTGAGGAAGGGAGACAAAACTTTGGAGGAGGCTCACATGAAGCTTTTGAGACCACCTAGGGTAACAAGTTTTGCAAACTGTTGGCCAGGGAGCAATAGTACAGCGTGCGTGTGATTTAGAAAGGTAACCCCAGTCCATGTTGTGCAGGAGCCAAAGGAACTGGACAGCATAGATGTGCCTCCAAACTACAAGACATTCAGGAGTCTGTCAACTCATGCGAGGACTCCAGTGCAGTGGCTAGACTACTTGCCACGGCGGCCGCCCCAGTTTTAAGCAACCACGGTTACCTTTCTGTGTGATTCATTGTACTGTATGTACATAGCCAGCATACCTTGTGAACAGCGTATACATAAATTCGACACTTGCAAGGATGAGTTTCTCTTTTGTCTCATCAATAAAAAGCTTGTTTGTATTATATATTAAAAAAGGGATGATAGGACATGTATCTCGTGGATAAGAGGACATTCATGATAGATTTATGTATTAGCAATACATGTAGGAAAGGAAAAGAAAAATACATCTTGAATTTTTTTGTGGGTATCTTTGAAAGGTATCCAAATGGCTTAGGCCAAATGGACACACATTTATAGGAACGTAGTGATTAAGCATCTGAGCTTAGATTGATACTTAGATGGGGTGCTTAAAGGGAGTGGATGCCCTTGGTGCAAGTAGCTTAGGCACACCATGGTACAAGTTGTTAAGTACCAAGTCCCATGACGGAAATCCGTCCTTAGAGTAACACCCCTCACTACGCAGCTAATAAGGAAGCGACAAGTGCTGGCTTCCCAGCGGTCTAGGACCTCCCTCGCTAATTCACTCCACAAGAGACTTGCACGATTCTCAGCGCTCTCAACCTCACAACCACACTGGGCTCCAAGTAGCCGCCGTCAGCGGCGACTCGCGGGCCACCTCCTCGGTCTTGCTCTTTATTGCCCGATGGAATCGCTGGCGGCTCACACCTTGATTCCATGACAAGCTCACTAGCTAGCTCTCCAGCTCTCTCAACACAAGGCTTGCAGCGCACACTTGCCTGCTCTCTCAAGAGTGAGTCCCACTTGTTCCTCAAAGCCCTTGCTCTAGCCCTTATATATCCTGACTGACCTTAACTAGGCAAATTAAATCTAGGGATTCTTACGGACCACTAATCACTAAGAGTCCTCTCTAGGCAGCTCTTCATTTGTGGCATGTAGCAATTCCTCTCTAACAAGAGATTGCATGAAGCATGCAACACATGCATCTTCTTAACAGGCTACTAACTTAGCTTTTACCTTTTCAACTTTTCACCTTTCTACCTTGTTTCACCTGCCGTTACTCTCTCCCCATCGGAAGATGTCATTGTCCTCAATGACCTCCGATTATGTGAGATCATCCATGATCCTTGTTGCACATCTTCAAGTGAAACCAGACGGGATCATAACCACGAAGCCTTACGGATACTCGGTACATTACCACGGACTTCTTCTCTCTCGCCAGAATTCAACAATCTCCCGCAGACCATGATTGTGTTGAACCAGGATGACATAATCCTTCCTGTTCATATCTTCATTCTCTTTCGAAATCACAAATGGTTTCTGAAGAGACATGAAACACATTATGAGAGAAGATCCATTCGAGCATAGTTTGTAAGCCACATTTCCAATGCGCTTGAACTACGAAAGGTCCTCCATACTTAGGCCTTAACTTTGAGGTCAGCCCTTGTGGTAGTGGGAAATTCTTCAATTTCACCCACACCTTGTCTCCTACTTGAACTAACTCTTGCACCACTGTCGGCCAAACTTCTTTTGCCTGTCCTGAGCCTTGGCCAATATCTTCTTAGCAACTTCATGCAGCCCTTAAGCGCTCAATGAATTCACGTGGTTCTCTTTGTGTCTCAACACGCTAGCATTCAACATGGAAACTACGTCCATTGCTTCGTTACATCATCGAAAAGGTGTGTAGCCTGTGGAGCTATGTACAGTGTTATTATAACAAAATTCTGCATCCTCAAGATGATTACTCCAGTCTCGCTGGTCCATCTGTACATAGTGTCGTAAGTATTCTTCTTGGATTCTGTTCACCCTCTCTGTTGATCCATCTGTATCAGGGTTATATGTTGTGCTCAAACACAATTGCACTCCTAAGCTCTTCATAAGCTGTTGCCAAAACTCTGCAATAAATCTGGGATCTCTGTCACTCACAATCTGCATAGGTAGTCCATGTAACACATATACATGCTTCTTGAACAACTGAGCAACTTCAAAAGCTTTCACTCGCTTCTTCGTAGGGATGAAGTGTGCTTGCTTGCTGAATCTATCAACTAGTGTCATGATAGCTGTGTGTCCATTACTAGCTGGCAATGGCATAATGAAATCCATTGATATACTTTTCCAAGGCCCACTTGGAATAGGCAGGGGTTGCAACAAACCTCGCGGATTTGTCTGCTCCACCTTATCCTGGCAGTCTACACAAGACTTAACATACTCAACAGTATGCTTGTACATTCCAGGCCAGTAAAACAGCTTTCTCAACTTCTCATAAGTTGGGTCAATTCCTCTATGACCTGCACTTGGCACATCATGACACTCTGCAAGCAACTTCCTTCTCAACACATGAGAATCAGGAATCACAATCCTGTTTTGCTTGAACATCAACAAGCCATTTCTAAGCTTAAACTTAGATCCCGGTTGCTCCACTTCATTGATCCAATCCTGTACTAATGGATCTCGCAGATAAGCTTCCTTGATCTGCGTGTGAGTGTCCCTTGGCTCAATCACCATCGTATTTAGCTTAGGCCTCAAAGCGTAGGTTATCAAACTTAAACTCTGCTTGCGACTCAAAGCATCTGCCACGAGATTCTCCTTCCCTGGCTTGTACTTGATAGACACATCATACATTGCTAGGAAATCTTGCCATCTAGCTGTCTTGCGCTTAGTCGCTGATTTGTAAAGAAGCTCGTGCTTACATTATCGTATACGCACAAAAAGATCTTCCTAGAAGATAATGTCTCCAAATCTTGAGACAATTGATGACAGCAGTCATCTCCTTTTCATAAGTGGGGTACTTCCTTTCATGTTCATGCAACTTCCTTGATTCGTAAGACGCCTACCTTCTTGCATGAGCACTCCACCAATTGCAATATCGGCGCGATTATATACTTCTATATCCTTCTTTGGATCATAGATTGCCAATACTGGGGTAGTGCTGAGTTTCAACTTCAGAAACTCGAATGCCCTCTGACATTCATCATCCCACTTCCAAGCCTTCGCCTTCTTCAAGAGATCAGTTAATGGGGCAGCAATCTTGGCAAACATCGGTACAAATCTTCTGTACACGCTAGCCAATCCCAAAACATACGCACCTCGTGCACATTCGTTGGCGGCAGCCAACTCATATAACCTTTACCTTATCGGGATCCATCCCGATACCATCCGCAGAGACAATGAATCCTAGGAAGTCTATCTCTTCCTTAACAAAGTCACACTTTGTTATAGCTAAGAACAAAGAATTTGCTCTTAACCTTTCTAACACTTTCCTCAAGTGTTGGACATGCTCTTCAAGGTAGAACGTATATCATGATGTCATCCAAGTATATCACAACACACTCATCCATCGATCTGAATATAGTATTCATGAGAGTCGAAGCGTGGTGCATTAGTGAGTCCAAATGGCATGACAAGGAACTCAAAAGATCCATACCTTGTTCTACAAGCGGTCTTGTATTCATGTCCTTCTGCGATCGAATCGGTAATAGCACGCCATTAGATCCGACTTGGTGAAATACTTAGCACCTCTCAATCAAACAAGTCATCCATCCTTGGCAAAGGATAAGAATTCTTCAACATTATCGATTGAGTGCTCGTAATCCAAGCATAATCTCAATCCTCCATTCTTCTTGCGGCTAGCGGGGACTTTGAGATTCTCTCTTGTTTCTCTTGACTCTTGTAGCTCATCCTGCGATAATCTATATGGCGCTCTTGAAGGCGGTGTACTTCACGGCTTGAGATCAATCTCATGATCTACAATTCTTCTAGGAGGTAAAGGAGGCAACTCATCGGGCATCAAGTCCTTGAACTCATTCAAGGCGGCTGCACTTCCTTGGAATCTTGGCGCTCGAGACTCCATCTCAAGACCATCTTCTAGTCCTTGCAGACAAGTAAAAGAGTTCCTCTCCATCCTTTACACAACATTTGAGCTCTTTCTTAGAGATGATATCATCAATGTTGTCTCCAAGCCTCGCTTGAGAACCACAACTCACTTTGTGCTCTTCATCTCCTAAGATCTATGGTGCGTGAGTCCACGTTCACACATACCTTGTTGGCCTTCATCCATTCTAAGCCCAAGATGATTTCATGATCATCCATATCTACAACTGAAGCTCACGCTCCATTCCAATTCCCTATCTCAGCACTTCTTGCAATTCACCTTTGTGTTGCGGCATTCCTTTAGCTTGTTTCACTCTACATGGCTCGGATGTACTAGCCCATGTCAAACCAAGCTTGCTTGCCTTGCTAGGAGAAATGAAATTATGTGTTCGCTAAGTCAAGCAACATCCTCGCTCGCTCCATTTATACATCCATGTATGTACATGAGCTCTCCACCCGCCCTCCGAATAGTGCTTGTCCTCGGCACTCGAGACTCACCACATGCGCCTTGCATGTGGCCGATCCGTCATTTGGGATCCTCGGATCCGCCACTCGTAATCCACGAGTCTTGGTCATGGATCTCCTTACTTTCGTTGAGTCCCATTCGGGCATTCATTTGCATAATGTCCGGCTCTCCACATGAGTAGCATACTCCTTTTCGAGAACCCATACTTGTTGTTCTCGAGCTCCGCGCCTCTGCGCTCCTCGATTTCTTCATGAAATTTCCTCTTGAATTGCCTCTTGCAATTCCATTCCATGTCCTTAGCGCTCCTCTGGCACTACTAGAGCTTCCTCTAGCTTGGGCATACCGACCACGCGTACTGCCTCGAAATCTTCTGGAGGAGTTGGATGTACTAGGATGGAAAGTATCTATGGCATCTGCTGCTGTAATGGCCTCTGCCAATGTAGTTGGACTACGCAACTCAATTCTGTTAGCAGCCCAATCCTTCAAACCAACCATGAAGCGATGCAGTTTGTCATCTTCACTCATGGTAGTGCAGTGCATGACAGCTTCACTGAAGGTACTTACATAATCTCGACAAGAACCTGTTTGCTTGATATTGTCAAGCTGCTGTCTACTTAGACGCGAAGCATTCGCAGGTTGGAACTGCTTCTTGAGGGCTTCTTTGAAGGATGCCCAGTCTGTGATGGTATGTGCTCGGTTACCCTAGGCAACATTAGCACCATAACTCCGCCACCAGACCAAAGCATAGCCCTTTAAGAAATTGCCAATAGTACCTAAGTAGTACTCCGGCTCAACACCAGATGAGGCGAGATAAGTCTCAATAGAATAGATCCAAGAATCAATGACTTGCATCTCTTTCTCCCTCATACTTATCGGTAGGGCTAGCTTCATGCTCGATTTTGGAGCCACTTTGAAGATGCTGCTTGGTCAGGAAGATTTCTTGTTGTTCTTTCGCATCTTCGCCTTATTGAGCTGTGGGCTCTGGATTCTGCTTTGTCTTCTTCCTTGAAGTCATTACATCGTCCAAGACACCTGGAAGAACTTGATAAAGTACTTCCACCATCCGTTTCTTCCAGTCCTCTGACTTCTCTCCAGATGGGCCTGCTGTGCTCTCAGGCAGCGCTCTCACTTCCTCTTGTTCTGACGATGATGAATCTTGAGCGGTTGAGGCGGATGATCGGAGGCTGCTTCTTGACCTCTCCTTACGCTTCTCATTGACCATCTTGTGCACTCTCTAGTCACTCGGAGGAATGGACTACGCTCTGATACCACTCAAGTAACACCCCTCACCCTGAAGAAGGCGACAAGTCTTGGCTTCCCAGTCTAGGACCTCGCCAATTCACTCCACAAGAGACTTGCACGATTCTCAAGCTCTCAACCTCACACACACTAGGCTCCAAGTAGCCCGCCATCGACGACTCGCGGGCCACCTCCTCGAGGTCTTGCTCTTTATTACAAGAATACAACGATGGAATCGGCTATCTCATGGCCCAGCTCACGCCTTGATTCCATGACAAGCTCACTAGCTAGCTCTCCACAGCCTCTCTCAACACAAGGCTTGCAGGCTTTGCTGCTCTCTCAAGAGTGAGTCCCACTTGTTCCTCAAAGCCCTTGCTCTAGCCCTTATATATCCCGCAGCCTGACCTTAACTAGGCAGCTGTTAAATCTAGGGATTCTTACGGACCACTAATCACTAAGAGTCCTCTCTAGGTAGCTCTTCATTTATGGCTGTAGCAATTCCTCTCTAACAAGAGATTGCATGAAGCATGCAACACATGCATTTCTTAACAGGGCAGCTACTAACTTAGTTTTTTACCTTTTTCAACTTTTCACCTTTCTACCTTATTTCATCAATACCGTTACTCTTAGTGGACTTAAATAATTTTTTACTCTTCTTATCTTCTTCTTCCCTCTTAAAAAAATTCAAGATGTGTTGACACATTAGCAGCCATGCACGCGTATGCCCATTCAAGCACACAACAGGAAGAAGTGGCGGGTGCGGGCCAGCGACAAGGTGACAACCACCTTCATCTTTTATGCTCAAACCCTACGTTCTTCGTTGTGGTAATCAAGGAAGAAGCTGTTAATAGGAAACATTCCAGGCAGCCCAGCCATCGAGATCCCTGGAGGAAAGCCAGTACCAATCCTTCTCCCGCAGACCACAGTAAGAGCAGACAGTGGGACATCCGGGTTGCTGAAGAATCGGTTTCTCTTCCATGTCCATGCAGTCAGGATCGTCATTCCTGGTATACAGGGACATGTTCCGTGGGGCCCCCCACGGACACATATGCTCGGCCTTGGGCTTTTCCACCAAATGTGCATCCGGCAGGAGACTATGGTACTTGACCAACACCACCGCGAATGCCAGCATCCGGCCTTCTGGGGTACAGATCCAGCCTACCTCCTCCCGTGCATTCTTCACCATCTGCTGCATCTCTGTGTCATGTTGCTGCATGTACTCAATAGCTTGTACCAGGTCCTGCAGGCTGTGGAAAGGAGACACCCGTGGTGAGATAAATCGATGTCTGGCGAGGCCAGGAGGGATGGGAGGAGAAATTGACATGAGCGTGACCCTACTCACTTGTGCTTCACTTCCACAAAATGGCGACCCCGTTTGAGCAGCGGGTCGAAGAATTGGAAGAAGGGGGAGCTCTGGCGGACAAGAACCCTGTCGGTGGCCAGGACCCCACACAACCGGGTGGTCCCCAAACCTCCGTCGATGACAAGCTCGTACTTGAAGGCGTTCTTCTGCGTGAAGTTGAGGCGAGGAGCAAGGTCGATTGAGTCGCGCCTCAACTGGGCCACACTGCCGGGAGTGGTGTGGCTCCATCTCGAAATGCGAGCATCCAGAAGGTTGGGGAAAGCGTCAGTCATTCTGTGAAGCTTCACCCGCGCGCTGCTGCCCCAATTGCCGAATTCCAGGTTGAAGTTGGTGGTGGCGCCCCTGAACACCAGCTTGGACATCATGTCCTGCCATCTTCTGTGGCGGGAGCTTGCAAGCTCCGTCTCCGTGGGCATGTAAGAGTCGCCCCAGTCAAGGAAGTCCGGCACCAGCACATCCGTATTGATATCCGTCAGATGGTTACTGAGAACGAGGTAATTGGCCCTGTTGGAAATCTCGGTGGTGGTGGAGAACATTGTGCGGATTCCCAACGGGTGGTCACAGGTGTTGAAGAAGAACTCCACCCTCAAGCCTTTCAGCTCATACTTGTCCACAGTGAGCTGCAGGAAGACGATGAAGTCGTTGGCCCGGCCGAGCCGCCAGAGCAGGCTCACCACCTGCCCGTACCTGAAGTAGACAACTCCATCCACCACCCGCACATGCAAGCAGCAGGACATGATGTTGGAGGTGACAGCAGCTTCCCTCACCTTGGCCACCTTCCAGGCCTTCCGAGGCGCCCCAAAGCCCCATGTCACCCCCGCCACGGCCTTCCATGGCTCCAAGTAGTACTTCACCAGCTTGGTCACCAGCCGCAGCCTCTCGTCCGCGAAGTCGAAGTGCGGGCTGGCTGCCGAGAGCTCCTCCCGGTCCTCAGCCCGGATCACAATCCTGTTCACCCGCTGCCACAGCAAATCCGAATACGTGTAGCGGGGGCCAAACGGCTGACTCCTATCGCTGTCGACATGGCTGTCAGTGCCAGGCCTGTGAGCAGCACGCTTTCCAGCGTCTCCAGTCTGAGAGAAGAAGCCACACCTGCCCGCACGTTGCCAAGCTTCCCCGTGTAAGTCCCCGAGCAACAGGCCCCGGATTCAACCAGCAGGGCAAAAAACAAGGCACAAATGAAGAACGCACTGAATCTGATCACCAGAGATTGCATCACCCGACGCGGCCAGCACAAGTCTTTGGAGAGCGCAGCTCCGCTGCACCACTACCATCAAACAGATTACAGCGCCAGCCAGTATGACAACATAAAAGAGGAAGGGCCGTGCACGCTGCTGGAGGCTGGACGGAGCCTTGGGTGAAGTACTAGTGCCCATTATGATATTGCCCACCAGCTTAGAGAGCTTGCAAAGCTTGTTACCACAAGCTCTGGGCCCGGGCCAGACAGGCGGCCCTGCAGCCGCAGCCACAGCTGCAGGGCAAGCGCAACCGGGACTTGGACCCAGCTGCAGGCCGCAAGCTGCTGCCTGGGGAGGCCCTTGCAAGGTCCTGAGTCTCCATGTCGATGATCCACGGGAACAGGACAACACCGGTATCCTGATGAAGTCCCAACGTTCAGCCAAGTGAAACTGAAGCGCGCCCAGCTCTCAGTCTGGAGAGCCGCTGCTCTGTGGCTCTGTGGACTTGGCGAGACCTCGAAGTTCGACCAGCAGCAGGATATGATGGAACAGCCCGGGCTCCACGACCCACGTGAACTCCACTGATCATATTGTAGGTTAAGGCCAAACTGAACTTATTGTATACAAGTTTGTGATTGAATATGTACGTGTTGGACACCAAAGGACACGGTGGCCACTGGACGCTGTCGCGGGAGATTCGATGTCCTCATTGTATATGATTGACGTCATGTGGCTTCCATGGGTATTACATAAATCCGTCAGATATCACGTGCATCTTGCCTGTAACCTGCAGAGGGAATTCGGTCAATCAAGCCAAAAGCTACCGTGACTGGGTACGACCGGGAATCTCTAATCCTTTTAAGACGTCCCTCAGGGCATAGTAATGGCTGTCACATTTATGATCAGCGAGCAACGAGCCTGTCAGAACTATCCGACCGAAGTTGGACCCCGGTCGTCCTTCCAACAACACGAACCCATCCTTCGGGCAATCGACCCTGCTATCAACACTGCCAGGCTTCGATCTGATGTGGTATAATTTTCCTGGGCACACAAGTTCCTGATATCCTTGAACGCTGGCGGGGGTAGAAGCTAGGACAACAGAAGACTTGGCTGCTGCCTCCGTGGCGAGACTCTCGCTTTGGCTGGGAGCAGATTTACCACTGTCCTTCTGTTCCTCAATACCTACAGCCAGGCCATCCAAGTCTTAGCCAGCAGAGGGTGCAGCATGGACTTCCGGCTCATGTGGAAAACAGCACCGTACCATAGATGCTTGATAGTTTTGCATAGGCAGCATATCTTCTCGCCACATCCTGGACCGAGGAAACAGCTTGCATTGTCCCTGCAACTAGATCCATTAAACCTGATAATCTGGCATCTCCGTCCCTTACAACACTGGCCCTGCAACACAGGAAGCAACTGCTCAGAAGGCATTTGATAAGAAGTAGATAAGCCTGCTCACAGGTTGGGTCCTTCACAGATTCATTATGATAAACGAAATGCAGCTCTAAGGATTGTACCAGTCAAGCTGTAGAATCTCATTGCGCAGGCGCACCAGGGAGGAGGCACTCATCCTAGGGACAACATCATCCTGTGCTCAAACAACTGTTTCAGCCTCTTCACAACAAAGTCCATTAAACTCATGCTCCAATTTTGCGGAGCATAAAATATGTTGCTGCAGCAGCTGTACCTGTAGCACAATTGCGGTGATGTACTCCTCTGTCTCAACTGCTAGAGCTTTCGAAACGCAGGGAGGGGCTGCAACAGTAACTGCAGATACTATTTCCGGGCAAAACCCTAATTCCTCAGCATCCTGTTTGCGAAGCATCAAAGCCAAGAGTGCGGCTGTGGCACCTCCCAGTGAATGACCAACTATCCGCAACCGATAACCCTGTTCCAGAACCGAAAGTGGACAAATATCCACGATTACACGGAGATGAGCTGCTCTTGGAAGCCAAGGGGTAATGCAAATCCAAAGAAAACTCACACCTTGTTTTCTTTCACACATCTCTTCAAAGTTGTAGTCTCATGTTGCAGGAACCAGCGTGCGGCCTCTGCACTGCCATAATGCACACTTCCCCCTTCAAAGGTCGCCGAGTGGTCACCATGAGAAGCCAGATCCGTGATGACATCGTGGACTGAATGTGTCCCTCGGATGCCCATAACTACTAGCTTGTGCCGGGTATCAAGACCAATGTAGTATGCAGGCCGCATAACACTGGCTTCTCCCACAAACTTGACAACGTTGCATTCACGGAGCATGCAGGACCGAGCAAGCCCAGCGACATTTTTGGCATAGGCTCCCTTGGCCAGTTCAACATGATAGATGCACTCCAGGACCTGTACCAACATGATCCACAGAGTTGAGAAGGCCATCTGAAGCTTTTGCTGTTCCAAGGCATACAGCAGGCACAGCTACAACGGACCATAGCCATGCAAACCATGCAACAGCGATTTGGGACAACATATCAGCAGAGGACAACTCGTGCATGATGCACCAAGAAGGTATGGCTAGGCATGTTTCCTGTCTTCTCGAAAGTGGTCATTACCACGAGATCTGATGTCACTTCGACACCAGGTATGGTGTCAGCCACCGTCTCTGTGTCATGACGCACAGAAAGTAGGTACAGGCCCAGCGTAAGATCAGCAAGACTCCAGTTCTGCATGCCAGCAGAGCTCCTATGGAGGCTTGCGGCGATATCCACAAGAGATCTTGTACTAGCTGGCCCCTTGTTTCTTTCAATTGCACCTACCCAGCACATAATTGGAATCACAAACCCGCACATCATAGAAAGAACGCAGTTGAAGCTGAGCAACTTAAGAATGTGCCTCTCCTTTGGCCCACAAGACCTGTTATCGAGGACAACCGGGAGAGACCATAAACGAGTGCCACATGGTAGGATGCAAGCAGGTGCAAACAAGTTGGTGGCATGCCTGGCGGCAAAGCGCGCCGATAAAGCTTCAGCACAGGCTCCATAATGCTGGTGATCCACGCCAGCTGCTCTCCCCATTTGCTTGCATCCTTGGCGCCATGCTTAACAAGCTCTTTATCATAAGAAGGGTTGTCACGGCCAGACCCGCCAGCTTGCGCGACCTGGCCTTCAGGTGAACTCTGCCGGTCTTTCAACTGGCTTTGGTCCTCAGGTGCCACATACAAATGGTGAGCCCCGAGTGGCTGGACTTGGCAGTGCCAACAATTTGTACGCACGGCTCGAGATCCTGCAACAATCCGCCGAGAGCCAAGAACTTTGAGCACTGCAAAATTCGACCGGCCCAACACAAGAACCTGCAACGCAAGACGTGGAGCCACGAAAGAGAAGCCGAATGTACAATTTGCAGTGAAGATGGACTTACGTAGGGCACAGAGGATCAGCACTCGAGCTCGCATCACAGCCATCGTCGATCAGAAATGCAGAGGTGGGGAAAACTTTCCATCCCCCATACCAGCGGAAGGAAAGTGGATTCCCCTCCAACTAATTATAGGTAGGTATAATGTGAATCTTTTTTGCGTTCCTTGTAAGGAAGGGTAAATTTACATCTTCTTTAACTTATTTACCTATTTTAATTTAGTCCATAGAATTTAAGAAAATATTGTGCTCTATCAAACAAGAGAAAGCTTAGATTTAATAGAAAAGGAATAGGGAACAGCTCATACCAGCACAGCATAGGACAAACTGTGGGAAGAAGAAGGAGCTAGGCTCCATGATGCGAGGACCTAAAATCACCAGTAGAGTCCGAAAGCCAAGCATGTTGGAAATCATGCTATTGGAAATGCATGGCAACTCGAACAATATGCTAAAATATGTAGACATCTATACGAATATACTAACGAATCTAGTACGGATGTGCTACCTCATCACACATGCTCATATGTCCGCTTTGGCGCCCTCACCAAGAGCGGTCATGCACCAAAGTGGTCAGACACTCTCTTTTCTTTCAAACGTGTCTCTCTTTCAAAGGTGCTTTCAAAAGTGTCAACCTGAAAACAAGAATCACTATGGTTTTAGAGACTGTGACCTATGTTTTCATAGTCTCTCTGAAAATAAGATTCTCTTTTGTTCAATGCAATTACATGGCGGCCGAACTTTCTACTGACTACCTGAATTTGGGGACTTCTGCTAAGAAGTTGGGTATAGAATTGTTGTCCATGTATCAATATGAGGATATTATCAAGGTGAGGAATCCTTTGTTGTGTCACCTAGATAGTTGCCATCTGCTATTCGTGTTTTGAGTGTTGCTTCAATTCTTTTACAGTGGCTTCCACCCTCGAAGTTTTGATCTGCTTGCTGTGCTTGGGCAAAAGAGGCACCAGAGAAGCCAAGTGCAGACTTGGCAAAGGAGAATGTGAAACAATTCACCAATGTAGGTCCCTCTATTGGAGGTTGCCTTAGCGAGGATGAGTTGCAAAAGTGGAGAGAAAAGCTGAAGCCTTTTCAAGCTGTGGCTGCGGGGTCCTCGGCATCCTGCGGGTCTGGCCTACCCGCCTTGCATGCTCGAAGCCTTTTCTGCCGTTCTTACCGATGTCTCCTCGTTATGAGCACGATCTTGTTTCTTCCTGTTCTATAAAGCTCAAAAGCTCCCCCCCAAGTGGCCACCCCAACCTGCCGCCCCATCCAGCCCGCCCCTAACTCGCCGCCAACCCGCAACTACATGCCCAAGTCTACCCCAGCTTGCAGCCCGCCCCAATTTGCTGCCCTAATCGCGATCGCCCGCGAGCCTACCCCAACCCGCAGCCCGCCCCAACCTGCTACCCCAATCCGTAGTCGCGACTGCTCGCCGCCTCTGTGCCTACCCCAACCCGCAGCCCCGCCCCAACCTGCTACCCCAATCCGCAGCCGCGAGTGCCCGCCCAAGCCTACCCCAACCCGGCCCCGACTGGTCGCCCCGCCAGCCTCGTGGAAGGGTTGAAGTGAAGGGTGCTAGAGGGCCGAGTTTCTCGAAAACTCAGCCCGCTCACTCATGCTACAACTTCGGTCTGCAAAGATAAAACTTGAACCGAGTGCACGGAAGGAAGTTCGGTGCCTAAAAAAAGAGGTTGGGTTTGGTTTGTGTATATGCTTCAAAGTGGCTGCTTTGGTGCATCCACTTTGGGCATCCTCGGTTCCGCCAATTACCAAAGCGGACACAATATAGCATGTAGGCAAACGTATGGCTCGGAGAAAAGTTTGGTGTGAAAAAATATGTGCCCTGTCCCCTCTGTCCTCTTTGCTATGCCATGGAAATGACCAGGAACAAGGATTTGAGAAGTATTTCAAATTTGGTCCTGTTGTGGTGAATACTTGGTGCAGACTAAAGCGATGATTCCCTACGATGACAGATGGTGTTGAGCGCTGTGGTCCTCCTGGTATTGGTTGTAAACTAAGCGGCCACATGGTGAGTGGATCTACAAGAAAAGTCCCAAGCACGGAGAAAGAAGAAGAGCGGGCAAGGAGACGTGTGGCCAAGAAGACGAGGTAGGCACCGCAAACCGCCATGGGATGCCTTTTGAAAATTAGAAGTAAAAGGTCTCTAGGTTGGATCTAGTTTCCATGGACACTCAACCCATTATTTATCACAGGAATCATGTATGGGATCCGTTTCCCATTCCGATGTCCCGGTCTCGACCTACCCGGAAAAATTCTCATGTGCCTAAAAAAAGACCTATAGTACACTCCCTATGGAATGGGTTTTTTGCATCCAAAGACGCAAGGAGGCCACATTTACCCTCTATGTCGTTATAGTCCTAGGATTCGATCCCAAGGGAATGGTTTTGTGTCAAGATGAGCTAATCTCGATTGTCTAACCTACCACAAGCGTTTACCCTACGAACCACCCACTCTACGGAACCGACCACCGTGGAGGACTCGCCACCGTGAGTGGCGCTGTTCGCCACCGTGAGTGGCGCTGCTCGCCACCGTGGTGGCGCGTTCGCCACCGTGGTGGCGCTGCTCGCCACCGTGGTGGCGTTCGCCACCGCGATGGTTGACTCAACCATCGGGCGCCCACGCACGCACGGCGCTGTGACTACCTGCCACCCGGCCTGACGGGTCTCCGAGGGTCAGGTCTTCCCACACACACACGCACACATAGACTCACATCTACTCTAATTCACTCCTAGGGGGGTCCGTGCTCAGAACTTCCCGGGAATTAGGCACTCTGATCAGGAATGCCGCGACGACTCGCCCGGTGTCGACCCCTACTGGTCTCACTCCTCGCTTTTCCCCCCCCCCTCTTTCTATTACTCCGCGTTTCCTCAAAACGCAACCACAATTTCCCTTACCACAGCATACTCACCCTCTTCTTCCGAGAACCTCTCACCGCACATGTATACCCGTCTCTCTCCTTTTCCTGTGCCACAGACCTCACCACGGGCCACACAGACCCCTCCTCATAGAATTAAACACGCTCGATGGGCAGCTTGTTGGAAGGAGGCGAGGAAACTGCAGTCGATGCCAGGCGATTCACTGCCGATCTCACCCGACTTTCCGCAGCAACCCTTGCCCCTTCTCGCGCATGTTGGGCGCCCCTCACCATTCGTCCCCGGGCGTGAGCTTGGCCACTCGCCTCGACTATCCAGGATCTTCCCGGTCTTCTTGTGAGAAGGCAGTGCGCGCGCTTGATCTTGACGAGCGTCTCCAATCAACCCCACACGAGGATTCGATACACGGAAGTTCACACTGAAATCATCTTTGAGAGACACCCAAAGGGTCTCTTATACATCCGGCCGAGGTCCAACATCACTTCTCTTTAGGTCTAAAATTGTAGCTCCTACCACGAGCGCCTTACCAATCTAAGCAACAGCTCTCGGTGATGGAACTCCCTATCCCTCGCCGAAAAACCCCGGTCCTAGGCTATCGCGACTCCCTAAAATCTCGCCGCCTCCGCTGATTGCCTCGCCTACGGCCCATGGGGACCCCTCTCGCTCTTCGGCCTCGCCTCTGATCCGAGCGATTTTCCCCCACAACCTCCACCTCACTCTCACTGCCTGAGTTTCCCTCGCGCCTTCCCGCGGACGTTGCGCGCCTGTGACCTCTATGTCCGTTGTCCCGCTCCTCCTCGCTGGACAACCATACCGTGTGCTCCTCCCTCCATGCTCTGGCCTCCGCCTCGCTCATCTCCTCCAGCACCACTTGCGGAGGATAGGCGCCCGCTCCTATTCGAAGGAACCACTGGTAAACGCCTGTGGCGGTCAAGATGTCTGACCGGTGGTTTACGCCCCTCCTGTCCCAACAACCACATACACGTTTAGAGTGAGCACCCGCTCACCATGCAGGCAGAAGCCAGGGACATGAGCATCCTCATCCAGACGCCGTAGCACAATACGGGTAGAGGCATGGTTTGGTGCCACACTTTGGGACCAAAGAGTCATGAACACTTGGTTACTATGATAGAGTAATAAAATGATCAGTGCTGAAGTTTTAAATATTATATTTTTGTCCTATAATTTACCTGTGTATTTATATTATTGTTTAACCTATGGAAGTTAAAAGGTAGTTTAAAAGGGTAAATATATCTATATTAGATTATGGTTGACTTAGTACACCTCATTAATTCATCATTTGGGAAACGTGAATCTCCCCTACTTCTGCCGATCTTTCCTCTCATCTACTTTCTCATGCCTTTTCCTCTCATCGCTACGCTCAACCGCAGTAGGCCATCTCCTTTGTTCCATTTATGCTCTCCTCTCTCTGTTTGCACCCACCATCTCACGCCCCAAGCTTTCCATGTAGGCTTGTCTCACGTCTTCCTATGGCAACCGCTTACAATGTCGCACGAAATTCGAAACGTGCTAACCTCTCAGCAACCAAGAGATTCGACCGTGTGACGGCAGCCTTGGAAGAAGCTCCGGTGTTGGATGGACCCTGGAGGTGGCATGATGGTGATAATCATCTTCGAAAGGTTGGATTGAATGTTAGGGATGACAAGTTGGTCCAAGGCCTGAAGGAGCGCATTGGTGGGAAGGACGTTGTGACAAATCACTTTGGCGTGCCTCTGCAACCGCAAGAGGGCTACAGCTTTGAAGCCACCGACTTGGTGTCAAAGGAGGATTGGCAAAGTTTGGACGACCTTGTGTTTGCCGTATATGGGAAACGTGCCAGCACGAACACGGGCCAAAAGATTCCCCGATGTATGGCTTTGGGTTTTCTTGTGGAAGATCTGGAAGGCGTAAGAAAGCCTATAAAACGGTGGTTCTAGGAAGGAAGGCCAACAAGCAAGCGAGCAAGGAAGCAAAAACTGGAAAGGTGGCACTTGTGGAAGAGAAGGTAGGGAAGAAGGGGGAGAACGGGGCAGCTAACCCCGTGCAGCCACATGGTGGCTCCCAGGGCCCTGTGACTAGGTCACAAAGCCGAGGAAGCCAGCACACCAAGCCTGAGGTTGCTAGGGATGTTCAGGAGGCCAGGCGGGATGGGAGAGGCGGAGGGTATAGTGATGCCACCGTGGATGATCTTTGAGGTGCCAAGCGTGGAGAAAGGTCATCATCTTGTCCATGGCCATGAGCTTTAAGCCATGGTTGGTTGCCATGTTTTCGTCGGAAGGTAGATGTGTCATGTGTGGGTTTGATGCAGGTCGGGTGGGGAAAGGTTGGGCATCTTTGCGTCTGGTAGTTTTGTTCATGCTTCCATCGGCTTGGTGTGACTTACTTGCGATGTTTTGTTCTCCTGCGATTTTAGAGTTCTCACTCGGGTTTTATTGGAATCAGCGGGACCATGCTAATTTGGTGGTTGTGAGTGTTGTGGGTTGTGGGTGATGCGGGCACATTCCTGAGGCAGGCTTCCAATTCGACCCTTCAGCTGCGAGCAGATGAGTTTCATTTGTTTTTCCATCGGCGTGTCGCTTTACATGGTGTGCCCGAATGTTTGGATCCTGTGCCACGCGTCACGACAAGGCTAAGCGTTGAACTGCTGGTTGTATCACTGTGGGTTCTGTCCCATATGGGCACTGTGGTGGTGGTCTTGACACAGCCACAGATTCACATGGTCACAATATGGATTCATCAATGCTTGACCGTTTTCTGATTTTGCTTGTGTGTGCTTGGGCATATATGGTCACCTGACCATCATCTGTGAAGTCAGTGGTGAGGTGCCCACTCATACCACGATCACCGCATTAAAGCCGGTGGTCGTGGCCACTCATGGCCCGTGACCAGTGGTGCTATCCGGTGGTCACCTCCCATGAGTTCTTGGTCACGTGATCACCCGATGTGCCATCACGGTTTTAATTTCCCTCCTTGCTTCCAGCATTGGATTTGCCAAATTGGGAGACGATGAGTGTGAGACCAAGGTCCAATCTCAAGCGATGTTAGAGCTTGCAAGGTTGTCAGAAGAAGCCCGTTTCACAAAGAAAGGCACGGAGGAGCATTCCAAGTTGACTAACGCGAAGCTTCTTTGTGGTGAGCTTATTTGTGCACTGGGATGGCGACCAAGCAAAGACGAGTTTGCTCACCTCTTGACTTTCCGGCCTCGCCTTGTTGCCTTCCGCGAGGTCTAACCTACAAGGTAATTTCGGTTCACAGCTGCGGTGTACGTTCGAGCCGCTAACATTACGGAAGCGCGGCCTCCTCACCAATAGAAAACCAAGAGCTTGAACAACGATGTCAATCGGCCAAGGAGCTGACCGATGCTTTCAAACGCATACATGCAATGAGGAAGATGGATGGCTCAATTCCACAGTGGATTCCAGCTCCTAGCCACTCAAGTGCTGCCGCGCCCCTGCAGGTTACACGGTGTTGCGTTTGTACCAGGTGGTTCTCATGTAATGAGCAGGTCTTCTTGCCATGCGGGCATTGCTTCCACGATGCTTGTTTGTTCCAAGCGTTACAGGCCTCCGTGTCCTGCCCTCACAGGGGGTGCAACCTTGATGTGCACCCAAGATGGATTAAATCAAGAGGGTGGCCTTTTATAAGTACCATGCCCAATGACTCATGGCATATAGATGAAGAAGAGGAGGGCGGTACATTGAACTTCTGGGGACTACGAAAGCATGGATGCACGTTTGCGGAGGGTTGGGAAACACTCCATTGCCACGACAAAGTGAGAACCACATGAGCAGGAAGAACATGCTAGAGTCACCAATCACGCATTGAACCTTGGACCCTTTTTTTTGTGTCTGCTTATCCTTCTCGTGAGTGTTGCTTGCCTTTTTGTAGGCACATATAGCGAGCTTGCCCGCTCTCCTTGTTACACTTGAAGATACCCATGTCATCGCAACGCCACCACATGCTCGACTACCTATTCCGATGAGCGAACACCACCGTCGCCCCGGATGGAAATGCAAAATATGTTTTACACCGACCTTGTCGCTCCAATGGGGAACAATGGTCCATGATGATCGAGAACTCACGGTGCGGTGTCACACAATTGTTGGCAAACCCTCGGCGGTGACTATGTGGACAGAGCATCCCGCCACCACCGATGGTTGAAGATGATGCACCTTATGTGGCAACATGTGTTGTGGCAGCCCCAACTCTAGGAGCAACAAGTGAGAACAACCTGGTTGAAGAACCTGCTCTTCCACCAGGTTTGTGCACAATGGCTTTGGCAGATCAACATGCACAGGAGCCATTGCCAGACTGGTTAACGAAGCCTTTCACTCCAACGGAGGGTTTTGGTACTGTTGATTGTGCAGCAAGAGTGGAGCTTGAAGGGGAAGCCCTACAGATGTGGAATTTGACACCTACTGAAAGTGCGCATTGTGTAGTTGTGAAGGAGAAAAAACACGAGGAAGTACCCATGGCACTCTGCCATGAGATGGGAGTTATTCAAGCAGATGTTGCAGCCCCTAGGCCACATGTGGATGCAGCCTTTGATCGACGGCGAGTGCAGTGGACATGGGGATATGTGTGCGGACACCGACAAGAAGTGGTCACTGCACTAATGGCACTTTGCCATGACCGATGCCACGAGAACACGTGGTCGCTCGTGCTCGTGGCACTTTGCCGTGACCGGGATGCCACTAAGATCGACGTGGTCACCCCCGTGCTTCATGCCAAGGTCATTGAGAAGGAGAAGTTGGTCGGTGCACCAAGCTCGAGGAGGAGACCCTGTTATGCCACGGTGTGGACGGTCGACAAGGCATAATCCCATGGGTGTGCGGAGCGAAGGCTGGACCATTGAAACGGAAGCCACTCTCAAAGCCGCTAAGGGAGGGCGTGGAAAAAGAAGGCGTGGCGTGGATTTGCGTGCCCTCCGTGTAGAACATGATGCGACATCGGCGGATGTGGGGATAACTTCATGGTTCTTGCACTTCCAAATAACAAGGAGAAAGTTTTGTTCTATGTTCTCAAGTGCGTGTCGACATGGGAGCCCTTGCAAGAGGACTACACCGACATCGTATGGGGTTCGGGAAGGTGGCGAGAATCTTGCAAGGGCTTTATATTATGAGCGAGAACCAAAACGCCTGGTCTATATCAACTGATGGATTCTGGGAAGCGTGGTGTGCCAACTCTGGTATCGCTCGACATGATAGTTGCCACCAAGTTCGAAATGGTGAAGGTGCAGAAAGACAAGCCAGATGATAAGAAAGAGAAGCAATTGTATTGGCTTGGTC
Organism: Anthoceros angustus; assembly: GCA_010909165.1. Lineage (NCBI taxonomy): Eukaryota > Viridiplantae > Streptophyta > Anthocerotopsida > Anthocerotales > Anthocerotaceae > Anthoceros > Anthoceros angustus. The sequence goes on along the minus strand of MU008180.1, from coordinate 612,388 downwards.
CTACACACAGACAGTGGTTGGAGCATCTAACGAAGAACAGGGCAGCAACATGAAGAGGCGACAGGGCAAATGTTTCAAAGATATGCGTAGTTTTGAGGGCACAAGGCGGGCAGACATCGTATTGTGTGATCGCTCGATGTAGTTGAATACCGCTTTTGGACAATGCTGAGAGAGATCACTGCGCAGCTCAACACTCAGGAGCCGACAGCCCTTCCAAACATTGAGCATGATTGATTAATTAAGAGATTAATTAAGACGAATAATTAAGCCTCCGCATTGGTAAAGCTATCTTCATAAGTTCGATCCATCGTAGCCGCTTAGATTGATGTGACATGAAAGCTCAGTTGATCTTGTCGGGCATTGCGTGGTACTACGAATATGTGCAATGCGTTGCATTATACGCAATGCTTTGAACCTGCACACAAGGGATGGAATCCAAAGAAGCTTCGGAATCTAAAGTGGACACCATTCCTGACCATCGATCGAAACATGAACTTCTAGATTTGGAGCACAAGAGCTATTCATTTACAATCGTGAACTACTAGACCACGACAGTGCCTAGCAAGACCCAAGCTTGTCCTGACCCTCACTGTGGACTGAGGATGGCAAGCAAATACACAAATGGCATTGGTCGCCTGCCAAGAGGATTGACGGCGCTTGGCCTTCCTCAATCCACCACCCATGTTTGCATCGCGAATCCACGGGAGGTGGGAGGGAGACGCCTCCCTCCCACATACGGTGAGGGCGGCGCCCGCCTCCTCACATAGGGCGCTAGCAACAATTCCTCTTGCATCCGAGTATCGGCGTGCTTACCGCCGGCGCTGCAAATAGTTCACCGCCACACCGCATAACCGGGAATGGGGAGCAAGTGCCTCGACCATCGAGGCAGAGCGCAACCAAGTTTGGCCGAGGCGGATGCCTAAGGCATCCACCATCCCTCCCCTCAACCACGGATGCCATGGCGCGGAGAACCCGGAGCCACGCAAAGGACAAGAACAAGTTGGTGCACAATGCCCGCGTGGCTCAAGGGGAAGACAAGTCTGTCAGATTGAGTTCAAATGACATGATGCACACGAGTGTGCATCAGGCCACTGAAGGTTGCCACATTGAAGACTTGCTTACTTACACTGTACGCGTGGGTCCATGATTAATCACTACCCACATGTTGGGACATTATGGCCACGGTAGGTAGCTCATGGGGACGCGTGCAAGTATCGATGTATGGGTCACGCGGATGACATGGCTGCCGTGTTTGGTCATGTTCCACATCACACTAGCCGGTTTCAAGCATATGCATATATCAATCGAGACATAGAGAGCGATTCCAGGAGACAAGACACTCATGTGCTCCACAATGGATTTCAAGCTGGATTTATCATATCATCCTTGGGTCTTTCATTGACAAGTATGCAAGTGACATTCAAGGGCCCATGACGGAAGCATCTTGTACACTTTCTTGCACAACACCTTTCACCAGTAAGGCCTCTTTGTGAGCACAAACAAAAGGTCATCATCTTGTCCATGACGCTGTGCTTTAAGCCATGGTTCGGTTGCCATGTTTTCGGCGGAAGGTAGATGTGTCGTGTGGGTTTGATGCAGGGTGGGGAAAGGTTGGGCATGCGTCCGGTAGTTTTGAGGGCACAAGGCGGGCGTACATCGTATTGTGTGATCGCCCGGCGAATACCGCTTTTGGACAACGCCGTTGAGAGATCGTGCACAGCTCGAACACTCATAGCGGGACGCCGACGCCCTTTCCAAACATTGAGCATGATTGATTAATTAAGACCGATTAATTAAGACGAATAATTAAGCCTCCGCATTGGTAAAGCTATCTTCATAAGTTCGATCCATCGTAGCCGCGTTCGAGCCAGCATTGGGAGCGCGTGCGCCTCGCTGTGCAACCTTGATGTGCACCCAATATGGATTAAATCAAGAGGGTGGCCTTTTATAAGTACCATGCCCAATGACTCATGGCATATAGATGAAGAAGAGGACTGGACAGCGGAATACATTGAACTTCTCAGGGACTACGAAAGCATGGATGCACGTTTTGCCAGAGGGTTGGGAAACACTCCATTGCCACGACAAAGTGAGATCCTGCCTGTGAACAGGAAGAACATGCTAGAGTCACCAGGTCAGCTACGCATTGAACCTTGGACCCTTTTTTTTTTGTGTCTATTTATCTTTCTCAGGAGTGTTGCTTGCACTGTTATTGTAGGCACATATAGCGTGCTTGGCTTGCCGCCTCTCGGCTGTCTCATGAAGATACCCATGTCACTGCAACGCCACCACATGCTCAGCGACTACCTATTCCATTGAGCCGAACACCACCCGTACGCCCCTGGATGGAAATGCAAAAATATGTTTTACACACACCTGACCTTGTCGTTCCAATGGGGAACAATGCTGGTCCAATGGATGATGTCAGAACTGCTCGGTGCAGTGTCACACAATTGTTGGCAATAATGATATACAATGTTGATATCATAGTTAGGGTTTAGGGGTTTAAGTTATCCATATATTACCAAGATATGATAAGCTAGGGTTTACTAGATATGGTGTCGTTTCATTAGGGTTACGTCTCTAAGTGAATAGATACAACGCTTTCATTAAATTTAGTTTAGTTGTCTTTTCATGCATAAGCAACTTACTTCTTTCTTGATCCAACAATGTAATTATTCTATAATGTTTAATTGATCTACATTAGTCCATAAAATCTTCATGGTATCGTTACCTAGTGTAGGTTGCATTCAAATGAATGCACATTGAAATTGTGCATAAAATATGCACAATGTTTTCTTTGATTGTTTTCTTGTTTTATAAATAAGTTAAAATCAAGAAACATAAGATAGAAAAAGAATGGGTGCATTCTTGTTTTATTTCTATTTTTATTTTGATGAATTCATATAGATTACGCAAGATCGAGAGGATAGTCGCACTCAGTTGAGTTGCTACTTGAGCAATTCAATGGAGGCACACTAGAGCAGTGCAAAATGTATGTAAAATCATATAAAGAAAACAGAAAAATGCAGGAATTACGCATTGTATATACAATCGTGGCACATAGCCATGGAAAATTACATCTACCAAAATCCCGGTGAATCCTAGGAGGAACAATCAAAATCCAAGCGGGATCGACGAAATGCCGAGAGACAAACCGGCACATCAATTACATGGGCGCATCCTACGTGGAGCAACTTGCCCAAATCAAGCACAAGGAGACACATTGGGAGCCTTCAACACACTTCTCGAATTGTCCCAGAGCTTGACTTGACATTCACAATTGAGACGGTGCAACATCGCCCACTACGAGAACATACACCAACGCTTCCTCACAAAGCGTTGTACAATGAGGTGTAAACACAATTGTTCAGCGTCTTGAGGCTAACAATAGGAATACAGGATGTCGTCGATTGGTCATGTCGCTAGCTAGCATTGATCCGCAGGATTTGAAAGAGCTAACACACTTAGATTACAAGCTTGTAATGTTGAAACCAGAGTTGTTGGCCAACCCGATTCGAGGCATGATGCAAGCACGTAAGTAAAACTAAGCATGAAAGGAAGTTTGATACACCTAACTCTTGCCCTTCATGCTCCACTTACGCATTCAATAAGTTTGAGATGAGAAACTCTAAGATAGTCGCACTTGGGAACAAACCATAGCGCACGCAGAGCTGGGAGCAACCACAAAACCAACACGCATTGTAAGTAGAATGTATGGATGGTGAGAATAGTGGCCGCAGTGCATGATAGTGTTCATGCTAGTGACCGTGAAGAAGACACATTAGAAAGCTTCTTCAACAGAGGAGGACAAACTCTTAGGAGTTGAACCCAAAATGGGTGACACATCCTCTACACATAATTTTGGAAGCGTGAGTCCTTCAAGGAGAAGGAGGTTCAACGGAAATGACTTTGACATCGCTTATAAGAATGGAGGGCGTTCTCGAAATGAGAGGCCTCCTCAAACATGCTCTTGGAAAAGTAGTGAAACCAGACGAGGATCTTGGAGAGGAAGAATGGTTAGCTGCGGAGCCAAATACCTCATACGCAGGTGGCGACAACCGAGATGTTGAGGCATGAGGTGAATACTTGAGAAATCATGAATCGTCTAAAGGAACTCTCTGAGCGAACATGGTAAGCGCAATGCAATCTAAGGAATTTTCAGAACCTAAGGATGAAGGACGGTGACTCGGAGAAACACGTGAGTTGTTAGAGTTAATTATGTTTACCCTAACTCGGTTAGTGGTAGATTAGTTTGATTAAGGGTTATCCTTAATATACTATTTAAACATGGACGATTTACTTTTGTATTATTGCTCTTATTTTCAATATATGTTGTCTTTATCATGGTATGAGCCATGGAATTTCTTTTTGCCACAATCCATTATTTTGTAGATGATTTGCTAGCCATTGTCTATGGAAAAATGTTGTGGAGATTTGCTGGTGTATTTATCTCGTGATAAATGCCTCATTTCTCCTGATGGCGCGTGGGGAAGATGTGTTTTGACGGATTCATTCTCGGTTCTTGGCGAGCTTGTAGAATCAGTGAGATCGGGCCGTGGTAGGAGATCACAACATGCTCCGTCACCGCGACTTGTTCTATGATGGGATCGTGTCTCGGGAAGAATCCCTAAGTGATTTCCCTAACTTGATCGGAGGAGGAGGAGAGCACAATTCACGTTTCTTTCCGACAAAGATCGGCTTCGAGGCGCATCTGGATGGCGAGGCTAGGCGGCGACCCGTCTCGATTGCTTTACCGTTAGAATTGCAGCTTCTTGGAGATTTGGTGAGTCAAGGGGCGGAAATCATCTACTCGATGTGCGGTTACCGGGCTGTCAATTGCGCTCAATTCGAGACTTTATGGCAAGGGAGGCGGTGAAGATCTGGCCTTCCTCGCATCGCGATCGCGATGCGTGTATCTTGTCCAAGCGAAGGAGCCTTAAGAATCAATCTACTACTCGAGCTAAAGCTTTGGAGTTGATACATGCAGATCTAGCGGAAAGCTTCCGGTGAAATCACTTGGTGGGTCCGAGTATTATCTTTCTCACAGATGATTTTCACGTTATACATGGACCTTTCCTTGCGTTGAAGAGTGACGCCTTTGAGCATATCTCCTCATGGATTCCTATGGTTCAAAGACAAACAGACATTTGGTCAAGTGCTTTGACGATAATGGTGGAGAGATCGCCATAGGTTTGATGAGCTTTTTCAGCAGTATGGGATCATACGTCAACTTTCTGTTCCTTATACACAACAACAGAATGGAGTTGCTGAAAGGAAGAATCAAACCTTGATGGGAATGACTCGGAGCATGTTGGCTTGGGCAGGTCTTCCTAAATCCTTTTGGGCTGAGGCCGTAGTTGCAGCTACTTATATTTTGAATAGAGTTGTGACTTCTTGGTTGCACGCCTTATGAAGCCTTTTGGGGGCGCAAGCCAAGTCTTCTTCATTTACGTGTTTTTGGATCTCCTGCTTTTGCATTCATTCCCGAGGCCAAGAGGGGGAAGTTAGATGCAAGGTCGAAGCCTCTTATTTTTCTTGGCTACTCGGAAGAATCCAAAGCATACAAGTTGTTTGATCCTACGACCTATAAGATGACGCGGGGAGTGTTACCTTTAAGGAGATCACTTCTCCACAGCCTGATTCTACTGCTTTAGCTCCTGACGCTATGGATGATGTGCAGGAGGATATGAGTGGCCCTGTTCAGGTTATGTTTCCACAGACGGATGGAGCGTTGGATGGTGAACAGTTTCCTTTAGCTCCAGAACCTGTTGCGGTAGATGATACGGCTGCCATACCTGGTGTGGTTGATTCACCTGTTTCTAATGATGTGCAGTCCACTTCTTCTCATGCTTCCCTTGATGATGAGGTTGCTGGTCTTGATGAATTGTTCCCCTCCCGCAGCAGATCCCGCCCGGTATATTCATTGAGAGAGCGTCGTACTCGTGATCGCTGGATTGAATGTATCGATTCTATAGACTTTAGGAAGTCTTCAAATAATGTAGCATTTATTTCCATACGAGGTTAGACCGGATCCTCACATAGAGAAGCTTTAGATGGCCCGATGGGGAACATTGGCGGTCTCCATAGCGTATGAGTATAACTCTCTTGTTAAAAATAACACTTGGGAGCTTGTGGATCGCCACTGGGAGAAAGCCTATAACTTGTAAATGGGTTTTCAAAACTAAGTTAAAGTGATGGGACCATTGCTAGATATAAGTCTAGATTGGTTGCTAGGGGCTTTAGTCAAATTCCAGAATTGATTATGGAGACACCTTTAGTCCAGTTGTTAAGCCTCCATCATCCGCATACTTTTAGCTATGGTGGAGTTTAATTTAGAACTTCATCAAATGGATGTTTGTCTGCATGGTGAACTTGAGGAGGTTCTCTATATGACGCATAAGGGTTTGTTAGTAAGAAGTTTCCAAAGAAGGTTTGTAAGTTGCTCAAGACTTTATATGGATTAAAGAGTCCGAGAGCCCGGTTTAAGCGGATTATGAAGTTTTTGAAACGCTAGGGTTCATTCGATCTGGCGACATACAAATGTTTTCTATCTTTTAGCAGCGCCTTGTTTGTAATCTTAGCTTTGTATGTGGATGATGCAATCCTACTTAGTAATAGTATGCAGATGGATGAAGTCAAGGCTATGTCGGAGTTCGAGATGACCGACTGTGGTCCTCTGGAGTTTTGTTTAGGAGTTCAAATCCTTAGAGACACAAGGGTTATTGTTCTTCATCAAACAAAATATTTTAAGGAAATATTAACACGCTTCCATTTGGAGGATGCTCGACGCAACAACTCCTTATTCGGGGAGAAGCTTACGATAGAGCAGCCTCCGCATGAAGCGATAAGGAAGATATGTCTACTGCCTTCTCAAGCAATTGGGTGTTTGATTTTCCGTACTAATTGACTAGGCCATATTTTATCGTTGTTTCTCGCTTAAGAACCCGGGTAAACCTCACCGGAATCTGAAGAGGATATATCGTTACCTCAAGGGTACATTGGCTTATGGTCTTCATTATACATCAAGTGGCAGCAAAGAGTTTACTCTTACATCCTTTGCGCGGGATGGCGGTGATGTCGACACTAGAAGGAGTTTGTCGGCGGCGTGCATTTTAGCTTGACGGTCATGCAAGAAACAAGCGTCCTTGGCACTTTCTTCTACGGAGGCCGAATATAAGGCACTAACTGATGCTTGTAAAGAGGTGGAATAATGGGAACGGCAATTTTTGGATTCTATCAAGTTGACACAGGAGGATGCCACTTCCTTGTTTTGTGACAATATGTCGGCTATCGCTCTTGTTGCTAATCCTAGGTTTCATGCGAGAACAAAGCATATCGAGCTTTATCATCATTATATTAGGGATGTTGCGTAACGTGGTTTGGTCCGGTGCAATATGTGGCGACTTCGTAAAACGCACGATATATTGACAAAGGGTCTTTCACAACCTAGGCATTTTAAGCATCTTGCTAGTTTGGGTTTAAGGGAGTTTAAGCTCCCAACCCCTATATCAAAATCGATTTTATATATATGAGGAGAGTGACACTTGGTTTTCTACAATATGGAATTACTATCTAATTTTCAGCTATACTCTCCTATGTATTTTTGGGATTTATGGACCTGCAAAATGCTGAACATAAGTGAAATGAGATTGGCATGGTGAAGCATCACACTTTGTTATTTAATCCAGTCAGATCACACACAAATCGAACACAAACGAAAACAACAACAAAATGCTTTGAAAGGCGTGTGTCGACTGTGTGTAACACGAAGTCCTCGGGTCCCTTTTGCTCTCATCTTCGACTCGCTACCGCCTTTTGTAATTTCTTCGCGTGAGTGGTTCTCGGCTTGTGTCTCATCCGGCGTTGACAAAGATCGATCGTCTTTTGTTGATTGAGCCTCGGACGCCACCGGTCTCGCTTTTTGTCGCCCGGCAAGTAAGCCCGCCGTCGCGGGCCATCCGTCACTTGGTGCCGACCGTGATCGTCGTGGCGCCTTTTTCCGTGGCGCTGGAGTGCGAGTGTGGCGCGATGATCTTGGTGGAGAATCGATCACGCCCGGCTTCATACCGTTTGTGGTTCTTGGCGCACTATCGGACGCCATCGGCTTGAGATTGTCGATCGGAGTCGCGGCATGGATTTTTCATGGAGCGCGTGGCGAGCATCACCTGATGGACTCGTGGTGTTGAGCGGTGGTGCCCGGGTTTGTGTGCTATGGGTGCGGCTTTTAAGCTCGATCACCGTGCATAATTCTTGGTGGCCGCCATCGCGAGGAAATGTGTCCTCGCGGGTGGAGTTAGTTTGCACGCTTGTGCTGTGTTTCCTCGTGTTTACTGGACTTGGTGTGGTGTTCTTGTGGCTTTAACTCCTTTTAACCTCGTTAGGTTAAGTGGGGTGTTAGAGTTAATTGTGTTTACCCTAACTTTCGGTTAGTGGTAGATTAGTTTGATTAGGTTATCCTTAATATACTATTTAAACATGGACGACGATTACTTTTGTATTATGCTCTTATTTTCAATATATGCTTGTCTTTATCATAGTACCTTGAGGACCCTAGCCTCACTGTGGTGCCTCAAAGTTGCCGGAGATGATGAAATGATGAGGCTCCTTCTTTCGCTTCGCAGTCATGGTCACATTTCCTGACTTCTCACTCTGCTCAAACACAAGCTCGTTAGTTAAAAGCAAGGCATAGAAATGAAATGAGCTTCTCATGCCTCGTGAGTTCCATCTTTGAAAAGCCGGCCAGGACCAACCATAAGAGGAAAACAACAGGCCCCACACCAGGGCAAGGAGGAGGAAGAAGCCCTTCTCCAAAGGAGGTGGTGGAAACTCTTCGGGGAGGTAGCTCTGGATCCTCACCGGGAAGAAAAAAAAGAAGCTGTGAACACCGTGGTGCAATCGCTGCACAGCCATTGGGAAAAGAGTGCCGCAAAAGCAGTGGAATTCCTCGCAAGGAGGAACCGGTCTTTGAATCAAATGTTGTGGTAAAAAGGTTAATACCCCATCGGCTCTATTGGGACTAGGGAGTTTGCTAGTCCATTGTCGCCTTGTCTTTCCTCCAAAGTGAATCAAAACCAACATCGAATGGTTCTTAGAATCGGTGCTCGCACATGCTTTGATAGGAATGAATTTAAAACATAGCTTCGATCAATATGTTTACCTTGGGGACGATAGGTCTCTAGTCTCACCGGGTCGTGGCGCTTGAGTTAATAGTTCCCTCGGAAACACACTCAAGAAGATGTCTACTATGTGCCCGAGATGACTAGAAACCCGATCGTTATAAGATTGAATCACAATACCATGTCGTATCACAAGAAATGTAATCATAGATGCATTTGACCCTAGAAAGGTACTTGCGCATGGGTCTTGGACCATGATATGTCCCATCTCCATTTGCATGGAGTAGCGAGTCCCACCGACACAAGACGCCTCTTGCATCTCGCACAACAAACAAAGAAAGGCTCGTGGCATGCACGCCTAGTCATCCTCCATGGCAAAGCTAAAAAATGGTGACACAGATCAAGATGGACCTATTGGCCCCTTGACTCCTATACCCTTATGTGAGGCTTGTGTTTTGTCAAGAAACACGCTTTCAAGAACAAAGCACCTCACCGTGCTTGATGTACTTGAGCTTGTATCTGATTTGTGTGGACCCTTATCAAGCGTCCATAGGTGGTGGGCGTTATTTCTTAACGCTTATGATGACAAAAGCGATTTGTCACCACCTACATCCTCAAGAACAAGAGCGAATAAGCCCTATTTCAAGGAATACATCAAGTTAACGCGTTGGACGGAAAGCAGCTCAAGACACTAAGATCGTGACAATGGCGGGAATTCACCTCTAATGAATTCAGCCTGAAAGATGAAGGCATTGACGCCAACTCACAAAGGTATACACTCCCCAGAATGGAGTGGCAGTTTGAATCTCACACCGCAGGAGATGGTCTCCTCATTCGATGATGCTCAACCGCCTTTACCCATGGGCGTAGGCTTTGATGACCTCAACCTTTCGAACGGTTACCCACCATGCCAAGAAGGCAAAACTCCTTATGAAGCTTACAGCAAAGCCATCCATCCAAAGACTTGAGGACGTTTGGCTGCCTTGCATATGCCTTCATACCGGATGGCGAACCAAGCTTTCGCGGCTGCAGCAGTTGCTCATGTTGACACGGAGGGATAAAAGCATATAAACTATATGATGTTCCTTCTAACAAGGTCATTTATGCTGAAGTGTTACCTTCGATGAAACAAAGACTTGGGCTTGGGGAGCACATGTTCATGCTCCTGAACCTGATGACCCTGAGGATAGTCTTGAGCTTTCTCATTATGATCTGACAGATCATGGTACTCGTGCAGTGATGAAAATGTTCCGCAGGAGGGAAAATCGGTGTTTGAAGAAGAACTCAACACGAATTCAACTTGACATGCCACTGCCAGATGTACAGGATCACATTCCTCAACCAGATCAAGCACTTGCTGATGCAACAGCTGACGATGAAGCTGATCAGAATGCAACTGACGAGGAAGAAGATTATGTTTCAGAACCTGAACTTGAACAAGATCTAGACCCTCAACTTGAACAAGAACCTGAGCCAGAGCTTGCTCGACGTTACCCTACTCGAGAACGTCGACCTCCTGATTATTATCGTGCCTCGATTATCGTATTTCACATGAAGGTCGCTACTAACCTCGACCACTCAGAGAACCACGGTCTTATGCCGAGGCTTTGAGCACGAGATCACAAGGAGTGGAAAGCTATAAATTAATATGACTCATTGATTGAGAACGGCACATGGGAGTTGTCAAAATTACCTCCTGAAAATGGTGTCTTGTAAGTGGGTCTTCAAATTGAAAGTCAAGGCTGATGGTACCTTCGATAGGTACAAAGACTAGTGGCTCGTGGATTTTCACAAGTTCCGAGGCTTGGACTATTTGGAGACATTCGCTCAGGTTGTGAAACTCGCCAACCATACGAGCATTATGTGCACACCCCTATAAGGACTATGAATCGCAAATGTTTGATGTCAAAAAAGATTCTTGAATGGCAAGCTCGATTTCGCATTTGCTTCTAAGGTTAGCTTCATTCCAAGGTTGCTTCTAAGGTTAGCCCACCGAATTCGCGGTGCCACGATGGGGTGTGGAAGGAGGGCCACAATGGGCGCGTGGAGGAGGCGGCCGGCGGCGCCCTCCCTGCACCACCAGCCTTATGCTGGTGGCACGTGGAGGAGGCGGCGGCCGGCGGCGCCCCTATCCGCGCGACCACCCGCCGGGGTTGTGTGGTGCGCGCGGGAGGGATGGCGCCGGCCGGCGCCCGCCTCGCACCACCACCGGCGCTGACGGGTGGAGGGCTCGGAAGGCCGCGGCCCTCCCTCCACGCACCACCCATACGACCCACCACGGTGGCGCGTGAGGAGGCGCCGGCCGGCCGCCCCGCCAGGCGCCACTCCGTTGCCCACCCCACGGTGGTTGGCGCACACGGGCCGCCTCCCTCCACACACGCCACCCATCGGCCACCACGGCAAGCAGGCTGCGGCGGCCGGCCGGGCGCCTCCCCAAGCACCACCGGTCAGGGTGGAGCTAGGGAGGCGCGGCCGCCGTGCCCCCAAGAGCCAGCCACTCATGGCGCCGCCCGCCGGCCGCCTCCCCTAACACCACCATGGGCGGCCGGCCAAGACTTCAACACGCCTGCCCTGCCCGGCCTCAGCGCCCCCGCACACCCCATGGGCGCCGGGCCGGCCGCCCCTCCCACATACCTCGCCCATGGCGCCTGCCGCCGCGCACTTCTAGCACACCTTGCCCATGGGCGCCTGGCCGGTACGCCCCCGCCTTGCCGCCGGCCGCGCCCCACCAACACGCCACGCCTTGGCCAGGCCGCCTCCCCTAGCACACCCGCTCATACTGCCAGTGGCCGCCCAGGCCCTCCTCATATCGTCTTTGAGAAAATAAATATGTAGTGGCTCCATTGGTTTCCAACTTGGGATTGTTGGTCTAGTGTTTGGGAAAAAGGATTAGTAATGAATAGGATCAGGGTTCAAAACCTATATCTTTTTAATAACTCAACTTTGTTGATTTTAAGGATGCTTGCATGGGCAACTAACTTTGTTCATTTTAAGGACGCTGGCATTGCCTTAAAGCCCAAGTGGTTGCATTGAGCGGAAGGTTGAAGACTACGACGACCTTTTGGATGAGGGTCGCGAAACCCTAGATCTTTGTGTGGCGCCCACACCGTCGATGGTGGGCCTGTGAAATGATACTATTGAAGGCAGCAAGCAATGGAGGAGAACGATAACTTTGAGGCGACGATATGGACCGCATCCTAATATATGGCGGTGGTTCTTGACTCGGTGTCGATGCAAGGCATGGATGTGAGTCGCCGCACTCTTCAATGACTATGTCGATGCCGATGACCACTCCTCCTTTAGCGGATGTTTGTTGCAATGTTCTTACGATGATTAAAATGAGACTCCTCAGTAGGAGATTGTTTTCATTGTGTTCCACCACTTCAAAGTAAAAGTTTTCGGTTGCCAAACATATGAAAATGGCAGCCCTCTAAACATTCTACAAAATGCACGGCCCGCACCCTCTCCTGCTCCATTTCTAGGGTGTTCACTTGAAAGTGCGGCATTTATCATGGTATGACCTCGAGAAAGGGTGTGTGCATTATCAAAGTAGGGCTAATATCTTGTTTTAGGTAAGGTGTTCTTCGTTGACAAGGGGTCTTGTGTCGAGAAGGGGTTAGTATATTCCCCTTTCAAAATTATCGGTAGAAGTCTCCTCGTACGAGCAGGCAAGCCCTAGAGCATTTTGAAGGCTGACTTCTTGGGCAAAGTACCCCTCGACTGAAGACGGTGACGCCATCTCGATATGGCTCATTGCAAACCTTCTCTCAAGGCGATCGGTCATGAGGCGAGGCGTAAAGGAGAATTATAAAGGAGCGGCCCTCGGGCTTCACCTTCGTACAACACATGACATTCCATATAGTGTCCGTAAAGACATGCGAGATGGGCGTAAAGCTCTACCACCACTAGATGGCAAAACGGAAGATTGGCAAACCCGGAGCTCAACTCCTCACGAGCAGTTGTTTTGAAGGGGCCATTTAACTATTTACAACAAGTGGGAGTAATGATATACAATGTTGATATCATAGTTAGGGTTTAGGGGTTTAAGTTATCCATATATACCAAGATATGCTAGGGTTTCATTTTCTAGATACATGGTGTCGTTTCATTAGGGTTACGATCTCTAAGTGAATGATACACAACGCTTCATTAAATCTAGTTTAGTTGTCTTTCATGCATAAGCAACTTACTTCTTTCTTGATCCAACAATGTAATTATTCTATAATAATTGATCTACATTAGGCATAAAATCTTGGGCAAACCCTCCCGGTGGCTGACTATGTGCCGAGGCATCCCGCCACACCACAGGTAGTTGAAGATGATGCACCTTATGGCAACATGTGTGGCAGCCCCAACTCTAGGAGCAACAAGTGAGAACAACACGGTTGAAGAACTGCTCTTCCACGGGTTTGTGCACAATGGCTGGCGAGATCAACATGCAGGAGCCATTGCGGGCCGGGTTAACGGGCCTTTCACTCCAACTGGGAGGCCTTGCACTTGATTGCGGCAAGAGTGGAGCTTGAAGGGAAGCCCTGGATGTGGAATTTGACACCCTCTTGAAGTGCGCATTGTGTAGTTGTGAAGGAGAAAAACAGAAGTACCCATGGCCTCGCCATGAGATGGGAGTTATTCAAGCGGATGTTGACCCCTAGGCCCACATGTGGATGCACAGGCACTGGATGCCGAAGTGCTGCACGACGGCATATGGGGATATGTGTGCCAGTGGACACTCGACAAGAAGTGGTCACTTCTCGTGCACTAATGGCACTTTGCCATGACCAGCATGCCCGAGCTGACGTGGTGAGTTCGTGCTCTCTGGTGGCACTTTGCCGTGACCAGCATGCCACTAAGATCGACGTGGTCACCCCTGTGCTTCATGCCAAGGTCATTGAGAAGGAGAAGTTGGTGACAGTGCACCAAGCTCGAGGAGGAGACCCAAAAATGGTTATGCCACCGGTGGACTCGACGAGCATAATCCCATGGGTGTGCGGGCGAAGGCCCGGACCATTGAAGCGAAGCCACTCTCCTACTAGAAATGGCCCCTATGTTATCGTTGTTGCAATTTTATGTTACACTTGTAACTTGCAACATCATTTGGAGGCTTGGTATTAAGTTTGTCATTTCTTTCCATTGGGCCTACAATCTTAACACGAACCTTGCTCTCTCTCCTACCACTTCACCCTCTTAACTACATCCCTCTCATACGCATTGTTTATGAATTCCCTCATGCAAATGCAACATGATAACAAGGACCCTCTCTCTCTATCCCCCTTTATTACACCCCATTGGAAGTACAATTAGTTAATGTTTTTCCTATTGCTCTTCATTGCACTCTCTCACAACTATTGTTAATGGCGCCCAAACCTGGATATCACACTAACATGCTCATTAATTGTCTCTCATTAATTGTCTCCTTCCTCTACCACCTGACAGCCATAATTCCTATATCAACCTGTTTTCCCTACCATAGCTATTATTGGCTTGTATACTAATTGTTTATGGCTTACCATAGCTATTATTGGCTTGTATACTATTTGTTTATGGCTTTTGCCTGATATACTGGTAGAGATAGAATACACATTACCTTCGTACGTACCTACTTGTAGATACGGACATACATGAACAACAGGATTATGATTTTTATTTCGATGATATCGTTTCTCGCCGAGCGGCTATATCGCATATTGTCGACCGCCTCACCTCTTTTGTTGTTGCGCTTGCAAAATCGCTTGACTCGGGCTTCAACACGCGACCGCTTGTTCGTCACCATCCGCCTCCTCCACTCCACCAACGCGAGTGCATGGACAACTAGGTTCCTTTATACATACATACCTTGATGTCCCGAAATTGGGAAAGGGTGGTACATGAGGACTAATCCCATGCTTTTGTCCGCACATGAGCAATGGCGTCACGCTTAACCCCTCGCTGGTCGTTTTTTCACACATGCAAAGAAACCTAGCAATCGTATTTCAACCCACACCTACCAAAGAATTCGCTTGTCACAAAACAAGAATGTCACAATTGTCTCACATCGAGTCATCGATTCGTGCAGCCAAGCTTCTCCCTTTCGCCTTCACATCACCACCGCGCCCGAACCACACATTCATCTAGATGGCGCTAACTCGAAGCCCTCACTTTCTTCCTACATAAAACTAAATCCTATGCTACTTAGGCTTCTTGGACACCCTACACTCATTGGTTGTCCTCGGAGGATTCTTCTTCTTCTTCCGTGTAGAACCCGCTTTTCTTCCTTTGCTTGTTGGTGTCATGCTTGGTGCCCGCTTCCCTTGCTCACGCCTCATGTGCTCTGCTTTCCCACACATCCTTCCACCGGCTTCTTTTACGACCACCATGGCTGCAAGAAAGCACAGCGATTTCGCCCATTGCATCGCCATTTGCATGACATGTTACACATTTGCACTTACACTTTTCGACACGCCCGTGTGATCCTCCGTGTGCCACCACTTCCACCTTGTCCCCCTTCTTCCAGCCTGCCCACCAGCAACCGCCTTCCTCCCTCTCCCTCGTTGTCCCCCCACCCTCTTCAACGCCTGCATGTGTACCGCCCGCCTCGCCCATTGCTTCCTCTTGCATTCCTGCTCCAAGCATCCCGCACATGCCACCTGTGATCACATCACGACAAGCGTTGCCTCGCCCACTTGCCCTCTCACCGCCACCATGCCTTTTCCCTTACCTCTCAATACTCCGGCATGTTCTCCAAGCCATTCCTCGCTGCCCACAGCCTCCTCACCGCTGCCCTCCCCACCGCTGTACGAACTTCCTTTCAAAATCTTTCGCCCCTAGTGGACCAAAGGGATTGGTCCCTTGATCATGCTTTTGCAGCCTTGCAGACGTTGCAGCTGGAGGTGTTGGCCACACCCCCATTCTTGTGCAACGAACCACCTCGCCCACGGCCTTCCTCCATGCCTTCTAGACATTCGGCGGATGGAGCCATTTCGCATCCTTACCCTTCTCCCTCCATATCAATGCGCCTTGCCTCACCTTCTTCGCTAGGTTCCTTGTCCGTGATGCACCGCAAACCTCGCCACAATCTCATCCCTCGACACCGGAAACTCAATCTCTACCATACTCACCCTCGGACTCGTCATGGCTTGTCCACGGCACCATCAACGCCATCTTCGCACACACTAGCTCCAAGACACGGATGGAAGGCCCTCCTCAGCCTTCTTCATCCTCCACCGATCACCGATCCTCATTTTCGACCCAACCTCCATCGCACAGGTGATGACCATAAACACTCCTCCCCGCCCGTGGAGCTCGACAATGGCGAGTTGCCGAGCGGCAGTGTGGTGAGTTCTCCTATCTCTGCCGGAGTTGCGGTGGGGACCCCTCGCCACCCGTTCTTCCATGTCACCCACCTCTCATCCTCGCAATTGTCCTCGCCTCGCCATTTCCATCCGCCTCGAGTCGGCGTCTCGGCCTCCGGGCTTGCCCCTCAACCTGTCCTCATCTCCCACATCCTTGTTCTTCACGGTGGAGGTGGGAGCATGCCCTTCCTCCCTTGGCTCGCGTGCACCTCGCTCGCATTGCAGGCATAGGCAAGTGGTCCCCTCCCGGGAGTGGGATGGGCGGCCCGTGAGCGCACTTGCTAGGGCATCCATGCCACAAGGGCGGGGGACCGATGTTCGCTCCCAGGACCACTGCTCCAGGAAGGGCCACCTCCGCCACTCCAGAGGACCAAAACCCTCCGAGCAGCCGAATCGCCCATAGGAGCGGTGCGCTCCCTCCCAGGGGGTTGATGGTGGAAGCATCTTCCTTCCCATCCCCACCCTCGTGCAACTTGCTGGGCATCGCCATCACCGCCTCCGCAACCTTGGAAGGGACACTTGCCCGCCCATCTTCATGGTGGCGCTCCCTGTGTCTGTTGTCACTGTGCCACCCTCCGCCACGCCTCCCTGCCGCCTCGATGGAGTCTATGGGTCCACCCACCGCTTTCCACCTCCGCTGCTTCCCACCGCCGAGCCGTGACACTTCCATGACCACGTGCCGCACGTGGTCCCTCACTCAGTGCTTGCCCACCACCAGCCGCTCTGCCGCCATATCGCCATTGCTCGCGCAGACGGCGACGCCTCCGAGCGCAACGCCATCTTCACCGGCTGTGTCACGGCGAGTTGAAGTCGGTGCGAGGCCTCACCAAATCCTCAAGTCCACGCCCCACACCATCTTTGTAAGCCAAGAAAGTCGAAAGCTTGAGAGCGAACCGAGACAAAAGATTGCAACTGCAGATTGATTGAAGATGCAAGTGGAAGTAACACTGTGGTCAGTAAGTAATAGGCCATGTCTCTGACCGTGCATGCGATGCCGCATCGACATTGCATCACGGCGCCATTCAAAGTTTGCCACCTCATCGCCCCTTATGTCTCAACTCCTCATTATAACAAGTGGGACCTAATCAATCGATGACCACACTTATCACTCGTAGACATATATAGTCACCAAATTCCGCACACATTTCGACGGCCAAGAACATTCACAGTCATTTCGAGGGCCGAGGACATATGCCGCTTGTCATTGCCCAAGGAACTATTTGTCCTTGGGCCTCGAAATCGTCCATGTCATGGCCCATGGTCCATGTCCTGGCCCATAACATGCATATACATGTCATGGCCCACCATGACATGACCATGATATACATGACATGGTCCAAGGAAACATTTTCATTGGACCATGTCATGTATACATGTGTCATTGATGACATGCATATACATGCCATGGGCCAAGGACAAAGTTGTCCTTGGCCCATGACATGCATATATATGACATCATGGGCCAAGGACAACTTTGTCCTTGGCCCATGGCATGTATAAATGTCATGTCATATATATGCATATGCATGTCCTCACATGCATGCATGCATGCATGTCATGGGCGGACAAAGTTTTCCTTGGCCCATGACATCCATATGTCATGTAAAGCACAACTTTGTCCTTGGCCCATGTATATGCATGTCATGGTTAAGACCATGCCATGCATTTACATGTCATGGGCCAAGCTCAAAGTTGTCCTTGGCCCATGACAACTAGGCCCATCCCCATGCATGTTTGGCCACCTCATCATGCGCTCCTTGTGTTTTAAGTCCTCATAATAGCATGTCCTCCCAAATGAAGTCTACACCACACTCATCTGCTATACATATATAGACACCAATATGTGGCATCGCCTTTCCGGGCCAAGGACAAATCCTTCCATGACATGAATTTACATGTCCCGGGCCGTGGACAATTTGTCCTTGGCCCACGGCATGAAAATTTATGTCTGGGCCACACCATGCCATGTATATAGTTGCGTGGGCCAAGGACAAATGTGTCCTTGGCCCACGAAATGGCGTTCATGTCCTGGTCTTGACCATGCCATTATGCCATGGGCCAAGGGTCCTTGCATGAAAATTTGTAATATACATGTCATGGCCCAAGGACAAATTTGTCCTTGGCCCATGGCAATTATATAAATGTCCTTGGCCCATGGCTATTATATAAATGTCGCGCAAGATGACACATGCATATACATTTCATGGTCAAAGGAAAAATGTTTCCTTGACCATCACATGGACACATGCATATGCATGTCCTTGGCCCATGACATGTATATGCACGCCATGGGCCAAGGACATGAAGACCATGGGCCATGACATGCACATGTCGAGGCCCAAGGACAAATAAATCCTTGTGCAATGACAGGAGGTCGCATTTGTCCTTGGCCCTCGAAATGCCGTAATGTGGCCGCCGCTATATGTGAGCGAGATATTCGTGACTATATATGTCGCCATGACATGTAAATGCATGCCATGGTCAAGCCCATGACATGCATATACATGTCATGGCCCAAGTCATGCGATGTCCGTGGACCATGTCATGCATGTACATGTCATGGCGAAGGACAAATGACTGCACGACATGGGCATTTCCCAATCCAAGGACCATGACATGCATTGACTCATCATGGACCAAAGACAATCCCGGTGACCACGAGACGTTTCGCAAAGGCACCCTTGTGAGGCACCTGCAAACGGGTGTGCATCGTGGATAGCGTGGTGTGAAATGAATATGTGTCATCATACCACAATTACCGTGCACTTGGGGTGGTCGCCATGATCCTAGGCATCCATCTCATTGCACCATTGTCAAGGTTTATACCGTATTGTTCGATGTACGGGTAATTAGCGTTATGCGAAAAACCCCGCTACTCACGCCATCCGGGCGACACCACCGCCAAAGGTCGCCATGGCGGGCAGGCTTGTCGGCCGTCTGCCAATGCTCGCCTCGCAAGTTTGCGGACGGTCGATATCGCAGATTCTCCCAACCGTAAACCGATGTTCCCAACATTGCGTGTAGAAATCGGCTCTTCTCCCGAGATTTGCTTTAACTGAACTCACGTGATGAAAAGCTCCAGCTCTTGCTTAAGTCTCCTCCTCGGTTTGAGGCCTACCGTGAACCCCACATCCCCTCCACCCCTCCCCACCCCGCTGCCTCCACCTGCTCCTCCCCCGCGCCCCCGCCTTGGCACGGTATGCCCGAGCCCTAGTGTCCACGTGTGACCGCCAGATGTATTGCCCGGTTGACACCTTCCTACATGAATGGGTTGGGCATACGCTGGCTTGCACTTTGGACACCTCCACGAACTGGCTGGCGGTCATGGACCCGTGTGCCAACCGTGTGTATCCTCGCCTTTTGGAACCCCGTTCCAATGGCCAAGTGGAAGCCTCCCAACGCCTTGAGTTCGTGCCACCACTGCCGGATCTCGCCGGGGTTAGTTTGTGTGTGGAAAGCGTCCATGACCTGTGCCGCCCAAGGTGTCGCGGGATTCCCTTTCACTCATTGCGTTCAATAGTTTTGGTTCCGCATGCGGCCGCCTTTTCCTTCCGTGCTCAACTATCTTCCTTCAACATTGCTGCGGAGGTTGTGGGCTCCATAGGCACCGAGTATGGCTATGAAGGATTGGACCGGCAGCGGTCACGACGATGGCCATCAGGGCGATGCGGAAGGTTGCTCTCCGTCCATTGCCCCGGCGACAGACGGAAGGTTGCTCTCCTGCCATCAAGGACTTATGCACGGTCCTCGCTCCCTCGGGCCGTACTGCCTCTTCATAGGTACATGCCGGGTGGAGGGAGGGAGGTGTACACCTCGAGGTGCGTGCAGGTAATGTGGAACGCCTTGCCGGAATGTCCTTTCCAATGGAATCTGTACACTTCAAAGGTGGCTGGAAATAAAGAAACGCTGTGAGGTGGGTTGGCGGAATGGAGGGTATGGAGTGGTGCCTCCATACCGCTCGCAGACACCACAGCAACCGCACATGACATTTCCGTGTTACGTGGGTCATGATTGCCTTCAATTCCGATTGTGCCGGTCTTAGTGAGGATGGACATGAATTAAACAAAGGCTACTAATTCCGCACATTGCCCAAAAACGTAAGGTCACACCGCTCTAAAAGGAACCGAGTCGGAATGTGTCGCGCACATGGACCCGTTAGGAAAGGAAGGAGTTCATATCCGCAGCCGCAGAAAGAAAGGACGGGGGAGGTCCAAAGGGAAGACGGGGAGCCGAGGGCGACGTCCGAGGCCGCCCCCGTGAGGCGAAGGAAAGAGGAAATCGATGGGTTGAATGCGCAGAGGCGGGGCTCGCTGGCGCAGCAACCCCTCGGCCGAGGGGACTCCAGGAAGAAGAGGCACACCGAGACCGAACTGAAATTCTGCAAAGGCCGTGCACGTCGGAGATGTTGTGCTAAGTCGTGCTTTTTGGACGAATGAACTGCAGATGTGGAGGGTTCACATCGGATGCACGCCCACCGTGGATGAAGATCCACACCGAGGCATGGACACAGGAGAGGGAGGACGGCGGCATGGGACGCGATTTGCAGCCATTGTGTCCGCTTTCCGGCGCCGCTTGGGAGCTCTACCGAGATTTCGAGAGCATGAGCTCCACGCTCGCCGTAGAGACAAAGTGCGATAAAGGAGGTTATGCACACTAGCGATGGTGGCGCGCCGAAATGTTTTGCCTTTCACCGCATTCTTGACACAAGGCATGACACGCCAATGTAATCGTCCGCCAAACATATGACATTGAATGTTGCCGAAGTGGAGTCACCCACGAGCGTAACTGCTCCACCGTTGTCCCCAACCCTCGATATCGATCGACCGTCATCCCTTTCTATCCCATCGCTCGCCAAGGGCGAATTGGTGTGGCCGGCGACGACCGAGGCGTCCATCCGGAAGACATCTCGCATGAACTCCTTCCCCGCACCGCTGGAGCTCGACGGTAATCCAAACACGGACCCACAAGTCCGTTCCATGCCACTCGATGGCTCGGGCCTGAGTCCGGCGGTGGCATTTGGCGCGAGACATGCCGGTGATGTCTCGCAACGCTGATTCAGTGAGAACACCATAGGGTGCCGGAGGCTTCCATTGTCGACACATAGCTGCGGATGCTTTAGCTCGCAGCCGACGCATCCTCCGAGCCCCTGCTCCCAGGCAACGAGGTCGAGTCGTGAGTCCACGCGCGTCCATGGTGGAAAGTACCGCTTCGCACGGCAGACTTCTTTTAATGGGCTTCACCGCTTTGAAGTGCGGAACGCCCATTTTAATGAAGTTCTTCCTCCCCGCCAGCTTCTTCTTCCGCGTCATCCACAGTCACGCAGCGGGAGAATGCCACGAGATGCGATGTTGCATGTACATGTTCGCCTTGCCGAGAGTGCAGCGCCGCGGGGCCGTATTCGCTCACGTCTCGAGTTCATTGCGCCAAGTAATGCAGCGGTACGGACCATTGTGACCTTCACGATCTCCATATGGTTCAATTGTTGTGGTTAATGGCAGCCGCCCATGCAATAATTGCAGGACGATGGGCATGGGCAACCGTATGGTGGGCACCATGCATCCCCGCCGGACACGGTGTCACATATGTCCGAGGGCACCGTCAACAGCGAAAGCGATGCTAATAGTGATAGCAGCGAATTAGACAGTTCGGAAGAGGAGACGGATGGTGAGGACTTGCCCACCGGGTACACAGTGGATGAGTTGTTGGCGGCAACCGACCGGCGAACGGAGGGCAAGCGATGCCGATGCGTGCGGCGTGAAACGCCTTGTACACATCCCGAAGGGCATGGTTCGAAGGAAAGCGCCACACTCTTATTGTTGTCTTGGCAATCAATGTATGACATCGAGCGCCATGACAGGACTTTTGCGGCTAATGCCAATATATTCCGCCACCGAATCGCCGCCCAAAGACATGTACGAGGCCAAGGCACTTTTATACATGTTTGGGCCAAGGTACGAGAAAATCCCGTGAGAGGGAGTTTTATATGGTGAGCACGACTACACGCATTGCCTGTAATGCGACACACCACGGTTTAGGGAAGGGTTTGATGAGGAAGAGGAAATAAGATGCCGTAAGGTGCTTTGGCATTTTCCGTTGAAGGCACGCTATGTTTCAAATGCCACATACAGAGATGATGACATGGTATGTGGGGAAACAGAGCCGGGACGACATGACCATCATGGTACACACCAGACAGCTCTTGATGGAGTAGACGGCTTTGGGAAGAGCAACGAAACGTAAGGTTTGCATTGTGCATGATGGCTTCAATCCATTTGGCCGTGTCGCAAACACATCCATATGGCTTTTGTTGTTCGTGCACAATATGCCACCATGGGCCAGCACAAAGGATGCGAATGTGATTATGCCGTTGATTGGGCCGCATCGCCAGAATTTCGATGTCTTTATGGCGCCTTTAATCGAGGACTGCACCTTTGGAGAGGCATGGACACGGAAGACTTCTCCAAACCGTCAACCATCCAAACAGGCATTTCAAACTACGAGCAGCGATTTTGCACGTCATAGCAGACCCAGCCTTGGGACCACGGGATTGCAAGTGAGGGGCCGTGCATGTGTTGATTCGGAGGACTTGGATTCAGTATTCTTCGGACTTGAAGAAAGAAATATATGCGGAGGAGGTGGCTTCCGGACGGCGGACGGTGATGACGCGGGCTGGTACAATGGAGTGGCGAGTATCGCCCCCACCGCCCGCCATCTTCGTCGATGTCATCGAAGATATGGCGAGTGAACGCGACCGGCGGACTGCGCCATCGAGGCCGGTTTGGAACCCGAAGGTCGGCCTTGTTTGTAGACCTCCCATCCGGGCGGTTTTGCCGAAATGGGCACCAAAGGACGTTATGCACGCCGAGAAAACAACGCCATTTGGCATACGCTGATGTGGAGACCGAGATGACATAGCCTCAGGATGGACATGGAAGCGAGTGGAGGGAAAGGGTGGTTATGGCAGAGAGGATGGCCATTGCCCCCGGCGCATATGTCCAGGTCGAGAATCAAACGGGTTATGGAAATGAAACGCATAAAGCGCCAACGGGTACGGATCTAACATAGCTGCAAAATCGCGAGCGCAAGGTTGGGAGTCAAGTGCCATGAGCACATAATGATGGAAGTAGTCTTCCCGATTGTCCTCCGAGGGTGCATAGACCCCGATGTGTACAAGGCGGTGGTCAAGTTAGGCCGGCTGTACAGGTGGATTTGCCAGCGGACAATACCGGGCCATGAAATCCAAGCAATGAAAGAGGAGGCAGCGAGGGTAATGTGCGATCTGGAAAAGCAATTCCCTCCAAAAATGTTTGATATATCCACTCACCTGATAATCCATCTAGTGGACGAGGTAGCTGTGCTCGGACCGGTGCACACGCGGTGGATGTATCCTGTCGAAAGATACCTTGGGACGAGGAAGCGGACTGTCCGGCAGCGCGCGAGGCCGGAGGCCAGTATAGCGTTGGGGTACTTGAAGGAGGAGAGCATGCACTATGGGATGGCATTTTTGCGGCGTTATTATGGTCACGTTGGAGGGCTATGGAGTGCGAGCGAGCGAGACGGAGAGAAGGTGCTCGGTGGGAGGCCGTACAAATTGGATGCCGTGGAGGCACGGCAGGCGCACACGTATGTGTTGTACCACATGGAGGTGATGCAGCCGTTTCTAGATATGTACGAGGAAGAGGTCAGGAGGTATGGTGCCCGTGGAGAACGGCGAACTTTCAAGGTTTGCTGCAGGAAGGGCTGCCAACGCATGGGAGAATCACCCGGCTATGATGAAGTGCGCGCTATCATGGACGGTCCACGAATGGAGGCGAGCTTATCGGCATATGTGGAACAAAGGCAGCCACCTTAGAACTATAGAGGCAGATAGACGCCGAGCACTAAGGACAAAGGCGGTGCTCGCAAAATTTTTAATGAGCGGACGGATGAAGGTTGTGAAGGAGAGCGAGTGTTTTATGGTCACATACAGGAAATTTTGCGCTGCACTGGGAGGAGTACAAGCTGTCTAAGGTTCGTAAGGTGAGCCGAGTGGACCTGTGCCATCATGGACATCGTAAATCGGATTCGACCGTGAACATGGAGAGACTTTGCACATACAGTGCGCCCCATCGATGGCCCATTTGTGGCCTGGTAACCCAATGCATGCTACATCCGGCGAGGATGAAAACATCGGGTGGGCGGCTCACCAAAGACGGGATGGAGGGGTAGGAACCCATGGATTGAGGATAGGAATGATCGTAATTGGGGTAGAGATGATGACGGCAAGTGACGGGTTTGCCGACCTCCATAATATGGCGGGCTTGCACATTAATCCTCCATCGATATGAAACGAATAAACGTGCCAAAGACAATGAACACTAAATGCCTCGAATGCACATTGGTGACGCTGCCGATGGTAGGCTAAGGAAGTCAATGAACAAGGGATATGAGTGCAGAAGCGCGCTGGCCATGTTTCGAATTGCCTCAAGGACGCCAAGGATGGCTCATATGTTTCAAATCTAAGGCCAGCCTTGTATGGACGAGTGCACGATACACCGCCATGAGGGACGAAGGAAGGAAAAGGTTGCCTACAGAGGGAGCCAAAAATTGCAGGGAAGGAAGGTGAACGCATGCACGTAAAATGGCGGAGACGGATAGAGGTGGCCAAGGATGTCGACCGTATGCGGCCGAAACCTACCAAATCGGGAGGCGTCGACGCCGGCGTGAGAGGAGACCGTGGGAAGGTGGAGGGGATGAGGAGGGGTAGGTCGCCTTGCCTATCCTCCTCATCCGCCCCATCCACCTTCCGCGCTCAATCGGCGAGCACGGTGGGAGGAGGCGCCGCGCAAAGGAGGCAACAAAGCGTGAAGGAGGGACGCCGATGGCGGCAGTGTAGGTTCAGTTCGACGCCGAAACTTGGCACCTTCCATCCCCGACGACGACGACTGAGCAATGCAGCCGAGCCGCAGGACATGGACCAAGAAAGCGAAATCGGACCGTGTTAGTGTGTTGTGGCACGATGATATCGTGACGCCAAACACATTGTACGGTCGATATAGACCAGATCCGGGATGAACGCTCATTTCCATGTGCATTGTGTGAATGCAATGGATGTGCGACGATGGATGGCAAGTAGGGGAATGGGAACTATCAAGTGGAAGAGGAGAACAACCACGCCCGATCATGGAGGGAGTTGGATGTAAGAGAGGAGGACGAAATGCGGGAATGCAGAAGGTATGCATGCAGCAACGACGGTCGGAGGGAGGAGGACAGGGAAGGACCGACGGGTGCAGAGGCCCTAGAAAGGGAATGGCGGGCGGAATTTGTTGCGGTGGAGGTGTCATATCAACCGCGGGGAAGGAGGGCACAATAGATGTGAATGCCCTCGTAAATGGTGTTGATAACGAGGCCTTGGTGAATGCTTTGCTGCACAAGCATGGAGTGAAATGGCTGAGGAACGATGAGTTGTGAAAGGCGTCGGCAGGGCACCGTTGTTCGTGGGCTAAGCAAAGGAGACACGAAGAAATGTTGGAGCTAGTCAGACAAAGGTTGTGAACGACGGGGTACCGACAAGGTGGAGGGACGCCCAAAAGCGAGAAGGCCCGGTTAATCAAGTGTGTGGCGGAAGCCTTCCAGAGTCAAGTCATAAGTAGACATTTCTCTCAAATGACGGACGGAATGCCGATGTGTGGATGCTGCCAAGGCCGAGGGGAAGAGAGGGAACTACCTCAATAGGAAACCTTCCATGGTGGACGATGAAGAGTGGGAAGATGCCTTAGCATGGGCACGACAGAGAAAAGGACCACCATCCAAGCATGAAATAGCAAAAGGAGAGACTAGCTGGCGGTATGGGTCCAAACCCGTGGGGAAAGGGAGGGGGGGTGTTGCGGTTTCACAACGGTATGGCACGTATCCCGCAGATGACGGCAGTATGGCATGCTAGAAACGACAAACATGGAAGTGCTATGGGCGCGCGAGGGCGATTCGCCGGAGTTCCTCGGGACGTGTGAGGGAGGCAAAGTATGAGAACCCAGAGAGATTGCGATAACGCGGGAAAGGATCGCTGGTCGAATGATATAGAGTTGGAGAAGGATCCCGATCTCGTTTTCCAAGGAGGAGGATAGTGGAATGGGTCAATCCTTCCCGGACAAAGGGGCGCTAGATGTGAGGCGGAAGGCATTCGAGCAGCAGGGAGCCACAAGCATGTGGTGGAGAAAACGCGCACAAATGTGCGAAGGAAGGACGAATGGCGGGACAAGAAGGCGTGGGGAACCCGACATGGAGAGGGACGCCACGAGGTGAACGATCAACCATGGGAGGACAGGACATCAAGGCGTGGTAGGCCATGGAGCACCAAATGATGTAACAAACAAAACAGGGTGGGGCGAGAGAGGAAACGCTACACGGTGGGGCAAACATGACAAGTGCGGCAGCCAGGCAGGCGATCGACATCGCCGACTATGGCGAGGGCGGCGAGGTGGTGGTCCCAGCGACACCACGAACGGCCGTGGTTGTGGCGAACATAGCGGGTCATGATCGAGAGGGGGCATGGTGGTGTGGGTGACTCGGGAAAACGGGGCAACGAAGAACATGGTAGGGAGAGGGGCGCCACCGAAGTGAGTTGTACATGGGGCCGTACACATCCGTGGAATGGCGATGACATCAAGGCCGGTAGTGGCGCAACGATGGGCGTGATGGACAATGGAGGGCGCAGGGGGGACCGTGGGTGACATGCGCAATGGTGCCAAAAACGCCATCGGGCAGGGAATGGAGGCGCGAGACAAATGAGACATCTCACGGGATCCAGCCTCCAATGGACAGATCGACGGCCACGACATGGTGACGATGAGGAAGAGCATGTGGAGGTGGCGGAAGAGGATGGAGATGTGAACGCCTGCGAACTTTGTACCCGACACATACCTGGCCGAGTCAGATGCCGAGAGCATGGACCTGCACAGCGGGGCTCCAGAAAAGGTGACGCAACCTATGGAGGATGGAGGAGGCCGGAAGAGGAAAGGAAGGGGAATGCCCGGCAAGGCAGATGGGGAAGGAAGAGTTACACGGTCGAGGGCTGTGGCAGCCCAAGGGACGGTGACAAGCACGCAACTGGAGGCAGGAAGTGGGCGGAAACAAAACAAAGAGAAGGCCGAGAAGGTAAGCCTGCAAATTGCAACTGCACTCCTGGCCAGCTGTTTATGCTTACAGGCCAAGGGCCATGGGAATGGCATGGGGTCATCTGTTCTTGCAGAAATCCCAGGAAACAGGTGGAATCGCGGAGTCAGGAAGACGGAAGGAAAACCAGCACCGCTTGAGGAAGGAAGGGCAAAATCGAACCGGTGGGAGGTGGCGCCGTGACATACGACGAGGAGTAGGCCTTCACCAAACGAACGGGCGGGCAACAGAGAATGCCAACCACAACCCCAAATTCACCCTCCAGAGGAGGAGGGAGCACGGAGGTCGCGGATGGAGATTGCGGTTCATTCCTCCCGCGAGGAGGGAGCACGGACACCGCGATGCGGATGCCGGTAGATTCATCCCGCTGGCGAGGGAGGACGCCAATTTTGGATGTGGATGCGCAAAGAACCGCATGTTATCCGTAGGGTGCACGAAACTACGCCTTCGTTGTTCTTGTAGACTAAGGGTTTCCAAAACAAGTACCCTATACGGGACGCCCACAAGGGCACGAAATACGAGTGACGTGAAAAGGCACCGCAGTAATAGGGTGGAAACAAACGCCAGAAATTTGCGGGCCGCACGTATTGCAAAACGGAGTGCACAACACGATACCACTTGTACGTGTACATAATTTGAAAAGGCATCGATATGTATTTGAGTAATGA
Source organism: Anthoceros angustus (assembly GCA_010909165.1). Taxonomy (NCBI): domain Eukaryota; kingdom Viridiplantae; phylum Streptophyta; class Anthocerotopsida; order Anthocerotales; family Anthocerotaceae; genus Anthoceros; species Anthoceros angustus. The sequence goes on along the minus strand of MU008180.1, from coordinate 584,122 downwards.
CATCGGGCAATACGCACTGGAAGCCAAGGCATATTATATACTTATAGTCCGTACACGACAACAATAAAGGCAGGGAAAACAAAGGAATGAAAGCAATAATGGCAAACCCACATGGGAAGGAGGTTCGTACCAAGCCTCGCAAAATCAGAATAAAAGAGGGTGTAACACTTTGGTTGTTGCAAATATGTTGAAATTTTGAAAGGGCCAAATACCGCCTCACTACATCGCAACAAAATTGCAACAAGATCAGAATTGTAACAAGATGGAGGGTTGGTTACCAAGCCTGACTATAACAAGGGGCCAAATAAGTGTAACAAGACCCCAAGATTTTAACATAATTGCAACAAGGGGGGGTTCAAATCTTAACAAAAAGTGTAACATAGGTGGCCATTTCTAGTAGGGTCTCAAAGCCTGCTAAGGGAGGGCGTGGAAAAAAGAAGGCTGTGGCAGTGGAGGATTTGCAGTGCCCTCCAAGTGTAGAACATGATGCAGCATCGCTGGATGTGGGGGATAACTTCATGGTTCTTGCACTTCCAAATAACAAGGAGAAAGTTTTGTTCTATGTTCTCAAGTGCGTGTCGACATGGGAGCCCTTGCAAGAGGACTACACCGATACTGTATGGGGTTCTGGACCGTGGGAAGCAGGAGAATCTGTTGCAAGGGCTTTATATTATGAGCAGAACCAAAACGCCTGGTCTATATCAACTGATGGATTCTGGGAAGCGTGGTGTGCCAACTCTGGTATCGCCTGACATGATAGTTGCCACCAAGTTCGAAATGGTGAAGGTGCAGAAAGACAAGCTAGATGATAAGAAAGAGAAGCAATTGTATTGGCTTGGTCCACACGATGCTGGTTGGAGCATCTAACGAAGTGGCAGCAACATGAAGAGAAGGCGATGTGGCAAATGTTTCCGCGCAGAGTTTTGAGGGCACAAGGCAAGGCGCGGTACATCGGTATTGTGGTGCTCGATGTAGTTGAATACCGCTTTTGGACAACGCTTGAGAGATCGCGGCAGGCTCACGTAACACTCAATGACTGGCACAAATTCCTTTCCGAAACATTGAGCATGATTGATTAATTGACCGATTAATTAAGACCGAATAATTAAGCCTCCGCATTGGTAAAGCTATCTTCATAAGTTCGATCCATCGTAGCCGCTTAGATTGATGTGACATGAAAGCTCAGTTGATCTTGTCGGGCATTGCGTGGTACTACGAATATGTGCAATGCGTTGCATTATACGCAATGCTTTGAACTCGCACACAAGGGATGGAATCCAAAGAAGCTTGAATCTAAAGGACACCATTCCGACCATCGATCAAACATGAACTTCTAGATTTGGAGCACAAGATGCTATTCATTTACAATCGTGAACTACTAGACCACGATGCCTAGCAAGACCTAAGCTTGTCCCGACCCTCACGTGGATCGAGGATGGCAAGCAAATACACAAATGGCATTGGTGCCTTACCTGCGAAGAGGATTGACGCGCTTGGCCTTCCTCAATCCACCACGCCCATGTCGCATCACGCACGAATCCACGGGAGGAGGTGGGAGGAGACGCCGCCTCCTCCCACATACAGAGGGCGGGCAGCGCAGCCCGCCCTCACATAGGGCGCTAGCAACAATTCCTCTTGCATCCGGAGTATCGCGCTTACCGCCATGCGTTGCAAATAGTTCACCGCCACACCGCATAACTGGAATGGGGAGCAAGTGCCTCGACGAGGCGAGCTGCGCAACCAAGTCGGTGCCGAGGCGGATGCCTAAGGCATCCACCATCCCTCCGCCTCAACCACGGATGCCATGGCGCGGAGAACCCGGAGCCACGCAAAGGACAAGAACAAGTTGGTGCACAATGCCCGCGTGGCTCAAGGGGAAGACAAGTCACGATTGAGTTCAATGACATGATGCACACGATGCCATCAAGGTTGCCACATTGAAGACTTGCTATTACACACGCGTGGGTCCATGATTAATCACTACCCACATGTTGGGACATTATGGCCACGAGGTAGCTCATGGGGACGCTGCAAGTATCGATGGGTCACAGGATGCACATGGCGCCGTGTTTGGTCATGTTCCACATCACACTAGCCACGCCAAGCATATGCACGATATCAATCGAGACATACGAATTCGGAGGAGACGATTACACTCATGTGCTCCACAATGGATTTCAAGCCAGTGGATTTATCATATCATCCTTGGGTCTTTCAGTGACAAGTATGCAAGTGACATTCAAGGGCCCATGACGGAAGCATCTTGTACACTTTCTTGCACAACACCTTTCACTACCTGTAAGGCCTCTTTTGTGAGCACAAACAAAAGGTCATCACCATGTTGTCCATGCACCTCCATTTCAAACTTGCATGTCTGAACAATATGGGCTGGAAGAATGCATGTTGTCCATATCCATTCAGACAATCAACAAAAGTGTGTCCTCTTGAGTGTAATGACGCACTACGTAATCCCCGCTTTGTAAGTGACATTAGACCATGGGCAAAGAATCGTGAAGCAATGTGTGAATACACAAATAAGTAGGTAAAAGCTCGACCTTCATCTTCATGGTCGGCAAGTACAAGGAAGTTGTCCCGACTGAGGACATCCGCCATGTCCGACACATCATGTCGATGTCATTTTCAACGAGATTAGGAGGAGGGGGAAGGAGGACCGCATCCTCCAACAATGTTGCGTGATTACTGCCTCGAGTTACGCTGGGACCAATGCTCGGGCATGAGGTTTGATCCTCACAGGCCCAACAGCCTGGTGTGGAACTTCACGCTTTGAATGGTTGCTCTAAGCCAACACAAAGCATGCCAGCGCCGCATCAACAAATGCGTTGGTGCCATGTAGAGGTTGCATTGTCTTGGAACCGTGAATAGGATCACAACCATGCTTGGCCCTCCTGCTTACCTCATGTTTACCAATTAACCAAAACTTCACACCCCATGCTGCCTAGAGGCATATGAACTTGCTGCCCCGCCCGATATGGTTGCGGACAAGTACTCCACAACATCCGCTGCATTCTGCATTCGCCTTGCTGTCGGAGATGACTCCGCTGCCCGTAGCGATCGCTTCAAGATCGCACCTGCACCATCGTGCTCCCCCTTCCCATGGCCACTCCCAAAGTATGACCAGAGCATGTTACACCCATCTGTGAGGCTTGGGTAGCGAGCAATGAAATAGCTTGGGCGGCATGCCTTGAACTGGCTTGCAGTCCCATCCGACCAGCACCAATGTTCCCGGGGTCTGGGAAACCCTGCATCCTGCATCCATTGCCAGTGCTTGAGCAAGCAATGTTGCACAAACAGCGTGTCATGAACAAGATCATCATGATCACTAATGTAAAAATGGTAGTATTTCTCGATGGATGCAGCAGGATCATCTCGCATCCACAGAGCTATTCCACGGTAGAACACCAACACGAAGATTGATACCTGATCATTTTGCCAGTGCATAGACTGTATCTCATTCTAGACACCAAATGCATAGTTCTGGGAGAAGTCCATGATGTAAACAACTACGCCTTGTGGAAACCATTCCAAGCACCGAACTCTATCCCTTGCCACTGCACAAAATCATGCAAAGACAAACTCCTTGAGCTTTACCTTGAAGTGAAACACAAACTCGAGGGTGTGTTTCCATGAACACAAGCTTGATACGCTTTCTTATCATTCCCATCCGGCTCGACCAACCACTGCATCGGAAACAACGCCACTTTAGAATAGCTTGTGGTTGAATGTCTACGAGGTCTCGATGGATGTAACAAAAGCTTGGGAATCCCACATCCGTCACAAGTTTCGCATGCAAGGGCATGCCAGCTTCATCCGTCCCTTTGGACACAACAACGCTCACATAGCTCCCTCACCGATTGCATGTATGGAGGCAGATTACATGGAAGGCTTGGTGTGGTCGATAGGGCACATACCATGCAGAACAAAGGCAATGGCCACGGAGTGAATCTCGAAATCGAACCACGCAGCCATTCAAAGCATCCTTTAAAATGCCATCTCTACGTGATATCTACAAAGAAAGATTACGTTCCTGCAAACTCTTCACGTAAAAAGGCTTCAACTTCTCAAATGTCCTTTGCCCAACATGGACGTCCGGGTGCTCCTGACAAAAGCGGAGATAGAACTCTGTCTGCAGACACCACAACGACTTGTGTCAGGCTTGCTGAATGTATCCAGCCCCGAGTGGGCAGTGGGTCATAGGGAAAGTGACCCACTACCCACGTATCCCAAGGACATGACCCCAAGCCCACTCGGACAGAACGGGCTGGCCACCTACGTGCATGACCATCGGGACAAGTAGCACCTGTCAGAATATGCACAGTATCCGTGGCCATGTGATTACAACAAGACCATAGAGTCACATAAATTGCCAGGTAGTCACCATGTTACATTTGAGGTGACCATGTGTTAGAATCCTAGCAGTAGGATTGTGCATCCCTTGCATCTAGTCTAGCATGATTGAGATGCTACATTCTCGAAGATATTTTGTGGTATTCTCTCTATGTCAAAATGTATACAAAGTACGTCTTAAATAGTGTTTGTGGGTGTCTCTTCCAAGAGGCACACCCGTCAGAATTACTAATTACTATTAGTTACGATCTACGGTAACTAGTTGGACGGCGAGGTTACATGATTATCCATTTCGTAACACTCCTCTCTTAAAATTTGGCGTAACCTCATGAATGGGAGCTATCTCCCATGGAGCGATGCTCCTCTTTGGCTCCCTTTGAAGGGTAATGAAAGCTGACAAGCCGCCTTGAGGTACCAGACCGAATAGGCACAGTCGACTTGTGGTCCTGAAGAAGTAGCATGACCCCTTGAAACAAGCATCTCAAGATCGCCTTGCTTGATGAGTCATCGAGATCAAGTTCTTGCCCATTTATGGACGAGGAGCACAGGCTCCAAGGTAAGCGAACCATCCTTGAGAGGAAATTGCAGTGCCTTGTCCCGCGATTGGCGGGCTAGATCTACTCAATCCGAGTAACACCCTTTCCTTGAGAGGATGAGTATTCACTTGGTGAGCAGTACAGTGGTTACTACGTCGGTGGCTCCAGTCCGAGATACCCGCATCCTTATGCAACTCGGTGTTGAGGCAAACCATAAGTATCTTTACGGTTTCTCTCTCCGTTGTCTTTGGCGCTCCCTTTAAGCCGCCAGCTTATCTCTCGCCTTCGGCTCTCCGCCTCTTTCTTGCGGCACTCGTGCCCAATGGCAGCTCCGCACGATGCGGTTACCCATCGGCGAGGAGGCAGGTTGAGTCACCTTTAGGGTGAGTTCGCCTTGCCCTTGAATTCCTCCGGCTTGAAATGGGTGGGCTACGTGCATCGGGCTTGGACCCTCCTGCGAGCTAAGGCGGCTGCTCCTGGTCTGAGCACCAATAATATCTTCCACCGTAAGGGTGGAGGGTGTACCGACTTACCATGAGTCGATACCAACATCGGTGGTCACGGTTGTGGTAAGACGGTGGTAAGCTCATTACTTGCGTGGCATCGGTCTCCGACATGGTTGAGCCAAGGGAGGCGAGTTGCCCTTGGTCGAACTTCGAGGTGTGGGCAGAAATCGCATCGGTCTCCTTCATCCTCAAGGAGTTGAATTCCTGCCGTACACTGTACAAGGTTAGAACATTATTTAACATTGTAGGTGTTAGACAACTGGTCCCAGATTGCAGAAGCCTCCGTGAGGAACTCCACGCTAGGCACCAGGCTTGAGTCGAGTCCGCTGATGAGGAGGGCAATTGCAATCCCATTCAAGTAGTCCCATCTCAATATCAACAGTGGGAGGTGTGGTCAAGAGTTAGGCTTGGAAGGGTGCGTCAACAATCTTCCAAACACCTCGACCTATCGATGGACTTCATGCGAACTCGCCACATGTGGTAGTGTTGGCCATTGAATCTATCTTTCTTTGATCCGTCGGTGAAGGAACTTCTCACGGAGGAAATGCTAGCCATGGGAGCGATGGCGAAAGCGAGTTGAAGTGTTGTATAAGTTGATTCACCACGCCTCGTAAGTTGTGGTCATAAAACTTCAAGTTGAATCCTCGCGGGTTGTTGGTGTGGCAGGTGAACAAAGGAATCTCTCCTCCACGAGTGCCGACAAAAGATCCTTGAAGAAAACAATAGTCCCTCTCTTGCTGGCTTTTAACTTCTCTCCACTTTCTTCTCTTTTTTTTTTTTTTCGTGTTCCACTGGGGCTTGCTTCCTTGCTCCTTTGTCCTTTTTTTTTGGCTCCGCTATATGCCTTTATATTTCAGGTGAATATATATGTGTAGAGATACATATATATGCCACTTTGAAACTCTTTAAGTAGAAGTGAAAACCGTGCAATTGTAACCAAGACAGGTTAGTCTGGTGGCAAGTCCATTGACCGGCGGAGGTTGCAGGTTCAAAACCTGCAAGCCTCAGAGGAAACCTTATTTTGAAAAAGAAACCAGTGGGGATAAGCGGGAGGCCCGTTCCGCGGAGCGCGCGCCTGTTCCGCGGGAGCGGGCGCGCCTGTTCCGCCGGGTCGCGCCCTCCGTTCCGCGCGCGCGCCTGTTCCGCCTGCGCGCTGGGCGCTGCCACGCCGTTTCGGCCGTGGCTCTGACGCGCACCAGCGCCCGGGGATCCTCGCGGTGCGCCTCCCACGCACCCTGCCCACCGTGCTCCGGGCACGATTCAGCGCTGCGGTTTCAGAGGTGAGGTCGCCCCGCCAGGGCGCACCTCCTGCGCCCGCAACCGGAGCGCCACGCGGCGCACGGTGTGCGCAATCAGGCAGGGTACAGCGCCTCGGCCGCATTGCTGCATGCACACACCCCTAAATGGGGTCTGTGGAGCGCGCCGTTCACCCCGAGGTGAGGGCGCTGCCTCTCTGGCTCATGGCTGGGGTGAGGGAGGCAAGGATTGCCTCCTCTCGCCCGCAATTGCTGGCCAAATCTCGATTTTCGTGTGCCCGCAACAAGTGACGCGCACCAAGATAGCTTCAATCCGGAGGAGGACTTCAATGCAGAAGTTTGTTGAATTCCAGCCTATTGATGGAATTCACGATCATGTTGTCTTGCGGTGTAATTGGTGGGCCGAGGTCCAAGCTTGCTTGCGTCCAGATCGGTGCGTGGTAGAAATTGTGAAGAAATCATCTCGCCTTGCGCTGCGGTGGTGGGCTGGCGCGATGGAGCCTCACGGCGCGGGTGCACAAGGCTATTGTAGGCTCGTGGGTCATTCTTCGTCGAGGCAGCCATGTGCCTTGGTTTGCGCCAGCGACTCTCCATGTTGAGAGCTTACGATGGCCGCACGTGATCTCCCCTAGACTCAGAGGATCATAAGCGTGAACCATGCTCGATACCATGTTAAAATCCTAAGGGATTGTGCATCCCTTGCATCTAGTCTAGCATGATTGAGATGCTACATTCTCGAAGATATTTTGTGGTATTCTCTCTATGTCAAAATGTATACAAAGTATCGTCTTAAATAGTGTTTGTGGGTGTCTCTTCCGAAGAGGCACACCCGTTCGTAATTACTAATTACTATTAGTTACGATCTACGGTAACTAGTTGGACGGCGAGGTTACGGACAGATTATCCATTTCGTAACACCATGACACCATGCAGGACCAAGCAAGTGTCCACACGTAGTGGGCACCTGTCATTGCACATGTCCCTGCCCACACTGTGACCATTGTGTCTTGGGAGGCTGGATGCCAAGAGGCCACAGAGTCGAGGGTGACCAAAGGAAAAGAAAGCATCGAACGGGCAGCTCAAGCAAGGGACAACCAAAACTTGAGATGTATTAACGCAAATCATGCCCAACATGCACCCCCAAGAGCATTGTGGAACAACATCGAACATCGATTCGACACCTTAACACGGCCTTGAGGGAAAAAGCACAAGTACTAACATAATGGACCTAGCGCCAACCTCGAGACATATCAAGGAAACGAGTGATATGTGATGAACGCCTTTGGAGCGATTGAACCGCTTTGTGTCCTTGGTGTTCGATGATGAGTAGGCGAGTTCCCAAAAGCGAACAATTACGCCTTTCATACCACACGCCTGTGTCACTCCGTGTCTTCCTACCGCACCACACCGGAGATATTTCACCATGCACATCTCCTTGCCGAGAACCCAAGGCTCGTCGACATGCCTCCCCTAACTCCTATTTGGCGAGACAACGAGGAAACAAGGTGGCTCCCTTTGATATCTTTAGATGTAATCATGTTGAAGAGCGTGTTAGTGCCCAAATGGTCTCCAAATTGCACGTCCTTCAAACTTGAGCATGCAACCTTCAAGTTCGCATGATCATTGCCACCTCGCTATCCTTCAGCCTTTGCGCCTCACCGATACTCTTTCAGCGGTGACCAAAGAGCGCCAAGATGTCTTGTTTGCTCGCAGAGGTGTATCTAGAAGTGAGATGCAAGAAATGTTGACCAATTTCCCGAGCCACCCTCTGTTTCACACGAAGTGAGCATTCCACGCTCCCTGTCGATTCGCTCAAGGCCCCCTGCACTGCTCTCCACTTCTTGACTCGTTGTGTTGAGGTCCGTGAGACAGGGTCAACATCCCCAAGCCTTGCTTGATCCTCGCCCGTCTCCAACCGCATCCCCCTCCGCCTCCCCGCCCCCACGCTTTCAGATAGCCCACTTCTATCACACTGTGCATCCGTCCTTCCAGATTTGCTCGCCACTACAGCTTTTTGTGCAGACCTGGCGACGCTTGCTCTCAGCCCATGCTCGCCTCTGGCTTCCCGGTGAACGTGCCATACCTCTTTGAGGGGGCCGAAAATGCGTGTCTGCCCGCTAGAGAGTCACCAAGCCCGATCTTCAGACGACCTTTCCTGCACAACGATGTCTTCACATGGCCTGCAGCAACCATGCGCGCCCGTGTGAGACCAAACCCTAAACATCTAGCTTGGACCCAGTTCTACATGGTTCAGATTTCACCCACCCACCGCGGCCTCGACGCAACAAATGGGTACATTCCCCGAGCCCGCCTCATGGTGCATCCATTGGCGGATTGTTGCGTGTAGATGCCTACCTCCACCGAGCCAACTTGTTTGTGGCTTCAATGAAGCACCACCGGCGCCATCAAGATCACCTACAGTTATGCTCGCACGGCTTCCTACCGTGTTTGAAGTACTTGATGAAACCGAGATGCTTGATGTCACCATAAAATTAACAAGTGCCGCGGCGTCGTGGGGCGCCAAGAAGGTAACGGACCATTTTCCCTCCTTCGCTCCCCGGTTCCTTCGCTCCCCGGTTCGTAAAATAACATGGCACAATGGACAAGTGTCGAGGACATTGCCCGTCTTAGCATACCCGGACCAAGGCATTTTTTTTCAAGGTCTTTTTTTCCCTAATCTAATTTCATATTTTAACCTCGATACATACATAAGAATACTATCATCTATAAAATACTGCACTGCTTTGGAAATGAAATCAATTATATAAAATTATATTCAATATAAGAGGACAAAAGAAGGATGTTTCAACCGTTACGCACCAAAGTGAGCACCAAACCATGCAACACCCTTTTGCTTGGTTGTTTGTCGAGGAAGTGCTTATATGAATTCAAGTGCTTACCTCGTGCGACACCTCTATCGCAGATGTGGTTGTAATAGACCCTACGTAAAATACTGAATGCGAGCATGTCATCATCAATCCTTCGGGTTGGGAAGGCTGCACAACTACCAAAGTACACAAGTACACCCCCATGGAGGATGGTTCCCTTGCTATTGAGACTCATGGGGCCATTGGACAAGGTTTTTTTCGAGGATTCATCAAGGATTGCGCTAAAGCCTACTACATCCGTAAGAACGAGGTAGGTCTCCCCCTATCCTCTATGTTGACTTTCTTCCAGTAACGTGTATTCATCACCTTATAGAGGGCATTGGCGAATGTAATTTTCAGGACAATTTCGAGTGCGGGAAATATGGCATATTAAACTCCGGAGGTAGGTTGGCCCTTCCTCATTCCTGATTATGATATCTTTAGGGTGGTAGGTAGCTTCAGAGTATACAACGACCGGGGCTAATTCCCTTGGCTCGGGGCCCTTTTGTGGGTTTTCCCCTTCCACCTTGTTGTGGATGGGACTTCCCATCTCTGATTTTTTATGAAGTCCCTGCTTTCCTCTCTGTGGTTGAGCAAAATATAATTTAGAAACCTGCAAGAACCCAATTTGAATTAATTAATAACTATGGGAGGACCCTATTTATTACTCATAAGTGGTTCTCCACTAAAGATCTCTACGCGTAGTCGATACGTTCATTCAACATAACATAATTAATTATTATTTTTCTTAATAATATAGATATTATTATGGTATGTGTGGAACTCCTCCAAATTTGTGTGCTTCAAAACTTTTTGGTTGTAGTTATGTACTATATATATAATTATATCTATTTCTTGAACTGCCTGATTTTAAAACTTAATTTTACTTTGCCTAATGGCTTGCACCCAGATAAAATAATCCATTAGGCATCTAAGTGCTTAATAGCTATATCAAGTACGGTAGTGCTAAGAAAGTTACTATGTATAGGGTTTTCACATTCAATAATGGCTATATAATATATGGTTGTCATGCTTTGTTATGTATGATTGTTATAATGGCTATATTGAGGGCTGGACATGATAGCTCATAAGTAGAAAAAATGAAGAGTGACTTTTTCCATTCATGGTATGCTAACTTGTAAAATTATGTGGAAATCCCGAGGTCATGCGTCTTCCTTGTTTAATTTGCCACCTTTCGAATGGAAAGTCTCTTTCACATCTCCAAACTCCTTTACTATATCTCAAGAATGAATGTCTTTGTATTCCTTCCCTATGTCAATTCTCTTTACTCTCAAGAATGAAATTTGTTCGGCACTATTTTTACTTATAGTGTTATCTATAATTGTAATGTGTTCAAAACATATGTGTTTAAAAAAATTTCAAAAAATTTAAAATATTTTAGAAAAGAGCTGAAAATTTATTTGTGTAACCATTTTTCTTACAACCTTTTAAGAAGATTGTGAGTAAGTTATAGTTTAGAAGTATAAAGAAATAAAGCTATTGTTAGTTAAAATCCATGGGAGAGGGAAATGATCAATGTGATAAGATAGAGAAGATATAGGAGGAGAACGAGGGTTGGCAATACGGTTTAAGTGATAGTTTGAGTGACTTTCAATCCTTATAATGGCATGACTTACCCAAGTATTTACGTAATTGATTCTTCTTGAAATATTATGTAGCATCACCTTTCTCACTTTTTCAAGTCCTTATACATTGTTGATTCTCATTGGAGTGTTGCATAATGTTCCAATGAGAATAATCTATGTAAAAGATTCTCAGCTTTCTCATAGCAACTCTTTCAAGTCCTTCTGGGTAGTTGATTCTCAATTGTAGTGTTACTTAATGTTCCAATGAGAATCAATTACATAAGGGGTTTTCATTGGCACGTTATCCCCGACCGTAGTTGAATCTCATTGGAACTTTATCTAGCACCTGGCTTAGTTGATTCTCATTCGAATGTTACTCAATACGGATCGTAGTTGATTCTCATTCAAACGTTATTCAGAGCCGTTAATAATCATAGTTGATTCTTATCGGAACGTTGTTCGGAGCCGTTAGTAGTTAATTCTTATTCGAACATTATGCGGCGTCGACTATAGTTGATTCTCATTGAAACGTTATTCAAAGCTGTCAGGAATTAGTTCTTATTGGATCGTTATGCGGCGCCGGCTGTAGTTGATTCTTATTGGATCGTTATGCGGCGCTGGCTGTAGTTGATTCTCATTGGATCGTTATGCGGCGCTGCTGTAATTGATTCTCAGTCGTACATTTTTGGGGTCAGCTACTCTTGATTCTCATTGGAAGATTTTTCGGCGCCTGGCCTTACTTAATTGTCATTGGAACGTTTCCGGCGCCTGGCCTTACTTAATTGTCATTGGAACGTTTTCTGGCGCGGACTTAGGTAGAATTAGGGTATGAGGAGCAATAAGTCCTCTTTTTAAAAGTATGACCGTTGGTTTGGTAAATTACTTTTGGGGTCAGCCACACTTGATTCTAATTGGAAGATTTTCCGGCGCCGGCTTGGGTAGAATTAGGGTACGAGGAGCAATAAGTTCTCTTTTTAGAAATATGACAGTTGGTGGAGTAGGGCGGCTAGAAATTAGGGTAATGTGGACAATGGATTTCAAAAGCTTTAGGGTTTCCTTCAAAATATAAACGTTAGTGGAGTAGGGCGGCTAGAAGTTACTGGAGTAGGGCGGCTAGAAATTAGGGCAAAGTGGACATTGGATTTCAAACGTAAATAGATAGAAATGATCAAATATTTAAGATCTTCAACCAAGAGTATGATTACTTAAATAGATTGTAAATGATAAGATTGTATAGATAAAATTAATAAAGATTTCATGTAAAGTCTAACTTCTTAAATTGAATGATAAAAAAATCTAAATCCAAACTTTTTCGTGAAAGGATATGACGGTGGTTGAATAAGTACAAGGAACACCAGAGCATCTACTCTTTCAATTTCCTACCTATGTACATATGTAAAAAAGGAACAGAGAGGCAGAGGTGCGTGAGAGAAGCTAGCGTCGCGGTTAAAGACGAATGTACAGAATAACAACCCGGTAGCGTTGTGTTCTTACGAGTCTCCAGAGATTGCCCGTAAGCGGTCTTCTGCTGTTCTTTCGTGGGTGCCGTCGGCTAATTCATCTCTTCCTAGCCTTGCTTGCGTTGCCTTGTGGTGCTGCCCTTGGACTGTCTCTCCGACTTTGGCTAATTGGGAAGCACCGACGGAAGGAAAACAGTTCTTGATAAACTCATCTTTGGGCGGAAGGAGAGTGCGTTTTCTTGAGCTTGTGCTGAAGCACAGCGATTGTAGTTGGAGCATTGTAGTCCGCGCCTTGTATTTGTTTTCGGAAGAAGATGGTTTCGTGTGCTGCGCTGCGACAAGCTTGCTGTTTTGAGTCGCAATTTGCAGCTATCGTTGTGAAGAAGTGGGTGTGAGCCAAGAAGAGAGCCCGTGTATACAGCCCGCCTGGCCTGGGAGTGCACATGGCAGACGCAGTGCAGCAAGAACCGCTTCGTGGATACGACAGAAACCCAATCGGTGGCAGGACAGGGCAGGGTGAGCCCTTTTGTCCCCCGGGATGGACCTGGAGAACAGGCAACAGGGTGCAAGACATGTATTTTACAGCGCCAGGGCCCAATGGCGAGAGGTTTCGCTCTAAGACCGAGCTCAAAGTGTACTTGGACAAGCTGCCTGACGGCCCTCGCATGGAGGACTTCCACTGGAAGGCTCCTGCTTATTGTAAGTCCCGTCTTGCTGTTGTAATGGTTGTTGCTCTGGGTGACTGGCGCAATGGGGTTGTGTCCAATCCGTATTCGTGTTAGATGGTTAGAGTGAACGAGCTGAGCGAGGCCAGTGTTTGTAGCGATTGCCAAAATATCCATACGGAGATGCTGATTGTTGCCTTTTGGGTGCACAGATCTGAAGACAGGGGAAGTTCCTGGGGTGCCGTACAACATGAGACCCCGGGGTGGGCTTTCAAGAAGGGGGAGAGGAGGTGCAGGTAGGGGTGGAGGGAGAGGTGGTGCGGGGAGGGGTGGTGTAGGGAGAGGTGGTAGAGGGAGAGGTGGATACAAACGGAAAGCTGTAGAAGACCTTGATCGCAGTGCTGCAATGGATCTTGACGAGGAAGAGAAGAAAGCCAAGCTGAAAGATGTAGCGAGGAAGATGCTCATGGTGAAATTCTTGCCTTGTCTGTTCCTGCAGATTTCTGAGAGCTGATTGTGCCTTCTGACGCTCTCAAGCCTTCTCTGCAGGTTAGTTCCACGTTCAGTACTGAACCCAAGATTGAACCTCAGGCCTACACATCACTGCCGTTTCTGTCTCAGGACCGGGCTGATGAGGGCAATCCCACCGTTGAGCAGGCCATTGTCCCGCTTGCCCTCCCCGCTCCGGTCAAGAGGAAACGAGGCAGGCCTCGGTCGTCGGTGGACGATCACACATTTACCACCATCCTTTCAACGGTGACAAGTTATAAATGGCTGACTGACACAAGTGACGATCTCCGAAGGTTTATGGAAGAGTCAGAACATTTGGGGCAGAGAAGTGAAGAGGAAATGCTCGAGTATCGGAGGCTGCTTCTGTCCAGGACTCATGATGCAGTTAGCATGAGGAGATACACCAAGCCTGTGCTTCACACTTTCGTCCGAATCTTGAGGAATGAGGAGGCACCTGAGTTTTTGGGAAGACTTGATCTTGCAGATTTGTGCTGCAACTGGAGGTGTAAGCACAGGCGGTACTTCTGCTTGCTGGAAGAGGGGAGAATTCAAGGCATGAGGCAGTGCAGGATGGACAAGGAGGCGTTCAGCAGTGCCAGGCTTGACAAAGAGACCTTGTGGAGGCTTATGGGGGCTGAGGATGAAGCTACGGCTTATCCCTTACAGAATGGGGGGATGGCCGCAGGTGCTGCCCACGAAACGGGGCAAATCGTTCAGACAGGGGAGGAGACGAACACGAAGCTGGGACAAGCTGATGAATGTTCCTCACTATCCAAGGGTGGGGAACTTGAGCCTGTCAGTGAGGGTCGGAGGACAAGAAGGAATGCACCACGCGGAAATGTGTGCTTTTGTAAAGCTTGTAGTAGCGAGGCTAAGTTCTGTCGGGGGTGTGTGTGTGGAATATGCAATACCCTTGCTTCTCCTGCAGAGTCTTGGAGGGTTGTGAAGTGTTCCAGCTGCCAGCATCTGTTTCATTTGGATTGTGCAGTTGAGACAAAATGTGCTGGAGTAGTGAAAGAGGTAGCGCTGGATGTGGAGTTTTTTTGTTCCCTTTGCAACTGCAAGATGGATCTGTTTCCTTTCTGGAGGGAGCGAGTACATGGAGCTATAGCAAGCAAGGATGTAGCCAGCCTTGAGAAGCACATACAGTCTGCTGTCACTGTGTTGAGAGGGTCACAAAGGAATCACTATGCTCCCCTCCATGAAAGAATGGAGGAGGCGTATAACGTGCTGTTACAGGGTTCCAACTATCCGGAAGTGTATTGCTTGCTTCAACAAATTGAGCAACAGCTTGACTCTCTAGGAGTTAATCAGCTAACTGCTGGTATTATTTTAATTTCGTTTTCCGTGTCCCATGGTCTCATTTCTGTTAGGCTCGTACAATGGCCACCAATCGGATTGTGATGGCATGGAGGTCTCTGTTTGTGCAGGTGAGAGCAATGAGTTGGTGCCCGACCTGCAACAAAGTGAAAAAGAGTTGCTTGAGCTGGAGGTCAGAGTATTCCAGCTGCAAAAACTTGCAGATGAAGATCATAAAGAGTGGAGTGAAAGAGAGAAAGTGGCAGATGCAAAGAGGGTGTGCTTCCAGGAGGCCGAGGAGCAGTTGAAGATGGCAGTGGATGCTGCAAAAGAAAAGTGTGAAAAGGCTTCCGCATCCCGGCTACTTGTACATAAAGAGAAGCAGAGGCTGACGGCTCTGAGGGAAAGAGCTGAGCCTCTGGTATTTACGGCAGCAGAGTTGGAAGCTAAGAATCAGGTGATGCAGGGGGAGTATCGAGAGCTGCAGAGGCTGGAGAGTGAACTGAGAGAATTGGACCAGACTGATGCAGTAGGCATCAGTAAGTTGCAGGAACGAATTGCAATCCAACAGATCCGAGTTAACGCATCGCGGGCCAGGTTTGGTAAGCTGCTGAACATCGCGAACCTTCGGAACGCGACACAGCTGGTATGCCACCACTCTGCTGACTCCGTAATGGATTCTTGAGATAGCTCTACTGCTTGTGCGGATGTGTGACTTCTCTCTAAGGACAGGGTGTGCTTGACCTGCTCAAAGAGAAATGTCACTACAACCATTGTTTGGCTAACACATCTGCTGTGTGCAGGATATCCAGGCTTGATGGAACCTATTTTAGGCACCAATATGTAGTTCCCCACCTCGTCATCTGTGCCGTGGTCACAGTTGTTTTTGCATCCAAGAAGATGAGTTATACAGGCTAGTGAGCTAGATGTCGCAGCAATCTGTCATGCCTGGTCCCCGAGGGCGAGCAGCAATCAAATGGGCATCTGGCTAGGCATTGAACACTCACTGGTATAACATTTTGGTAGTTGTTACTTGACATCTGCAGTCTACTGCAGACTGTGTGTCGTATAGGTCTTCATTCCTGGACGACTTTTCGGGCATACTTGTGTCAGCTTAGAACATCAGCGCATCGGAAGGGGCAGCTGTTACCTGGCCTTTGTTGCACTTGCGGCTGTCTATGACGAGAGGGTTCGTGCGCCTCTCTTTCTTTTACGCCTGCCTGCCTTCTTCTTCTTATCTATTTGTGACTCCAACCAAGACGTTCTCACACCGTCTCCCTCCCCTCCGGACGGCAGTTTCCAGTCCGTCTTATGTTCAGTGACACCACTCGGCTCCGCAGGATCAGCAACCGTCGAACTCCCGGCAGACGAGAAGTTGCTCCTCGCACGCTCCTTTTTCCGTTTTCTCGATTCCTTGAGTGTCGATTGAGAGCCCCGTCCAAGCACGGTGGCATCGGCTTGGGGCAAACCTGTCCAAGATCGCTTTTTTATCTTCCCCCGACTCCGAGCTGCCTGACTCTCGGCTTCCTGGCTCTCAAACCCTGCAAGAAAGAACACGCATCTTGGATTGGACAACCGACCGGAATGTCGGGAGAGTAACATCCGAACTCACTCTCGTGCACCTTGCTTACCAGAGAAACCAGCCTCGCTTTCTTCAAGACCTGTCATTGTGCTTGAATCCCCAGCCACCTCCGGAGACACATGCGTTACCCGCCCTCCAGGTGAGGCGGAAAACGTTTCATCTACATCAGACCGTGGAAGAGATTGAACGAACTCCGTCTTGGCGAGTCCCGAGAAGGCAGATTCAGGTTCCACTCTTTCGTCACCAACTGAGTCAGAATCCTCAGAGAAGAATCCTTTTCCCTTCTTTCTCAAATCTTTCCTGGACCCGGTCATCTTCTTCTTCTTCCGCGATTTCTTCTTCCCGGTCTTAGCCTCGTATTCCAAACCACCTCCACGCCTCTGCTCCCGGTTGCGCAGCGGCTTGGATTGGGACCTCCAAGCCTCCACCTCGTCCGACACCTTGGCGTCCTTGACTTCGCCATAGCCAGGATCGAAAGCAGCAAGAGACACAGACTCGGCGACGGCACTCGAATCCACCTCCCCGTCACCGGACAACCCAGGCACCTTGACGACTCGATCCACAGGGATTTTGACGGACTCCTCACGCGCAGGGACGTTGTGAATGGTCCGGAACAGTCCCACAATCAAACTCACAGTGAGGAACCATCCAAAAATAGGAAGCACAGTCTCGGAGTAGAAGGACTGCGAGACCAGGTTCTCCCATCTCCAAGCTCGCAACCTTTTCTGCCATGTGCGCCAATGCCAGATTAGATTCCCTTCCTTCATCGGCACTCTTGCTCCCGCAGAACGGGGGGAACGAAGGATGCTTGCGCCTTCTACGCAACTACTCCCGCAGCCTGCGACGGAGCACTGGGGGCATTAAACAACGGTTTTGGACTTGGCGAATCGCGTTTTGCGGGGAAGGGCGCATTCCAAGGGCGGGAGGGGTGTGGACAGCCAACAAGAATGGCAGAAACCTCCATGTGAATGGCAGAAACCTCCATGTGAATGGATAAAACCAGAACCACGACGTCATTGCCAGGAGAACCCTTGGCGCCAGATGTAGACCACGTACCCAGAGAAGGGGACGGGACCTTCATATCCAGAGAAGGGGACGGTACCTTCAGACTGTTACCTTTGTCATTACATGCACATGCTACTGCAGAGTGCGGAGTACATACATGCTGAGGGTGAGAGGAAATAGGGGCACCTTGACTAGACTGGAAGGGCTTCCGGTACGACCACCGAACTGTGTGTTCAATATTGAAACTGGTTCTCACGCATCAAATGAGTTGAAGCTTTATAAGTTTGGAGCAAAAATACATCCTCAAACTATCTACATGGGTAGCTTAAGCCTTCTCCTTCTTCAGCTTCGACAACTCGCGCCTGATAACACTGGCCCTCTGCAACAGCCACATACGAGCCATCAGCGCATGTAGGACTGGCAAACTGGACTTAATCCGTCGGGTAGATGTTCAACGAGACGCACCTTGACCCGGGCTACCATGACTTTGTAACGATCAAAATCGTTCAGGGCAGCTCGCTTCTTCCTAACAAGAAGCTTTCGTCCCCAGGAACTAGTTTCCCACTTCTTCGCCACCTCTGCTCGATGAAGCACAGCATCACAACGTGAGGTGGACAGAACAGCCGGACATGGCCAAAAAAGATTTTTGGACTAATGCGGATGATGACACCCTACCTCCTGCATCAATGGCGTCCTTCAGCTCCTTCTTCTTAGGGTTCCGACGGATCTCAATCTTGATATCTGTCAAAGACAACCTCTTGAAGTTGATCTGTGTCCTCACAAGGTCGGGCGCATCTATCAACGCCTGCGGCACACACCACAGATGCTTGCACTTCAGGAACCTTGTAAAATCTGGCTAGAGGATTCTGAAGCCCACGAATATTTCGGTTCTGCTCTGTCGCAAAATGCCTCAGAGAAGGTTGCATACCCGGTTTTGGTCGAGCACGTCGACAATCACCACCAGTTTCCCATACTGCGGCCCGTAGTTAACGAGGGCAACCCTCCCGATCTCCACATACCGTCTGAAAGGCTGCACGCACAACGACAGGAATTCTTATCAACCGCAGGCAGCAGCGCAATCCAAGACCTGCGTATGACGACTCACCATGACTGCGGAGCTGGCGGAACGCGGTAGCAGGACTCGGAGAGCAGCCGAAAGAGAGAGGGCCTCGGCAGCTCTGTCGTTTCAGATTTAGGGTATCGTTTAGGTCATCAGGCTGGGCACGTATAATATTTATGTATTTAGGTCATCCGGCATTGGTCCTATTTGCAGTATTTAGGTGCCCAACGTTAGGTTATTTATGTATTTAAGTCATCCGGGATTGGTCCTATTTGCAGTATTTAGGTGCTCAACGCTAGGTGTGTAGAACGCTAGGTGCTCATACAACGCTATGCAGCCCAACACAAGGTTCATATGTAGTACATAGAGGTATACGTTCTATGTACTGGGCTACATAGTGTGTAGCTTGTAGCCATACCCGCAGCCCAGCACCAAGTCTGTTTCGATTTGAGCCGCACATCACATGACCAAAGGCAGACATGGGCTTCCTGGCCCAAAATCAAGGGAGGTAACTTGTTGTCTTCTGGACTATCATCAGGAAGTATTCATGGTTGTTGCTTGGTGTGATGATGATTTCGTGAACCTTGGTTCGCACTCTCAGGAGTATCACATCGTCCTGCCACAGCCGAGAATTCAGTCGTTGCAGGGGCTCATGGCATGCACGAGCCATGGATTGGCAGTACATCAGTAATGGAAACAAAATCACCTCAGGATTGGCATTCTTTGTCAGGTCTCTAGACTGAAGTGCCAGCGGCGTCATGTATGAAGCAAACTGCTTACGTCAAGGAGAGTAAGACCAGCTTGTGTGGACACGAAGAGTTGCAATGTTGCCAAACAGAACTAACCTGCATAGTAGTTGCATTGTCCATCGTGCTTTTGAGTGGGATGCCAAGGCTGTTTGTGATGATAGTCCCGATAATTCCTTTGTGAGAGCCTATTCTCTTGATGGTCTCTTCAACTTCGTACTGGACAAGATGCACCATGCGGTTAGCTCCTACTGGACTAGCTAGGGAGTCCAGCTAACTGCTGCTCAATTTTCTTTCTGAGCAGGGCGGATGTCTACTTCAGTGACCGGGATAGGTTCTTACCTTTGCGTCCACCAATTGCTTCTTCTGCGCCTTCTCTTCCTCCAGTTCCCTCAACAGTGCCTCCTTTTCCTCCATTCTTTATTTCTTACCATGCCAGCCGATTACGCATAAAGCTCACACACGAGACAGTTGCTCGCTGTGCTGGTACGTACGGAGGTAGCTGGAATTGTGAAACCTTGGCTAAGCTGCTCTCTGCGTTTTGCTGGATTCTCTCAGCCTTTTATGCCATATGGTCTATTTGGCTCGGGATGCTGCTGCTGCTGCTGCTGCTGCTGCTGCTGCCTGAAATTGGGAGCGGCCAGGAGGAGCAGCAGCAGGTGGTAATCGATGGATCCACTCTTCGCGCAGTCGCTGTGTCTCTTTTTTGTTCCCGCCAAGAAGGGACAGTGCTAGAAGCTTCCTCAGAGCTCGGAGAAAGCCTTGTCTCTGCTCTTGGGTGGTGGTTGTGATATTGGCACATATATGGCAGGACAGCATTGCGATCTCCAAGACCCGCTGGATTCTCGTAGCGAGCGCCATAGTAGAGCAGAAAGTACCGGTGTGAAAGGGAAGGCGATTTCCGTCCCCCGGTGTTCCCGGGCTGCTGCCCAACACGGTCCGTTGCTCGTACGTGACAACTCCCGCTTTGGGCGCTTCTGCATGCTGTTTGAATGCTGTTGGAACTTCTTGGAAAGCACACTCCCCATCACTCACTGCAAAAGGATTTGGGGTGTTTGCGGGCGGAGAAGGTCGGGTCGGGCTTCTGAGAAGCGATGGATGCAGACGAAGCGGCCCTGCACGCCCTCCAGCGTCGGCAGGACAGAATTTTGGACGACATAGGCCGCTTTGCTGCCAGCGTAGGCTGCGAGGAAGTTTCACCAGAGCTACTGCAGCTTGAGGTGCGCCAGGCTCTGCTCTTAGAGCGCATTGGGTCGACCTGGGACACGATTGGTGTCCCATCTGATGACCCTGCATGGGACAAGCAAGGGCGGATATTTGAGGAGAGATTGGCTGTTGAGCAACGAGACACAGAGGGACCATTGTCGCAGAAAGGTGTGGTCGTTGCTGAAGGCCCTCAGACCGAACCTAAGCGCTCAGAAAAGCAGCCGGACAGTTTGGATGGCAGTGAATCGAACACTAGGGTTTTGGATGACACTGTTGAACAATTCGCTGCGGTGACCATTTCGCCTGACGATGCGGGAAAGCCGGACGGGCCCGGTGTGGAGGGCCGGCTGAGCAAAATTTTGGAGGCAGGAGGCGTCACAGACTTCCGGTTTGTGAGAGTACCGGAGGATTACTACAGTAGATCCTTCCAAGAGCGACGGGACTTGCTAGGAGCAGCATCCATTTTTCATCTGTGCAAGAGTATCGTCATGGTTCCTCTCCTTCAACCATGTACCTTGTGTGCTAGATATGTACTTGCATTGTCTCTTGAAAACTGCCGCCTAATGGTGTCCCGTAATGTTTGGGGTCCTCGTGGCATGCGCAGATAAATACTCAAGGTCATATTCGAGATTGCACTGATCCCAGGAACTCCAAATTCTACCTGATTGTGGTGCAGTATTGCGCCCGCCTGAACGCGGAGAAAGTGAGGCAGTTCATCTACTCCCTGAACAATGGGGAAATACCCAAGAGAAGATTCAATTGTGAGGGTACATGTTTCACATGGGGCTGGGCCGTGCACATGTATGTTGTCATGGGGTTGGAAGTGACAAAAACGTTGACGTGCTGTGCAGTTAGGCTAGCATCTGAACAAGACTCTCTGCTCCTGACTGGATTTGGACACAACGCCGTCACACCAATTGGAATGAACACGAGAATTCCGGTAGACTTGGGTTTCTATGTTCCTTGGAATCTAAATAGTGTGATTGGGCACTTAGTCATGTTTGTCTGGTCTGTTGCAGGTGATTCTATCAGATGCGATACTCAAGCTCAAGCCTGACTTTTTCTGGCTGGGTGGCGGGGAAGTGGACCTCAAACTTGGTATCAAAACGGATGAATTTGTTAGCTTATTGCAACCGTTTGTGGCGGATTGCACATGAGTCAAATAATCGTTAAAGTTAGATCAGCACTTCTAAGAAATAAATAAATAAATAAATAAGGCTCAAATAAAGGGTTCCAAGTTTTCAATCTTCTGCTGAGTTCAAGGACCGGTTCTCAACTGCCTCACCGACTTTCCATGGAGCATGTGCTTAGAGTGAGATTCGATTCCAACTTGACCTGTCCAGTGCCATCTCTTACTTGTAGTCTTATAATGGGGTCCCTCTCCTCCCAGTGTACCTACAAGTGGACAATGGTGTCTGCTATCAGGACTGACATCCTTGAATCTATAGAGGTGCAAAAGCATGCCTGTGCGTAGCCATGGGATCCACGAGAGGCAGCACACCTGAACCATTCCAAAGGACGGACCGCGGACAAATTCACATTCTTCGTGATCACGCAACTTGACAGAGTCTCGCCTCCGGACTGCACAAGCAGCAGATTCCTATTGCCATTACAAAGCATGTAACTGGTTTGCAGGTAATGGAAAGAGCACCACGATCAATTCCATACCATCACACGTCCAGTTCCTGCCTGTGCTCGTGGTTAGCCCACTGGCCATAACCTGCCACATAGAAGATTAGTGCCTGAAAAGCTGTGTCACATGCTAGCTTCCATTGCATCTTGGCCCAGTTGCAAGCTGTGTGTCTCCCTGCGTATGCAAAATTCTTCCTAGGCTTACCTGATAAAGTGGGTAAGACACATCTATCCCCTTGTAGTAAGTGGAATATGCATGTTCACCCGGCCTCAGCACCTGTTCAAGCAAGATACATTAACATTTATTGCAGCTGACGAATAACATTGCTGAAGCACCTGTGTGTACCAGCGTCGTACCTTGATATCTGAGTAATGAAAATCTCCAGTAAGTACCGCCACACACCCACTTGTTGTAGATAGTAAGTGCAACAGTTGTAATTGGGCAGGCTTGTAACACTCCCAGTCATCACTGGAGCAGCGGCACTCAACCCCAGTCTTCCCTTCTTCATCCAAATCTGCACAGACCTGGCTTAACCCTTTCATGATCAGAGTCATCCGTAGAGGTCCAGACCGTTTGCCAAGACAAACACATGGATGTTACCTTCTTATCGGGATTCCCGATGAGAACTGAGCTCGACACGATCAACTTGATGGCAGCATTGGACTCCTCCAGAGCACCCTCTAGCCACAACCGTTGCTCTCTGCCCAGAACCTGTTTGAATGTCAGCCGATCTTTCAATTAATGAGCCATTGCTTTCTAGTTTTTCTCCACATGGGAGACCTAATAATTTAACAAATATTCCTTACAAACCTCACAGAATGGAGACTCCACACGTCCATCCACGAACTCTGTACCTGTTGCCTCCCTTAGCTGACCATCAGGATCCACAGTAAGAGGACGGGTACCAAAGTCGGTAGAAGTTGGGTCACAAGCTTCTGCCCACATTGGACTGCCCTTGTTGTTTTCCTGCATACACCACCCTTGCAATTCATTCAAACACCTCAGGACAGATGCTGCACACTTGGAAGCATCGGAACATGCGTCCTCCCCATGCAAAAATAGCAGTCCAGAAGCAAAAAAACAGTGAAACTCAATTACCATAGAATATCTTATCATCTTTGTCGCAGCAAGAGCCAGTGCCTAAATCCCCTGCATGTAGAAAATCCAAACACCTGCCGTAGTACTTGTCTATCAGTTCTGGTGTTAAAGACTTCAATCCTAAAGAAATCAAAACCAGTAAGCCACAAGGGTTAGAATAAGCAATGCATACCGACCAGGCATACTTGGGACTCGTAACATTTGTTAAGACAAGCTTTTCACAATAATCTCGTCGCATGTGGCATGGAAGAGGATCACGGTTGTAGCGCTCATCCAGCAGAAAAATGTCAATCTCATGCCCCCTGCTCCCCTCATTCAGTGTGTACTGAGGAAAAACAAGCAGAACCAGTGAAACAGGTCAAAGATGATGTTTGCTAGGACAGTGGAGAGAATTGAAATACTGCACTAATTGGGATGTGCCTTTGCTCGTGAGTGAAAGGAGATAAAAGAGAGAAACCTTCCACTCAATGCCACGCCCACTGTTGCGGCGGGCACTGCTTGCTGGCTCGCCAACAGCATCCAAGAAAATGTTCTTGATGCTGTCTTTGTGGGGCAGCCTCTTATTCCCATTGTTCCTGAGCTCACGTAAAAGATAACGTTACTTCAAGAAAGAGGACAACAAGTTTGTAAGGTTGATATTGAAAGCCATTCCCTTCACCCACCAGCTAAAATCATGATCATCATATGTCCCAAATATTCTCCTCGGACAGACTGAGGGGTCAGGACCTGTAGGTGGATGCAGACCCTTTGCCCGGTGTCCCGGACACATGAAAGCCAAGAACTACATCACAAGCTCACAACATCACCTATACAGTCAGTGTTGACCTTCCAGACGCAATCCAGCAAACCAGCAAGTCGCTCTACCACCCCATCACAACCTCGGGGTCAACACGGGTTGTAACGCACTGGACTTACCTGGGCGTAGTCAGGATTGGAGAGCTGAGCTTGCGCACGGCTCAAGGCATGGTCCATGTCACCTGTACCAGACGCAAGTCGTAGCCAAGTCAAGCATTGAGCATGCCGTAAAAAAACTAATCTGCTCAGTCCCTTCTAGTAGCAAATGTTCCAGGGCAGCAGAACAAGAACCTGCCATGCAAGAATAAGGAGCTTGATGAAGCCAATCATTGGTGCAATTACATTCCTTGTGCCCTGGTAGGGAATCACAATTCACTCGTGGCTCATCCATGTACGCCATATCTCCTAGCCTGCGACCACAAAGCCCACGATAGCTGGACTTTCCAACGAACTACAACTCCAGTAAGAATTACCACTCGGACTCTCTAAAAACAAACTAAACCACATAGCAGAGGCTAACCATATCCATGCGTCGGGATTGCTGGGGATAACTCCATTAGTCCAAACCGGCTGTGGCTGATAGTCATAGGCCGTGCAGGACCCGAATGCGATCTTGGACACCAACTGCTGCTGACCATGAATGGAAATCTGGGAATCCTCCAGCCGCTCCAGAAGCGCAACACTCCAAATAGAGATGGCGGCCGAGCCGAGAGACAGAATACCCATACACACCAAAAGTGCGGTCTTCCAGCGTATCTGCAGTCAATCAGACGCCCCGCCCAAACGTGAGCAGCATGAGCTCTGCAGGACTCGTGAATTAGCTTGACCATCTTGTTTTCAAAATTTGCACGATTGCACCTTGCGTCGAGTGTCTCGCCGCCGGCTTCCTCCCAGAGGCTCCTGAGAATCGGCCCAGCTCTCCGGCTCCAACAACTCCAGACCCTCCAAATCCGGCCCGCTATTCCTCCTCCTGTCCATTTCCACAGACCGGGAGTCCAAGTTAATTAAAACGGTGCTCCACTATCGCCCACTACTGCGCCTTCCAAGGTTCCTGCTCCACAGCAGAATATGCTCTGCTTCTGCTTCTGCTTCTGCCTCTGCCTCTGCCTCGTAGGAGCCTCTCTGCACATCATACGTCACTCCGTGCTTCCTCCCATAGCACTTCCTCTACAAAGACCAGCTAGTATGAACGAGCCCAGGACTCATTCCATATATTTCATTCCATTTATTTCTTACGGAAAACAGGGCCACAACCAAAAATGTTCCGATACTGCCAATTTCGGCTCGATCGGCTATGGTCCTACAGCAAGTCTCTCAAATAAGATTAGAATAAGATTAAGACGGTTTTGGCATCTTTCATCTCGAAACCGAATGCAGTGTCGGGCTTTGAAGCAGAGGTCTGCAGAGCTCAGTTCTCGTTCTTCTTCATGGAGCGCCTTTGCAGTTTCTTGGAAAACGTTTTACTAAAGCTACGAACGGGAGGGCCAACGCCATAGGAGAACTGACGCGCTTTCAAGGTTCCCTTCGGTTTAAGGATGGCCTTCAGCTCGCTCATGCTAACAGGGCGAGTGAGCTCCTCCACGCGCAAAGGGTCTCGATTTTGCAAGCTCACCGGCGGGAACACTTTCAGCCAATGGCCAGCCTGATAGACACCTGCATCCGGCACCAGCTGCCTCTTGGCCAGGTAAAGGATCTCCGCAGACAGCCTCTCGCCGAAGGACATGTGGCTGTGAACAGAACCCGGGGCATCCCCTTGCTGAACTTCATGCAGCCTGCTGCTTTGCTCCACATAGTCCCATATGCAGGCTGCAAGCTGAGACAGGAACTGGGGTCCGTGAATTTGCCCGCCTTTAGGGAACCTCCTGAAGTAGGCCAGCACATGGAGCAGCATCCAGCGGGTAGGTGCTTGGGGCCAGGAGTTCTCCAGCTGCTTAAGAAGCCGAGGCATGACAGTTGCCACAGCCCGGTGGCGGTTGCTGTGGCCGGAGTTGGAGTCCACCATGCCTGACTCGTTGTCGCTCGCAAACACCGTCCGGAAATGCTGGCTGCGGCGGCTCTTCACTGTCTGGGCGATTCCCTGTTTCACATCCTCGTCGGAAGCATGGAGGTAGTCTTGGATCTCTTCCGGGAGGATGAAGGCAGTCCCGCATGAGCCACAACACACTACAGCAGGGCCCCGCATGTGGGCCGGGGAGAAGCAGGGGACCACTTCCCTGTGCACGTCGTCCTCGATGCTGTGAACATGCTGGTGCCGCTGAGCCAAGAGCTTCTCCACCTCCTTCGCCTCCACTCCGCTTGGAGAGGCAAATGCGAGCCAGAGCAGAGGATGCTTCCCAGCCAGGCGACGGATGAAGGCCTCGGTGCAGGGCGGCGAGTGCAGATCCGTCAGTAGGGAGTACATCAACAGAGTCACCATCTCCAACGAAATCCGAGCAGGCTCCAGGGATTTGAGCAGAGAAGGGAACTTCCTCCCGAAGATGGTGCCAAGGAACTTGGAGCCCGCCAGAGAGGAGATCACTCTTCCAGAGCCCTTCAACGGGAAGCCTTCAACCTCGAACAAGTCGGCCTCCAGCAGCCGAGGCAGCTCTTCAATCTCATGCCTCCGGAAGCGCTCCCTGTCGCTGCGCCATCTCCGGACACGGGAGACGATGGTTTTGAACAGTTCCCTATTCACAACGTCGTTCACTGCCTGGGCTGATTCCACCGCACCGCTCCTGATTCCCAACCGGCCCAGGCAAGAGATGGAGGTCAAACTCTTGCTGCGGAGTGGAACAAGAAGGCCCTCTAGATTCGCGAATAGAGGCAACTCTCCCTCGATGCGCACCCCTGTAGGCTGGAAGACATCCGATATGGCACGACACAAGGGCTTGCCCCGCTTTTCACATCCTTCGAAATTGGCCCACAGGTGCGGCATGTACTGCGTCTCCAGGAAATCCAGCGCCGGCACAAGGGTCCTTCCCTTGTGCCGTGCAGCATCGAAGACAGCCAGGAGTGCCTGCCACTCTATGCCCATTCGCCTGCCTTCAAACAGCCAGCAGCTGGCGTTGGAGGCCAGCCGCACCATATTGACCGTGCTGAACTTCACGACAGGAAAGAAAGTGGCAACCTGCTGGCGAGTGTAGGGACAAGAAGAGCTCATGGACACCAGGAAGGAGGCGCAGCAGATGCAGAGAGAGGTCGCCGGGAGGAACTCTGCGTTCGAAGGTCCCAAGGAGAAGGCATCGTTCAAAGACGAATCCTGGGTGTTCTTAGCAAGCACTGCTGAGGAGATTTGGCAAGCCAGCAGCGCCTGAGCCTTTGTCTCTGCACACAGGTCGCATTCCACTTCGAACGCTCCCTGTAAGTCCCAGGCCTTCTCATCAAACGAATGTTGCATGGCTAGCCTGGCTCTACGAGCTCTGTTGGACCTCTTGGATCCGACAGAGGTGCGTCTACTGTCCCACAGCGATATCCTAGCTGCCAGTGCGTTGTAGCGGACTCTCACAGACCTACTGGCCTCCAGCACAGCCCGCCGGCAGGAGTCTTCGTGCTGAAATAATTGGTGGGTGATTCCAGCAAGCTCCTTCTGGATTGGCTTTCGCAGCTGAACGTCTTGTTCCTGCAGCAAGAGCTGATACAGTTCATCCGCTCTGGATCTCCCCTGCTGAATTCCCTCATTAACCTCATACAAGCCCCTTACTACATCATCCTGGATTTTTTCTAAAGCATGCTTGTACCACACCGCAAGAGAATCTCTGCACACCCTACTATTAGCAGGGAGAGGAGGAGCAGCACTTCGTTCCACACACCTCATAATGTCCTCTATCCTGACAATATCAGGTACATTGCTCGAAACCTCCGCCGGAGCAGACGCAAATCTATTCGCCAACCCATCCGTCAAGGGAGACAGCTCCGACAAATCCCTGTGGCCAAGAATTCCATCGACATTGATCACCCCGGGCAGCATCATTTTGAGCAGGTTCCGCTAAAGGAGCCAAGCCAGAAGAAAATCCTTCCAAGAGAATTGACCAAGCGAGGGTCAGGGAGGGCAGTATCCAGTAGAGAACCAGCACCTACTGCTTCATCAGGCGGTGGAAGGTGGTGCGGTCCCAGTGAACCCTCCACAACGACCTCAAGACACAGGACATAAATAATGCATCGAGCAAATTCAAATCTGCTGGCCCTCTCCCAACGCCGCCCATAAACGAACACAACATTGACCAAGCATGATTTAACCACAGATCCCTCTGACGCTTCACCTCCCTGTCCGTTGGGACAGCAGAAGTCTTACAGTCAATAAGAAGAACACGGAAAATGCAAACGGGAGAGGTACCACCCGGCGCCGCGCACCATTGTCCGACCCATACCCTCCCCACAGATGAAGGCCACCAGACTATCTCCTGCCCAACATAGTCCAGCACGTTGATGATCTGGTGAGTGTGGATCTGACGTCGTCTATGGCCACGTTCCACCATCCTCCTCCAAAACCAAGACCGGCTCATCCTTTTCAGCATTGGTCTGGTGCTCCGCAAATTCCGAGCCCTTAGCTGGAGCCAAAACAGAAGCCAGAAGTGTCCCTTGAAGCCGTAACCGATGTCAACCCGCCACCATCGTCCCCTCACACACTACCTGCCGACAGACAGCACGGGGTAAGGGTACCAGCAGTCTCAATTCCAGGTCAGTCTCCTCCCGAGCACAGAATCATAAGCCCCAATAGCTGGACAAAACGGAAGCAGTCAGCTGCACATCAAGTAGGGTGGATGACTCCGAAATGCAAAACCATGGAAGAACAGAGCAGAAATTAACCTTTGCCTGTGATAACCATCCTTTGCCGGTGGGTCATAAAAAAACCTTGGCTGCCTTCATCCCCAAGATCATCAAAACACGACACTGACGTCGCAAAAGAAACAATTAACCAAAAGCAAAGGCTCAACCCTGGCCAATCCTCGACTAAAAAATGCCGATCATTCGAGCCCCTCATGGGTTGCACCATTCTCATCATGGACTGCACCATTCTCATCCTGCACTGCAGAATCCCCGTCCTCTACGCCATCTGAAGCAGAGGCTGCGGCGGGGAAGAAATCCGCAGTTGGAAAGAGGTGGTGAAAGATTCTCTCCGTGGCACTCACAACGTCGCCGTAGTGGATACTCTGATCCGGCATGGGGCAGACCGCGACCTGACCGTTCACCACGGCCTCAGACCCTTCCCCACCTGCACTGAAGAAGAAAGCGGACCACAGCACCTTAGGCCTATCACTGCTACCCTCGCCCGACAGCAAAGCCCGGGCAGCTGCGAGCAGCACATCCTCAGCATCATCCCCTTCCCAGACAGTGGACAAATACACCGCAAACCGGTCCTGCGGACAAACGGACACCCCGCCTCCCAGCTGCAAAGCGTACACAGGCCTGGAGAACCCACTCCGCACAGACCCAGGAGGGAAAACCACCAACACATTAGCCTGGCCCTCCTTCAAAGTAGCATCCGTCACGAAAACCAGCCTGGCCACCTTCCCCGCCCCGGCACCCCCCCCAGCAGCCCTTCCTTCATCAGAACAGGCCTCAGCAAGCTCACCCTCCACCTCCACGGGCAGGTGCGGTCGCCCCGCCACCAGCGTCCGGCTGAAGAGCAGCTGCCCGGCCCGGGTGCGGACTCCCTTGTAACCCCCACTCTCCCTGTCCACCAGCACCGCATCCACGGGCCGCCGGAGCACGTACAACGCGCCCTTCACAGCCGCGCATCTGCAGAACGCCTGCGGGAGCTCCCCCTGCCCGTAGAGCGGGTAGATGAAGGCGCCAGGCGCGTTGGTGAACCTCCCCACGGAGGCCCGATACATCGCCAGCCGCTGCAGCCCGTCCCGGGCCGAGAGCTTCTCCCCGCCTTCCCCCTCCTGATCGCTCTCCGCGAACGCAAACGCATACAGCACCATAGCCTGGAGCGAGGCCGGGAGCCGCTGCTTGCGCAGCAACTCCACGAACGAGCCATCCAGATCCTCCTCCGCAAACACTGCTCCCGCCTGGCCCGTCACCAGCTTCAGAAACCGCATAAGCAGCCGTTTCTCCACCAGGCTCAGCGACTGGTCCTGGAAAACCTCCGCCTGCGAGGCTGGCACCGTGACCAGGCCCCCCGCTGACCAGAGGTACGACCTCTCCACCGCCTTGAACTCCAGGTAGCTGGTTGCGCCTGCTCGCAGCATCAGGTCCACCAGCGGCCCTGCGGAGAAGGCCAGCTTCGGCCCTGCGAGATCCAGGTTGTACGCACTCAGCCTTCCCAGCTCCGCGGCCCCTGCGCCGGCCTCTCCTTCATCATCCAACAATCCGGCCTTGAAGCCCGAGAAGGCGCCGGATCCGGCCGTGCTGATGAGCCTCCAGTCTGCCGCCCCGCCCCAGCCGCAACGCCGTCCTCCTCTCCGGACACGGCTCCCCGGCGTGCGCCGCCACAGCCTCTGGGGACAGCGAGGCCCAGGCGGAGCCGTACACATCGCCTCCATCCAAATGCAACACCGAGAGGCCAGCCGCAGCGGCGGCCGCCGCCAGAATGGACTCCGGCAGCCCCGTGCCAAGCACGATCACGTCGAAGGTGTCCGGGTGGATCTCCATGTCGCGCTCCATGGCAGTGAAGCCGCGAGCAGCTGCACTTCCAGCAACGCAGGCCGCCAGGGCATAGTCCCTGGAAAAACGCTTCATTACGTAAAAAGAAACGTTTCTTTGCCTTCTCTTTCGGCGGTGGAGGTGTAGCCGAGACATCGCAGGGAGCAGCAGCGCAAGGAAAGGAAAATGGAGACGGCAAGCGTGACCTTCCAGGGGTTTCGGGGTGGATTGCCCGGGAGCGTGAGGTCGGGCTCCTTCGGCTTGGCAGCCATTCCAGGTCGTTGCTCCCCCAGGTATGTGCTTGGAGATGAGGTGGGGAGGAACTGGCATCCTGGATTCAGCTTTCTGAATGCATTTGCTTTTTCTTGCAGCTCGTCTTCATGGGAGGTCCAGAGGTTGGCTACCTGCTCCCGGAGCTTTTCACGATTTAGACGGTCAAAAGAAGGCACGGTGGCGAGGGCCAGCTTGAAGCCAGAGACCGAGCAACGTCGAGAAGATGACGCTGTTTCGGAAAGGGCTACTGACTCGCAACAACCTTTACCGTCGTCATCCTCCTCTCCAGCTTTGGACAAAGAACTGGAAAAGGTTTTGTGCTGACCTCTTACCTCCTTGGTTTTGGAGAGAGCGAATCATGGTGCGAATTCCTTGCTCTCCAGGCGGTGCGGAAAACAGCTGCAACCTTTGCTCCCAGGTCTTCAACAGCTAGGAAGAATCCTGCTACTCCTGGATCCACTCTCTACACTGTGTTCGAGGTCCAGGCGTATGCCTCGATGCTTGTTGGCGGAGTGCTTTCTTTCAACCTGCTGTTTCCTTCTGATCAACCGGACATATGGAGGCTAATGGGCATGTGGTCCGTATGGATGTTCAGTGAGTGGTGCTGCCCTTCTCTCCGTGTGATAATCTTCTGTTTGGATTGTTCCTTCGATCAGCGTGTGAGCTTTGAAGATGACGGATGTGTGTGCTCCTCTTCCAAATGATGCAGCTATTCCCTCTCTCAGAGCGCGAGACTGCTCCAAGAATGAGAAGGAAGCCCTGAATTACTTGTTTCTGGTTGTCCCGCTCATCAATGTGACACTCCCGATTTTCTGGAAGTCGTTTGCAGCAGTATGGACTGCAGACGTTGTGGCCTTCTTCGCAATGTATGCCTGGAAGGTGAGTGGGCCTTGAACCTGTAGCTTTTCACCCCTCCTGTGACACTGTTGTTACAAGGACCTGATCCTGTCTCGGCCTGTCTGTGTCGGAAATCCAACAGATGCAATGGATAGGGGGCACAAGCAGTGCAGATGACTCCTCCTCTGGTCAGGACTGAAGATGGTGTATACAGAACCAGAATATATATGTGCCCAAAATACTGGACAGTGTTCAACTACCGACATATCACGAACAACTTTTGTGGTACAACTTCTAAAGTTCTTACAGCATTACAATGGTCATGCTGCATCGCATGCACATGACCCTTCTCTGCCAGATACAGAAAATCAAAGCGCACACCAAACTCGAACGAAAGTGGCGGGATAAGGTGCCGAGCACAAGTGGCAAAAATTGTCTAGTTTGCACTCTAAACAGCGGAATAACATACAGGCGACCTTAGACCTACAGCTAGCTAGAAGACCCTGGCTGCTGTTAAAACTCTGGTGTTGGGCACACTTCACTGCCTAGCCGTTTCTATTCTACTGGCTGCCACACTGGCTGGAATAATATCATCTTACGCCACCAAATTGAACCCAGGGGTCAGAATATGATTCGGAGATGATACCCCCAGGTGAGCAAAATGCCTCGATTGCAGATCCAAGAATGCAATTTCTTGTTGAGTCAGCTCCACAGACAGCCTTGCAACACTTTCTTCCAGCGAGTTTGCCTGCACAAAGTTATTATCAGGAGATCAAACTTTAGGTCCGTTGCATTCCGGACCACAAACTGAAAAGCACACTATGTGACTGCCAGAACAGCCTATAATGGCATGAACTGACCTTTTTCTGTGTCATGTCTAGAAGCTGCAAAGCCTCTCTCTCTCTTGCTTCGGCCATCTGCAAAGCCAAAGCGAGCTCTTCACATTTCGACACAAGCCTCCCATACCTGGGGCTCACTGCCTCGGCTTTTGAGGTCTTTGTCTTATTAGATGATGGAGGGTGGTAAGCAGTATCCTGTTGCGGAGGTGGTGAATGCTCTGTCGCATGCATGCTTGGTGAAAGAGGGCGGGATCCCACCAGCACATCTCCATCCATAGCTCCATCAACAGCTCCATCCATGGCTACATCTCTTCGAAGCAAACTACATACACCAGTGGACTGGCATTCCTGAGGCTCAGGCAACCTTTGCTTCACCTTGGGAGTATCACACCTAGCCTCCAATACGATATCCCCAGGTGATAGGC
This sequence comes from Anthoceros angustus, assembly GCA_010909165.1. Lineage (NCBI taxonomy): Eukaryota > Viridiplantae > Streptophyta > Anthocerotopsida > Anthocerotales > Anthocerotaceae > Anthoceros > Anthoceros angustus. Next base: position 551,006 of record MU008180.1, on the reverse strand, counting down.
ATGAAGCTTCATACGAGCTCCCATTGCTGCCGACTAATTTGGGAGACTTGGGGTTGTGAGCTGGTGACAATGGATATTCTGGCGTAGTGGCATTCCCAGAGTTTTGTCTTCGATCTTCAGACTTCTCCCTGGAGAGTGCATCATGAAAGCCCCCATGATAACTGCTGTCCAGATGAAAGCCTTCCAGCACCAGATAATCCTCCTCCGCCCTTCCTCCATCGTCATCATCATCATCCTCGTCCTCATCAACTCTAGGCAAGTGTTCGCCACCTTCACCTGAGCAGGCAAGATCCAGCTGGCCAGAATGGCTTCTAACCAACGTTTCGGCGGTGGCCAATCCCTCGCCTTCCTCAAAAAGCTGAGGAACATAGTCAGGTCTCAAAAGATCGTTACCGTGACAGATTGTGAAAAGGCTCGTTTCTGGCTCCGACGGCGTAACACGAACAAGCTCCTGAGAAGACCTGTTGGAGGATCTAACCTCAAGTTCTACCCACGTTTCAGGCTCAAGAATGGGAAAGGATGCCACAGGAATAGGGGAGCCTGAGATTCGCTGAGGCGTAAGCTCCACTTTCCCCACCGACCCAGACGCTGAAGGGAGAGGAGGCAACGCATGACCATTTGAGTGGAGCTCAAATACTGCCTGCATATCACCTGATACGCAGTAGTCTGGAGAAGCAAATGGGGAGGCAGAGTAAATTACATCAGCCTCCCTTCCTGCACCTTTCATAGAAAAGGTCGAGGTCAACAGCTGAGCAAAAGGCACCTCCGGCGAGAAGGAGGCCGTAGTAGCCTGTCCAGGCTCAGGGGGTGGTGTGACCGGAGCAGTGGAAGACGCCGTAGTGCCATCAGACTGCGGCAAGACTGTGGCGTTGACAGCAAAGGAAGATGTCAAAAGCTGGGCAAACGGCACCTCCGGTGACGAGGGGGTGGTAGCCTGCGCAAGCTCAGGAGGTGGTGTGAACGGGGCTGTGGACGAAGCTGTTGTGGTATCAGACTGCTGCCGAACTGGACCCTTCACATTCAGAGAAGAAGTCAAGAGCTGAGCAAAGGGCACCTCGGGGGAGGATGGTGTAGTGATGTGGTGAGCAAGCTCAGGAGGAGGCGTGAAGGGTGCTGTAGAGGGAGCAGTGGTGAAGGTAGAGAAGACAGGCGGGGTGACAAGGGCAGTCTCGTGGGCGTACGGGCCGGTCTGAAACATCATGGCCGTGGTTTCCACCTGCCGGGTTACATGCAGGGAGGGTGACTGAGCAGAGGAATGTACAGCTGAATTCTGAAAGGAAGCAGGAGAGGAGGGAGGAGCTAGTAACGAAGGGGACAGAGTGGGAGCCCCCGGCGCCGGCTGCCGCGCCCCAACCCAGGCCTGCGAGGAGGACGCGGAGCCATCAGCCATCCGCGCTGCCGGCACAATCCTCCTTCCCCCCTTCCTCGGTTTCAGGCAAGCGAAACCACTCCAGCACCCCATCTGGCGCCTCTGCAATACAGCCAGGCCAACACATTACAGACCTGCTCAAAACCAGTGCCCCGTCCCCGGGCCTCGCATACTAAAAACCAGCTCTGCACCACCACCCCCGCCTACCGCAGATTCAGCTTCGCGATATCAAAGACCGGCCGTGCTAACATCCATGCGACTCCCTACACCTCGTCCAACATCGCAGCAAGCCGAGACCAGCAACAACGTTTAGTATCATTCCGCCATGCCCTGGCCCATGCGTGACTCGATCCGCCGCGGCCTTAGCTCGGTGACAGGAAGTGGCTGACCACACTCCAGCTCCGCGCCATCCTGGCTCCTGTGCCCTTAGGTCTCCTGGGAGAGCAAGGTCTCGCTCTGGATCCACATTTTGCCCTGAACCACAGGATTCCACACCTCCACCTCTCCGTACCTCCCGGATCGGGCCCCGCTCACTCCCTCATTCCTCAGCCCCGGCCCAGCCCTCCGCAAATCGTCCCCGCAGCAACCCCGCCATCTCAGGCCGGCACATAATTCCACCCTCCCTTCCTCCCAGCTCCACGATACCCTTGGGGGAGCAGGCCCGCACAACGGCAGCTCCCGCGTCCAATCAGTCCAGCCAGAGCGCCGCTCCTGCAGGCAAGAACGGGCGCAGCCGCTGCCGCTGCCGCTGCCGCATCCGGTCCCTGGAATCCTTGCGCGGCGTCCGCAAACGTGTTGCGGAAAATCTGCAATGCGTGCGAGGCAGCGAGACGCGGGCCCGACGGCGGACGCCCGGCGCGGGAGCGAGACGCGATTTATGGCGATGGCAGAGAGCGTGAATGCTGGGACACCCGGATCCCGTCTCCTGCTCCTGCTCCTGCTCTTCCTCCTCAGTCCTGCAGCTCCGACTCCTGCTCCTGCTGCCCAGCTGCCGCTGCAGCCGATATGTAACAAGGCACAAGGCTGCAAGCGTTGCTTTTGTCTGTGTGTCTGTCTGTCACGCCGCCGCTGGCCGCTTGTACACATACGGGCGGCGCAACTGGCGATTGCCGTTTGGACAGTTTCGCCGCGCGGCCGCCGCCCGCGCTCCGCGCCCACGGGTGGATTGCGATCTCTGCTATTTCCTTCGCACGCCCGGCTTCACCACACAAATCGCTTACCTCCATACTTCATGCCTAACGCACTGCATTCATGAATGTCGGGCCGGTCTGAAACATCATGGCCGTGGTTTCCACCTGCCGGGTTACATGCAGGGAGGGTGACTGAGCAGAGGAATGTACAGCTGAATTCTGAAAGGAAGCAGGAGAGGAGGGAGGAGCTAGTAACGAAGGGGACAGAGTGGGAGCCCCCGGCGCCGGCTGCCGCGCCCCAACCCAGGCCTGCGAGGAGGACGCGGAGCCATCAGCCATCCGCGCTGCCGGCACATAATTCCACCCTCCCTTCCTCGGTTTCAGGCAAGCGAAACCACTCCAGCACCCCATCTGGCGCCTCTGCAATACAGCCAGGCCAACACATTACAGACCTGCTCAAAACCAGTGCCCCGTCCCCGGGCCTCGCATACTAAAAACCAGCTCTGCACCACCACCCCCGCCTACCGCAGATTCAGCTTCGCGATATCAAAGACCGGCCGTGCTAACATCCATGCGACTCCCTACACCTCGTCCAACATCGCAGCAAGCAAGCCGAGACCAGCAACAACGTTTAGTATCATTCCGCCATGCCCTGGCCCATGCGTGACTCGATCCGCCGCGGCCTTAGCTCGGTGACAGGAAGTGGCTGACCACACTCCAGCTCCGCGCCATCCCGGCTCCCGTGCCCTTAGGTCTCCCGGGGGAGAGCAAGGTCTCGCTCTGGATCCACATTTTGCCCTGAACCACAGGATTCCACACCTCCACCTCTCCGTACCTCCCCGGATCGGGCCCCCGCTCACTCCCTCATTCCTCAGCCCCGGCCCAGCCCTCCGCAAATCGTCCCCGCAGCAACCCCGCCATCTCAGGCCGGCACATAATTCCACCCTCCCTTCCCTCCCAGCTCCACGATACCCTTGCGGGGAGCAGGCCCGCACAACGGCAGCTCCCGCGTCCAATCAGTCCAGCCAGAGCGCCGCTCCTGCAGGCAAGAACGGGCGCAGCCGCTGCCGCTGCCGCTGCCGCATCCGGTCCCTGGAATCCTTGCGCGGCGTCCGCAAACGTGTTGCGGAAAATCTGCAATGCGTGCGAGGCAGCGAGACGCGGGCCCGACGGCGGACGCCCGGCGCGGGAGCGAGACGCGATTTATGGCGATGGCAGAGAGCGTGAATGCTGGGACACCCGGATCCCGTCTCCTGCTCCTGCTCCTGCTCTTCCTCCTCAGTCCTGCAGCTCCGACTCCTGCTCCTGCTGCCCAGCTGCCGCTGCAGCCGATATGTAACAAGGCACAAGGCTGCAAGCGTTGCTTTTGTCTGTGTGTCTGTCTGTCACGCTGCCGCCGCTGGCCGCTTGTACACATACGGGCGGCGCAACTGGCGATTGCCGTTTGGACAGTTTCGCCGCGCGGCCGCCGCCCGCGCTCCGCGCCCACGGGTGGATTGCGATCTCTGCTATTTCCTTCGCACGCCCGGCTTCACCACACAAATCGCTTACCTCCATACTTCATGCCTAACGCACTGCATTCATGAATGTCGTTCCGCTCTTCAATGTTCCTCATTTCATCAAAAAGCCTTCCTTCCTATCGCCTCGGAAAAAGTGCCTCCACTCGGTGACCTCATTCAAACCCTCTCATGCTTATAGCTTTTTCTGCTAGATATTCAAAGTCTATTACCTATATTTTTATCTCTTTTTATAAATATTTCAAATATTTGAAAATTTTATATTTATTTAAATATTTTATTAAGTTCTATAGGACTTCAACTCAAGGACTCCAATTCCAATGTAGAATATCCTTCATGGTCTCCTTCTCAACTTGAGTGAGTTTACTCATCTCTATTTATGTGTTTGACATAAAGACCTTTCATGCAAAAATTTTTATTCTAAAATTTATAGTCAACCACAATACTAGTCATGAAGTTATTGGTGCCCTCATCCTCCAGCTTAGGTGACTTTTAAGTCCTAGTCTCCCAAAGCTCACTTTTAAGTCTACTATCTCACAAGCCAAATATCTTATCATAGTTATGTTCATCTCATCTCTTCTTATTCAACAAAGTGCCACTTCATGGAGGATTTTAGATAACTACTTAGCTTACATCATCCTTCGAGTCAAGATAGGTATGTGAACTTCGGATTGTCCTCAAACATTACATCTGCAGTTTTTTAATGATCGTGCTCAGTTTTTTAATGATCGTGCTCATTGATGGAATATCTTGCAAAAAAAAGTGTACTCATGTGCATTGGTTTCAAGTGTGTAACATTCACATCATATAATTAGAATATTTCTGGGGAGAAATATTTTTTTTGCATAAAATACATACATATTTCAAACACATAATATTGTTAAGAATACTCAAGTCATGCACATCTTGTCAATTTGCACTTGCACTCTCTCCAATATTTGAGCCTTTTTAAGAATATTGTTATTTACATATACCTATATTATTTCTTGAATATGATATTATTTTTTACAATTAGTTATGTGTTTGATAGATTTAACTCACCAATGCTCATGTGTTTAAGAAAATACAAAATCACTAGATCAAAAGTATTTTATTTGATTCATGATTTTAATATTATGTTTTAATATGGACATAACTGTTGGTAGTTAGGAAAACACATTGTTAAGATTGCTAAAATCACATTGTTAAGATTGTTAGAGGGTTGTTCCCCATCGCCCCGTCGTAGATGAGACTCCCTAGAAATATTAGATGAGACTCCCCATCTATGAATATTTATAAAGTCTCCACATTTACTTAAATTGATGAAAATTGGTATTAAAAGTTTTTTCATTAATTTTCTCAAATACACAAGAAACAAATCTACTGATTATGTCATGGTCAATACTATGTTCTTTTTCTAATAAGTAAGATAGTTACTTTGTATTTTTTTTATCACAAATACTTTTACTATGATTTGATTTTTTCATGTGGGAGCTACTTTTCATGTTCTTGAAGAATTTGGTACATTTAGAATCTTATTATTTCGAAGCTTATTGACATCTTGTACCTCAAATGCAGTGCGAGTCTGCACAACAATATGATACAAGTCAATTATGTTGAATTTTTCAAATTCTGTAGGTAGTTTTATAATATAGGGTGACACTTCACCCAGTTGATAGATTCTAACACCAGGTTTCCTATCTGCCTTTTTTTCCCATCCCAAGACAAATAGCTTACTTTCTAAAGCATCATAGTTGGTAATAACCTCATTTGTAGCTCGAAACAAAAGGCATCGAGGTGGTGGTTTCCAAGCATTTGGCTTTTTATGTTTTTTCACTCTTCTTATCCTTACCTTTTGCATTATTGTAGTAGAATTCTAGAATAAATTTTATATACAGGTTGAAAGGATCTTCTTCTCCTTACATCGCATTAAAAATATGATCTTGATTAAAATTAAATTTTATACCTATATTACAATATATGTAGCAGCAATAACCAGACACCTGTGAAGGGTACCTAAAACCTATCTACCTACTGTTTGAAAACGAAACGATGCGCAAAATAAGGTTGTCCAATATCGTGTTAAAAAATTCATTAGGTACCTAAATATAGAAACTGCTGGTGTGGCAGCTGCATGTCATGCATGTGGAGATGTGCCCAGAAGCACGAATGCTGCTGTTGCGTTGAGAAGAGTGCTGCAAACGTGCTTGTGCACATGAGCAGGATCTGCGAAAAAATCAGGATCTGACAGGGCCTTGCTTCTGCATTGGTTATTGGTTTCCACGGGGTTGCCCACCTGGTCCTGGGCCGTTCGTGGGCCACTGGTCCTAATACGAGGCAGCATGTTTCTGTATTTGAGCAAGAAGATAAGCATGCCCGATGGCCTTAAGGTCAAAAGCGTGGCATGGAACTTGGAGCAGGGCTGGCTGGCATGTGGTGGAGAACTGGGGCTGCTCAAGGCAATGACGTTGACTGCATTGCACATGTCATTTTGCAAGCTCGCAAGCCTCTTGGACATGAGGTGGGAATTTGGACCCGGGTGAAGTCATACGTTGCTGTCTGGTTTGCAGGTTTTGAAGCTGGACTCTGGACAAGGAGGAGGGGGAGGGGTGGCTGCGAAGGGGGGAGTTATGGTGCCCGCTATGGCAGCTGCTTCCAACCTCTCCATGAACCAGACTTTGGAAGGGCATCACGGGACTGTTCTCGCTGTGAATTGGAATGCCAACTACCGGAAGTTGACGTCGAGTGACGAGAAAGGGCTCGTCATTGTGTGGGTTCTGCACAAGGTTGGCAGAGAATGGGGTAGCTGCTATCCGCATCGCTGTAATTGGGTTGTGGAATGGAGTTCTCATATTTCACTGTTTGTAGGGAATGTGGTTCGAGGAGATGATAAACCATCGGAACAAGAGTGTGGTTCGGGACTTGAGGTGGTCGGGAGATGGCCTCAACGTCTGCATTGTGTATGAAGATGGGCAAGTTGTGATTGGGGATGTGGATGGAAACAGAATATGGGGCAAGGAACTGGGTCTTCAATTGTGTTTGGCAGCGTGGTCGCCAGATTCAAGGATGCTTCTATTCTGCTCGCCACAGGTCCTGTTCTGAACTATCCGTTGGGCAAGATTGGGAAGCAAGAGTGGGAAGTAGCTCAGTCTCTTTGTGCTTTTCAGAGAGCTAATGCTGCAGACTTCGATGAAGTGGTGACTCTTCTTGTGGAAAGGAGCAATCTGCAGATGCAGAGATCATGAACTAGTTGCTGGTCGTGCAGGGAGAATGCCACATTTATGACAGCAACGGGAATTTTATTTCGCAACTTGCTCTTAGCTTCCCGCCTGAAGAGGAAGCCTGCCCCATCGCTGGCCTAGACTGGTACTATGGCTCCGACGGTCAGAATATTGATGTACCAACACTAGCAATCGCTTTGCAGATGGGAAACATTCAGGTGGGTTGCCTGCTCCGTTTGTGGATGAGTCATTTCAAGCCACCTCTTGATTTTCGCAGTGTGAGTAGGTAATGAAGCCACAGACTGCTCTTGATGGTCCACAAAAACTTTGGAATGGTCATACTTAAAACAGCCTGGTTAGTTTTGTTGCTGACTTGGATGATATATTAGCTGATGCGACACGAGCTGGATGAGGAGCCTATCCTGGTAGGTACCAGGATGACTGTATCATCCATCAAATGGAATGCAGATGGTGAGGTTCTTGCTGTTCTTGGACTTGAGACAGGCAAACCTGGGGCTGCATCTTGCACAGTGCAGCTTTACTCAAACTTTGGTATCCACATAAGGACACTTCATGTACCTGGGACTAGAGCAAGGTAGCCATAGGGACATACTTAAACACTAGATTCATTGTCCAGGTAGCCCCGGTAGTCAACCATTAAAGGTCTGTCATTTATTGTTCCACATTTTCTAAAGTGAAAAGGGAAGAGAATGCTCTTGAGACCCTCTATTGCCTTTGCCTGACATTGTGTTTGTGCTTTCTGCAGTGCTCTGGCATGGGAGGGTAGCGGGCTGAGATTGGCTCTTGCAGTTGATGAATTTGTATACCTTGCAAGTATAAGGCCAGACTACAAGTGGGCTTTTTTCGGAGGAAGCACCTGTGTGTACTCGTTCAAGAGAAAGGACCTTGAGGAACACTCTGTCATGTTTTGGGATATTATCACGGGCGAGAGGTAATCGTATTGGGCTGAGAGCATACCCCAGACATAGTGATACCAAGCTCTCCACATGCAAGCTGACCTTCAACGGGAATACCTGCTGGAATAGGTATCTCAAATATGTGAAGCGACTAGTTACTGTTTGTGGTTCAGGAGAATACTGTGCTCTTGCCACAAAGGTAGGCCTTCCCGATGCTGCTCCTGTAGTGGTCACCAACGATTGAGTTGGTGGTGGATGTTGATGTCTTCTTGCTGTTATGGTTGGTGCTAGAGTGGAGAGCCGGAGTCTTATATCTTGATTCTATGCAATGCTATTGGCAATCCTCTTGATTCAAAATACATGCATGTGGAGCCCCTCTTTCTGTGCATGAACTCGGTTAGTACGTTCTTGCTCTTGCAATTGATAATGGTAGTAGTGTAGTCTTCAGCTAACTGGTGTCTTTTTCTCAGACCACTATCTTCGTATCATCAGAGCATACTGTATTCTGGTGGAACTATAGCAACGGTATACAACGCCTAGCATCAGGCACACAAGGATTCGCGGCAGAAGCAAACAGCGGCTCGTCAGGCAGCTTCCACATTGATGACACAAAGTCCTCCTCAGACCAGGTAGAAGTCTTATCCTTTGTAGAAATTCATGCTGACAGCCTTTGCACTATGCCCCGCTTTCTGTTTCTGGGATTGAGTTTTAATTCAGCGAGCTGATTTCCCGTTGGCATACCAGAGGGCTGCAGGCTTTGCCGGGGAAGACCAGATTTGTTGTGTTTGTGCAACTGAGAAATATTTGATGGTGGGTCGGGAATCTGGGATTGTTCATCGCTACAGTCTGCCTACACTTGCACTTGAGGCCCAGGATGTTCTGAAATGCAGACCTCAAGGTAATGTTCTGTCTCGCAAACATGGCGAGTAGTTCCTGGTGCTGCATCTGCTCCTAAACATCTTGGTGTGTATTAATGCAGTTATTCAGTTGAACTGCAACAGTACACGCCTGGCAGTAATCGACATGGATGGTCTTTTGACATTCTACGATATCCACAAAATCGGCCAGGTCTGTTGCTACCTCTCCACATGTATGAGCTCTGGACAATCGGGAAGCTCCTTCGATGGTGGCCTGAGATCTTATGTCTGATTCATGTCCTCTTAACTACAGGGCGAAGTTGGAAATAGGGTCCTGGATTTTGAGCGCAAAGCTGTCTGGAACTTGAAATGGGCAGGCGACAATCAGGACCTCCTGGCTGTGATGGAAAAGACCCGAATGTACATACTGAGGGGTACAGAACCAGAAGAACCCGTGTCATGCACTGCGTATCTCTGTAGCTTTCACGGACTGCAAGTAAGTATTTCTAAGTGCATGTACAGCCTTGACTTTAAAATAGCTCCATCCCAATTCAGACTTGTCATGCTTCTGTTTTGTTCACAGATTCATGCAGTCCAGCTGGATGAAATAATGGGGGATCCGGAGCAACCAGGCAAAGTCCATGTGTTCAGTTATGAGACCAAGTCTCTAAGGGATACCCTTCAAATTCTTGCAACTGTTGACATTGAAGATGCGTATTCATATGTCAGAGAACATTCCCATCCGAAGCTCTGGATGACATTGGCTGAGTTTGCACTGGACAAGCTCAACCTATCCGTTGCTGAGAAGGTTGACCCTCCAACTTCTCAGCAAGCTTCCGTATTGCTGAGAAGAGAGTCTTTGTTCTTAGTACTCTCTCTTGATATTATGTGTGTTGAGAACTTGGATCTAAGAAAGAACCTGATCTATCCACAGGCATTTGTACAATGTCAAAATTACTATGGGATCCAGTTTGTAAAAGGATTGCACATATTCAGAGACCAGAGAGTGCAGAAGGCTGAGGTGACGAGTATGCTTTCAAAAGTCTTACGCACTCTCTTGTCCTTGGTTGTAGTCAGACTGCATTTCCTGCGTCGTCAATTTCACATTGTCATGCACAAGCATGCATTGCTTACTTGCTGCTGCTGGTTGCCAGATTTGTGTCTACTTCAAGCGCTTCGATGACGCAGAACGGATGTATGTAGAAATGGATAGGATGGATCTAGCCATAGATCTGAGGATAAAGCTTGGTGACTGGTTTATGTAAGGGCCTACTGCCACTGGTTTCTGCATGGGTTCTTTGTTGCTTTCAACGTACCTCTGCAGGCAGTATGGTAGGTTAACCTCTAAAATTGCACAGAGTCGAAAGGTTAATCAACGGACGAACGGGAAATGATGCACTGCGGGAGCTTGCGTGGAACAAAATAGGGGATTTTTATGTAGACAGGCAGAATTGGGTGAACGCTGCCAAATACTACACTCAAGCAAATAACTGTGAGAAACTGGTGGATTGTTTTTACTCTTTGGAGGACTGGGATGGACTGGAAAAGCTGCTAGCTACAATACACGATGGGTCACCCCTTCTATCGTCACTAGCACAAAAGTTCTTGAGTGTTGGGTTATGCGAACAGGCGGTTAGATACTGCACTGAAACCCGTTAACTGTCCTGCGTGCCTATACCATTTTGCTTGCTTACAGACATCCTCGTGCTCAGGTAGTAGCATTCTGCAGGGCAGGTGACAGCAAAGCTGCAATTGACTGCTGTGTCGGACTAAATCATTGGGATAAAGCTGTGGAGCTTTCCAGGCAACATAACTGCGAGCAAGCAGTGGATGCAGCCATTATGAAGTACACTGTGTCTCTCCTGCAATCCGAGAAGCCACTCCATGCGCTGGAGGTCTTCCAGAAAGGAAGGAAACATGCACATGCTGCTGTGGTGCTGAGACAGCTTGCAGAAGATTCCGCTTGTGAGAAGGTGGTTGCCCTCTTTTGGTCAAACTGTGCTTGTACAGTGGGATCAACTCGTCATGTTCAAAGGCAGTGTTGCATAAGCTACAGAGAAAGCGTGTTGGCTCGTGTAGGCAAGCCCAGTGGAGGTGAAGAAGCTGTATGTTCTAGCAGCATTGGAAATGGCTAGTCACAATTCCTCTTTAGGCATACAGCCGCAGGTGGTGCTTTCCCCTCGTGATTGCTCCCATTGATAGAGTAGCAGAGGTTCATTGAGAAACTTTGATGATAATCAGGTCATCAATATCAAAGGCGGTCGTCTGCCAGGGACAACCACTCTGACGCTCAAGGGGCTTCTGGATGTAAGTCCGTGTAAGGCTGAACCAGATACACTGGTAATGCTTTAAGAAAATGGATGATCTGGGGCCTCGCCCCTGCACGGTTCTAATGCGGAGATCATTCATGGTGAATGGATTGTAGGCAATGCTTCAGGATGATGCTGCAGCCGCATTGAACCAGAAGCCTTTTGAAGACCCTTGGAAGGCTGCAGAGGCTTACCACTTTTGGCTGCAAGCTCACCGAGACATGCATGCAGGCCACTTCGACCAAGCATTGAAGGTTTGCTCTCTTACTAGAGGTACTCGTCTGCAACGCAGCATACAGCTGTTCCAGCCAGAGCCAACCCTATTTGTGCAACAGGCAGCACGGTGGCTGACGGAATATGAAGACATAATAGGAGTCGAAGAAATTTATTGCTTAATTGGTCTCACGGCGTTTAAGAGCAAGGTGGACATCGTCACAAAATTACAAGCTCCCTTCAAAGGGTAATCTGCGATAACATAACTAACCGTCCCCTCTTCCCTGTTCGCGCAGAAGTATTTGGAGTGCAGCAAGGCCTTCATCAAACTAGAGGCTCTGCAAGACATCCCGGAGATAAAGAAGAAAGAGTACAAGGACCTGGCGTTCTCCATCTTCCGACAGCACCCGCCGGAGGACCCAAAAATCAGCCCCAGGGGAAAATGTCCAGAGTGCGACGGACCTATTCAGGTGCTGTGAAAGCATAACCGGCTGGCGTCTTGGAGTCCCCAACCTTGCTTGACTTAACGTCTCTCTTCCCAACATGTAACTTGCGCAGGAGTCCGAAAACAGGTGCCCTAACATGGAATGCAGAGCGGCCTTCCCAATCTGCCTGGAGAGCAGCATGCCAATCTTGAGCGACGAGCGCGTGCAATGCTCCCAATGCAAGCACTTCATTTTGGCCTACAGGGCCAGGACTCGCAGGCACTGTTCTCTGTGCCACGCTCCTTTGACATCGCAAACCGCCTCCGAAAACCGTGAACTCAGCGTCTAGAAGCTGAACGCAGAACCTTGCAAGCCCTAGCTGTGGTGCACTGCACCTTCCTCCGGCAGGTCGAAAAGATCATAGTCAGGCCACAACTGTATGCTCCTCGCAGCCTCCACCAGTTCATCCGCGGTGTCCACAACAAACGACGCCAGCTTCTCCGGCAGCGTGTTGAGCAGATACACCATGGTTATGTTCTCCTTCGCCAGCCTGATGCAGAACGAGTGGCTCCCCGGCACAGACCCAGCATGCTGGAAGGTCTCAACATTCCCTTTGTCATCCAAATTCATGAACCAGATCATGCCTCGCGGCATGTCGCAGTAAGGGATATTCTCCTTCTGACCGCACAACTTAGGGGACTCGAACATGGCGTCCAGCATCTGGGGCCCCAAAATCGCAGGCTTCCGCAGCCCGTCCATGTGCACAGTGAAGCAAGCCACATCTCTGGCGTTCCCCACCCACCCGGCACAGGAATCGGCAGACCTCCTCAGATCGGTGAAGCCGTAATCCGTCTGCACATACCCGGCGCCCGGATACACGGAGAGCGCATCCGCGCACTTGCCGTTCACGCCATAGTACCGAACCTCCCCAGGCCCGGATCTGTCCATCCTGGTCTCCCCCATGCGCATGGACCGCAGCCCCAGCGGCTTGAAGAGCTCCTGCTGCACGTAGTCCTCATACTTCATCCCGGTGACCCGCTCGATCACCCGGCCCAGCACATTAAAACCAAAGTTGCTGTAATGCGAGCTGGTCCCGGGCGTGTAGTCGAGAGGCTGACCCTTCATGAACCGGATGATGTCGTAGCAGGAAGGCGGAGGAGACACCCCGAGGGCGCACGACACCATGAGCGCCCCGGGCACCAGCGTCGGCTCCATGGTGGAAGCTGCCGAGTTCCAGCCCGCCGAGTGCTGCAGCAGGTGCTGCACCGTGATGTCCGGCAGCCGGGGATCCACATGCGCGTTCAACGGCGGCTCCAGCCCGTCCAGCAGCAGGAAGGGCTTGTCCTCCAGGCGGAGGCGCCGCTCCTGCACAGCACATGCCATGGCAGCACATGCATCATCGGAGCAGGAGTTGCAAGCATGGCCATGGCCAGCCAGGGTTTGCCGAGGGCAAGGCAAACCTCCACGAGCTTGAGCACGGCTGTCCCGGTGATGATCTTGGAGAGGCTGGAGATCCTGAGGACGTGCCAGGGAGTGAGGGGCTGGCCCGACTCCTTGTCCGCCACCCCGTAGCCCTTCCAGAACTTGAGTTGGCCGGCCTTGGCCACGGCCAGTTGCGCGCCCGGGACGTTCTGCTTCATCAGGAGCCGGCGGATGACGCGATCCAGCTTCGCCATCTCCACCTCCACCGACACCTTGCCATGGAAGATGGGGATCCAGCACTGGTGACAGTAGTTGCGGGCTTCATCCGGCCTAGTGGTGCCACAGGGAGCGGAATCCGGGCGCTGTTTCTTGGACAAGCTCTTGGGCCGCGGCTTGGGTGTGGATACCTGCTCCGCATTTGCGCAACAGCCATTTCAATGCTAGCTCTCTGCACGACGCACAGCACATGACTTCCTCCCGCCTCTTACCCTGCTCTTGGCAGGCAGATAGATGCAGTTTTGCATCTTGAAGCTCCGCGGCTCCTGCCTCGCGCACGCGCATGCGGTCCCGAGCGCAGGCGCTGACGCAGACGCAGGGAGGAATGCTCTGCACACGCTGGCAGCATGGCGGATCGCTGCAGTTCCGCATCGTGCTTGCGGCCAGATTTGGGGAGCAGCGTGCCGGGCGCCAACCTGAAATGTAACCCGTCTCCTCTTACCACATTTCTTCTGATTCGACTACCTAATCCAAATTCGACCTTTAATTTAAGGGGGAAATGAGGAGAGTTTATAGAGCAGAAGAGCTGGGAAATCAAAATAGTTGAAGATGCCCGTTGTTGGCTTTGTAAAGGTAAATTCACGAAGAACATAAAGCCTGAAGACCACTAGTTCTTCTTATTTCCGTGGACCGTATATGGCTGTGGAGCTCTAGTGTGTGTAGAATTAGCATTTTTGGAGATCATCATACAACATGACATCGTATTATAGGAAGGGTTGGCCTGAAGGAATTATTGACGTGCGTTTTTCAGCAGGATCTATATATATATAAATATTTATTTATGGAATAAAAAGTAGTTGAACTATATGATATAGAATGTAAAATAATATCTCTTCAATTTGTACTTAAACCAAGTGGGTAGAAGGATGTTTTTTTAAATACGTAGAGAGAGCTGAATAAACTCATCCATCATTGTAAGTACCTCCATACACTTGTCATAGTACAAGGAGTTCTAAACATTTAAAAATAAATATCATCATCTTATTTACATGTTATTTAAGATACATAGCTATAAATATTTTACGGTAAGATAGATATTCCTATGTATTTCTTTTAGATTAGAATTTAAAACATTGAATGACTTCATATTTTAAAATAAGCTTCCTTTTACTCATTATTAATATCCTAGTCAAAACAACAACAACCACGGATCCATGGTGGACTATGCTCAATATGCTTAATTGTGGAAAGGCTATATACTCGGATCTAGATGCAAATAAAGCAATTATTCACTGTATGGTTGAATATACTAATTGAGAAAGCAATTTCTCTCCATCCTATTGAAAAGGGAGTTTTAATTGAGTCATATCCAGGGTAGAAAATTCAAGGTGTTTCATATTGTCAAGGAGTGGATTTTAACATGCCCAATGAAGATATACCACAACCATTGGTCTTCACAAATCCGTGGATGGTGCTATAATGTCAAAATAGAATGTGAGGAGTGTCTTAGGTATATCAAGGGTAGGCTTCTAGAAAGTTGTCCTAAAAGCTATGTCGCATACATTGGAACCAATGGATGTTGGTGGCTACAATTATCAAAATAGTACCAAGTTTTTGTCCAGCACCTACGCCATTTAGATAGGATAGTAGATGGAATAATCTAAAAAGGTTTCTATACTTTATTTTGCTATTGTATTAGGCAATTTATTTCCTTAGCCCCTTGTTGTTGGATATCATCGCTAATGGGTGCCTTAGACCACCTTCTTGTTTGAATATATTCAAACAAGACTTTTATATATTTTGTATCTTATCTTATTTCTATATTTTTAATCCATATTTTGATAAAACTTTATTGATTGTACATGTGTTATAACTAAAACTTTTCATGAACCACTTGGTATCATGATCTCCCATCTTTCAAGAATCTTGTGGATTTTATTGAACCCGATAGGTGGTGTAAAATGCCACCACTATGTAATCAAGCTAGGTCTCGGGGTTCACACGGGTCCTCTATGTCTAAAGGCACTAACAACTACCAATGTATAATTGCATATGTGCACATGGTTTGCTTTTTACAACTACATAGCTTGGAATTTAAGTTTATGGGTTATTATATTCTGCTCTTTATGATCTCATACATACGTCTTTGGAAATCATAGTTTTTGTTTATTATCGGACTTTTGGAAGTGTGATGTCACTTACGTGGAGTTGCACATCTGAAACATATTAATATAATGTAATGTGAGAACAAGGCAAATATTTTTGAGAAAAAGTACATAAACATAGTATAATAAATTATATGTATTTTAAATCTATAGGTAATCAATATAAGTCTTATAGTATTTTCCTGGGCGCTGTTTCTTGGACAAGCTCTTGGGCCGCGGCTTGGGTGTGGATACCTGCTCCGCATTTGCGCAACAGCCATTTCAATGCTAGCTCTCTGCACGACGCACAGCACATGACTTCCTCCCGCCTCTTACCCTGCTCTTGGCAGGCAGATAGAAGTTTTGCATCTTGAAGCTCCGCAGCTCCTGCCTCGCGCACGCGCATGCGGTCCCGAGCGCAGGCGCTGACGCAGACGCAGGGAGGAATGCTCTGCACACGCTGGCAGCATGGCGGATCGCTGCAGTTCCGCATCGTGCTTGCGGCCAGATTTGGGGAGCAGCGCCAACCTGAAATGTAACCCGTCTCCTCTTACCACATTTCTTCTGATTCGACTACCTAATCCAAATTCGACCTTTAATTTAAGGAAATGAGGAGAGTTTATAGAGCAGAAGAGCTGGGAAATCAAAATAGTTGAAGATGCCGTTGTTGGCTTTGTAAAGGTAAATTCACGAAGAACATAAAGCCTGAAGACCACTAGTTCTTCTTATTTCCGTGGACCGTATATGGCTGTGGAGCTCTAGTGTGTGTAGAATTAGCATTTTGGAGATCATCATACAACATGACATCGTATTATAGGAAGGGTTGGCCTGAAGGAATTATTGACGTGCGTTTTTCAGCAGGATCTATATATATATAAATATTTATTTATGGAATAAAAAGTTGAACTATATGATATAGAATGTAAAATAATATCTCTTCAATTTGTACTTAAACCAAGTGGGTAGAAGGATGTTTTTAAATACGTAGAGAGCTGAATAAACTCATCCATCATTGTAAGTACCTCCATACACTTGTCATAGTACAAGGAGTTCTAAACATTTAAAAATAAATATCATCATCTTATTTACATGTTATTTAAGATACATAGCTATAAATATTTTCTGGTAAGATAGATATTCCCTATGTATTTCTTTTAGATTAGAATTTAAAACATTGAATGACTTCATATTTTAAAATAAGCTTCCTTTTACTCATTATTAATATCCTAGTCAAAACAACAACAACCACAGATCCATGGTGGACTATGCTCAATATGCTTAATTGTGGAAAGGCTATATATACTCCAGATCTAGATGCAAATAAAGCAATTATTCCTGTATGGTTGAATATACTAATTGAGAAAGCAATTTCTCTCCATCCTATTGAAAAGGGAGTTTTAATTGAGTCATATCCGGGTAGAAAATTCGAAGGTGTTTCATATTGTCAAGGAGTGGATTTTAACATGCCCAATGAAGATATACCACAACCATTGGTCTTCACAAATCCCGTGGATGGTGCTATAATGTCAAAAATAGAATGTGAGGAGTGTCTTAGGTATATCAAGGGTAGGCTTCTAGAAAGTTGTCCTAAAAGCTATGTCGCATACATTGGAACCAATGGATGTTGGTGTGGCTACAATTATCAAATAGTACCAAGTTTTTGTCCAGCACCTACACTGCCATTTAGATAGGATAGTAGATGGAATAATCTAAAAAAGGTTTCTATACTTTATTTTGCTATTGTATTAGGCAATTTATTTCCTTAGCCCCTTGTTGTTGGATATCATCGCTAATGGGTGCCTTAGACCACCTTCTTGTTTGAATATATTCAAACAAGACTTTTATATGGTATTTTGTATCTTATCTTATTTCTATATTTTTAATCCATATTTTGATAAAACTTTATTGATTGTACATGTGTTATAACTAAAAACTTTTCATGAACCACTTGGTATCATGATCTCCCATCTTTCAAGAATCTTGTGGATTTTATTGAACCCGATAGGTGGTGTCTGAAATGCCACCACTATGTAATCAAGCTAGGTCTCGGGGTTCACACGGGTCCTCTATGTCTAAAGGCACTAACAACTACCAATGTATAATTGCATATGTGCACATGGTTTGCTTTTTACAACTACATAGCTTGGAATTTAAGTTTATGGGTTATTATATTCTGCTCTTTATGATCTCATACATACGTCTTTGGAAATCATAGTTTTTGTTTATTATCGGACTTTTGGAAGTGTGATGTCACTTACGTGGAGTTGCACATCCAAACATATTAATATAATGTAATGTGAGAACAAGGCAAATATTTTTGAGAAAAAGTACATAAACATAGTATAATAAATTATATGTATTTTAAATCTATAGGTAATCAATATAAGTCTTATAGTATTTTCCTACCAAGAAAGTCAAGGTCATAATTTCACTTAAGCCAAAGGGTGAGAAAGATAAGTAACCAGCCATCCGGATCTAGATTCTTCATCTAGAACTAAATCCAAAGCTATAAGAGGATAAAAGCCTGTCTTGCGCGCTGCCTTAACAAACTATCTAATGTCATGTTTATGCGACAAGCTCGCCTCAGCGTTGATCGAAATTCGGATTATCTGAAACTTCGGCTTAAAATATAATAATATAAATAAATAATTACCTTATACAGATATAAACTCCATAAGCTCCATAAAATATCATCCAACGGCCCTTCTACTCCAAGGCTACGTAGGTACTCGCAATATGGACGGTTGGGAAAGGATACCATTTCTTTGCCCTAGTAGCCAGGTATTGAATGGCACGATAAACATTTGGTTACGGGGTTGAAGGAGAAGAGAAATGTGAGTGACAAGTAGGCAGTTTGAAAAGGGTGTGGTGGGGCCGAGGATAAGCTGAGTAGGTCAGGGGCAGAATAGGAACGTTGGTGGTGGCATTTCAAACCTTGTTCCCTCCCGGACTCCGTTCCCGCGTATCGGTACTGATTCTTCACTGCCCGCTGCGGCCTCCGGGCAATGCATCTCCTCTGCCCGGGTTCGATCACCACCTTGCGACGCCCGGTTGAGGTTCGGCTTCACCATTCCGTCTCGTCGGTTTTCCGTGATGCGTGCTGGAGTGAGCTGGAGAGCGATGGCCTGCCCTGAGGCCTGAGGCCTGGGCCGAGGAACTGGCTGGAGTTCCATGCACTTCCTCTGCGGACCGCAGCAGCGTCTTGGGCCACTGGCGGGATTCGCGGGGACATCTGCTGATCGGGCTGTCTTGGAAGCGCAGGAGCAGGGACGTCCTTGGGCTTAGATGAGAGCGCCTTATCCGGTAGAAAATTCAAGGTGTTTCATATTGTCAAGGAGTGGATTTTAACATGCTCAATGAAGATATACACACAACCATTGGTCTTCACAACCTGTGGATGGTGCTATAATGTCAAAATAGAATGTGAGGAGTGTCTTAGGTATATCAAGGGTAGGCTTCTAGAAAGTTGTCCTAAAAGCTATGTCGCATACATTGGAACCAATGGATGTTGGTGTATACACTTATCAAATAGTACCAAGTTTTTGTCCAAAGACCTACCGCCATTTAGATAGGATAGTAGATGGAATAATCTAAAAAGGTTTCTATACTTTATTTTGCTATTGTATTAGGCAATTTATTTCTTAGCCTTGTTGTTGGATATCATCGCTAATGGGTGCCTTAGATTACCTTCTTGTTTGAATATATTCAAACAAGACTTTTATATATGGTATTTTGTATCTTATCTTATTTCTATATTTTTAATCCATATTTTGATAAAACTTTATTGATTGTACATGTGTTATAACTAAAAACTTTTCATGAACCACTTGGTATCATGATCTCCCATCTTTCAAGAATCTTGTGGATTTTATTGAACCCGATAGGTGGTGTCTGAAATGCCACCACTATGTAATCAAGCTAGGTCTCCAGGGTTCACACCAGGTCCTCTATGTCTAAAGGCACTAACAACTACCAATGTATAATTGCATATGTGCACATGGTTTGCTTTTTACAACTACATAGCTTGGAATTTAAGTTTATGGGTTATTATATTCTGCTCTTTATGATCTCATACATACGTCTTTGGAAATCATAGTTTTTTGTTTATTATCGGACTTTTTGGAAGTGTGATGTCACTTACGTGGAGTTGCACATCTGAAACATATTAATATAATGTAATGTGAGAACAAGGCAAATATTTTTGAGAAAAAGTACATAAACATAGTATAATAAATTATATGTATTTTAAATCTATAGGTAATCAATATAAGTCTTATAGTATTTTCCTACCAAGAAAGTCAAGGTCATAATTTCACTTAAGCCAAAGGGTGAGAAAGATAAGTAACCAGCCATCCGGATCTAGATTCTTCATCTAGAACTAAATCCAAAGCTATAAGAGGATAAAAGCCTGTCTTGCGCGCTGCCTTAACAAACTATCTAATGTCATGTTTGCGACAAGCTCGCCTCAGCGTTGATGCGAAATTCGGATTATCTGAAACTTCGGCTTAAAATATAATAATATAAATAAATAATTACCTTATACAGATATAAACTCCATAAGCTCCATAAAATATCATCCAACGGCCCTTCTACTCCAAGGCTACGTAGGTACTCTCGCAATATGGACGGTTGGGAAAGGATACCATTTCTTTGCCCTAGTAGCCAGGTATTGAATGGCACGATAAACATTTGGTTACGGGGTTGAAGGAGAAGAGAAATGTGAGTGACAAGTAGGCAGTTTGAAAAGGGGTGGTGGGGCCGAGGATAAGCTGAGTAGGTCAGGGGCAGAATAGGAACGTTGGTGGTGGCATTTCAAACCTTGTTCCCTCCCCGGACTCCGTTCCCGCGTATCGGTACTGATTCTTCACTGCCCGCTGCGGCCTCCGGGCAATGCATCTCCTCTGCCCGGGTTCGATCACCACCTTGCGACGCCCGGTTGAGGTTCGGCTTCACCATTCCGTCTCGTCGGTTTTCCGTGATGCGTGCTGGAGTGAGCTGGAGAGCGATGGCCTGCCCTGAGGCCTGAGGCCTGGGCCGAGGAACTGGCTGGAGTTCCATGCACTTCCTCTGCGGACCGCAGCAGCGTCTTGGGCCACTGGCGGGATTCGCGGGGACATCTGCTGATCGGGCTGTCTTGGAAGCGCAGGAGCAGGGACGTCCTTGGGCTTAGATGAGAGCGCCTTAGCGGTGGAAAGATTCGTCGGGTCCCGCTAGCTGCTGCCATGAGCTCCGACCTGGACGCTGAGGCCGTCGCGGCCTCCGGCCCGCACGAGCAAAATGCAGGCGGCGAGGGCGCCGGGGCAGGGGAGAAGAGCAGGAGGAACCGCAGGTCGTGCTGGCCAGAGCGCGGAGGGCGCAGGTGGACCAGAAGTATGAATTCTCGGCTCCAAAGTACTTTGATTTCAGCAAGGAGGAGAGTGACGACGATATTGCAGCTGCGGAGCACTGGTTTGATACGGCGGAGACCTATGATCCATCACGTGCGGTTTCTTTGGTGGCCTGGTTTTTGTGTAGGAGGGCGGTGTTGGTGCCGTGTCGGTGCTGGCGGATTAGGGGTTGACAGTGCGTGGATTTGTTTTGCGCAGCGCACGTGGCCAGAGCAAAGTGGATTGCTGAGACGATGTTCATGCACACTGGGTCTGCAAAGGTTAGATTTGAGGGCTTGCTTTTCCTCGCACTGGAGGAATCTTGGTGCTGTAGGAATTCGTTGTGGAAAGTCTCATGCTGGGGTCTTGTCACTGCTTAGGAAGAGGCTCCCGGTCCGTCATTAGGATTGCAAAGGCTCCTTGACATGCATGCGCCACCTTCGTCGTCGCCAATGGAAATTGACGAGCACAAGGTCAGTTCGGACGCAGAGTGTGTTCTGCATCTTCTTAGTGAATGAGGATGAATTTCTGATGGTCAGGCAGATGCTGTCTGCTCAGGAGCAAACCGCTTCCCAGGAACTGAATGTACGACGGATCTCTCACTTACAACCCTCAACTTATGCCTCTGCCATGCAGTTAGATCACTCCAAGGTCACGCATAACTCTACAGTCAATGGTGCAGGATCGGTTTCTTTGCCTTGAGCCCAGCATTCTGAAAGGCTTCTGTATTGTCTGCGACTTTGAGTGTTCAGGTTTCCTACGACACTTCAAAGCTGCAAGAGCTTTTGATATGCACTTGAGAACAGCTCCTCTCACACAGCCGTCCAGTGGACCGAAGGTCAGATTTAACCATTTCTTTTCTTGTTTGTAATCTTTGCAAGGCGTTGCCGGAGACCATGGCTTTTGGCGTGACCTCCCGATCTAGAGATTCTCCTGATATTGCGTTTGTGTCAATAGGAGCCATCTTCTAGTGCAAACCTGCAGCGAGCTTACATGCATTCTGCATCGTCGGACTCTGTTGCCCTTGCCCTGTTGACTCTCAGCGAGCTCGAGAAAGATAAGTAATAGCCATCCGGGATCTAGATTCTTCATCTAGAACTAAATCCAAAGCTATAAGAGGATAAAGCTCTGTCTTGCGTACCGCCTTAACAAACTATCTAATGTCATGTTTGCTAAGCTCACAGCGTTGATGCGAAATTCGGATTATCTGAAACTTCGGCTTAAAATATAATAATATAAATAAATTACCTTATACAGATATAAACCCATAAGCTCCATAAAATATCATCCAACGGCCCTTCTACTCCAAGGCTACGTAGGTACTCGCAATATGGACGGTTGGGAAAGGATACCATTTCGCCCTAGTAGCCAGGTTATTGAATGGCACGATAAACATTTGGTTACGGGGTTGAAGGAGAAGAGAAATGTGAGTGACAAGTAGGCAGTAGTGAAAAGGGGTGGTGGGGCCGAGGATAAGCTGAGTAGGTCAGGGGCAGAATAGGAACGTTGGTGGTGGCATTTCAAACCTTGTTCCCTGACTCCGTTCCCGCGTATCGGTACTGATTCTTCACTGCCCGCTGCGGCCTCCGGGCAATGCATCCTCTGCCCGGGTTCGATCACCACCTTGCGACGCCCGGTTGAGGTTCGGCTTCACCATTCCGTCTCGTCGGTTTTCCGTGATGCGTGCTGGAGTGAGCTGGAGAGCGATGGCCTGCCCTGAGGCCTGAGGCCTGGGCCGAGGAACTGGCTGGAGTTCCATGCACTTCCTCTGCGGACCGCAGCAGCGTCTTGGGCCACTGGCGGGATTCGCGGGGACATCTGCTGATCGGGCTGTCTTGGAAGCGCAGGAGCGGGACGTCCTTGGGCTTAGATGAGAGCGCCTTAGCGGTGGAAAGATTCGTCGGGTCCCGCTAGCTGCTGCCATGAGCTCCGACCTGGACGCTGAGGCCGTCGCGGCCTCCGGCCCGCACGAGCAAAATGCAGGCGGCGAGGGCGCCGGGGCAGGGGAGAAGAGCAGGAGGAACCGCAGGTCGTGCTGGCCAGAGCGCGGAGGGCGCAGGTGGACCAGAAGTATGAATTCTCGGCTCCAAAGTACTTTGATTTCAGCAAGGAGGAGAGTGACGACGATATTGCAGCTGCGGAGCACTGGTTTGATACGGCGGAGACCTATGATCCATCACGTGCGGTTTCTTTGGTGGCCTGGTTTTTGTGTAGGAGGGCGGTGTTGGTGCCGTGTCGGTGCTGGCGGATTAGGGGTTGACAGTGCGTGGATTTGTTTTGCGCAGCGCACGTGGCCAGAGCAAAGTGGATTGCTGAGACGATGTTCATGCACACTGGGTCTGCAAAGGTTAGATTTGAGGGCTTGCTTTTCCTCGCACTGGAGGAATCTTGGTGCTGTAGGAATTCGTTGTGGAAAGTCTCATGCTGGGGTCTTGTCACTGCTTAGGAAGAGGCTCCCGGTCCGTCATTAGGATTGCAAAGGCTCCTTGACATGCATGCGCCACCTTCGTCGTCGCCAATGGAAATTGACGAGCACAAGGTCAGTTCGGACGCAGAGTGTGTTCTGCATCTTCTTAGTGAATGAGGATGAATTTCTGATGGTCAGGCAGATGCTGTCTGCTCAGGAGCAAACCGCTTCCCAGGAACTGAATGTACGACGGATCTCTCACTTACAACCCTCAACTTATGCCTCTGCCATGCAGTTAGATCACTCCAAGGTCACGCATAACTCTACAGTCAATGGTGCAGGATCGGTTTTCTTTGCCTTGAGCCCAGCATTCTGAAAGGCTTCTGTATTGTCTGCGACTTTGAGTGTTCAGGTTTCCTACGACACTTCAAAGCTGCAAGAGCTTTTTGATATGCACTTGAGAACAGCTCCTCTCACACAGCCGTCCAGTGGACCGAAGGTCAGATTTAACCATTTCTTTTCTTGTTTGTAATCTTTGCAAGGCGTTGCCGGAGACCATGGCTTTTGGCGTGACCTCCCGATCTAGAGATTCTCCTGATATTGCGTTTGTGTCAATAGGAGCCATCTTCTAGTGCAAACCTGCAGCGAGCTTACATGCATTCTGCATCGTCGGACTCTGTTGCCCCTTGCCCCGTTGACTCTCAGCGAGCTCAACTGAAGGTCAGCCTGAAAGTTGCTTTACAACATTGCCGCTTATCTGTGTTTGTGCTGTACTATTTGGTTTTCTGGTTAATGCGCTGGCCTCGTATCCTCATTTTCCCTAACAATGGTCCTTTCCGTGACTTTTGTGACCTGGAAACAGGCTTCGCATGGAGCAACATTTCTACAGCGGTCGAAGTCACAGAATGCTGTCTCTGTCCCTCTCGAGTTGCCAGCCTGCTCTGGCAAGCGTTTGCGCAAGCAGACAGTAACAGAACCCAGCTCTGCTGCCAAGGTGAGCGAATGCTCGGTGTAATTTTCCCGCTTATTGTTTCTTGTCACCGACAGTAGAACAATCCAGAAATATCCCCAAAATTCCTCACTTCACTGCAGGTTGCTAGGATGGTGGCATCACCATTCATATCGATGGCGGAGAGAGTCCGAAAATTCCAGATGAAAACACCGGATCGATTTCGGGTTGCTCCTGTTTCCCACTGTGCGATACAGGTGGGACTATTTTCGTGTTGTGGGAAATTTCTTTTCAATAACAGTTATGTGGTACTGACTGCGGGGGTGGATCTGTGTGCAGGAATCAGTGCCAGTTCCTGAGAAAACTACTCTGAAGCTTACCAGACCAGTGGAGCCTCATTTGGAAACAAGCAGTAGAGCTCGCCCCCCCAAGTAATTGTCTTGGATCCACGCGTTGTGATCTGCAGGAAGCTACAGCTATCGAAACTATCAGGTCTAAGATGGTGTCTCTGCAGGGTGAAAAGTGCTGCCGAGTTAGAGGAGGAAATGTTAGCAAAGATGCCGAAATTCAAAGCCCGTCCTCTGAATAAAAAGGTACTTTGACTGCCATTAGCGTGTTCGAATGGTTGTTTAGCTCTCCGATCTTATGCGGCTGCGTCCTGATGTCATGCCAGATCTTTGAGCTGAAGCAGAGACGAAAATCGGCACCTGGGTGTGCTTCCACTACTGAACCACATGAGCCTCACCTAGCAACTGCTGAGCGAGCACGTCCACCAACGTACTAAGACGAACCGAATTCCCACACTTCTTTTGTTTGATGATCGCTGAATGAAGAGACTGACAATGATGGTGCTCCAGTGTGAAGAGCACAGAGGAGATGGAACAGGAGGAGCTTGCCAAATACCCAAAGTTCAAGGCTCGACCACTCAATGCTAAGGTAGCGCAGTCCCTCGCAAAGCGTTCGGTGAAGGGTAGTCTGGTGTGCAAATGCTATTGCCACTATGATTGGGTTGATTGCCTCTTCCTCTGCCTGATATTTCTTTCCGCCTCCTCCCAGATTTTTCGAAGCAAAGGCGACCTAGGAATCTTCCGAAACCGGAAGCGCGATGTGACCACACCTCAGGTACTAGGAAGTTTTTATCGAACTTGTGTCTAGAACTCTATGCACTACCGCCACTGTAGCTCACTTTCGTTTCTTTGGTTGCGGTCAGGAATTCCACTTCGCCACTGATGAGCGACTGCAACACAAACCTCACCTTCTCATTGAGGAATTTAGTGAGGTGCGAATGTTTCGTGCTGTTTATCCTGCGTATAATTTTCTTGCATGTCTTTTGAATTTGCAATGCTATATTGGCAGCTGTCGTTGAAATCGAACCCCATCAAGGAAACAGTGCTGCATCCTACTATTCCGGAGCCTTTCCACCTTGAAACAGAGGTAATCATAGGCTCTCCGGGTTTCTTGCAGGAGGCATAGGTCATTGGTCTGTCCGCTAACAAATTCATTTGCTTGCCAGGAGCGTGGATTTATGAAGGCAGTGAAGTTTATGACAGAGCTGTCTGAACGGGAACGGCAAGAGCAGGAGGCCCGGATTCCCAAGGCCAACCCCCTTCCCTTCACGACTGATATTCCTGTGGTATGGTCCGTCTTACTGCCCGAAGAGTTTCAGGTCCGCGAGTATTCTGGCGTGATTGATTCTGTTTGCTAAATCAAGATTTTTGTGGTATTCAGGTTCCGCCCAAGCCTGAGCCAAAGGAATGTACAAAGCCAGAGCCTTTCCAGCTCGAAAGCCTGATGAGGCATGAGGAAGAGTTGCAACGAAGGGCGGAAGAGCTTGCTAGGCTTGAAAGGAGGAGGCAGCAAGGGTCTTCCGCGCCCTACCTAATCTTTCGAAGTGAGTATCACTGCTCGCATAGATCGGCCAATCGTTTTGTGTCGTTTTTGATCCAGAGTTCCACACTCCGTCAAAGCTGCCTTAGCGACTTTGTTTTCACGCAGTGTACCCGTGTTCTTCGGAGAGATCAAGAAAGCCTCTTACTGAAGTGCACGAGTTCCAGTTTCATGTTGATCTTCGTGCTGAAGAGAGAGCTGAGTTTGACAGGAAGGTCAGTGTGCCCTTTCTAGTAGTGATTAGTACATTTTGTGCCTGCTGCGAACAGCTGCTATCTAACTTCCCTTTCGATATCGCAGGTAGCAGAGAAGCAAAACCAGTATAAGCGATTTCGGAAGAGTACGAAGCTTGTAAGAGGGTACTACTCATTCCTTATCCGTCTGTTTTGGTTCGGTGTCACGCCGTGTGTTCCAGAGCTCACCCCTTCCTTCGGCTGCAGGCGGAGGAAGAGAGAGTAGTCAAAGCCATGCGCAAGGAAATGGTGCCGGTTGCCAAGCCTATGCCTTTGTTTGCCAGGCCATTTGTGCCAATGAGGTCCACCAAGGAACCAACAAGGCCAGTTTCCCACGTCTGCGAATAAAAACCGCAGGGACAGGAGACGAACCTCAATAACCTCCTTCAACAACGAAGGTCGAGTCACATGAGGTGACCTGTATAATTATAAGCAAGACATTCTTGCTGGCCAGGGCTTGCCTTTGGTCTTGGCTCACCTCACCTGCTCTGCTTGAACGTGAAGCTGTGAGTGAAGTGTACTATCAATATGCCCTGAGGGGTTCCTTCCTGTTCCCATTGTGTACAACCACACTGTTCTCGATATACTGTACTTCGACAACCTCGTCCGTACCAAGAGCATTTGTGTCTGAATCGTCGGGAGGTTTGTTTTTGTAATTTCGCGAAATTTGTTTTCGTTTCCGGATCATTTTGAGAGGACCTGCGAAAAGCCTTGCCTGGCACGCCATCAAAATACATTAACATATCCATCCATGACCTCCCGGCCTTCTCAAATGGACACATTTATAAGAACGTCGGTAATAAGCATCCTGCGCTTGGATCGGTACTTAGATGGGCTGCCTAAAGGGAATGGATGCCCTTGGTGCAAATGCTATTGCCACTATGATTGGGTTGATTGCCTCTTCCTCTGCCTGATATTTCTTTCCGCCTCCTCCCAGATTTTTCGAAGCAAAGGCGACCTAGGAATCTTCCGAAACCGGAAGCGCGATGTGACCACACCTCAGGTACTAGGAAGTTTTTATCGAACTTGTGTCTAGAACTCCACCACTGTAGCTCACTTTCAGAATTCCACTTCGCCACTGATGAGCGACTGCAACACAAACCTCACCTTCTCATTGAGGAATTTAGTGAGGTGCGAATGTTTCGTGCTGTTTATCCTGCGTATAATTTTCTTGCATGTCTTTTGAATTTGCAATGCTATATTGGCAGCTGTCGTTGAAATCGAACCCCATCAAGGAAACAGTGCTGCATCCTACTATTCCGGAGCCTTTCCACCTTGAAACAGAGGTAATCATAGGCTCTCGGGTTTGCAGGAGGCATAGGTCATTGGTCTGTCCGCTAACAAATTCATTTGCTTGCCAGGAGCGTGGATTTATGAAGGCAGTGAAGTTTATGACAGAGCTGTCTGAACGGGAACGGCAAGAGCAGGAGGCCCGGATTCCCAAGGCCAACCCCTTCACGACTGATATTCCTGTGGTATGGTCCGTCTTACTGCCCGAAGAGTTTCAGGTCCGCGAGTATTCTGGCGTGATTGATTCTGTTTGCTAAATCAAGATTTTTGTGGTATTCAGGTTCCGCCCAAGCCTGAGCCAAAGGAATGTACAAAGCCAGAGCCTTTCCAGCTCGAAAGCCTGATGAGGCATGAGGAAGAGTTGCAACGAAGGGCGGAAGAGCTTGCTAGGCTTGAAAGGGAGGAGGCAGCAAGGGTCTTCCGCGCCCTACCTAATCTTTCGAAGTGAGTATCACTGCTCGCATAGATCGGCCAATCGTTTTGTGTCGTTTTTGATCCAGAGTTCCACACTCCGTCAAAGCTGCCTTAGCGACTTTGTTTTCACGCAGTGTACCCGTGTTCTTCCCGGAGAGATCAAGAAAGCCTCTTACTGAAGTGCACGAGTTCCAGTTTCATGTTGATCTTCGTGCTGAAGAGAGAGCTGAGTTTGACAGGAAGGTCAGTGTGCCCTTTCTAGTAGTGATTAGTACATTTTGTGCCTGCTGCGAACAGCTGCTATCTAACTTCCCTTTCGATATCGCAGGTAGCAGAGAAGCAAAACCAGTATAAGCGATTTCGGGAAGAGTACGAAGCTTGTAAGAGGGTACTACTCATTCCTTATCCGTCTGTTTTGGTTCGGTGTCACGCCGTGTGTTCCAGAGCTCACCCCTTCCTTCGGCTGCAGGCGGAGGAAGAGAGAGTAGTCAAAGCCATGCGCAAGGAAATGGTGCCGGTTGCCAAGCCTATGCCTTTGTTTGCCAGGCCATTTGTGCCAATGAGGTCCACCAAGGAACCAACAAGGCCAGTTTCCCCACGTCTGCGAATAAAAAACCGCAGGGACAGGAGACGAACCTCAATAACCTCCCTTCAACAACGAAGGTCGAGTCACATGAGGTGACCTGTATAATTATAAGCAAGACATTCTTGCTGGCCAGGGCTTGCCTTTGGTCTTGGCTCACCTCACCTGCTCTGCTTGAACGTGAAGCTGTGAGTGAAGTGTACTATCAATATGCCCCGAGGGGTTCCTTCCTGTTCCCATTGTGTACAACCACACTGTTCTCGATATACTGTACTTCGACAACCTCGTCCGTACCAAGAGCATTTGTGTCTGAATCGTCGGGAGGTTTGTTTTTTGTAATTTCGCGAAATTTGTTTTCGTTTCCGGATCATTTTGAGAGGACCTGCGAAAAGCCTTGCCTGGCACGCCATCAAAATACATTAACATATCCATCCATGACCTCCCGGCCTTCTCAAATGGACACACATTTATAAGAACGTCGGTAATAAGCATCCTGCGCTTGGATCGGTACTTAGATGGGCTGCCTAAAGGGAATGGATGCCCTTGGTGCAAATGGCTTAAAGCACACCATGGTACACGTTGTTAAGTTCCAAGTCCCATGACGGAAATGCGTCCTTAGTGGACTTTATTAATATTCTTCTTCTTCTTCTTCTTGGCGTGCCGGTGCGCGTGGGGCCCGCCATTCTACGTGAGAACTGCCATATCCGACCTGGCTTCATAAAACATTATAGGTACCAAAGAAGTTGTCACACACACACAGCCCGGTGAGCACTTCGGTATTGCATACCACATCTCGGCAAGTTAAGGTTATAAATGATTGATAGATAGAAAATAATTTTAAAATAATATAAAAATAATTATCATTACGTTTGATATAATATATAGTACTAAAGTTTTTAATTTTAATATTACATAACATATACAATAGTTATAAAACGGGAGGTTTCAAAGAAACGCTCTTTGGCTCCAATTGCCGCACCTTGAGCGTCACCGACCGACGCTAGTCTCAGCGTGTGGGCTCTCACATGAAAACTTACGCTCCACACTCCGGCGCGCACCGTGCCTTCCCACCGTGATTCATTAAATGCTATGTTCCTCTCACCATCACGATGGTCTTGACCACCGTCACATTGAGCTCCATGACCGATGTGGCATCCATCATACCACCATACACACGCAATAGTCCGGCCCAAAGTTTGCCATGGACAACATCAAGAGTCTCATGCGCTGCACATTTGCCCGGCTTGCAAGGCGCTGTTACTCCCTTGGTATGCATAAGGTCGCAGATCTGCATAAGGTCTCTCTAGGAGATCGCTCCCTGGAATTTTGTTGGGGATTTGTTCGCTAGAAGGTCATTTGGCTCCTCCTCGTTTCAACTTTTCACTTTTTCTTAGGTAGTTTCTTTTCGGCCTTGCTTGGAATTGGCCATAGGTTTTCTCCATTCACTTGCAACTACTTCTTTTCTTAATCTTTCCTGGATATGGGCTTGCTTCTTCTTTTGTTTTTCCTCTAACAAAGCAGCCTTTTCCTCCTTTTTCCTTGCCTTTGTTGTGATCCACTCATATGCTGTTACAAGCTTCTTCCTTGCCTTTGCTGCGATCTACTCATTTGTTGTTACAGGCTGGAATTGTGCAAAGGAGTTTTTTTTTTTGCAGCTGGTAGCGAGAAGCTTCTCCATGGTAGGCTACATGTTGACCCCGTCGCACCTAAGCACCCCTCATACGTTGATAGGCGGATTAGCTTCTTGTGCATTTAGGGTTTAGTTTGAGGATAAGAATTAAGCTAATGTTAAAAAGCATGGGTCAGAGTTTAGTAATGAGAGGTAAGAATTTCAGCATACAAGACATGAACTCTCGTCCTCCTTCCAAGCGCACACATTTGAGCTTTCAGCCTGTTTGAAACTCGGAAGTAATTAAGATAGATTCTGAAATAAAATGTACCATGGGTGATTCCAACATCGTCTAATCTGGAGTTTAAAGTTAAGCTAATACTAAAAAAACATTTGCAACGGTAAGATTTATTACAAGAGTCTAGGAGTTATTGTGTTGGAGGTAATCCGGTCAAGTGACCTATACATGTTCATCCAAGCTCACCTTTATCTTAAAATGGGCTGCATCAATTACTCCACACTACTTTATGAGTCCTTGGTCTTGAAAACCGTTTTTCACATTCTGCATATCTCCTTGAATAGGGCACCTCAAATATTGCGCAATATATTTTATGATGGTTATCATAAATTTATGTATTACTTATCATGCTGTGCTTGTTGCAACATAAAATGGTTACTGTACTGTAACAATTGCCGCGCCTTCGAGGACTTTGAAGCTCAGCGAAGTACCATAGGTCTAGTGCAATCATCCAAAGCAAATGCTATTGACTGGATGGCATCTTGTCCAATAGGTTGCGAGTCCCATCCTGCGTACACATCTTTAGCTCCACCAAGTATGAATTAGTGGTTGTTGTTGAAGAGCTCGAATTCTTTGAGCGACTAAGAGGTGTCACGGCCAATTACAAACATTTCTTGCTTCCCTCTGCGTTTCGGGAAGGATCAGAGAGTTCAGTTGGTGGTGCTAGCTGGTCCATCATATCATCATGTTTTTGAGTAAGGACATGCTTTTTGGGCGTTGGGTCTTTAGATGTGATACAAGTGGAAGGTTCTGTGCAGCTCAGGAAGGAGGCTATCACAACCAATGTACGGCAGCCAAGAGAAATGACACAAAGACGAATCTGGTGGCAACCAAATAGAATCGTACAGGGTGGGAGACTCTATGTTTAACATAGTGTCACAGTCTCTGAACTGGAGTGCCTCTTTATTTTGAGGTTGAAACTTTTGAAAGCACTTTTGAAGTAGAGACACATTTGAACGAAAAGAAAATGTCTGACCGCTTTGGTGCATGGCCGCTCTTAGTGAGGGCGCCAAAGCGGACATATGCGCCAGGGTGTCATTTTGACCGAGTACTATCTCGATCAAGGACCCTTAACTTTGGCTACGCCGGTCCGGACCGAGGGACCGTGCCTTTTGCAACCCTTGGTCACTAAAATATAATAAATATTAAATAAATAATTTATAAATAATAAAATAAAAATACAAATGTCTAGTATATTCTATCATCGAGGCTGGTCTTTCCAAGCTTTAAAAATACCATTCCAATCTATCTCCTTAACACGCGGACCATTGATGGATATCTTCATCAATCCATCAAGGGTCAAAATATGATTAGTTCTCATGTTATTCGTCACAAAGTTTTGTTTAGAAAATCTCTGCTCACATATAGCAGTACTACAAGGTATGACCAAATATAATTCCCAAAGACGTAACATAGGGTGTCAAGATTACCCACTCCCGAGTTGTTGAGTATATTTTGTAAGTCGCTAACATACTCAATCCGACAAGAAGACTTCAAGATGGACACAAATGTTAGCAACTCACTTGACACACCTCATCAACTACAAAAGGGTCGACAACATTAGTATTTGCATCCAAAGAGTTAGTTCCAAACTTTTCAACAATACCTCTAACAAACTATTAACTAATCAGATACGCTCATCTGCATCTTCGTGGATAAAATTTAGGATGAATAGACGACAAGCATGCAACACACAAAGATCGAAACTTATTATTCACTGCATCAACAATAGGTAAAGCATATTTGTTAGCACTAGCAATGCAAGAACTTAGTTCACTTTCAAAGTAGTTAGATATTACAAAACCCTCATACACTCCATGACTTTTTTTCAAGTTTTCAATGAAAGAGAAAAGCTTTCTACTTCCCATACTTTTCACCTCAATAAAATCTTACTTCGCGCACTCACCCTATCAACTTTATACATACTTTTGACCTATTCAACAACAGAATCTATGAGGGGAGCTATGCTAACTGGCTCCAGATAATCACGTTAAAAGTTAGTATTCAAGGAATTAAGAACCTCTAAAATATCTAATAAAAAGTGAAATGAAAACAAGGCCTTAGTAGTTAGTAAAGCTTGGAAAACAGTCTTTCCCTGCAAGGAAGAAGAACTATTTGGACCCTTATTGCTTTTGGCCAATTTAGGCTCTCATCTTCTTGAGCAAATTTAAGTAAAGTTGGTAATAGACAAACTATTCTACTCATGGCTTGACTTCTGAACAACCAATGGATATCATGAATTCTTGATACAGTTAAGACTTGCATTTCTAATTGCACTTGCAATTCATGCAAAGTCGTAGTCTTCTTACTTGAATGATGAAAAACTCTTTGATCTGGATATCAAAAAAATGAGTGGATTTCAAGCATGGAGCTCGTCTGATTGCAACAAACGAGCACAATGAGTTTGAGCAAGATCCATTATTTGCTCAAACTCATTGTGATGCCCTCTCGCTGCTCAAATCACTCATTTTGATGTCGATCAAAAGAGTTGCAATTGCTGCTCAACCAAGGCGTTGAAGATCCCTTCCGCACATGCACTTGTTATGTTGGCTAGCTTCAAAAACTCCGTTCGTACCGTTTCATTATGCAAATAATACACATAAATAATTATGTGTTGCACCATCGCCTTGTCTGTCCCCTCATCTATGAGTATCCCATACCATGGACTTGCACGCAACCTCTCCTTCTGTTGTTCGCGTAAAAAATTGGCTATGAGAACCACATGCTCCTTGCAAGCACTATCTGTAAGATATGAACCATATGTCTTCACCTCTGGAATGCCTTCCACTCCAATATCCCCATGAACTCACAAAGGTCCTCGTACATATGGAAACTCAAATCCTTCTTAGCAATGAAATAAGCGAACTTCAACAAGTTGAGAATCTCCTTATCCTTTTTGGAAAAATGCATTTCCAAAGTTCGTTGCATGGTTGGTTGTTGAGCCTTGGCTTGGGCTTGCTCCATCTTGATGCTAAATGATGTACTCCTTGCATGGTCCTCCAATGCACTCTTCTGAAAGTTCTGATTGCCAACTTTTACCCAAGCTTGAGTCGCCTTAGCTTGTCCCACTACACCATGACCATGTTTTTCACAAAACAACACAAAACATTCGATTCTCTCCATTGATTGAGCAACTCCACCCAATGAAATGCAACCTTCCATTCTTCCTTGAAGACTCTTGCCTTTGCACCTTTTGTCTCTTTTGACTCGGTTGGCTTGTTTGGCTATTGTCGCCACTCCTTGTTTGGTCATCACGTGGAGCCCCTCCAAAAAACCCAAAAGCTGAACTTTGAGAAAAATGAGCCATCTTTACCTGCAAATTTTTTTTAAAAAATTAATATAGCAAATGAAGAGCCAAAAAACAAAGCTTTAAAAGAGAAGAGCTTAAAAAGAGATGAGCTCAAACAAAAATGAACTCTAAACCTAAAGAGCTCAAAAAGAGATGAGCTCTAAAAAAGAAGAGCCCTTACCAAGAAAGAACAACAAGGAGCAAGGAAGAAGAATAAGAAGCAAGAAAGAAGAACAACAAGCACACCACAATGAGGAGAGCAACAATGAGTGATGCTCCAAATGCTAGTGTTGTGGCCTTATGTACTCTTGAAGGGTGTCTATTCATAGCATGATAGGATAAGAGTCCTATGTAAGCCTATGGTTGAGATACCATATCTTAGTCCATCTTCATGGATGAGCGTGCATATCAACAAATTATTGTATACATTAATAACTACATTCAAAGCAAAATATTACATATCTACTTTTTATAGATGTATCAAAATAAGCTAATAAAATCTCATAGAATAAAGACTGTATTAATAGGCCATGGATGGTATTAGATAAATAAAGACATAGCCCATAGATCCATGATAAGTATCGTTTTGACCACACCAATTATAAGATGGGTCCATGTGTCCATAATAAATATAAATCTTTGAATATAAAATTAAATAATTTATTAATTTTAAACCGAGCCTTTTATGAACCGTCGGTCCCCGAAAAAAAATAGGGGACCGAGCTTGGGACGGGTCAAAATGACACCCTGAATTATGGGCATGTGCGGTGAGTAGCACGTCCGAACGAGATTCAGTAGTATATTCTTATAGATGCAAGTTTGGTGTTAAAAAATATGCCCCGTCCCCTCTGTCGGCTTTGGTATTCCATACCCATACGAGGGACCACACAGTGGGTGGCCAATGCAGGCAAGACTATTAGCGCACAACTGGTGCTTCAGGTGCTGAGTCGGACTGTAGCGTAGACTGATGAGTGATGTTGTGGTGGCCGTTGTTTCATTGACATCGGCTGCGTGTCTCAGTGGACAAAACAACTGGAGTCCAGTGCTGCCTCCTCACACAATACTGCAGTCAAGCTGGTCAAGGGCCCCCTGCATTCAGTTGGGGCAGTCCACGTTGCATCGTCTTTGACCAAGCCTGAGCATGTAAGTGCTAGACCTTGAATGAGTCAGAGTCCGATGAGGATTGCGGCGGGCAGGACTTCTGTTGCATGCCCTTGAAACACCGGATTGTCTTCTTGCTGTTGCTGAGCTGGCCATAGCCATTTAGCAGTGTATTCCATGCCATCACCTGCCTTGAGGGTGATCTGTCAAACATGGGATCCCTGGCTGTCAGCTTCTTCACTGGACGCAGGGCCTGGTCATGCTTGACATCTTGCAGCGCTCATTGCTCCAAGAAGTTGCCAGTCAGGGCACTGGCAAACATTTCCAACCACCAAGCTTGCTGGTCCTTGGACTACAGTTGGGAAGACATGGAAACCGTTTCATCTGTTGGGCAGCTTTGTCTGTTGTTGCACTCTGTAGCCACGCCAGCAAATGCGCTCGAAGAAGGTGGTTTTCGAAACTGCCGGCTGATCAAAGATGTGTGTTACAAATCAATTTCTGGAGCAGCCTCACATCGATTGCTGGGACCACTCGAACAACAAGCGGCGGATGCGGTCATCAACTAGGCTTTCTCACATGCAAGTGGCATCTTTGCCTCTGATTACCCACCTGCCGGTAAAGCCTAGGAAAGCTGGAGCCCCGAGTATTCCAGGAGGTAGTCACCTCGATGGGTGACACCGTTGTGCAAATGCCTGTTCAACTGCCTTGCAAGCCAGGAATCTATAAGGTAGTGGCCGGCCCTTGATCCTCGATGACATGTCTGACAAGGTGGAGGTATGTATGTGTATATGATACATTCATTCTTGAGCTTGGTATTCTCACTTAGCTGCTAAGACGTTGTCGTTCTTTGCAGAAGATGCTGCGTTGGCATGGCTCCGAAATGGTGTCGAGTGCGGTGCAGCCTCGGGTAGGACGACTCGGAACAACTTGTGACTGCACGAATTCCAGTTTTGAGGAATTGGCATGTGTGAAAGACTGCCAACTCCAGTGGCCCGCATGCAGCTGAGTGAAGCGTGTCACATTGCAGGAAGTCCTCAATAGCCACAGTTTCACCCATGTGTCCAGGGACACAATGTCAGCCTTGTGTCCAGGGACACAGTGTCAGCCTTGTGTCCAGGGACACAGTGTCAGCCTTGTGTCCAGGGACACAGTGTCAGCCTTGTGTCCAGGGAAACAGTGGCAGCCTTGTGTCCAGGGACACAGTGGCAGCCTTGTGTCCAGGGACACAGTGGCAGCCTTGTGTCCAGGGACACAGTGGCAGCCTTGTGTCCAGGGACACAGTGGCAGCCTTGTGTCCAGGGACACAGTGGCACCCTTGTGTCCAGTGATGGAATAACACCGAAGGAGTCAGCAGAGCAACGCAGGAAAGCTTGTTGATTGGGCGCCTGGTGATCAGGGCACGCACTGTGTCCTTTGCGGTCTGTTGCAGATTGCCTCTGTAGCCCGATTCGCAGGAGCGAAGGCCAGCACAAAATGCTTGCCAAATTCTTCCTTCCGTGCAGGTGATTCGCTGAAGTCTTCCATATGCATTCCTCCAGTGGCAGGACGTGAAGTGGGTCTCCTACTCTTTGAGAAAAAGAAATGGCAATGGTCTTTCAGCCCTTACCCACACCGTGGGCAGTGACGCTGGGGCTACAAAGTGAGTAGTCGTGACGTTGAAGGTTCCAGCCCCAAAGCACAGCGTGTAGCGTGGCTTTGAAGGGGTAAGTAAAGGGCTCATGGTCCCCTAAGATGTAGTAGCACAGCCCTGAGGTGACGAAGAGAGTGAATGTCTTCACTGGAAGCTGTTGAAGTGACATGGGCGGATCCCTCGACGAACGATCGAAGGGGCAATTTCAGGAGACTCTGTGCATGTGGATTGCCATGACAGGGAGCCCCAGGGCTGTCTTATAATCGCAGCAGTCTTGTTACAGTGCGATTGGTCGGCAGAAGCATGGACTCTTAGACAAGCAAGAAAGAGGTTACTTGTCTTTTGTAATGGGCAAGTGAGCTCCACCTTGCTTATGTAACAAGAAGCAATGGACTGTTAGACAAGCAAGGAAGAGCTTACTTGTCTTTTGTGTACATTTGGTCCAGTCTGCCTGCAACGGGTCAGTTGGCTGCGAGTTAGTGGCGAGCCGAGAAGGACGACGGAAGGGGAGATGCTTCGCCTCATCCCCCGGCATACCATGACCGCGCTGCCGCCGCCACGACCGCCGCACAGCCGCCCTACACCCAGTCAAACCCAAATCAACATCTCTACAGAAGGGCATGTTTGGGCCTCAGAATCCGTGCCGTGTTTGTCTTGAGATAAACTCGAACGTCGGCAGGGATCGAGATAGTGGGCTGACCAAGGTAGGTGTGACTGCTGTTGGCGCACAGATAGCGGCGCCCACCCCGGGGGTGCACGGCAAGCAGGGAGTTGGCGGATGCATACAGCCGGGCTACTTACGATGGCGTGCGAGCCGGCGTGATGGAAAACGCACGTTTCGAGAGACTTCTGGAGGAAAGAAAAAATGACTCCACATCCAGCACTTCATCTGTCAGTCGTACAAAAGTCTTAGTACACAACGTGCGTAATTGAATTGGTGAGACGTGCTGCTGCTGGACGGGTTACTCGGGGTGATGGATTACTCTCCAGCCGTTTCCTGGTCGCTTCTTTCCAGCTCCTTTTCTGCGGCCCTCGGCTCTTGGAGCTGAAAGATCCACCTGTGGCGTGATGAAGTAAGTGGCTGTGAGTCCCTTGGCCAGAGTGCGGGCTGCAGAAATGGCATCCGATCCAGGGCAACGCCGTAAGGAAAGGGGTTTGGAGTTTGCCAAGCAAGTGCAAGTGCAATTCCAGCAAAATGACAGTCCCTTGTTCGAGCCGTTCGATCTGGGGCCGTTTCACTTGTCTCACAGGCACGGTTCCATCGCACAGTTGCTGCTTTGTTTGCTGCCTCCCATGGCGGCATGGCCGCTATCAGGTAACGGGGTTCACTGCTTGTTTTTCCAAGCTAACTCCTGTGCTCTCTTGTGTGTGACAACGGGCTTCTGCAGAATAGTCCATCCTCCACTGACACGCTTGCGAGCCATCAACTCTATTCCTCAAAAAGCACACGAGATCTACTATGCCCAGAGAGCGACTCCCGGGGGCTTGATCATCACCGAAGCTACTGCTATCGCGCCAGAAGGCATCGGGTACTTTCAAGTTTCAGTTTAGCACCAACCTCGCTGATGCCATTGCTAGATAGCTAGCTGTCTGCACACATGGATGTGCTCATGTGCTGTGCGGGCGCACTGGCAGCTTAGTGCACACGCCTGGTATCTGGTCCCAAGAGCAGATTGAGGCTTGGAGGCGGGTGGTGCAAGCCGTGCATGGCAAAGGAGGTGTCATCTTATGCCAGATCTGGCACGTTGGACGAGCTTCCCACACTTGTGAGCATTCCAACACCTGTTTTAACGTCAGTCACGTTCCGGCTCATCTCCGTGACAGAGAGCCCGCTAGCGCCTGTTGTACCTGACAGTGGTCGGTAGAAGAAAAGAACTTTTTGGTGTGCCTAAGCTGCTTGCACCAAGGGCATCCACTCCCTCCAGGCACCCCATCTAAGTACCGATCTAACCGCAGGATGCTTAACAGCAGCGTTCATTAACCCGTTCACTTGCAGCTTTGCAGCCCAATGGAGCGTCCCCTGTCTCCCCGACCAACCAAAGGCTGGGTCCCAAATACCGAGCGCGCCTTTCGCACGGCCAACGGGACCAGTACTCACAACCCCGAGCCCTGACGATAGATGAGCTCCCCAAGCTGGTCGACCAGTTTCGGCAAGCAGCAAGAAATGCAATGACCGCAGGTATGTAGTTTCGACTCGACTGCTCCGTACTTCATGCTTCATTCATCTCGAACTACCGTCTTCTTCTTCTTGTGTTGAAATCAGGATTCGACGGTGTGGAAATCCACGCGGCCCATGGGTACCTGATCGATCAGTTCCTCAAGAGCGACATCAATGACCGCAGGGACATGTACGGCGGGTCGCTGGACAATCGTTGCCGCTTCGCCTTGGAAGTGATCAGGTCGGTGATCCAGGAAATCGGAGGGGACAGGGCCGGAGTGCGAATCTCGCCTTACATCGATCATCTAGGCGCGGTGGACCGCGATCCTCGAGGCCTGGGCTTGCACCTCGTCAGCAAGCTTAAGGAGCTTCGCATTCTCTACCTGCACATGACCGAGCCTCACTTCCCTTCCGACCAAGGGGTGCGGGAGGAGTTCACCAACTTGGCTCCATTTCGACAAGCGTTCCACGGTGTGGTTCTCTGTAGCGGAGGCTTCACCGAGGAGACTGGAGGTAAAGCTATTCAACGTGGCTACGCCGACCTGATAGGATTCGGCAGGGCTTTCATTGCCAACCCCGACCTTCCCTTGCGCTTCTACCTACACCAGAAGCTTAATGAGTGCGATTACGAAAGCTTCTACACACACGACGAGCAAGGTTACACAGACTACCCCTTCCTGGACGATTCTCAGGTCCCTCACTCTGCTGACGACACAACCTAGACAGCTTTTGTTGGGAATGGAAAGACTTGTATAAATCCTTCGCACCCTTGACAATACAAGGAATATCCTGGTATCTCACACTAGCCACCACATAGGAAACGACAAGCCAAGAGCAAGCAACGATTGTACAACCGCCAAACAGACAGAGAGGCAAGTGCACTCCGAATGTAGAATAAGTGGCAGGTTGTCATGCCTTATGTCCTTTTCGACGTGTGAAGTCCAGACTAAGGACTCCACCAGCAGAGGAGGCGAGAGACGGGTGCGGAGAGGTACAACGGTGCCATGGGGCACGACAGACTCCATCCACCTCCGCAGTCTGACAAGAAAGCTAGAACACATGATGTACTGAAAACGAACAGCAACAATGTAAGCTCCGAAGGCATCACCTTGGTCCTTCGGCAGGGTCTGAGCGTCCTGGAACAATGAGCTGGTTGCACTGGCTCTGCTAGGCCAGGTTATGTAACTCCAACTGATTGCCTGAGACTCCAGAGGCACAACTCCAGCGGTCAATACTAGGATGGCAAAACGGCAGAAAGATCGTATTAAAGCTTGAAAGGAAAGTATGAGACAGTTGAGAAACTCACGATTTCAAACTTTTGAATTTGGTCAGGTCGCAACAGGCACCTGTATTCCACCTTTGCAGCCAAGTCCACTAAGTTGTGTTGTTGTAGATAACTGTATTGTGAGGGAATTTCCTGGAGTACGAAATGCTTCTACCCATGTGGGCAAAACTTGAAACCTAAACACGACACAAGTGCTGGTCTGTGCCACACACAGCACCAACTCCAACTCCAGTCACAATGACTAATCCCTTCATAAACAGACCCACCACCCACGACTGAGCGACTTCCCTGCTCTACCGTCGCATAAGCCGGCTGCGCTCTCGCTTTCGAAAGCGCTCCAACATAATCTCATCGGTTGCAGCTTGCCGCCTGTTACCCATTTCACGCGAGTCACCGAAAGGATCAACAGAACCAGACTTGCCAGGGGGAGGCTGCCCATCCTTGCTATCTCTGTACTCTGGGTGCTCTGCATCAGGAACACAAGGTGGTATCAGAATTACATCCAAGAAATGTGCTACAATTCCATTCACATATCTGATGCCTTGCAGATCTTTTCCTACCTCGGTGAAGCCTATCAGCATAGTCTCGCCCAAGTTGAAAGAAATCTGCACTGTAGCTGGATGGGATGCTAGACTGAACCCTACTTCACGGTGCACCAAGCAACAAGCGCCAAATCAGAGCGAAGATCAAATTATGACGTGTATTTTGGCTAGGTAGATGTTGAAACAACTGAGAACAACATCAGACATAAGGCATACCTTCCCCTTCCCACGAATGGCCTTTTATCCTGCAACTGCTTCTTAGCAGCTTCCGTTTCTTCTATGTTCTTCAGTTTATACCTGGTATTCCCGAATCCATTTCCAACCTCAGTAAAATTACGCAAACCGTACCTCACAACGTATTCCAAATGCCCTTATTCAATACACGAAACATACTTACTCGATAGGAAGCTGGACTTCGGCTATGCCGGTTGTCCATTGAGTGGAGCTCTCCTCCGCATTCCTTCTTTTCACCTGCAAGGTACGCTCGGTCAACTGAAACACGTCGAAACCGACTTAAAGATCACAGTCAGCACACTACAGACTCGGGCTACAAATAGTTACCTTTAGATGTTCAGGGATAAGATACAAGTCATCTTCAACCGGCTTCTCCTCCTCTACTGGTAACCCAAGATCCCTTCCCCGCTTCTTCAACAACTCTTGTTCGATATATTTCAGCCTACAAGTAAAAGCCAGCGCCAAAAAGACATCAACCATACCGTCCAATCATAACGAAAGACTCGGCCCTATCATTCCAGTGAGGAAAGCATCCTACATGTTAGGGTCTTCAACTGTAACAGCAGTTTCCTGAGCAAAAGTGTCTTGCAACACAAGCTCCTCCTTTTCGCCCTCAGCGCCCCCCTTCTCATTTGCCTTGACAGAAGCCGGCTGCTGATTCAACGATGGCGCCAGGGCCCCGTTACGCCGCCCTCGCTGCTTCTGCAGAAACTTAACCTCCTCCAAGGCCAACCTGCACCCATATAGTGTCAGCTGGAACAAGTCACCGGTCCGAGCTCACAGGCTCTGTTGCAACAGAAATCCAAAAACCCAACCCTACCGCCTCTCCTCCTCGTCGTCTTCCTCATCCTCCTTGTCATCATCAGCATCCGCGCGCCGCTTCCGGAAGCGCTTCGAGAAGGCCATGACTCCCCTCAGTTCCCTTCACCCCAATTTCAAAAGGCCACTGTGGTGTCAGGAAAATCCCATCGGACCTGACCATACACGTTATATATGGAGGACATAACACGATTCTATATTTACGTTAACAGAGTACGTTTTCAAACGTTTGAAGACGTTTAGCGTAATGAGGTTAAGCCGACCCGGATGAGGGTTACGGGGTCGAGTGAGACTCCCGCCAAAAGTTTCAGCTGCGGACCAGGCATTCTCTAAGGCTCCGCATTCCACACTTGGCAGCCGGCGGCTATTCCACCGCTCGGGGTCGATCTCGGGCTGCTGCTGCTTGCGGCGACTAATTTGCGATGGCGGATGCCGCAAGGCTGGCCGCGCTCGGGGCGGGCGCATTGCATTCCGAGGCCTCCATTCTGCGAGGCTTCGATTCGGGAGCCGGGGGCGTGCTGTGCGGGCACTGCCACGCCCGGCATTCCTGGCTGGTGCCGCGGCCTGGCTGGCCCGGGGACAGAAGCAAGGGCCAGGGCCAGGGCCAGGGTGTGGCACGGGCATTTGCAGCGCAGGTTGGCAGGAAGGGAGGCGACCGGAATGCGGCGGTTGCCATGGCGGCTAGAGCTGCCGTGGTGCCTCGGCCGGGTGAGGATATGAAGATATCCGTGGCGTTTGAGGAGGGGGAGGAGCCGAGAACGGCCACGGCGAGCTC
Source organism: Anthoceros angustus (assembly GCA_010909165.1). Taxonomy (NCBI): domain Eukaryota; kingdom Viridiplantae; phylum Streptophyta; class Anthocerotopsida; order Anthocerotales; family Anthocerotaceae; genus Anthoceros; species Anthoceros angustus. The sequence continues at coordinate 508,418 of MU008180.1, read as the reverse complement.
CCAGGAGGCTGTATCCACGGCGTCGGTTGCGTCTGAGGGCTTGCCGGTGAGTTTTATGGAGTTGGCATGTGAATTTTGGAGTATTTTCGGCGTTGGAACGGGTGGACAGCATCTAATTGCTGGTTTTTTGGCAGTGGCAAAGAGGTGTTCCCATGAACCTCGCAGGAGGTGCCGTACTGACTGCTTCAGTTGTTATGATGGCAGTGATTGGTTTTCTCATGAAACCAAAGGAAGAATCCCAGGGCTCTGTATCTGACCTTGTAAAGCGAGGTCAATTGAGGTCTGATCGAGGAGCTGAGTATGTTAGCCTGCTCCCTGCGCCTAGTAGTGCTGGTGCCCGTTGTCTGAATTTGCTCGGTTGAGTGGCGGCTTCGAGTTAGGTTGTGTTAACTTTTCCTGTTGCCGCAGTTCCAGGCCCTTGAACTTTGAAGACCCGTTTAACAATCCTTTAGTGAAAGTCGCGGACAAAAACTCTACGGTGAAGGTAGACGGAAGGCTATTTCGGGTGCAGCCTGTGATGTTGACGGATGAGAAGGTTCAGAGCCACCAGACCAGGAGAACGCAGGCCTACAGATGGAAGAGACCTGTCGTTTTCCTGAATGAAGGTGAGACCGTTCCAGAGGGGGTAGATCCCGATGAGGTTAGGTGGATTCCCGCCAACCACCCCTTCGCCACTACGAACAACTACATCGATGAAGATGCAGCTCAAAAGAATGTCTACCAGACAAGGGGTGTGCCATCCAGGGTACGCGCGGAACATGAGGCGTTGCGCAGAAAGATGATGGAAGCCACCAAAAGGGTAAGACACGGACGTTGTCTCGCTCACTTGTCCCTGTCAATTATTGGTTCTGACCTTTTCGTTGCTCTCGTGGCTCACAGGATGGCGAGATGCCGCTTCCTAACGTAAATGACGTCTCCAAGAAATGGGATACGTCAGATGAAGGAGAGAACAAATCGTAAGGGGTGAAGCAGCGGTGCGGAAAATTCCTATATGAGAATACTGGCACTATTTCCTAAGACGTATGCGGGGATGTACTTTGTTACCACCGAGCTTGGATGGAATCTAGTTTTCTTCTAGCTTTCAACTTCACAATTCTTCTATGACCAGCATATATAAATGGAGGTAGTCAAATCAATTTACAGGGACTCAGCTAACGGGTGTGGAAGCTGCCAACCAGCGGTAGGCACTCCATTGGACAGGATTCAGCAAAAAAATTCTGCCTAGCTGGTAGTGCAAGAATCTGAAGTATGCTTTGGTACAACAGTATACAAGGTCTGACAGCTCAACATTATCATCGTGGTCCGCTGGGGAGCTGAGCGTTCCAAGGCTGGGATAGTTGAACCGATGACGTTGAGGCTGCAAGTCCCTGGCCTCCATCGACAGCTTTTGCCAGGACATCGTATTGATCCTTAACAATCTTGTACGCAGCCTTTGCGAACACTTCTCTACCCTGCAAGAAGCGACAACAATTTCAACATCCACGGCCTACCATGCCAACATCACACTTTTGCCAAAGCCACCCACCTCTCGTTTTAGGTCTGCAATGCCAGCGGTAATCTCAGCAAAATTGAGTTCTGGCGACACAGCGAGGCCACATCCAGTGTGATTCATTAACCGCTGTTCACCTAGCTCCTTTTCCACCTATCCGTTGATGTGCATACGAACGAAGTCGGTCATAAGATTCAAGATATCAAAATTGCCAGTGTGAAAGCAGAAACTAGATAAATCTAAAAGGAAGGTTGCCTAGGTGGAACAATGTACCTGCTTAGGAGGTGGCATCACATCGTAAGAGAGAAGAGACATAGCATACATGTGGCCCGGAGCGGTTCCATGTGAGAGCATTAGCCGTCTCATGTGGTCGACAGCAGATGAATCAAAGGTTGCCTGACAAACAAAAACGTATAAACCACATGAAACTGAATTCCAAAACAAGCAGACTCGGTTTGAAACTCACTGGGTTCCACTCGTCAGTAACAGGGTCTGGACGGTCTCGGCCACCACTAGGAGCAATCCAGATTAGCAAACCTTTCTCTTGACTGCGCAAATCAAATCACACAGGGAGAATAAGGCTGCCTATAATGGCTAAGCTTGCTGCAAGTAGACTAGAGCAGGAAAACACACAGCACCTGAGAAGATCACACATAATACTAAGGGTTCGACGATTGGCATGTTGCTTCATTTCTGCTTCTTCTGGCACATCATTGATGTGTTTTTTCGAGTATACACAGAACAAATTCCTGACCAGGACCCATAGAAATGATTAGAAGGATATACCGGAGTTGTACCTGTTGCAAATTGGGATCTCCAGGTGATCATATTGTCGCAGGTTCAATATAAAAAACATCTCAGCAAACACATAATGCACTGCAACAAAGTCAAACTACATAGTTCAGCAGACGGGTCATGGATTAACCCAGCCTGACTGCAAAAACACGGACACTGGACAGAGACCTAAAGAGTGCACACCTTCCCATGCTGAAGGGCTTACAGAATGGGTCACTCACGACCCTGTCTCCTGCCACGTAAGTCTGCAGTAACATACAAAGTATGTGAATCAGTCGGCAGCCAGTTCGAACAGAGGGCGATATCAAGAGCCTCACTTCAAAAGCAGTACTTATATATACCAAGTTCTCAGAAAGGTATGGATGCGAGGACTCCAAAAGCAGAGCAATAACTGCAGGATCTGCTTCGGTTTGGTGATTCGAGTAGAGTAAAATATTGTGGCCCTGCATATTTGCGAGGAGGCCACCAGATGGGAAATACACATGCAGACAGCAACGACAGCTTCAAATTTGAAACCATCAACCATTTGTAGACAGGAGAAGTTATATTTACCTGCTTTAAATAATCCTGCATTTCATCGAAGATATCTAGATTCCCAATGTAAGAGTTTCTGAAAGGCAAAGAAACAGAATCAGAAGAATCAGAATCCTAAGCATGGACATCTGAGATACGAGAAAGCCGCAGGGATGCAAAGGCGGTGAACGTACGAGAAGTCGATCAATGGACGGATGTAATTCTGACCAAACTCGTAGTAGTTGTACGGCTCGATCATCCGCTCATGATGTGGTTGAAATGTGAAAGGATCCTAGGAGGGCGTGACAAACGAGTTAGCCGAGTTCATTCCACCACTGTAGAACGTTCGAAGGAGTAAATCCCGTGGACGTATTACGCACCTTGAACTGCAATATGATTCGATCACAAACAGTTGCCATGATCTTCACCACACCCTCCTTTGAGATGCCACCTTCCAAGGCCTACGCAAGAACATGCTTACCGCATGAAGAACCCGGCGTTGTCTCGACAGAAACAAAGACCTGCCAAGGGTTTAACTTGATTCCCTAAAGAAGCAACAGCAGGGAGCATCACAACACTCACAGCATCTCTATAGTTGTTGTACAGCTCAACCAAGGCAGCCCCGCCTCGTCTCGGCAGTCGCTTAGCCTCCACTTCTTTCCAAATGCTCGCTAGAAGCTCTGCATCCGTAACAATCGCGTTAGCAAAGCCGACCTACACAACGACAAGAGGTGAGCCCTAACATCACAGAATTTACAGGTCCCCAAAACTGCGGCCCCGGCAGCGGCTGCCATGGATTAGGACCTAAGCAACCAATTTGTAGACCCAAGACCTCAATCAGGCAATCAGATCTTCTCAATCAGACCCATCCGCTGCTTGGATCCCCAAGGTTAGCCAGTCTGGATCGTGATCCTCAATGCGAAGAAACCAGAGATGAGTCAGCGTGCCTCCAATTCGAATCACACGCATCGCATTGCGATGCCCCGACAAGCAATCCAAAACCAATTCCACGTCTGCCGGCAATTACCATCCTCAGAAGTGACGTTGAGGAATGTATCGGAGTGCGGGGCCCCGAGAAGCGGCCCTGCGGCCTCCTGCTCGGTCCGCAACCCTGCACTGGAGGCCTCTGCCAGCTCTGTGACGGCCCTGGATCGCACTCCGGCCCTGCTGTCGCGGAAAACGAAAAGCCGGCTGCTGCTGCTCCCACTGGTGCTGCTACTGGTGCTCGCGCAGGCCGTGCGGGCGGCAAACGCCATGTGCGGGCAGCAGAGGCGCCTGGGCAGTCCCACGCCCGGGGGAGAAAGAGACACGGCCATCATCTCTGCAGCCCGGTTGCTCCCAGGTCGGAAATCCTTGCAATGCTGTCTCTCTGTACGATGTACCCAATCAAACAAGCAATCGCTCACGCCATTGTCACAGGGATCGATTTACGCTGCAGGCTGCAGCCGCAGATTCAGCAGGCCCCGAGAAAGAGAAACCCTGATCACAGCCGTGCTCGGATGAATCACAAAAATGCCACTTGTTCCTGGTCAATCGGATGTTCAGCCAGTGAGTGGTTGGCGATCGGATTACGCCAGCCAGCCAGCCCAGCGTGCTGCGACAGGAGAGGACCTTTTAAGCACGCCGCAACCAGCCAAAGACCACGCTTTCGCTGGGCACTTAGAGCTTGCGCACTTGCATTTGATCTGACCTGATCAGGGCGGCAGCGGATATGCACAGACTCCCTTCTTCGCTTACACGGACTGACACGTTCTCCCAAGGTAACTAAATACAAGGAGCAATGTTTGCTTGACACAGGAGGACGCCCAGCTTCGAAACGAAGGCTCGTGTGAAACAGACAATGTTATCCGATCCATGTATATGCACAGGTAGTCGTGCCTGCCGATGTGGAAGGTACATATATACATACATACATAGATCGTGTTCGAGAGCAGAGTGAACTGTGAGTGCGAGATTAGTGATCCAGTGAAACCTGCCGCATTTTACACACAAGGCGGACTGTGGGCATGTCCAGCTGGGCTCCGCCATCCTGCTTCACCAGCTCAAGCAGCTTCGGCCTTGGGAGGCTGACGCAGGCTTGGAACGTGGCCAGGACCCCCGGGGTGGCCATGGAGAGAGCTGATAAGACGTTGCACAGGTACTCTATGTCTGCCGATAGCTGCTGAGCTCCCTGATCGCTTAGCAACTGAATGCCTCGGATCTGCTCGATGTACAGAGCTGTTGCGCCTTCGGCAACCTGCAAGGCAAGAGAGTATTGATTGGGTGTAAGGAGACTGGTGAGACCTTGGCAAAGGAGGGTCTGAGGTGAGAACACAGTACCTTGAACATCCACTCTGTCGCGAAGTACTGTGCTTCCTCTGAATGGTCTTCCCCCGTTTCCGATGCACCTCCGCTCGCACCTCCTCCCAAAGGTTCCAGTTGCTGGGGCAGAGTGAACAAGTACTCACCGATGCTGGTGACATAGGGTAAAGGGTAGGCGCTGAAAGAGGGAAGCTCAAAGTCGTTGTCCTCCTCCTCGGCACTCCAGATAGGCAGGCGAGCCACGTCAGCCAGCTTCAACCGTACCTTGGATATTAGTACCTCATAGACAAGGTCGTTCACGGCTTCTGTGAATGCTGCGACTCTTTGAGATGTGTGAGGCAGAGCATGGAAACGTGGGTCCTTGGTCTGCATGACATCAAATAAAGCGTGTGAGAAAGACAGACTGTCAGGAAAAGCATAATAGTTACACGATGCCTACTGCCAGCGGTTGCACCCACCTGCTCGAAAAGGCTGGCGAGACGCCTGGCCTTTTCAGGAGCATCAAACAGTCTCAGGATTGCCATGTCTAGGGTCCATGAAGGTCCGAATTCCTCATTTGCCGACCCTGTGCGGGATGACGCTGAGCTCAACAAACCAGATGCCAGAGCCTGAGTAAGTTGCAAGCGAGTACCCAATCTGACAAGTGTTGCTCGGAGTGACACTTCAAATACTGACGACCGTCCACTCAAACTGTCCGCAACAGTCAGCAATTGCAGGGCTCCTTGGACAACCGACCATTCCTCCTCCTCCGGAACCAACTCCGCAGCACTTAATGCATTCAGCCCCAACCCACTGTCTTTCCTCCCAAAGCCGACTTCAGAAGCCTGTCCATCTGGTGCAGATCTGTCCACTCCACAGATTTGGCGTAGTGAATTCAGGATTTCGGCCAAGGACGCAAGGTAATGAAGCATCACTTCATCAAGGGCGTGTACAAGAGCTTCTGCTTCGGAGCCTCCTGTGAAGCTACTGCAGCGTTCAACTGCTCCTTCCAGTGCCAACGTAACTGCTGGGATAGAAGCCTCCATGCGTCGAACAGTCTCACTTAATTCTACTCCACGTGCACCAATGCCACCAGGTACAGCCCCTCGCAGATCCAAAGCCGTCACCTCAGCGATCAGCTGACTTTGTTCCAGCTCTCCATACCTGAAACATTCCCACCATAGCTAAAAGCTGAAAACAACGGCCTTGTTTACTTGCAGGGAAGTACCGATACAGCATACCCATCCCCGTTCTGGTTGTCCAGAAATACTCAAGAAAGAATAAGCGAAAGGGCTGACCTTTGCTTGTATGTCTCGAAAGGTGAATAAACAGCTCTCAAGACACGAGCAACCTCCATAATATCAACAGCTGAGAACAAGTGCTGAACGTTCCTTGCAAATGCTCCAGTCATGCTGTGAAGTGCTAGGAGTATACCCATCTTTGTACCTCGCCCCTTGTCGCCTCCACTCTCTGGCATACCTCAGACTTAAGGCCACGCTACGAAGTCCAAAGTTCCCAGTACCATGAAAATGCAGAAAAGTAAAAAGCACAGCACAGACACCGGTGGTCACCTGAGGCAGAACCTTTGGCCCCCACTATTGCCTCTTCTGTGGCAGCATCAACTCGTGCAGTGAAGCTAGCAGAAATAGCTGACATTGTTTCAATCAGCACCTTAGGAACAAGGGAGTTGTAGTCTTCAGCAAATGCCACTTGGCACCTGGCACAACATGAGTGAGAGACGGTGAGCATACATCCAATGCTAAAGAGAAGTGTCACATTCAATTCACTGACAGCCACTGACGACGTCCCTAGACATGGCACTCACCACTTGTATTCCTGCTCAAGCTGAAGCAGGACCTCGTCATAGAATCTAGGCAACCAATCTGAGAAGGAAGCAGCTGACGCCCCATTGGCAACCGCAATTGCTGGCTGATGTCGATCACTAGATTGCTTCTCGTTAGGTGCCGGTTTGCCAGCAGCAATAGCCCCCTTCCCTGACTCAAACTCCTCCCACAAACGCCGCAGAGGCCGCACTCGGACACGAGTGTAGTGCTGCTCTAGAGATCCATACCTGCCAATGGTGATAAGAATATCCCGCAACCCCTGAGTGCTCTCAACCTGCCAAACACACAATGAGCAAGAAGGAACTTGCGATGCACAAAGCATCCCTCTCCCTCCATCCAGCAAATCCCAGACGATCACCTTGCGCTGAGACAGTGCATCGGACAACCGTGGCTGGACCATTCCTTCAAGCCGATCCTCAAGCACTTCGAGCTGCCTTTTCACGTTGGCAAATTCCGGTACCTGAAAACCCCCGTCCCCGCTCAGACACCATCCAATCTGTACCGAGAAGTGCACGACCTGCAATTACATCAAGCTAAGGCCATCACCTCTCCCACTACTGCCAAGCACCGTCTCATGTTCGCTAGGGTTTCCGCAGCCCGGGGAAGGTCACCACTTGCGAACACATTTTCCACGCTCGCACTGAGTTGAGCCAAACCTGCAGCATCCTGCAGGCGACTCAAACCAGTGAACTTCGCACCTGCAGCCGCGCAGCTACCCTACCGAACGCCAGAAACGATCCATTCAACCTGCAACGTCTCGTGCGCAGCCTCCATCCTCTGCTTCACTTTGTCCACCCGCGCCAGCGCTGCCACGGACTCCGCAGACATGCGCCCCACCTGCACACAATCTCCCGTCCTCAATCAGCCACCTCTCTCCCCACACCCAGGCCTCCCCACACCTCCACCACTTCCCACCTGCTCCAGCTTCAGCGAGATCCCGGACACAGTCGACCGCAAGCCGAGCGCATCGTCCCGCAACCGCACCACGTCCCGCAGCGCCCGCGGCGTCCGCAGCAGCGCAGCCACGCTCTGCTCCTCTAGGGCCCCTGCGATGTCCTCCGCCATCAGCTGCAGCTTCATCTCCACATCCGCCAGGTACCGATCGATGCTGTCGTCCGCCCGCCTCTGCTTGCACACATCGTTCACCCACGCCTTGGCTTGGAAGGACTCTTCCGCGAACGCACCAAGATCCACCATCGCGGTTGCAGCTCCCGCGAGCCCCTGATCTGTCACTTTGGTGGGAACCCGATCGCGCAACAATGCCCAGCCAGCGTCATTTCTCTAGATCGAACTTCCATAACCTTCCGTAACAAGACGGGACCAGAGGAGACACGACGAAAGACGAACCGACCAGGGAGAGAAAAAAAAACGCAGAAAACGCGAATCGCCCACAAACACGGCGTAGAGCTCCATGGCGATGCAGCTGCGCCTGCAGCTGCGGATCCTGCTGCAAGACGCGCCCGCCGATCACAATCCCAGCCCATGGCCGGGCAAGCTGATGGCTTCCCGAGCTTCCGTGCCGGGAGCGACGCAGAGGGAGCGGGAGGAGCTTCTGTGGCAGCACCTGTGCTCCAATCCGGGGGACTGGTGGGACAACAGGGGGGACAAGAGGAGCTCCCGGCATCCCGACTTCAGGCACAAGACGTCCAAGGAGCCGCTGTGGCTGGACAGCTACCACAAGCCCAGCTGGGTTGATTCGCAGCTGGCCCGGACGGATTGGGCTGGGGAGGCCTGGGGGGAGGATGTAGAGCTGGGGGATGCCGTGGAGGCCTTGGATGGCATGGTGCAGAGGGGGTGTAGCGTGAGCCGGACGGCCTTGTACCGGCTGATCAAGAGGTGCGGGGGAGGGAGTGATCTTGCTTCCGGGAGGCGGATTCACTCCATTGCCGTGGGGCAGGGGCTCGGGGCGGATGCGTTTTTGGCTAATCACATCATCGGGATGTATGCTGCGCACGGCGAGCTGCAGGATGCGGTGCGGGCGTTCCGGGATGTGGCTGTGCCGGACGTGTATATGTGGTCGTCCATCATCTCGGCACATGTGCGGCACGGGCAGCCCAAGGAGGCGGTGAGGTTCTACAGGCGGATGCGGGCGTCGGGTGTGGATGCGGATAATCATGTGTTTGTGGCGGCTCTGAAGGCGTGCGCCTCGGCTGAGGATCTGGAGGCCGGGAAGGAGGTGCATGGGGACATTAGGGCGAGCGGTGTGAAGGCTGATGTGTTTGTGGGCAACAGCCTGGTGAATATGTACGCCAAGTGCGGGAGCTTGGAGGATGCGAGGAGCGTGTTTGATGGGTTGCGGAGGAGGGATGTGGTGACATGGAATGCCATGATCGCAGCGTATTCGCAGCAGGGGATGGGAAGGGAGGCCCTGGCTTTGTATGGGAGGATGCAGCAGGAGGGGGTGACTGCGGCTGATCATGTTACGTTTGTGTCGTTGCTTCAAGCTTGTGCTAGTGTGGGGGCGCTGGAGGAAGGGAGGGAGATTCATTTGCAGATCCGGGGAATGGGTTTGGAAGGGGATGCTGTTGTTGGTAATGGGTTGGTGAACATGTATGCGAAATGTGGGAGGCTGGAGGATGCAAGGAGAGTGTTTGACAGTTTGCCCAGGAGGGATGTGGTGGCATGGAATGCGATGATGGCGGGGTATACGCAGCAGGGGCTTGGGCGGGAAGCCCTGGGGCTGTATGGCAGGATGAGGAAGGAGGTGGGTATGCCTTCTGCCAATCATGTTACGTTTTCGTGCCTCTTGCAAGCTTGTGCCAGTGTTGGGGCATTGCAGCAGGGGAAGGAAATCCATTCGGACATTAAGGATCGAGGGCTTGAGGGTAATGCGTTTATTGGCAGCTGCCTGGTGGAGATGTATTCCAAATGTGGGAGTCTGGAGGATGCTCGCAGGGTGTTCGACGCACTGCCTGCAAGGAATCTGGTGACATGGACAGCGATGCTCAAGGGCTATGCTGAGCACAGTGATGGGCACATGGCGATCCGGTGTTTCGAAGACATGCTGCAGGAAGGTGTTGATCCGGATGAGACGACGTTTATATGCCTCATGGTGGCGTGCAGTCATGCAGGCCTGGTGCGTGAGGGTCAGATGTATTTCAGGATGATGGTGGAGAATTATGGGATCGTGCCTTCCGACTACCACCATAGTTGCATGGTGGATCTTCTTGGCCGGTCAGGCCAACTGGACGCCGCAGAGCGGCTGTTGCAAACCACATCATTCAGGAACGATGCTGTGGGCTGGACAGCTTTGCTGACTGCCTGCAAAAGCCACGGTGACGTAGAGCGAGGCAGACGATCTTTCGACCATCTTGTCGAACTGGAGCCCGAGAACTCGACTTCCTACGTGCTGCTGGGCAACATCTACGCGAATGCAGGCAGGTGGGACGATGCGCACAGGATAGAAAGCTTGAGAAGGTCAGCAGGTGCTGCGAAGAAGGCCGCAAAGGCATGCATCGAAGTGAAAAACGAGGTGCACGAGTTCACAGTGGGAGAGGAGAGGTCTGACATCGGCTCAAAGCTGAAGAGCGTGAACACGAAGCTGAAGGAGGAAGGAGGTCATGTCCCTCAAACTCAGTTGGTGGTCAAGCCAATGTCTGAGCAGGAGAAGGAGGACTCTCTGTGCGGACACGCAGAGAAACTTGCCTTGGCATATGGGCTTCTCAACACCCCAGAAGGTACCACTTTGCTAGTCACCAAGAACCTTCGGATGTGCAACGACTGCCACAGCAGCACGAAGATTCTCTCACATCTTGAGAAACGAGAGATCATTGTTAGAGATGCGCATAGGGTACATAAGTTTGTGGAGGGTTCTTGTTCATGTGGTGATCGCCATTGACGAGCATCGAGAAAATTGTCACTTTGCATTTAGGCATTTCTTGTATGCATCCGCAACATGGTTAACAGTTTTGAAGTCCTTGGACAAGCAACAACGAATGTACAGCTTGATGAGTCCAAGCGACAACAATGTACAGTTTGGGTCTATGAAAGCATAAGGCTCACCAGAACAGAGCTAGGGAGCTTAGGTCTATGAAAGCATAAGGTTCACAAGAACGGAGCTATGGAGCTTGGGTCTACGAAAGCATAAGGTTCACCAAAACAGAGCTACGGTTGCAGGATAATGTACACAAGACTGGAGCTAAGCCGGATCTAGGAGGAGTGCAGGAACCCGAGGAGAGGGCCGTGCAACAGAAATTGCTCGGTGACGAGGAGCGACACGAATCCGATCATGGCTGCCCTGCCGTTCCATCTCTCGGCCTTGGCATTGAATGGGCCTGCGGCTCTGCTGTCGGGCGACTCCCCGCTGCCGAAGATGGGAACGAAAGACGCCCACACCACAATGGGGGCAGCCGCCAGGAACCAGAGCAGGCCGGTGCTATCCGTCACCTGCTGCACCACGCTCTGGCCCGTGAGAACCTCGGCAATGAACGCCCAGGTGATGCCCAGCATGGAGAGGCGCGAGTTGATGGTCTCGGGGGCGGGCCCGTCGAACTTCATCACGCTCTCCACGGACTTGTTCCCCAGCTCCGGCCTCCTCTCGCTCTCGGGCCGGAAGAACTGGGCCGCGGGGGAGCCGTCGAACACCCGCAACGGCTCCTGCCCCTCGTTGTTCTTCACGTCCTGCTCGGTGATATCCACCTTCGTCTGCGGCTGCATGCACCAGCGCCGACAGGAGCAGGAGCAGGAACAAGCAGGATCAGAAATCGAGCGAACCCACCCAGAATTGCAAGCTGCAAAGACAATCAGGGCTCTATCTGTATGATCCACGCACCAGAGGGGTGTCCTTATTCTGCTGCTGCACTGCACGGATGGCCAGGCCTCTCCTGGACTGCAGGCCCAGGTTCAGTCTCTGCCCAGCCCGGAGAGCTGCAGGCGACCCGCGGATGGCTGCCAATGGCGACCTTGCGAGGCTGGAAGTCTGTACCATCGTTGCCATTTTGGCGAAGTAGTCCTCGCGTGAGTGTGCACTGGCAGTAGCAACGTTCACACGATGTGGCGGATGAGTCAGATGGCTGGAGTGCTAGCTGAATGATCGATGTTGCGGGAGTCGAGATGGTGCAATGGGAGGTGTCGGTTGGAATGGTTGGAACAGGCACCGTGCTTTTATGCAGCTCGAGGGAGGGAGAGGAGGGTGCCAATTGGCCATGGACGATGCCCTGGCCACGTGCCTTTCCTGCAGCGCGGGCATCCAGCATGTGAACTGACTTGGTCCAGATGTGCCCGAGCGGAGGGAAGGATGGTAAATTGCATTCATTAGCAGGTAATCAGGCACAAACGTTGCGCAGGTTGAGAGGTGATTCCCCACATCGTTGCCACGAAGCCTTACACTTGGGGAGCTTGCACTCCACCACGCCCCTGGCCAAAGGGCCTGACACGAAGCAGTTCTACACTTGGACGCACTGAATATTCATGTGATTGGGCGGCAAAGCTTCAGAGGTTCATTGGCTGTGGTTCAAACGTGATAGTCTCTTATGAAAAATGCGGGATCTCTGCTCGCTCATGAACAAGACGGCAACACAACACGTGCCCCCAACCCTGCTGGTTGTTTGTTCACAAGGACTCCAGTCACAGCAGAGAGCCTCAAAATGCGCAAGTCATTCGTCACTGGCCAGAGAATGAGCCAAATGTCTTGCGCATTGTCATGTCTCGTCTCGCCTGCAGCAACAGATATAAGCTAGCACGAACAGTGACAAGAAGCTGCGGGCTTAACAGAGACCTGCAGAAGTACATACATACCTCGGAAATATCGAGTACATACCTGGTAGCTTATTGCCTGTCTGGGGATCTGATTGTACAACCAGTGCCCTCACAAATGTGTTTGATATGGCCGCTTCCACACACCACAACATGTACAGCACCACGTGTACAGCGATGCGCCCAAAGCTTCCTTCGCTATGCGGGATCGTAATATGTATCCACCATTCCGCATACTGGTGCTCATATGCCGACAGCGTTCCACATCCTGTCGGGTTGCCAGCAGGTTAATCGCATGTTTGCATCTGATGGAAACATGTGACCAGGCGTGTACAAGCACATCAGGTGCTTGTGGGTGGCTGATCACAGTTGATTGCTCTCCTGCTCCTTGTCAGGCGCTTGCAATAGCTGATACGAGTGGGGGCAACGAGGACAACTCCACTTTCTTCACGGTTTACCCCTTCCTCCATTGTGCTTGCCATGTTGCTGTCTCTTGCTGCTGGTGGGACGATGAATGTTTCGCTTTGTTTTGCTCATGCTGTGCTCTACGTTCTGGTTCGTGCAGATCTTCCTATTGAGGGCTGCCAGGTTCGTGTTGCCTTATCTGACAATGTGCATGTTTATAGCCCTTCCTGTATTTGCTGTAGTCCCGTCGACTTCTGTTTCCTATCATATTCTGTCTACACTGTTTTGCAAGGTTCTGATCAGGTAGGACATTCTGTTCTCTTAACTTGTAATGAAGATCCGTTCCCTCTTCAAGTGCAGGAGTAAGTCTGGGCTGACTTATTTTGAGTGATTTGTGCATGTTGTGTTGTACTGCTGTTTGTTATGTTTGTTTGATTTTGGTTTACTATTGTTTTCTTTATTTTACAAGGGTCTGACCCGTGGAATTTCTTTTTGCTTAGCATGAAGTGAAGCTCACATGGAATTTCTTTTTGCTTAGCATGAAGTGAAGCTCACATGTTCGCAAGTGATGAGGTATGCCCATACTTTCTTCAATCTTTGGTTTTTTTTTATGTTATATTTTTCATACCAGGCATTAGTTTATTCTTGAGTTTTTCTCGGTGTTATGTTTTTTTAGGAAAGAGATTTACTCGATTTTATGTGAATCGAGCTACTAGTATTTACCCAGTGTTATGGGTACTTACATGATATTATGGACATTTATTTGTTGTTATGTTACTTATTTTACTACCTTTTATCTTATTTTACTTTCTTTTGTATAATGTAAGGGAAATAATATTTTATCTTTAGATTAAAAATAAATGTAACTTTCTCTCACTAGAATTTACCAAGCTAGTACGACTGCATAACAAGGCCAAAAGTGGCGTGTTATGCATTGAGTCCAGTTGTTGCATCCACACAACCAACATGAGAGTGCATGAGGGTGCCATCAGTATATGACCGTATGTATTGATGCAATCATGGGTGGCCTATTTGGTCACACACTGTAAAAGTTAGTATGATGATCTCTCTAACCACCACCCCTTCATCCACCCCGCGCTTGCCATGCTTTATAGGAAATCATGAGTAATTTCTAGAGAGAAATTGGCTTCTTATTAGTGTATTTAATTTTAAATATTTTACATAATCTATATTATAAGAAGAAGAAATTGTCTGGACTAGTTTAGTCTTGCTCCTCTTGCTCTTACCCTTGGGTCTCCTTCGATGTCCCCGTATATCCAGGTCTCTCTTAATACGGCCGGTGACTAGTCCTTGCCAGGTATATCTAGGTCTCTCTCAATACATCCTGTCACTAGTTCATCTTTGCATAGAGAAAGCAATATGTGGTTATTATCAATATAGAAAGCTGTGGCGCAACTGCATAGAGAAAGCCGTGTCCGACATGGCTACATAGAGAAAGTCATGACCTACTTTTAATATTTCAAAACTTTTATAGTAATATATTATTGTACTAATATAAATATTATTGTGTATTTATTCTATTATACTTCAATAAGAGAAATATATATTATTTATAGTATTTTATTAACTTTTTATATAGCCTAATAATGTAAGTCTATCTGAGCTTATCATGGCAGTGAAGTATATGATGACATCCACTTTTGACAATGTCTCATGATAAGTCTTCCTCGCGTAGAAAAGCCACAAGGTACCTAACAGCTTAACTTTTGAAAACTTCTCATCACAAGTTCATTGGTCGGGAAAAAAGGCTCCAAGGTACATCACGACATTCACTTTTGATTATGTCTCATCACAACCTCCACCAATTGTTGTCAGCCAAAAAGGGAAAAAGCTGTTGCTATAGCACATGTGACGACATTCACATTCACTTTCGACGATGCCCCATCATAAGTCCTCCATTTATTGGCAACCAAGAGGGAAGAAAGCTGTTACAACGTCACATTCACTTTCGATAATGTCCCATCATAAGTACTCCATTTGTAAAAAGCTGTTGATACAGCGCATGTGACGACATTCATATTCACAGCGCATGTGACGACATTCATATTCACTTTCGATAATGCCCCATCACAAGTCCTCCATTTGTTGGCAACCAAGAGGGAAGAAAGCTGCTACAAGGCACATGAAACCCACATGACGACGTTCACTTTTAACACTCTTTGGCAACTTAGAGGGGAAAAAAACACTAGCGATATGTCATATTCACTGGATATGCTTTCTCATCTACAGAGCTGACATATTCACTGGATGTGTTTTCTCATTCACAGAGCTGAGAAGCAAAGGGGCGCAAGCCACTCACGAACAACTTGAAGTATTTAGTCTAACAACATCTTACCATAGCTCAACTAATTGATAATTACTTTTTTAGCCCAAAGGTAGCCTTGAAATATTTAATTACAATATATGATCATTACCTCCACAATCCTCTTTCTTGAGGAGAGATTTGTAATTTATTTTAAATCTTAGCATATATTTACTTGGAGTTCTCCTATTCTTATATTCCGTATACTACGTAGTACAAGAGAGTTGATTGAACATTTCTTATGTGTTCCATACTATATACTAGGTAGTACAATATAGTTGGCACTAAAAACTTCTACTATATGTCATACAGTCTACATACTAGGTAGTACAATACAAAAAAACTGGTTGAATTATCACTTTATAGTATGTGAGGATTCTATTACTTGTTCTATAGACATTTATTGCCTTATCATATCCATCGGATATTATAATACAACAACATTATGGTACACATTGCATTCAAGCAAATTATTCTTCCTCACACTTTAAAATTTAACTCATAATCAGAGGTGAACATTGTGGAGTTGTATATGAATGGAAGAGAGTCTTAACCCTGTAATTGGTTTTCTTAAAATTATTTATTTATTTTATAGATGGATTCCTTTTCTTCAATTTTATGATTTTTTTGAAGACGAATTTAATCGACGCGAGTTTTTCTTCCTCGAAAGCCCTGTGGAGATAATGAACATGTGTGAAGTGTGAAGTGTGAAGTGTGAAATACATGGGAGAGCGCGTAGGGCAAGGGGCAGCAAGGACAGCACAGTGGACCGCCGGCTGGTGCGTTTGGTGGGAACGGAACGGGGGCCGTTAAATGTGGTGACAGGAGGCGCACTACTTACTCAGAGTTGCCACTCTTTTGCAAACGACTTCGCGGCGCAGGGGCACAGCGCTTTTTCATTCTGGAATGATGTTGGCCAAAGGCTCCGCGCTGCTGCGCCGCCGCTTGAATTCTCCGCTGAAGCAGTTCACAGCCGGGCTGCAAGGTGAATTTCTCCCCTGCCTGTTGCATGCTTGCGCGGATTTGGCCGCCGTTGGCTCTCCTCACTCGTGTGTGGCTGTTTGCTCCAGGTGCGGCAGCTCCCACCCCCAAGAAGGAGGATGATCCGGAGGAGTACAAGGATTGGTCCTCAGGTGAGCTTGGCGGCCAGGGTTTTAGGTGCAGTGTGAATTGGCGATGCTGGCTGGATGTGCTCAATATGTGTTTGTGTTCTCGTGCGTGTGTGTGTGTGTGTGACGGCAGTGCTGGATAAGAGCATGAACACCCTGTTCCTGACTGAGATGGCGCGGGGGATGGCTCTCACGTTGAAGTACTACTTCGACAAGAAGGTCACGGTGCGTGTTGTGTGTGATTTGGTGCTGGTGCTCTGTGCGGGATTCCGGTTAGGTTTCGACGCCGCTCATGGTGCGCGGTGCGTGGCAGATCAACTATCCGTTCGAGAAGGGCCCCTTAAGCCCGCGGTTTCGAGGGGAGCATGCCTTGCGGCGGTATCCCACGGGGGAGGAGCGGTGTATAGCTTGCAAGCTCTGTGAAGCGGTACGTGCGTTCGCGCTGGGGTTGTTGCCGGTGTGGTTGCTTCCGGTGTGGTAGCCTGACTTTGTCGGTGGTTTGCAGGTCTGTCCGGCCCAGGCCATCACTATTGAAGCCGAAGAGCGAGAGGATGGCAGCCGTCGTACCACAAGGTGGGGCCACGTGGTCACTGGTGTGGTGGTTTGCTTGTAGGTCGGTTGTATGTTCGTGCGTTTCATGAGGCTTGTGCTTGTTGGTCAGATATGACATCGACATGACGAAGTGCATCTACTGTGGTTTTTGCCAAGAGGCCTGCCCTGTTGATGCCATCGTTGAAGGGCCCAACTTTGAGTTCTCTACTGAAACCCATGAGGTATGTGCGTGCGCCCGGCTAGTTGAGAGCCATGGTCTGCATTCTGTCTTCATAGCTCAAGGTGCACCCCGCGTGTCGGTGTCCTTTGCAGGAGCTCCTTTACGATAAGGAAAAGCTGCTAGAAAATGGAGATCGTTGGGAGACGGAAATTGCTGAGAATCTGCGGTCAGAGGCTCTGTACCGATGATTAGGTAGAAAAGGGCAACGGGCTCCATCTTGTGTTGACCATTTTTCTTTTTGTGTAAAACTAATTTTTTGGAGCAGTCGTGCCGATGCTTGGGCCCTGGGAGTGGTGAGTTTAACTCCATGCTAGCTACCTTGTTCGTTTCCCATGAAAAACCAATGGACAGGTTCTTGTAACAACTATTGTCACTTTATTGAATGCAAGAGTTCTGCCGCCTGCAGAAGGCGGGTTGTAGGAAGAGAGCAGTTGGAGGAGTGACCAGATTGTCGATTCCGAAAGGCATACTTTGTCGTTTTTTTTCCAAATTTTGGATGGAGGAGTGAACTGCTCTTGATTTTGTCATTTCTATTCCACACCGTTAGAAGCATTTCTGGTTGTGTTGAATATTCATGGGTGATTGATTTAGATGGTGGAGCAGGTTGTGGCTTCAGCGTTTTACTGTGGTTTAACTTTGTGCTTATGCCTTTTTCACTCCCAGGCATCAGGCAATGACATCTGACGTCATGTTGATGGGACGCGCGTCCTGTATGATGGGCTTTTTTTTGTGTTGTTGCGGGTTGATGGGCTTTGATGATGTTAGCCTAGAGCATCAACCAAAGCTCATCAATACGCAACACCTCAGAAGAAAGTTCAGCGCTGGATTACGGAATAGAGGCCGACGGGAGTAGAGACATTGTGGGATTCTGTGTGAATCCCTCTAGGTAATAGGGGTGTGAACTTTGAAACAAACTTCTGCATACGTGCGATTTTGCTGTTAGGGCAGGTCAAACCACGTCTGGTGCATTGCCTTCTGTTGCCCAACCTGCAGACTGATCGAAAGAGACACCTGACAGGTTGTTCCTGGGCGCATCTGTCGCTCTCATGTACGAGACCATAAATATGTGGCAGACGAAACAGGTTCAAGCAAAACATCTACAGAGTCAGCTCATTTAGGGCTCTTGCTGTACAAGTACCAATTCTACAATCAATCCAACATCTACAAAATTCTCTGTCCTGTACAGAATTCAGAAAAATTAGACAATTCACTTCGTCAGAAAGTACGCAAGGAGAAGCAAGCAAACAAAGGAAGCGGAAATGGTCACGATCTTCCGACTCGACTTCGTGCTGAACACCTACAAGTTTACACACATCAACCGTAAGAAAAGTCCGGAGCGGATCGGAAGGACGAGAATCTCGTGGGTTTTGCTTAGCTTACGGCAGTCATACGATCCACAACACCGGACATCGTCCCTCTGGATGCCTCCATATCAATGCCCTGCAAGCATACCACACATCCAGAATCAACAAACAGCAGGGGACGCATCTGCTGAAGAAGCAACTACGTGTGTAGGAACTCGTCTTACCAGACGATCCAGCAACCTGTTGTGCGTCTGCGCCTCATTATGCACATCAGAGCTCAGCTGCAGCAACGCCAGACGAGACGAAGCCAAGTCAGCTAAGAGATCAGAGTCTCTTAAATCTCAGCCTCCACTTGCACCATTGCACATACGCCGTACCATTTTCAACAACTTGACTCGATCTTGAAGTTCTCCCAAAGCCTGCTCATTCTCCACCTCGGCAATCTCATTGGAGCTGTAGAAAGACGACGCAACCCGAGCCCCTCCATCTTCTAGGTCGTCGAACAACGCAGCACGAGTTCCCCGAGAATCTCTGCAAAGCACACCCCCCGCATGAGCCCTACAAACCAGTAAACGGCAATCCGAGGGTTCGATCTCCGTGAAACCCCATAACCTGTGCTCACTCCCTCCCTCCCCAGAGCAGCAACAGGCCACCCGAAAAATTCGGCCAACGGGCTCACCTGTACGCCATGTCGCGCAGATTATCTCACTCGCCCTTTCCAGCGACAGCTGGGGATCCCACTACTAGTCGTCAACAGGACAACAAAAAGTCCCCTGCTCCGCTTACGCTGGCTCCTTGCAACACTTTCACAAACCCTGAAGGACAAAGGGAGTCTGCATGCAGTGTGTGAACACACTACAAAGCTGGACTCGCAGCGCACGTATCAGCTCAGCAAGCTGCGATCGAAAGGCAGACTGGGCAAAATCCTGTCGGAATTCATTTCTCAATTGCAAGCCTTAATAGGCAAGCTTACATTCCTTATATCGAGCAGCCCTAACGCAAGCCATCCCAAGCGAAGTAGAAATCGCGTGTGATTCACGTTAGTCTTTCGGAACGAGGCGTTCTGGAAATTTTGAAATCGTATAACGTAGTCTGAAGGCTCGCAAGGTTGTACATGCGACAGCTAGCTGCGAGTATTCAGAACAGATTAAATTCGACATCACTCGGAAGCGAGCACGATAGGATGAAACAGATGTATCTACCCAGACAGAGCTTCTCCTAGATCTGTATGTATTTTATGGGGGAGCGGATGAAACTGTTGGATTGTCGAGTTAGTGTTAGCATTAGGGTTTAGGCACTGAAAGTTGGAGTTCGAGGTTGGGAAGTGTGTTGCATCCATGGCGGATGGAAGCGGGAGCTTCGTTCCTGCTTCCACAAGCTCGTCTCCATCGTTTTCGTCTGCTTCAGTGTCTGGGGGCTTTAGCCAGAAGCGAAAGCACAGTGAGACTGACAACCGGTATTTGTCTTCCCAACAGAGTGCAGCTGGAGGATATTCACCGTCTCCGTCAAGCTTCTCCAATTTCCATCCCTCGTTCGCACGACAACCACCGTTCTTTCCCCTCGAGGACTTGCAGAGCGGCAGGAGTTCCCTGACAGAGAACGAGGAGAGCTGTGCTGGGAACGGGCAGAATCAGGGGATGATGGAGGGTGGAGGGCGAGGGCATGGGGAGAGCCAGGATCATTTTGATGAGGACAATGATAGGAGTCATGCCGGCACAGGAGAGGGGGACGAGGGGGAGGTGGACGATGAGGACGAGGAGGAGGAAAGCAACGCTGCACAGACAGGTGTAGACGTAGGGGGCGATGCACAGACGCCGGTATCATCCTCGCAGGGCTTGCTTGTCACTGTGAAGGCGGAGCAGAGTATGGAGGGGTTCAGGGAAAGTCTGGGGACTGGTGTTTCTGTGCAGCCCAGGACTGCAGAAGGCAGAATGACTACCACGGCTGAGGCACTTCAAACCAGTGGTGCTTACTGCTCTAGAGAAGAGAATCTCAAAAGAGAGGCAAGTGGGCAAGCCATTCTTGAATTTGGGTCTGTTGAAAGTGCAGCTCGTGCATAAGACAGAGACTAATTCTGCCTGCAATTCTGAAACCGTCTTGTCCTGCTGCAGGAAGACGCTGGTAGACTCAAGTTTGTGTGTTGCTCGAATGATGGTGTGGAGCAGCACATGATCTGGTGTGATGAGTTGCATAGTAATCTTGTCTAATGCACTCAGCAGGGGTCACAGTCATCTATCCTTTTAGGTTGATGATTGATGAATCAATTTGTACAGGTTAATAGGGCTGAAGAACATCTTCTCAAGGCAGCTCCCGAATATGCCCAAGGAATATATTGTACGATTAGTGATGGACAGGTACTGGCAGGTACAGTCAGTTTCATGTGTCCCGCTTTTCTCCCATACTTGCCTGCAACTTGGTCGTTAGTGTGCCGTTCTTCCTCTAAACCAGTGGTATTCTGAAAGGGTCTGCAAGGATGGAACATTTAGTGTCAGCTTCGTCATGTTCTGCATCCTAACTTACGGTGTGTTTCAGCAGAACTCATAAGTCTCTTATGATCATTAAGAAGAATTCAGTTGTTGGGGGAATCACGTATCGGCCCTATTACAGGTAGGAAACTTAGCCATTGAAACAATCTCAAGGCTACTCCGAAGGTTCGCGAACTTTCCTGAATACTCCTTGATGGGATCATTGGCTGCAGTCAGGGTTTCGGAGAGATAGCCTTCTGTGCCATTACTGCTGATGAGCAGGTCAAGGGCTATGGTACAAGGCTTATGAATCACCTGAAACAGTATGCGTGTAAGATGGATGGTTTAACGCATTTTTTGACATATGCTGACAACAATGCGGTTGGATACTTCACCAAGCAGGTGCCTGGCCTATAATTCTCAGGCTTGTGTAGGTCCGCAAGATTTCGTTCCCATGTTGCTAAGCAGGAACATCTGTTGCTTTCAGGGTTTTTCGAAACAGATTGAATTTGCGAAGGAGAAATGGCAAGGGTAACCTCCCGTGCTGATGTCCTGTTTTGTTAAAATCAAGTGGATGATGCGATGTTTCACTCAAAGAGTGAGCTTGTTGTTGATCTGGCAGGTTTATCAAAGATTATGATGGAGGCACACTTATGGAGTGCCGGCTTGATCAAAGATTTCCTTATGCCGATTTACCACAAATGATTTGCAGGCAACGTCAGGTATTTGGTTGACTTGTCTCATGCTTGGGGCATATTCAGTTCACCTTGGTCGGCAATTTGGTACTTACCTGATTTTGCGCTGTCGTGCCAGGCTATAGACGAAAGGATTCGTCTACTTTCAACTTACCACATTGTGTATCCCGGCCTGGAATTTCCTAAGGTTTGCAAGCTGTCGCCTTTCAAGGGTCGTCCGTTTCCTGAGTTTCAGGTCGTTTTCCTATCGATCATGGTATGATGCGTCTTCTTATTCTGACGCTGGTGTGCAGAAAGAAGCAGGTGTTCCACGAAGGCCTTTGAAAATAGAGGATATACCTGGTGTTAGTAAGCACAAAAACTCCCAGTACAGTTTTGGAGACGATAGAGCCATAGGAAACGAAAAGAGCCTAGTTTGATCGGAAGTCGATTTGTATGCAACAGTACTAGTACTTGTGCAGACAGGATAGCTGGCGGACAGTCAGGCTTTACGTGATTGCAGCTCGTGCACAAACTAATCGACCCTGATGATCCAGCTGACAGCTGATAGTTTCTTACTTACGTGGCAGGGGAAGCGGGTTGGTCGGAGGAAAGTTGGAGCCACATGCGAAGTCGTGTAAGCTTTGCTGCGGAGAGCCCCGCAGGGAGGTCGAACCTGCAGAATCTAATGCGTTCGTTACTGAAGGTAGGGCTCAGGTGGACTGTTTTGCATAGTAGGTTTTGGTTCGGCATTGGTGTGAAGTTGGTTCGTCGTTAGGCTTGTAGGAGAGAAGATCCATTGCATAACTGGCTGCGTGTAACAGCTTGTGCACGACCATCCGGACGCATGGCCATTTAAGGAACCTGTGGATGCTCGGGAAGTTCCTGACTACTACGAGGTCATCAAAGATCCCATGGGTAAGCTGTCTGTTCTTCTAGTTTCAAAGTTCCAATCTCACGTTGAAGCTGGCCACGACGTTTGTCTAGCCCCACCCCCTCTTGTCACCTGCGTGCAAGCACCCGTGACTCCGACAGTGGTTGATACCGAAGTGTTTCAACTTGCAGACCTGAAAACCATAGGTAGAAGGTTGGAATCCGAGCTATTCTACGTTCACTTCGATATGTTTGCTGCGGACATGAAGCGAATGTTCGCAAATGCGAAAACGTACAACTCCCCGGATACCATCTACTTCAAGTGTGCAGGCAGGTGAGCATTGCATCGCTTCTTCCCCTTCGGTCATGGTAGAGCCCTTCCACTGCGCCGTCTTCAACATGAGCATGTGTCGCAGGTTGGACAATTTCTTCGCAAGCAAGGTGCAGGCGGGCCTTCAGTCTTTCGGTTTATCCCAGCATGGGTAGATCCTGGTAGTGTACGGAGGACATGGGGCAGGGCTCACTGCAAGTCTCCTTGTATTTTCCTATAGTACATATCAGGAGGTTAGTCCTTTGTACACGAGCTCCTCTAGGGTCCGTTCAGCCAGTGGGCCGTGTCCGCGCTCCCTGCTCGCTGCACAGTGCGATCACCACGGTCCCCTGCACCGCGCTCACCTGTCTGTGCCGGCCCCCTCCATACCACCACCCTCCTGGCGGCTGCTGCCCGGGCGATCCTTCCTTCGGTGCCGGACACCCGGCCGGCGCCGTCCGGCGGCGTGTCCGAGAACGCCGTAATTCGGCAAGGACAACGATATCGCGGTGGGCTGCCGAGCTGCAGGCCGCTGAAGAGCCCAGTGGCGTTATGAATGTGAGGGGCGGCTTCTCTGCTTGGGTGGCTGCTGCTTCGGTGTTTCCACGGGTTGTTGTAGGAGGCTTCTTGCATGTTGCAGTCGTGGGAGTAGGGGGGGAGATAAAGATGGGTTTTTGCAAAGATAAGGAGATGGGTTCTTGTATGATCCCGTTGTTGGCGTAGGATCCATCCATCGCCGCATGCGGAGCAGGATTGGAGATGATTTTGATGAGTGAAGACTCTGGACCACGTCATGTGTAATACGAGCTTGTGCTTGATACTCGCAATGGAGACACCAGAAACCTGACCTGAAGCTTGTATTTTAGATGAAATACGTCTGAAGTACAGAGACTAGGTAGAGAGGATTCAAAGCCGTGTGGTTTATAGGTTGCGTCTATTTCTCAATACCATGCTCAGGCTTGTGCGTGACCTCATAGTCTAAGTGCACAAATGCACGTTCTATATCGGGCAGGGACTCCAGTTTGTTCTGTAGGGCCTCCCCGATATCATGAGCTCTCTTCAAGGGCATATCATCCGGCAGCACGATGTCTACTTCTGCGAAATAATGTGCCCCAAAGGTGTATGCCCTCACGGTGTCGATCTGTAAGATGTCTTTGTGGTGGTTCCAGCAGAGGTAAGTCAGCTTCTGAAGAAATTCCGGAGGCGCGGTTTTGCCAACCAATGATGTTACATTCTCCCATACAGTCAACCCCCATGTGCGAATAGTGTAAAAAGCGAGCT
The DNA here is from genome assembly GCA_010909165.1 of Anthoceros angustus. NCBI lineage: Eukaryota > Viridiplantae > Streptophyta > Anthocerotopsida > Anthocerotales > Anthocerotaceae > Anthoceros > Anthoceros angustus. The sequence goes on along the minus strand of MU008180.1, from coordinate 484,287 downwards.
GCCATGTAGACCACTTTCAGTTCACATACACGACCACAAGCACGACATGCCTTACTTACAGTATGCCCAATAGTATGACAGATGAGCACACGTACCAGTACTGCACCAGCCGGATCCATCCACCACTTGTTGGTTTTACTTGCCAATACAGCTGCTAACAACCCGATGGCGTTGGTCACTACATCAAAGAAGTGATCCAGAGCATACGCTCGAACGATTTCATTTTCAAACATCCTGCAGTACACCATAAGAGCCAGCTTCACGAAAGTGACGCCGACCATGACTCCAATCACCCACGGCCATGTGTCCCCAGACAAAGACATGGAATTGTTCTGCACAAAGCGATGTTTAACCAGAGTCAGAGTCATGTCCCATAAATTTGCTGACCAGACTGGAAGAACAACTATGCGTTTAACTTCTAGCCAACCAGCAAGATGAGAAACTGGACAGCAATTGGTCGGCAGGGCAAACTACTTGCCTGGGATATCAGCTGCTGTGCTGCTTCCACAAGGATTTGTACTCCAAGCATTGCCATGACCACCGCGAAGACAAGAATCCCCTGCACAATACACCACCACTGGAGGGACTGAGCTTCTGCACCTTTGAATTTTTCACGCGACACAGCTCAAAAAGCGAGTACACCACTCACCACAGGCTGCATGCGCTTTTTCCCAATGGGGTACAAATGTCGGTCTGGTCTTTGCATGGAGAACGCCGTGAGCCAAAGAATGAAACCAGATAGCAAGTCCAGCAACGAGTCCAAAGTTGATGCGATAATAGCCAAAGATTTACTCCTTACGGATACATAGACCTTTGCAATAAACAGAACAAGGTTGGCAAGGTTAGAGATCCGGATTGCCATAGTCTCCCCCTTGGCTCTGGCCTCCCGCTCCTCCTGCACAGCAACAGAAAACAGAAAACATCTTCAGCACAACATAAACTATCATCGTCAGCACTTGATTCCGCTGTTCTCACTGACTTGAACAATTACAAAAGTATACCACAGAGGGCTACCTGTGACAATCCATGATAGCCCCCATCCGAAATGCTATCCATTTCCGTAAACCCCTCCAACATCTCGTCCTGTTGCTGGTAGTACTCCTCAACACCACTGGCCCCCCCTGCCAACCAACATGGCACATGACAAAACCACATGAAAAAACCAGGAGAACTTCTCATTCCAACCCACCCTGATCACCCTTACAGTTGCGAAAGATCCAAATGGACCTAGGGAAACCGAAACATGAATCCATTATACCTCAACATACCCCCTCCAATCCAACAAAACATGAAACATCCTTCAACACACAGTTACAACTAGCGTACAAAGTGCGAAGGCCAGAACACCTACCGAATTTCTTAAGGCAGTCAGTGAGGTATGCAGTCGGTGAGTTCTGCGGACTGTGCGGCCGCTCCTGTCCAGGGGCCCTGAAATTGCTGGCCTTGAGTTGCCATGGCCTGTCCTCCACCACACGGTCCAGCAGAGCCTTTGAAGAGCTTTCCATGCTGCCTGGGTCGATCAAGCCTACTGCTGCTGCACTACCTTTCCCGCCCTGAGCCCCCCCTTGGGCCTCCTTGCCCCTACTGGCCCTCCCAACCCGCCCCCTGCCGGGCTCCTTAGCTGGTTCAATTCTCGGCAACTCTCACCCGCAGTTGCGTGCCACTCCACCTCCAATTGCTCAACTGAGCAAAAAACACCGCTCAGCGGAGCCGGACGGCAACATCCGACCCCGCCGCCACCAAATCTTCTCAAACTACGTCTAGCCCCGACCAAACTCCAAGCTCATCGGTACAAACTCTCATGCACAAAGCTTGAGCGAGCGGGACACGAAAGTGACAGGCTCATCACATGCGATTGGCCCTAAACGAGATCACCAGCCCGCAGCAGCACCAGAACTTCGGAATCCAGTCCTGACAGGTCCTCAACACACCGAAATTCCACACCGGCTCACACCCTTGCCGCAACGCCAATAAACAGCAACAAAACCTCAAGAAGCCGAAGCAGTATGCGGAAATGCGCAGCCCGCACAGCCTGGAACCGCCGCGAGCATCAGGCGGCGGGTTGGCGGCGAGGCGCTCGCGGCAGAGCTTGACAGCATAGCCACAGTGCACGCTCGCTGGCACAGGCTCGAGTCTCGCCACCGCGACACTCCAATCAACCGTGGCGAAGACGAAGACGATAAGTCCCAAGCGACAGGTGGTAGCGGTACCCAAGAAAGCGACTCACGAACGGCATACCAGCGCGCCTGGGTAGACCGGTCGCAGCGACACCACAGCCAAGGCCATTAAAAACTGCAATCTCATCTGGACCGTCCGTGCTATCGAAAGTTTCGCTCGACGCCGTTGTTTCGTTGTTCCTGAGCGAGCTATTCGGCAGGTGAGGAGTAGTTGATCGTCCTTTCGGGGCCCAACTCCAAACGGTTTCATGTCTTTGATTCCTCGCCTGTTCGAGGTACAAGGGCAACACTTCAAACGTGAAAACCTCCATCCAACGATGCCGCAGTGAGGATGCTCGCCAGTAGTTTCGATTTGCAAGACGTGGTTCAGTGTCTGCATGCTTCTTGTACCAGGTGTCCTATAAACTACTTGCACCAAGAAATATCTCCTCTCAACGCCCCAACCAAGTTTCAACGGACTCTGAGCAAAACAACAACCCCAGCTGGCGTAAATTACATGTCGGTTGATCACAGAACCTGGCCGATTCATCGCTCGCCCGTCAATCACATCGCCATCCGGCCAAGTGCTACTGAAAACCGGTTTTACAACATGCTCTCACACGAACGCTTGCAATATCTTGTTTTCCAGCAGCAGGTTCCTTCAATTCAGCTGATCGCCAGCTCTTCCGGAAACACCAGCTGGCCTACAGGCAGCCATGGCCGTGGTCCCGATGAAGCCTGCTGCAGCAGCTGGCAGTAATGTGTAAAATCTATGTTTCCAGGTAAAAGTGCTCGCTTACGCACTAGCTGGGACTGCAACTGCTGTAGACGTTTAAGTGTGTTCGTCATCTTAGATGGAGTCAAACTGTTTGAGTGAGGGTGTTTTGTGTGATCTGCTTGAAACCTTCTGCTGCTTGAAACCTTTCGTGCCATGCCACCCTGCGGAGCGAGCTCGGCAGGCTGATCACACCAATTTGCCCTAAACCCTAAACGAGATGACCAGACCGCAGCAGCAGCAGAAGCCATGGTAAGAGGATTTCTGTGGGCAAATTTCTGGGGACCCCACGCTTCGGTGGGATGGCAGGCAAAATATTAGCGGCATGCAGGTACGATAGGAGCGTGACGGCTGAAGCAGTGAGCAAGCTGTGCCGTGGAGGCCGCCTTCGTAACGCTTTGGAAGTTCTCGTGCAAAGAGGGCGCAGTGTTTTCGTGTCCCTTTTTAGAAAGGTGCTGAAGGTATGGACGCGGGTATAGGGGTCAGCCGCGTCCATGCTCTGGCGTTGAGAAAGGTTTATCTGTCTTGATGTGCTGTGGAGGCCTGGAGGAGGCACACGGACTTGGTAAGAAGAGTGTGGTGACATGGACTGCCATGATAGGAGGATATTGCCAGAATGGTATGGGCCAGAAATCCCTGCGGCTCTATGCTGCGATGTAACAAAAAGGCATGGCTTTACCTGATTCCGTGACATTTGTGTGCCTCCTGCAGGCTTGCGCGAGAGGGCAAGGATCTCCATGCTCGAATTAGGCCAGGAGGACATGAAGGTGATGTGTTTGTAGCCAACAGTTTAGTGAACATGTACGCAAAGTGTGGTTGCTTGGAAGATACTCAGAGAGCATTTGATGCTAGACTTCATCAGAAAGATGTAGTGACGTGGACTGCCGTGATAGCAGGATTCCCAGAAGGGTACATGGAGCTATAGGCCCTTCGTGTGTACAGTACTACGCAAGAATTTGGCATGGCCGTAACCAATTCTGTAACATTTGCCTGCCTGTTGCAGGCATGTGCAAGTGTGGGCACCCCGGCATCTGAAAGGGGGAAGCACCTTCATATGCAGATTAGAGAACAAGGACATGAAGATGATGAGTTCGTAGCCAGCAGTCTGGCGAACATGTATGCCAAGCTTGGCCAGAAAGTATGGACTGCTATGATTGCGGGATATTTCCCGCAGGGGCATGGGCCAGGAAGCCCTTCGTCTTCACAGTGCTTTGCAAGAAGGCGGCATCGGTGTCCCAGATGCTGTGACATTTGCCTGTCTTGTGCAGGCATGTGAGAATGTGGCAGCTTCGTGCGTGGGAAGGCAGCTACATGCACAAATCGTAGAACAAGGCCTCGAGATGCATCAGTTCTTGGCGGGCAGATTGATACACATGTACAGACAGTGCAACTGAAGGCAGGGCTCATCTGGACTGTTTCGCATCACAGTTTGTGGTTGGGCAGTGGTGGGAAGTTGGGTTCCTCGTCAGTCGAATAGCAGAGAAGATTCACTTCACTGCATAACCGGCGGCATGTAACAGCTTGTGCACGACCATCCGGATGCATGGCCATCTTAGGAACCTGTGGACGCTCGGGAGGCTGCCTGACTACGATGTCATCAAAGATCCGTAGGTGAGCTCTCTGTCCTTGGATCTCTCACGTCGACGCTGTCCACGACGATTGCCCAGCTCCACCCTCCCTCACACTCCCATTGCTTGAATCTTTGCCACAAGTCACCCGTGACTCCCACTCTGGTTGACGCTTCCAAGTGTGCAGGGAAGGGAAGGGAAGGGTCTGACGGGAAATGGCGTGCGGCAAATGTAACCAATGGAATATATTATATTTGTACACGGAAATAGCGTGCGGCAAATTGCACTTCAGTAAAATCCTTCTTCTTCTTCTGACGTTCTGAAGGGAAACACTTGCCCCTCAGCGCATTAGCCGGGGTGATGAGATTCCTCATCGATATAATGCGCACAACGTGGCGACTGCTGCTGAGTCAATTATTGGAGCGAGCCGCGGCTAAGCTTGGCGCCACGTGCCGAGCTTCGCTGTCACGTGCAGCGCCGCTAACCCGCGGTGTGAAGAGGGGTCGGACGCTGAAAGCGAAGCTTCCCTTCCCCCGCAGCCGGCGCCACGGAAGGCGCAGGAATTGCATCGAGGACCCTTGGAGCCACCGGGTCGCCATCTCCTCTTCCTCAGGCCTCGATGCTCTGCGCGAGGCAGCGGTGACCTGCTCCCCGCACCGCCCAACCCCCGCGTCTCAAATCCGAGTCGCGACTCGGCCCGGGTGGGTGTGGAGGATTGGTGGAGCTGGTTTCTGTCTGCGCTGCCGTTGCGGACACTTCGATTTCCTGTTCGTGAGCACTTCGTGCACGTGCCCGCAGCAGAGCGCGGCGCAGGAAGGCTGGGGGGATGTGGAATTTGTGAGGCGCTTCCCCGGGCCGGCTGAGCTTTGAGGTTGCGGGAGATGGAGATGGATTTTGCGACGAGCGGTCAGGGGCTGGGCGCGGTGCTGCTCACTGCCTGCCCTGCGCCGGGCATTGCTGGAGACGCGTCCTTGGTTTACAGGGTATGGCTGTGGGTGAAGTACGCGCTCTTCGCCTTCTGCCCGCAGCATCTGCTGGTTGCGGCGGTGCACCTGCTGTTCGTGCTCGGGGTGCTGCTCTACGCCGTGTTCCGGCTGGTGGCAGTGCGGTCGGCCAAGGCCGCGCTTCAGAACGGGACCGACGGGGTGGGTTTGGGGAAGCGCCGGCTGCATGCCAGCACGGTGTACAGCACCACCATTGTTGCCACAGCGGTGGTGGGTGTGGCTCACCTGGCCATCGCCGTGTGGAGGGTGTGGCTGGGCTGGTGGGGAGGGTACGATGTCCCGGTGCAGGAGCTGGTGTTTTCGTGGAGTCTGGCTCTGGCTTGGCTCACCTTTGCCGCCATCGTGGGGCACGAGAAGAAGTTTCGGGCAACCACGCATTCGGCCATTCTGCGGGCGTGGTGGGTTGTGAATTTCGTGTTCGGGTTGCTGGCGTTGTATACCAGTGTGTACCGGTTCGTGACGGATGCACCGCACATAACGCAGCTGTGGGTGGACGGGGTGGTTGCCATTGCTACCTTCCCGGTGGTGGGTTTCCTGTTTGTCATTGCCTGTGTCGGGTCCACTGGCTTGTCCCTGGTGGAGGGTGGGCTGGAGGAGCCGTTGCTGGTGGAGGATCCTGATTCGTTCGGAGAGTATGATATCACGGGCTTCGCCACCGCAGGCTTTCTCAGCAAGCTGACTTTCACTTGGATGAATCCCCTGCTCGCTAGAGGGAAGGAGCATCCTCTTGAACTGAAGGATGTGCCTCAGCTGGCCCCGGACGATGAGGCGGAGAAGCTTTATGACCGGCTCAAGGCTGGGTTTCAGAGTGAGAAGGGTAGACGCAGTGTGAGAGGGGCCCTTGTTTACACTTTCTGGCCGGCTTTTGCGTTCACGGGATTTTTGTGTCTCCTCAAGCTGTGTGTTATGTACGTGGGTCCGTTGCTCATCACGCAGTTTGTGGATTATGCATCTGGGAAGGAGTTGTTCCCGTATGAGGGAATTGTGTTGGTTGTGATTCTGTTTGCGGCTAAGTACATCGAAGTGGTGTCCTCTCACCACTACAATTTCTTCAGTCAGAAGTTGGGGATGACGCTGCGCTCGTCCTTGATCACGACTGTGTATCGGAAGGGCTTGAAGCTTTCCAGCCATGCCCGACAGTCTCATGGTGTAGGGCAGATTGTCAACTACATGTCAGTGGATGTGCAACAGATATCCGATTCCATTTTGCAGCTCCATAATGTGTGGCTGCTACCTCTTCAGACTATCGTTGCCCTCGTCATTCTCTACACTGTCATCGGTGCGGCATGCTTTGGAGGAATTGGGATAATGATCCTTATCTTGGTCGTCAGTTTCTCCTTTGCTAGTTTGCAACGGAGGTACACTGGTGAAATTATGGGAGCGAGGGATCATAGAGTAGCCGTCACCTCTGAGGTTTTGAACAGTATGAAAATCATCAAGCTCCAGGCATGGGAAGACAAGTTCAGAGCCGAGATCGAAGGAGTCAGGTCAGGGGAACGTGGCTGGCTGACCAAGTTCATGTACACGCTGTCAGTGAACATCTTCTTGCTTTGGTTGTCACCCCTTGCTGTGTCAACTGCAACTTTTGCCCTGTGTGTCTTGTTTGGGACAGAGTTGACTGCTGCTAAGGTCTTCACTGCCCTCTCAACCTTTCGCATCATGCAAGAACCGTTGAGGTTATTTCCCCAGGCTTTGATGAACATCTCGCAGGCCCTCAACTCTGTGGACCGACTGCAGCGCTACATCTCGAGCGATGAACTTGATGAGACTGCTATAGAACGTTCGCCTGCTTACGTGAGCAAGTATGCCGTGGAGGTACAGGGAGGGGCGTTCAAATGGGTCCCTGATGCTGAGAGGCCTACTCTGTCGGACATTAATCTGCATATTGAGCAGGGTTCGTTTGTTGCCATAGTTGGTTTGGTTGGCTCTGGCAAGTCTGCTCTTCTCATGGCTTTACTTGGAGAGGTGCCCAAACTGTCAGGTACGGTAAAGGTGAACGGAAGGACTGCGTATGTGGCTCAGTCGGCGTGGATACAAAATGCAACTATTCAGGACAACATTCTGTTTGGTAAACCCTTGGACCGAGCCAAGTACCAGGAGACTGTTCGAGTTTGTTCTCTGCAGGCTGACTTTGCTCAGATGGAGTTTGGTGATCAAACTGAGATTGGTGAGCGAGGAATCAACTTAAGTGGAGGCCAAAAACAGCGGATCCAGCTGGCCAGAGCCGTCTACCAGGATGCTGATATCTATTTCCTTGACGATGTGTTCAGTGCCGTGGATGCAACTACAGGGAGTGAGCTGTTCCAACATTGTCTGAGGGGAGCCCTCGCCAGAAAGACAGTCTTGCTGGTCACTCACCAAGTAGAGTTTTTGCCAGAAGCAGATTTGATTCTTGTTATGCGTGATGGGGAGATTGTGCAGTCTGGAAGGTATGCGAGTCTGTTGGAAGCAGGAACTGACTTCAGTGCTCTCATAGCTGCCCACAATGAGGCTATGGAGTTGGTTGCTGCCGGTGATGATTGGGAGGAGGAGGATGAACCTGAAGACCAAGAGAGGCAGCCTCTTCTTTCAAAGTCCCCATCAAGCGTGCCTCGTTCGGGCTCGAGCCTGAGTAAGTCAAGATCGTTGGAGAGACAAGGGAGCTCGAAACACGGCAGTCGCAAGTTGGACAGGTCTGATAGCAAGTCAGCTTCCCAGAAGAAAGGCAAGGCAAAGCTCATCGAGGATGAAGAAAGAGCCACGGGACAAGTGGGTCTAGCAGTGTACTGGCTGTATGCTACCAAAGCTCTGAAAGGACTGCACGTTGTGGCACTTGTAATATTCCAGACATTCTGGCAAGGGTTGCAGATTGCAAGTGATTACTTCCTTGCCGACCAGACTGCAGCTGATAATTTTGCAAGCTTCGATCCAGTCCACTTTATCACTGTTTACGGAGAACTTGCTTTTGGGAGTGGGTTTTTCGTGCTGCTGCGATCCGTTACAGTGGCCTTTGCAGGCCTTATGACAGCCCAATCCTTCTTTGTCTCACTTCTTAGCAGCATCATGATTGCTCCCATGTCTTACTTTGACACAACTCCCACCGGACGAATTCTTACCAGGTTTTCCACGGATCAGTCAAATGTGGATATATTGATACCCATTCTGGCTGGCACAGTCCTAGCTCAGGGGTTTCAAGCTCTTGGAATCATAGTGGTGATTTGTCAGGTTACGTGGGAGATGATCTTCGTTGTGGTTCCTCTGTTTTTCCTTTACCTCTGGTATCAGCGCCACTTCATTACAACCTCGAGGGAGCTCACCCGCATTGACTCATTGACGAAATCGCCTGTTATCAACCACTTCTCTGAAACTATCTCTGGGTTCACTACTATCCGAGCCTTCCAGGAGCAAGAGCGGTTTTCTGTGGTGAATGTGCAGCGGGTGAACTCTAACCTGAGGATGGATTTTCACAACAATGCCGCAAACGAGTGGCTGGGCTATCGTTTGGAATTCATTGGAACTGTGGTCTTGTCCGCATCTGCTCTTCTGATGGTTACCATTGGTAGGAACGTAATTTCTTCTGAGAAGGTGGGACTCTCCCTGTCCTATGGTCTCGCACTTAACGGTTGCATGTTTGGAGTTATTTATCTTGCCTGTCAGCTGGAGAACAAGATGGTTTCAGTGGAACGCATCAATCAGTACTGTGGCATCCCAAGTGAAGCTCCTGCTATTATTGAGGATCACAGGCCAGCTCCAGAGTGGCCACAGAGAGGTAGCATTGTTCTGAAGAATTTGCATTTGCGGTACCGCCCTGACACACCTCTGGTTCTCAAGGGTATCAACTTGAATATCCAAGGGGGCCAGAAGGTTGGAGTGGTTGGTAGGACTGGAAGCGGCAAATCCACTCTCATCTTGGCGATTTTCAGACTCGTTGAGCCTGCTGATGGCAAGGTCTTCATCGATGATCTGGATATCTCTACCATCGGGCTGAAAGACCTTCGCAGCAAATTCAGCATCATCCCTCAGGATCCCACTCTTTTTGAGGGCACTGTCAGATCGAACATCGATCCTCTGGGAGAACATAGTGACCCGGAAATCTGGGCGGCCCTCGAGAAGTGTCAGCTGGCTCCCCTTGTCCGGGACACTGACGAAAAGCTGGATTTCCCGGTTCTAGGAAACGGAGACAACTGGAGCATGGGTCAGAGGCAGCTGTTCTGCCTAGGCCGTGCCATCTTGAAGCATAGCAGGATCTTAGTTCTGGACGAAGCAACAGCGTCAGTCGACTCGCAGACAGATGCCATCATCCAGAGAACCATCAAGGAGGAATTTGCCCACTGCACTGTTGTCAGCATCGCCCACCGCATCCCGACCGTCATGGACAGTGACAAGGTTCTGGTTCTGGATGCTGGACACGTGAAGGAGTTTGACAGCCCGTCCAGGCTCCTGGATAACCACCACTCCTTGTTCTCCGCCCTTGTTCACGAATATTCTGCCCGGTCTAGCAGCTCCACCAACATTGCAGCTCTTGGCGGCGAGGCAGAAGAGTAAAGCTGTCTCACCTGCAGTGTGTGCAGGGTGTGGATTCCCCCTGCAGTCCTGCATCAAGAACTGTCTTCTACAACGGATTCCCGGTTCATGGACAGTGAGCTTTCCAACTTCGACTGCAGGCATTTTTGTAATGCACTAGAATGGTGAGGCCTAGCCTAGTGTCACAAAATTTTGTCAGCATCAGTTGCCCTGGTAGAGTTGTAGAAATGAGTTCCTAGAGTCCGTGAGCACTTGATGTGGAGTCAGACTCCCTGTAAAGGGTGTTGGTAGTGTCGGCAGTGGATCTGTAGATAGATACTCTTATGTATGTGCTTCTGGCATCTAGGATCTACCCACATCCCGGCTGACAGCTGGGTGTGTGTTGATTTAAAAGCCAGGCTTGGAAGCTAAGCTCCCCACCGCAGGTGAGCAACGGATAACGTTGACGTTTAGAAACAGCTTCCGGATCCTGAAACTCCTGTCTACTTTTAGGAAGCAAAGCACTGGGATGACGGAGTGTGTGCATTGCTCCTGCGTCCACAACAGCGTCCAGAAACCGCAGCGATGCCGCCCACATTGGCCGCGCAGGTGAAGCGAGGTTGTAGAAGGATTTCTCATAGCAAGCTCCTGCGCGACTGAGAGCACACGAAACCAAGACGAATACACCGAACCAAGATGATGCAAGCTTTGGCCGCAGGAGGTGTGCAGGGATGCTGCTGCTTGCCACAACAGAGGACGAGCTGCTGCCCGAGGGCAGGCACGGGCAGGGCTGAGGCCTCGGGCCTCCGGATGGTCAGAACCGGCAAACTCTGGGCCCAGGGCGCTGGCAGGTGCAGAAGCAGAAGCTTGGACAAGGCTGGCAGAACTAAGAGACGCCCTCTGGTGGTGACCGCTTCGGCATCCGCTTCCACAATCATCTTCCTGTCGGCCCTGCCGTTCGGCATTGTGGGGCTGGTATGGGTGGGAGTGAGCCTCATGATAGGCCGCATCGAGTACGAGTACTACGCCGAGGTCTGTCCCGCGTCCCCCCGCTCCCGTTTCCTGCTTGGTGGAATTTGAAAGGCAAGGCTTCTGACGCACCGCTTGTCTGGCTGGGGACTGGTTTTCATTGCACCAGTTGCAAGAATGGGAGAAGGGGGAAGAGGAGAGGAAAAGGTTGGAAGAGCAAGGCTTGGCTGCGCCAGAGGAGGAGCCTGTGAAGGAGGCGTCGGAGCCTCAGCCCGTTGGTGCTGGCGGTGGTAGAAGGAATCGCCCGATCCGAGAAGAGTAGACGCTGCCTGGCCCAATGCTTGTGTAGAAGAGCAAGAGCAAGAGCAAGAGAAGAGACGAGAGGAGCAAGAGAAGAGCAAGCGCAAATGTGTTCAAAAGCAAGAGAAGAACTGGTAGTGTAACGCAGACAAGACAGTGTAGCAGCTGCATACAGTTTCAATCTCGCTTAAGGCTTTATCGTGCTCATAAAGATTTATGAGCATCGTTCTGGTTCTCGATTAACTGCGGAGCTTCTTCACGATCCGTGTCGCAGCTGTTTGTGTTTCTACTGCCAGCACTGTTGCTTGATTGTCTCGGGTTGTTGCCCCGCCAGTTCTGAAGCCTCAGGGGGCGGGCGGGCTTGGGGTGCTTGATCTTCCATAGCGTCTCGGGTGGAAGCAACATTCTGCTCTGCTCTGCTCTGCTCTGCACCCGGTTCTGGTCCTTGCGAACGTTGTTCAACATCTGGTGGCTGTTCCAGCTCGATGCAGGCGCGGGCATCTGGCCGAATGAGGAGCAGCGTGTTGGAAGGGCTGCTGGCAAGCCGGTCTTGGGACGGGGTGCGCCTCCTGCATGATGGTCACACATGGAGCCCTTCTCTGGCTGCCGTGGCCAATTCGGAGGCGGAGCATGTCTTGCAGCAGCAGCAGCAGCAAGGCAGACGGCATATGTCGCATGTGCCCGAGAGTACAGTGTACGGGGGACGTTGTTCAACATCTTGTGGCTGTTCCAGCTCGATGCAGGCGCGGGCATCTCGCCGAATGAGGGGCAGCGCGTTGGAAGGGCTTCTGGCAAGCCGGTCTTGGGACGGGGTGCGCCTCCTGCATGATGGTCACACACGGAGCCCTTCTCTGGCTGCCGTGGCCAATTCGGAGGCGGAGCATGTCTTGCAGCAGCAGCAGCAAGGCAGACGGCATATGTCGCATGTGCCCGAGAGTACAGTGTACGGGGGACCTCAGCATGTGTCTCCATGGAAGAGAGTGACATTGAAGCATATTGTTGCCAAGTACCAGAAGAAGCTGCCCATCACCATGGTGACGGCGTACGATTACCCTTCTGCTGTGCATGTGGACCAGGCCGGGATGGATGTGCTTCTGGTTGGGGATTCTGTCGGGATGGTGGTCCATGGTCATGATACTACTCTGCCTGTTACACTGGACGAGATGATCCTGCACTGCCGTGCCGTGAGTCGAGGAGCTCGCCGGCCTCTGCTTGTTGGTGATCTTCCTTTTGGCAGCTACGAGCAGAGCACTTCTCAGGCTGTGGAGAGTGCTACTCGGCTATTGAAGGAGGGATCCATGGACGCTGTCAAGATGGAAGGAGGCGGGGGGTCCAGGGTGGCAGCTGCCAAAGCCATTGCAGAAGCTGGCATTGCAGTCATGGGGCATGTTGGTCTCACACCGCAGGCCATTAGCATACTTGGAGGATTTCGTCCACAGGGCAAGACTGCCACAAGTGCTTTGCAGGCAAGGCAGTCGCAACAAGTTTCAGCAAACATGTTTCGTGTCGTGCATTTCTGAGCTTCTCTCAAGATGGTGGCTGTGTTCATGCAGGTCTTGGAGCATGCTCTGGCATTGCAGGCCGCAGGATGCTTCGCCATTGTTCTTGAATGTCTCCCATCGCCTGTTGCTGCTGCGGTAACGGCTGCCCTCGGCATCCCTACGATTGGCATAGGTGCAGGGCCTTGTTGCAGTGGCCAGGTTTGGTCTCATCTCCCATCGCTGCCCTTGCCCGTTGTCCAATTGCCATTTGTTAAGACAGTCTAGTTTATAAGAAACTATTTGGATGTGCTGCAGGTGCTTGTTTATCACGACCTACTGGGTATGATGCAGCATCCCCATTACAAGAAGGTAATTGCCCTCCCACCCTGAAGTTGAAGATGCCAAGAACGAAGCTGTATGTTTAAAGTATCTGATCGTCGTAGTTCTCCAAATGCAGGTCACTCCCAAATTTTGTAAACAATTTGCGAAAGTTGGAGAAGTCATTCAAGATGCCTTATCTGAGTACCGAGAGGAGGTATCAAGTGGAACATTTCCATCTGCAGCCCATACTGCTTATCGGATTGAGCGTCAGGACACACGAGTGTTTTTGGATGAGCTTGGAAGGAGGGGCCTATCTGAAGCTCGAGATGCTGCTGAAGCTGCTGCTCTGAAGGACGAGGAGGCTGGTGAACCTATATTCAAGACCCAGGATGAGGCTCCAACTGCAGCTCATTCTTAGTCTACGGATTGCTCGCAGCTAGAATTTCTGGGGCATCGCAAGGCATGAGCCGTAACACCCTGACTTAGGTTTTTGTACATCATGAAACATTTCCTGCACCTTTTTTGTGGTCACTATTGACTTCCCAATTTGCCTGTTTCCGGGAGGACTTCCCCACCTGGATTGCTCTGTGTTGAGATGCGTTTTAACCATGTTACAATGTAATATCTAGTTCAACCGCCAAAGAGAGATACCTTGCTACAATCAGTTTACATGGGGTGAGAGCAACTTTGCTAGCTCATCCGATGAGATGCCTTGCTACAATCAGTTTACTTCGGGTGAGAGCAACTTTGCTAGCTCATCCAATGGCAGGCCTCTCTCCGTTGTCGAGGAGAAGGGAATCGGACTGGGTTCTTCGACCGTCTTTTTCTGCTTGACCCTACTCTTGTCCTTAGCATGTCTAGTGTCCTGTCTAGGGGGTGGGACGTAAAGAGTTTGTGCTTTCTCCTTCAGCTGATCCAGATCTAAGGACTCCGGTTGATCTAGAGTAACAGCAGATCCAGCCTCTATAGCTCCCTCCCAAAGCTCATCCAATGGGCTCCTCTCTCCCGGCTCATTTCCTGCAAGCCCCGTTGTAGAGCTACCGTTGCTGTTCTCACCGTCAGACTTGACAGCTGCCTCCGAGCCCTTGTCCTCAATTTCTGACAAAACTTGCTCTGATCGGAGCTCGGCCACCACCAGCGTACTATCCACAGAGTCCAGTTCTGCGGTTGCACCATCATGGACAGTTTGTTCTGCCTTCACATTAGAGTCATCAGATTCTACAGAGCTCTCATCAGCCAATTCGACATCTGAACCACTGTCAGAATCATCAGAACCTTCCGAATCAACTGTCCCAGGTGTACTGGAATCGGAGACGGGGTGCTTCTGTGACTCAGCTGCCTCCAAGTCCCGTCCTTTCCACAACAGAAGTTGTTCTTTCTCGAAGGAGAGGAGGACACAGGGAACCAGGTCCTGTGCATGTCACCCACAGCACTAGTCAGAGACACTTACGAGGAGACTGCTGCCTACTTGCTTCTTTCGTATGCCAGAAAAGGAAACTCACCTTCAACTTGGCCCCTATTTTCTTGTAGTCGCTTGGATTCAGACCCTTGCAGTCTATTCGCACAAGATCGTCAAACAAGAAGCCATCCCGCACCTCTTGAACCAGGTGCATATAAACTCCATTCTTATCTGCCAGGAGAGATCAAGAAATCTGGTAAGCACTCAGGATCACATATGCTTTACAGCTGTTCTTATGCAGCCTCGGAGTGAGGGACATTGAAATGAGGGCAAGGATGAGTACAAAGAACATACTGAGCTTCTTCAATGGAGTAATACGGCGACCTCTCTTTCGCAGTTCATGAACCTCTTCCCTCGTCATCCCATCTGGAACAGCCTTGATAAGCTTCGGATAAATAGGTGACAGAGGTTTCCACAGCATCAGCGGGATGAATGGTCTGTCTTTATAGTTGTAGTACCGTCCTCGATAGAGATAGACTGTACCACCTACACGCTCTATGATTAACCCACCAGTCTTATCCTGTACACAAATGTAAGCTCAGTCAATACCCTTCAGAACTACACCGCCTGATGAAGGGCCCTTGATTACGAGAACCTACCTCAAGGTGAAAGCACACATTATCCATGTCCACAGTAGGAACCCCCTTGCATTTGATTTTGATGCAACGCCGCCTTTTCCAGTGTGAATGGACCAGGTCAAGCATGTTGTGAGTCAAACCATCCCTTCCTGAATATAAACAGAACAAACGGTAGTAAACAAGGAGCAGGCTAAATTCTGAACCACAGTGAGACTTCTCAAAATACAAAGCACAAGCAACTGCCATAGAGCTTACCGAGATTAAGTTGACGATTACCCTTGATGCAACTCTCCACCAGCTCTTTTATCTCAGCCTTCGTCAAAGGCTCCCCAATAATCTCCTCTCGCGTCTTCGCTGGCTTGGGGCCCTGACCTGCAGGAAAGGGCCCTGGTTGCTGCACAAACTTAATGCCCTTCTTCTGAGGAGGTGGGTTGAAAGAATCAAACTCAGGAGCATTCTTCTTCTTGCTTTTCTTCAAGGGGGCCTTCCCTGTCCAAGGACGATCCATTGTCTGAGGCCCAAACGGAGAGAACTGGTTACGGACCTTAACAGGTGCCACCTTCGGAACCTCGGAGTAGCTGTACTGAAACTCGAAGGGCAGGGGCGTGGGCACTGGAGATGGAAAGCTTTCATGCACCTCATCTGATCTGACACCCTTATCTACAGAAGACTGGTCCCCTGCAGAAATTTGACTGGGAGGAGAATTCTCAGGCTTTTCAGAAGGGGACACATCTGGGCTAAAAGAGGGACCTGTCACACCAAGGGAAGGCACACTCTTGGTAGGGGAAGTAGCCTCCTCTGTTAAGTTAGGGTGCACCACAACATCTTCCTCGACAGAATCTTCCGTCAGCCAGGGAGCAGGGTTCTGCCGAGGCTGTGTATCCAACACCTGAGAGGACTTGGTGGGAACATCCACAGCAACCGGAGCAGATGTGGAGTACATTCTAGGTGGCCCTGCACTTTTTTTCTTGCTGTACTTCGAATATCTCCCAGGTATTGACGGGTTGGACGGCACAGACCGTGACCCCACAGACTTGGAAGCAAACCGGGCTGCAGGATTCCTCGTCCCCCAAAGGTCCTCCCCCAACTTCCTCCCCTCCACAGCAGCATCCTCATCACCCTCCAGCTGCGAGAAAAACCCACGGCGCGCAGGAGGATTTGAGAACGGATTCACAATGCTATCCGGAAAGAACTTGGACAGAGGAGGCAACCCACTGTCAGGCTTAACCGGAGCCACAGGAGAGCTCGAAACCTGCCTCCTTCCACCAACCCCACTTCCTTGCCCCGCAGAATCCTGAGCAGGAGCCTCGCTCAAGGACTTACTCAGCCTGGACCAAGGGGAGCTGCTGGTCCCTGCGGGGGACGTTCGGGAGTCATTGGCATAGAACCCAGGCTCCCATTCCGGGGACTCTCCCACCTGATCCCCTTGCCTGGACCCCCTGTGCAAGAACCTGCTGAACGCCTCACGTCTCGTATCCGACGAGGAAGCCTGAGACCCAGACTCCGACCGCCGAAACCGCGCGCTCCCATTGTCACGTCTGTCATCAACCCCGTTCACAGTCCTCCGTGCCCCGCCCCTCCCACTGTCCCTGCCTGCGCCCGAATTGTCGAATTCACTCCCCGTTTCCACGCCGAGACCATCATCCCAACCTCGCATCCAATCAACCTGCCTCCGCTCCCCTCTTCCCCCCAGCCTCCCGCTCCTGGGCGGCCCCGTTCCTTGCCCGCTGGTGCCCACATCCTCGTCCACCTCCCTGCCAGCCCTGGAGTCGGAAATCTCCCACTCCCCTTCTCCATCGACACCGGAGGACGATGTCGCCTGCAATCTACAAGGAAGGCGGCGCCGGAAGCCGGGCAGCACCCTCTCGCGGCCAGGTGTCTGTGACGAGGGCAGGGAATTCCGCACCGAGTGCGAGTGGGCATGGTGCCGGGAGATCGAGAGCGAGAAGAAGCGGCGCTGTGAGCCCAGCCTGGTCCGGCAGCTGGGGAAGACATGGCAGACGATTCCCAGCCGCATTGCCATCTTCTGTGACTCCTCCTCAGGCCATGAGCCTGTCAGGCCATGGGCCCCATGGCCATTGCTCGATGCACCTCGCAGAGAGCAAAATCGCAGCATTCACAGTGCAAGAGTCCCAAGATAGTTGCACCCCGAATGCTTGATCTTGCGGGTAGGGAAAGCTTAAACCCTGAACCCTTCCGGGTAATGTGTGAAGACACAATGTCTGAAATACTTGAACGATATACGAGATTATGTCACGCTAAGTCTAGATGGCGGCAACACGCTGTTTGACTCTGGCTTTCTCCGCATCGATGATGCAGCAGATGGAGGAAACTGTCCTGTCGAGTTGCCCATCTGCATTCACCACTGCGTAGTCGAACTCATCCAGTCTCTTCAGCTCCTCACGGGCTGTGGCTATCCGCAGGATGACCTTGTCTAGAGTCTCTGTTTTGCGGGTGAGCAGCCTCTTGACCAGGGAGGTCTCGTTTTCCGCCACCAAAAATATGAACACTGCGTTTGATCCGAGGATGGAGCGCACGGTGGCAGCTCCCTGGACATCCACTCTTAGGACTACATCAGTTCCCCTGGCCATGCAGTCTCGCACCTGGACAAGCAGGGTCATGTCAGTTAGCGCGTGCTTTGGTCAGCAGATGCCTGTTGTGTTGGTGTCTACTGCACAAGGTGTGAACCTGTTGTTTGGGTATGCCCTTGTAATCTCCGTACACCAGTGCATGCTCCAACAGCTCCCCATTCTCCACCATAGACACGAACTCTTTCTTGCTTACAAAGAAGTAGTCGAGTCCGTCGACTTCCCCCGGCCGTTGTGGGCGTGTTGTGGCTGTCACTACGAAATGGACGTCTTTCCGGAGCTCTTGTAGCCTCTGCATTCAAAGATGGATTCGGTGAGGGGGGACTTCTTTCATCTTGGCAAGGTAACACATAATGGATGGAAGCCACAAGTGCACCAGACCTTGATGACCACATCCTTGCCTACACCGCTGGGGCCGCTGATGACAATGACCAGAGGCTTAGGTCGTGGGACTTGAGGCTCCCGTCCAAGAGGTGAGCCTAGGGACTGCTCCAATGCCTTGAGTACAGCTGCCTGAGCAAACAAAGTGGATGGCATTACAACTGGTACACAACCAGCCAGCCTGACTTCCGCACAGCGAAAGGAGGGAGGTTTACCTGCATCTGACTTTCTCCTCCTTCGTCATCTGCTGAAACCGTGGATGATTCATCCCCATCAACATAACAAGGACCGCATCCTGATCGCAGCTCGGACTCGGACATAGGCCTCTGATCAACCCCTCGAACACTGTCACCTCTCCACATCTGAAGCTTCTCTTCGTCCAAGGAAGGGAGACCGGAAGTGACAAGCCCCTGTGCACCACCCACTGAATGTTGACAAATTGGGACAACCCACAACATCGCACAGAGAATTCAACGAGTCCAACTCCAAATAATACCATCAACCACCTACCTCGGAGCTGTTCTCAGACTCGTCGTTCGGTCGCGAAGAAGTAGATGTGGGGATTTCCCTCAGTGGCTTCACTGCACCATATTCGCCATCGCAACGACCGTCTGTCTGAACGGGAGACTCGGCAGATACTGGAGCACCTGTGGAATACATGTACCTTGGAGCTGTTCCCCTGCGCGGGGACTGGAAAGCACCATCACGAAACCACCTCGGAAATCTGCCGGGGCTGGATAGCCAGTGACATTTTGATCCTAAAGCTAAGAAAAACCTAGATGGTGACCGCGAAGTACGGCAGGAAACGCTCCCCAACTCCCTTCGCCTTCTTCCCTGAACGCCACCAATCAGCTCGGTCCCATCTGATACCAAATTCGGGAATCGCTGCGACTCACAGACAATATCACTAAAACAAGAGGCTGAACAGGAGCTGGAAGCTGGAGTGTCATCCCCTGCAACAATGCCAGTCCAGAAATCATCGCCACACGAGCTGCATCCCAGAGGTGATGAAATCTTCCATTGACCTCCAGAAACGTAGCCTTGTTCCCATGACTCTATCTTCAAGTTTGTGCTCGCTTGCACACTCCCTGCCCGAGAAAGGTACATTCTCTCAACTTCCTCCTCCAATCCCTTCAACCACAAATCCCTCCCAGCGATGGTCCAGACTCCAAAATCATCACCCAGCCTCCCGCTGGTCCCAGCATCTGCATCCTCGGTGCCCCTTTCCTCAATACCTCTGAGGTGGAGAATTTCATCTTCATCCTCATCGAGAATCGACACAACTGACAGCTGCGACTTCTGGACGCGGAGCTGGGAGCTGAGCACACACCTCCTGCAACGTGCAACTGCAGAGAAAGGGATAAAGCCGAGCTGGCGGACGAGAGACAACGACAGAGGGGAGGAGATGGGGCGGTGCAGAGCCAGCTTTCTTCTGAAAGTTGGCAGCATGGAGCATACTATGCCCAGCCGCAATGCCATGCTCATGTGGTCACTGCAACCGTTGCTTTCGGCTGCGGCATCAGATACAAGCCACGCATTCTGGGGAAGCCCACGCTGATTTTTCCATCCACAAATGCTACCCACCAGGCGTTCCCCACCACCGGACTCCTACACTGGGATCCGCAGCCAAACCGCCAGGTTTCTCTCTGTGGTCGGCTGCTTAGTCACAGTCTCTTCCATTAATAAACCTCTCTCTCGTCTGATTAGCTGCTGGGAGACGCAGTGGAACAGGAAGCGTTCGTGCAGAAGCCTACCAGCTTTCCGCTTAATCCGCTCCCAGCAGCATGAACAGATTTGGTGCGTCACTCCTGCCGGCAGGTGGTGTGGCCGAGAGGAGGAAGTACGGCCACAATCCTGCTTGTTTGGTGCCAAGGCTAGCACCTGCATTGGATTTGGACAACGGAAGGATTACAGCAGATTTGGACCATGGAAGGATCACAGCAGATTTGGACAATGGAAGGATCACAGCACGGACTGGAGTGGAAGGAGTGTATAAGACATCGTCCTGCACGGCTTTGGAGTTGTGGCACATTGTAAGCCAGATAGGAGGATTGCTTGCTGCTGTTTGTAGCTTGTCTGTTGGGGTGTTTTGTATTGTGCTTTTGAATCATGTTGTATGGACGTTTGGCTGCTTGGTGCAGCGGGGTTCTCGGCTTGCGGCATTTTGGCCTAGGGGAAACGACGGTGCTGCTCGGTCGAAGAGGATCTGCGAGCCTTTTTGTAGGCTAGCATATCATGCACAGCTGGAGAGTGAGGTGACGGGGGCAGAAGAGTATAGACATGGAAGCAGGGAATCTGTGAGGTAATTAGCCTCTGCATCAGGCCATGGGCACATTTTAGCTTGTACCAGGTGGAGGACTATTGGAATTTTTGGTTGGAGCATGGCCAAAGAAGAACTGAAAGGTTTGCCATTGATGTCAAGCATTTGGCAGGATACGCAGTAACTCCGGTGAACCTGCGACGGTGAAGAAGTTTTGTGAGGAGGGGCAGCTGGATAAAGCTTTGGAGGCCCTGCTTCGCATGGATCAGGAAGGCACTGTGCCTTCGGTGCAGACATACAGGTACCTCTTGCAGGCGTGCTCCGTTCGGAAGGCTCTGGATCAGGCCATCCGAGTGCATGCTCATATCACCGGACATGGTCTGGAGTCTGATGTTTGTTTGAGTGAAACTGTTGTGTGCACTCTGGTCAAGTGTGGAGGTCTTGTACATGCACTGGAGGTGTTCCGTAGACTGCCGGTCCGAACTGTTTCATCTTGGAATGCAGTTCTTTCGAGTTACATCAAGGGCGGGCAAGGTGGGGAGGCTTGGAGAATGTATGAGCAAATGATGGAACAAGGAGTGCAGCCAAACCGGTTTACGTTTCTCACCATACTGAAAGCCTGTTGCAGCTCAGCAGACTTGGCGAAAGGAAAGCAGATACATGCTGACATAGTTCGGCATTCTTGTTTGTCCGATGTATTTGTTGGAAATTCCCTTATCCATATGTATGCAAGCTGTGGGAGCATTGTAGATGCACGTGGCATATTTGACTCGTTATGTGAGAGAAGTGTGGTGTCATGGAATGCAATGATTTCAGGATATGCTGAACAGGGAGACGGGGATAGTGCATGGCATCTCTATTCCCGAATGCAAGATGAAGGCGTTAAACCAGATGCTCGGACCTTTGTGAGTGTGCTCAAAGCGTGTAGGAGTCTTGGAGTTCATGAAGCGAACGGCATGGTTGATGAGCAGTTAGTCAAAGCGGAGTTGTTGAGGAAGGTAAGGGCAATATATGCTGAAGTTGTCCGAATCGGAGAATCAGATGTTTATGTAGGCAGCTCTCTGGTTAACATGCTTGCAAGCTCTGGAAGCATTAGAGATGCAGTATGTCTGTTTGAAATGTTGCCAGAGCGCAATGTGGTGTCATGGAATGCAATGATTGCAAGGTATGCTGAACTTGAACAAGGTGAGGAAGCTTTGCGATTATACTTTCGAATGCTGGATGAGGGTGTCACACCAACTGATCGGACTTTTGTCTGTGCGCTCAAAGCGTGCATCAGTCTGGCGGACAGAGAACCACCTACTCTGATTGGTGAGCAGACCATGAAGTTGCACACGCTGCAAAAGGGGAAGCTAATATGTGCTGATGCTGTCCAAAGGGGCTATGGATCAGATTTTTATGTTGGAAGCAGCATCATTAGCATGTACGCCAGCTGTGGGAGTATTGCAGAGGCCCAATATGTCTTTAATACATTGTCCCAGCGCAATGTGATGGCATGGAATGCAATGATTACAGGATATGTTGCTCATAAACAGAATGAAGAAGCCTTGCATTTGTTCTCTGAAATGAAAAAAGAAGGAATCCAGCCAGACTCTCGAACTTTTGTCAATGTTCTCAAAGCATGTAGCAACAATTCACAGAATGAACAGAGTGTTTTGATGAGTGGACAAGACATCAAAGCGAAGTCCTTGCAGCAGGGAATGGCATTGTATGATGAAGCCACCCAAAGAGGTTATGGGTCGAATTTGTTTGTTATGAACACTCTTATCGAAGTGTATGCAAAATGTGGGAGTATTGCAGATGCTCGACGAGTATTTGACACTTTGCCAGAGCGGAACCTTGTTTCTTGGAATTCCATGATAGCTGGATATGCTGAGGGAGAGCTGGGTGATAAGGCATTGGAACTGTATCACGTCATGCAACGGGAAGGTGCCAGACCAGACATTTGGACAATGGTCAGCTTGCTCAAGGCATGTAGCAGCCTTGCAATCAGGGAATCAAGCACCCATGTTGAAGGCCAAACAGTCAAAGTGAAGTCTTTGCAGAAGGGAAACGCTATATATGCTCATGCTGTTCAAAATGGTTATGCATCCGATGTCTACATTATCAACAGTGCCATTGATATGTATGCAAAGTGTGGGTGCCTTGTGGACGCAAGGAGTATATTTGACAATTCCTCTCAGCGCAACATAGTGTCCTGGAATGCCATGATTGCTGGATATGTGGAGCAGGAGAATGGTGAGCAAGCTTTGCAACTATATTTTCAAATGCAAGAGAATGGTGTCAAACCAGACCTTCGAACCTTCATCAGCGTGCTGAAGGCATGCAGCATCAGTGCCACGCAAGAAGAGGACGCAGAGGTAAATATACAATCGGTGAAAAGGAACGCTTTCCAGATTGGGAAGGCAATACATGCTGAAGTAGTTCGAAGAGGATATGAATCAGACCTTTTTGTAGGCAGCAGCCTTCTCAAT
Organism: Anthoceros angustus; assembly: GCA_010909165.1. Classification (NCBI taxonomy): domain Eukaryota; kingdom Viridiplantae; phylum Streptophyta; class Anthocerotopsida; order Anthocerotales; family Anthocerotaceae; genus Anthoceros; species Anthoceros angustus. Next base: position 461,491 of record MU008180.1, on the reverse strand, counting down.
ATGTATGCTAACTGTGGGAGCATTACGGATGCACGGCAGGTGTTCGACTCGATGTCCCAGAGGAATGTAGTGTCTTGGAATGCAATGATTGCAGGATACACACAGCTGGGATTCAGGAAGCAAGCTTTAAAACTGTTTGCACAGATGAAGGAGGAAGGCATTCAACCAGATTCGTGGACCTTTGTCAGTGCGATTAAAGCATGTGTTGACAATGCGAGAAATGAAGCAGGAATAGCACTAGATGGGCATACAATCAAAGTGGAGTCTCTTAGGCAAGGGAAGGCAATACATATGGAAGTGGTTCAGAGTGATCACGAGTCAGATGGGTTCGTTGGGAACTCGCTCATTGCGATGTTTGCAAATTGTGGTAGCATGCAGGATGCATGCCATGTATTTGACACACTGCCGCAACGCAACGTTGTATCCTGGAATGCAATGATTGCCGGGTATTGTGAGCTCGAACAATATGAGAGGGCATTGCAGCTCTATACTCAAATGCAGGAAGCAAGGTTTAGACCAGATGAAGCTACGTTCCTGTGCATCCTAAGAGCCTGTAGCAATGTGGGGGCCCTGGATGTTTGCATTCAGATCCATCGTCATGTGATAGGAAATGGGTATCAGTTGACTGGTGTTCTAGCTTCTGCTCTTTGTCATGCATACTGCAAATGTGGGAGCATGGCAGACGCCCAGGAGGCGTTTGACTCTATGCTTCTTCCAGGAACGATCGCGTGGAACACATTGATCTCGGGATATGCGCGACAGGGAGATTACGACAAAAGCTTCCAATGCTTCGAGAGAATGCAGCAGGCAGGGGTCAAGCCGGATGCGGTCACTTTTGTTTCCCTTCTTTCCGCATGCACCCATGCGTGCATGGTTGTTAAAGGTGTTGGGTACTTCGAGTCAATGGCCAAAGATCACGGTATCATTGCAGAAATGGAGCATTATGCGGGTATGGTGGATCTGCTTGGCCGAGCAGGATTGCTAGGAAAGGCAGAGCAGTTGGCCTTGGGTATGCCCATGCAGCCTTCCGTATCTGTGTGGCTATCATTGCTTGGTTCCTGCCGGAAATATGGCAACGTGGAGATGGGAAGACGGGCCTTTGACAACTTAATCTCCTTAGAACCTGAACACGCTGCGGCACATATGATTATGTCAACCATATACTCCCAAGCTGGCATGTGGGATTGCGCGAAAGAGATAGACGAGCTCAGACAGGAAGTAGGTGCTCACAAGAAACCCGGCTTGAGCTGGATTGAATGTAATCACGAGATGCACCAGTTTCTGGTGGGAGACAGCAGGCACCGCCAAACGGAACACATCTACCGAAAGGTTGCGGAGCTGAGGTCACAGATGAAGGTAGAGGGAAGTGCTGCTGGATAAATATTTCCATGTCACTTCCTTCTAACTTTCATTTCATCGCGTCACATGCATACCGATGGATGCGACACCTCCGTTCTCCCAACACGAACCAACGACGTCATTAATCCCCTAGAAAGACAAGACAGTTCTCTAAAAAGGCCGTCATGGCCCTGCAAAACTGGCCCCCAGTGCAAGGGGCTGTCTCCTCCTCTCCTGCACGGGACCGATCACTCCATGATCGTAATCGTAATTAACAACAATGTCACCAGTAGTAGGCAAAATGTGAGTATGAAATGTAAATAGTGTGATATTCGATTCAGTAGCGGGGCTGTACGTCAGGAACCACCAAATATTGTGATTTTCGATTCGGGGGCTCTACCTCAGGCAGCACGTGACTGGAAGAAGTGGTGGTACCAAAGCATGCCTGGTGCCAATAGAAATTCAAAACAACCCAAACACGGGGCAAATGCGGGACAAGGCACTAGAAACATGTGTTCCACTCCCGACTCCACTCACACCAGTAGTATCACACAATAGACCTATGCATAGCGTCTCGAAGATGTTTGCATACCATATTTCCGTGTTATGGTTTCCATAGTGTGTTTTTTTATGGTCCCTTGAAAGATGAGCTTTGAAGAATAATACGACCTATTTTTCTTGGTGTTTTTTTCCCTACTGAACTTTTTTTTTTTAGATCCATCTTCTTAACTAAGCTTGCCCAAATACACCAGAAAAAACTCCAAGAAAAGGTTAAAATTCTACCATAAAGGAATATTAATATTATACTCATATAATATGGAACATATCTAATATATATATTATATTATAAAATATGTGTATTTTTGTTACATAGCTCTAGACCAACACCCACCATGAACAGTTTGATCCTGGCAAGACCCAGCAATGCAACTAACCCACGTCCCTCATTTACAACATAGATTTTAAAAGAAATTCTGAATAATATAATAGTACATTATCCTTGTTATGACAAGATAGTGGCTTTTTTTTTATAGCGATTTCGGAGATTGTATAAATATATCAAAGTTTACATGGAAGACCCGCTCGAGGGTTTCATTCAAGAGGAGCCCCATAGGGCTCTTACAACATGTAACTTCACACACCCTGAGCAGGGACGAGGCTAAGATTTCATTCAGAAGTGACCCCATAGGGCACTTATAACAAGCGGCCCCATAAAGCCATGAAACAGGGATGCGTGAGACTCATCCTAGTACTGATTCGTCCAAAGGTCACTTGAATGTGGAGTTGCAATGAACTCATGCGTGGATGTTCAAATTGCTAGAACAAGCTCAACTCCTTACTTCTCAGGTGCAAATGGCTAGCACCTGTGATGGTCATATGGCCATAATGGTGGATAGTACTACTTGACGTCATTTGGATGCCATAACCACGGAACATAAGGTTTGCCCTGGCACCACCGACAGTTCAACTAGTTTGGGCACATCAATATGCAAACACAACAATATGGCTTCATACACAACCTGCCGCTATCAATGACAACGAAATCGACTTACGCTCTTATGACTGTAATAGTCCCGGGCCCACGCATTGTGGCCCACGTTGATGTGTATATGGAGCCCCTACTGCAGGAATTGCGAGATTTATGGGATGGCATATGGGTAGAGGATCATTCTAAGCCACCTGACGATAGCATTTGGCATTTATGCTTGAGGGCAGCCATCTTGCATGTCATTGTAGACTACCCCGGGCTCAGCACTCTCACGGAAATTGTTGTCAAAGGATCTCGAGCGTGAGTTGAATTTTGGCACGAACTTTATTTCGAACGGTATGCTCATTTGAAAGACATCTACGAAAGCTACCGTATGTAACTTCCACTTGGTGACCCAGCATAGTACACAGACAGTGCTAGTTACAATGGAGGACTATCCACGTCCAAGGCCACCCACGTATGAGGAGGTTTTGCGGGACATGGCCCACAAGGCTATAGCAGCACCAGCCGAACTTGCATAGATAGGATTATTTGCCAGAACTCACCAACCTTCTACGTGGTGATGCTACTCAGGATAAAGGTGTTTGCAAGAAATGGAAGGTAGAGGTTTTGAGTAAAGTTTTTCGCAAAAAAAAAAACGAATTAGGAGGTAGATGAGAACAACTCAAAAATGGGTAGTAGTGAATGTCTTCTCTATGTCATGATGTACTTGAAATTTTACAAATTCGCCAGATCTGCCAGACCTTTTGTTTGGCCTTCTCAAGTTACTCAATGTTTGCTCCACCCGGATCCGTTGCACGCCGATAAGGGTTGGTGTACATACATCATTGTACCAACTTAGGAACCGTCTTGGCTGGATGTAGATGCCACCGCTAGCAAAGATTAGGAAGCAAAATTAACTAGGCACAAGATGATATGTCCAAGTCTTATTAATAGCCAGTGTATCTTGTACCAATTTTGCTACTAGCATTCTAAAGAAAGATAGCTTTGGTTAAAGCCGCGTTCCTAAACCGGGCTCAGATTGTTTTTATCGCCATTCTTTTAGTGTGATAAAAATAGTGTGTATGAGATGTGATTTGTCATTTGTGCACTCTATTGTAACATTAACACTGATGGTTCTAATGCAATGGCTACTCAAACTCAAGAAGAATATCCGTGGGTGCAGTTTGATGTGCCCCCACCACCAAAATCTGTCAATGGAGATGTCCAAATATCGGAGGTGGAGGGTGACTACGATGACGGTGTTGAGTATGTGAGCATGTAGCTGGACATGTTTTCATGTGCATAGTACTGACTTTGTGCTTTTACCAACCTCCGTCTCCATGTGCGCACAATTTACAAAATAGCATGGGGTGGAATAACGGAGTGTGCAACTCCTCGAGGAGTTGCAGCTTGGATCAACCACTAGGCGGCACAAGATGTTGTAATAAGTAAGTATTAAAGTGATATTGACGCTTAAACATCTAGGAAGAATTGAAATATGGAGGATGAATTGTTTGGCTAGGTTCATGCCACAATAAGTACTAAAGGATTGTTGATGCTTAAGTATCTAAGAAGAAATAAAATATTTAGCATGAATCATTTTTTCCGTTGCGTTACCGTCGCGTCATGCTATTAGTGCAAATAGACCCTATAATATGCATGAATTGCTAGGCATTTTTCACTTACATACATGCTACATTATCAACCATTTTTATGAGCCATAATGCGGTTCTTCGTTCTTTCATTTTGCATAATCTACCATCGTTTCAAAATGAGAATTCTTAAAGTTAGCGGGCTGGGAGATAAGGATTTCAATGCTGCTACCTTTCCATCAAAGTAACACATCATCGAGGCGAAAGAGTCATCTTTCAGAATGAGGAATCCCTTAACGTCCAAATAAAAGTTGTAACGAAAATATGCAACATTGTATCCCTCTTTGACATCTATAGTTTAAATGTATTTTTTGTTGCAATTGTTTTTTTAAGTGAACTTGATTGTGGATTTAATTCAGAGTAGCCCTTAGGGTTTTTACAACAAGCGGTCACGTAGAGCTTTTCACAATAGGCGAGTGGCTCCCATAAATGTTTTTTTTTACAGCACGAGGTGGATAGCACCCCATCCCAACAGTAATCCAACTTAAGGGTGCTAGACCGAGGAGTTTCAATGGACCACGACTAGATGTCACTCCTAAAGGGAGGACTGTTGGGATAGTTCTTGCGGTATCAACTTTGTTGGTCAAAATTAGATTATTTAGATAATTAAATAATTTTATTATATAAGTAAGACATTTTATGTAGATATAGTTTTAGTGGGTTCTCGATTTACATCAAGCTTCAATTTGACCTTAAGAATAAACAAGAAAGAAATGCTTAAAAAATAAAATCTGATAATACATCTATATATACACCAAAAGATCTTTGTATGTACATAACTAGTTTGAAGTACCTCATATTACTCGTGTTGACTTACTTAACACATCAGGTAATGAATGTACCTACAAAGGTATCTATTTAATTTTAACTTAAAAACTTACTTACAGCATAATGTGCTTTGTAAGATACATAGTGATTTAGTATACCTAATGAGATACTACCTAGTGATTTTATTCTTGAAAAATATAAACCTACTAGGTCTGAATAACAATGACTACTAGGTAATAGATACCTACATTCTGATCACAATATTGGTCTAAGCAATTAAAAAATAGATTTAATGAACATGTAACCCATCATCTAGCTTCTTGATCACAACTTAATTAGAAAAACAGAACATGACCACTTTGGCTCAAATGAGAACATGAAATCAATTCCCTCCCTTCCATGCCATTTAGAGGCAAATCACAAAATGCGTCTCATTTGGTACAACTTTTCAAATATGCAATCAAGTCAACACGTTCCTGTGGCTTCTTCAAACCCGCAAACACCATCTTTGTTCCCGGTATGTACTGCAATTGCCAAACCATAATGAGAAAATCTTCTCATGTGCAAGGCAACAACAATGGCAGTTACAAGATCTGCATAGAATCTAGAGAACACAATATGATATTGACAAACTTACCTTTTTAGGGTTCAACAAGTATTCATACAAGTGATCTTCATTCCAAACCACAGCCTTGGATTTGTTTGCACTGGAAAATGCATATCCAGCAGCAGTCCCAGAAGTCCTTCCCACCACTCCGCTTAGATTGGGACCTGCAAAACACAAATCCACAATGAACTTCACACACTCAAAACACAGAGTACTCAGCAAGCACAATGTGCTAACCTTGCTTGTGACCCTCCCCTTTCTCTGCTGCATGGCATTGCGCACACTTTGTCTTGAAGATTTTTTCTCCGCTCTTGGAATCCCCCTTGCCACCTTCAGCAAAGGTGGCCATGTTCTTAGGGCTTGGGCTCAGCTCTTGCGAGAGCCATGCTTGATATTTAAGTTCTTGTTTTCGTCTTCTTGTTCCGCTGAAATATCTGCTTGGTTCTGGACAAGACAGCAGCGACGTGTGAAGTTCCGCCCGCCGAACAGCGGGAAAAGCAGAGCGAGCGCCTGTGAAATCTTATATTATCATCCTCAAAAATAGCTGATCGCACCGGTAGCCAGCCCAGGCTGCAGGCTGTGGGCCTACTGTATGGCATACATGTGAAAATGTTGCGGGACGGATAAGGTTCCGTTAAGGAAGAAGAAGGAGGCGGGTAACGGGGCAGATTCAGTTGAAAAGGTCGTCGGGGTCGGAGCGGCGGGAAGGGAGTTTTAATGACCTGGGGCCTAATTGGCGGTGGGGCCCCGCGGCAATAACGGCATTCCGCGTTCAGGCTTTTTCACCTGTCCGGTGAAAAGTGGGGACGGGCTGGAGAGCTGGACATGGCCGCCACCACCGGTCGTGACGACTAGCAGATTTTGTGGCCAGCCTAGCTTCCTGCACGGCGTCCACTTTTCACGCCTGGGCCTGGGCTGGAGCAGGAGCTGGAGCTGGAGCCGGAGGCGGAGCTGGAGCCTCGTGCCTGCCGTTGCCGCCACCTGTGCGAGACTTGTGCGCCGCGCACTCGGGACCGGAGCAGCTCGCACTCTAGCTCGACCTTGTTCCGCTGCGGCTGCCTCGCCGCGTGAAGGAGCGTGGAATGTGCTGCAGCAGGTGAACGCGGCAGGGTGTGGATCTCGAGCCTGAGGGAGCGAGATGCGGCTGCGCATGTCGCCCGGGAATTTTTGCTGCTCGGGCTGGGGCTGGGGCTCGTCGTGTGCGGGCGGGGCTGGGGACTGAGGGCCAGCCGAGAAGGAGTAGGCGAGGGAAAAGTGCGCGGGGCGGACGAGATGGGGCTCGTGTCGGGCTGGGTTTTTGGTTTCGTGCTGGGAGTTGGCCTCATGGCGCTCTACACCTGGTCCATGAGGAAGCGGAGCGTCACCCGGGTGCTGAAGGTGGGGCTGCCGTCGCCCCCTCGGCCTTTGCTTTGCTTTTCCTGGCTGCAGCTGGAACCAGTCTCGGGATTAGAGTTTCTGTCGGTGGCAGGAGGGTTGTCGTTTTGTGCCGCCGGCTGGATGCATTGCGGCGTGCATCTGCCGTTCTCGGGGTCTTTTTATGGTTCCGGCGAAGTGGATTTGAGGTTTTGCGGGCGGTGTGGAGTATAGGTTGCAGGTGGAGATGGATCTGGTGTTAAGGCTGAGTGTGGAGGCCATACCAAGCGGTTCGTAAGGGGAAGGGCATGGTTAGGCCCTGCCGTCGTTAGGGGACGCGTCGTTTTGGTTTGGTGATCGAACTGGTTTTTGACGTCTCGAGGCCCTCAGTCTGGGATCTTTGCGCTCGCCTCGTGTTCAGCTTGGGAAGTGTTGGAGCGTTTGGACGCTAACGTGATCTATCTGTGTGTGTACTCTGTCATGTAGGCTGCGGGGTTGAGTCAGCTCGGAAGTATTGTTCAAGATGACCTGAAGAAACTCTGTGGGGACAGTGTGCCCTCGTGGATATCCTTTCCTGCATTCGAGCGAGTGAGTGTCTTGCCTTTGGTATCTGCACTTCCCTGTTATCCGTACAAGGTTCTTAGCCATGTTACTCGCTTAGGTGTGTTTGTTTGACTTCGGCCAGTGTTTCTGTGGTGAGTGATTAACAAGTTCTCTTTTTTACTTTCAGGTGAAATGGCTGAACTTCCAGCTGGAGAAAATCTGGCCCCTTGTTGCCGAGGTGATAAATCTGTGCTTCTTCGCTGCATCTTAGGATGTGTATACAGTCCTTCTAATGAGCTAGATGATTATTTGCCCTGTCATTTGGGAGCAGCCAAGCTCTTCTAACTGGGGAAACATCTTTGGAATGTGCAGGCCACGTCAGCTGTGATTAAAGAGTCAGTGGAACCTATCTTGGAGCAGTACCGACCTGCTTTTTTTCAGGCAATCAAGTTTGATAAGCTGTTTCTTGGCAATGTTCCACCTCAGATCGAAGGTTTGCTCTTGTTTCTCTGTTTCTTTGGGAATGATCCGAGCCTAGAACTCAGAAAACTTCGAGTTTTAGCTCTGATGAGTCTCTTGGAATCTTTTGTACACTCTCCCTTGACTTGCTGTTGAATGGACCAGGTGTTCGAGTGCAAAGTTTAAAACCGGGACAAGTCATCTTAGACATGGACCTTCGGTGGGGTGGTGACCCAAGTATCATCTTGGCCATTCAAACTCATGTTGGTGCCAAGTTGCCCGTGCAGGTAGTGATCTGTCTGTGGTGACAGGACTTGAAGTAGCATTTCGTTCTGGTTGTAACCCCGAGTGCTGTTGCTCCTGTGTAGCTTAAAAACTTGAAGTTCTATGCAACTGCACGGGTTATCTTTAAGCTTTCAGAGGACATTCCATGCATTTCTGCTGTGGTTGTTGCCCTTTTATCTCAGGTAATTGCAGTTTGATAGCCAGACTGGGCCTGCTGTGGGAGAACGATTGGCAGTCTCTATTTTGTGCTGGGCAAGATTCACCACTGTTTGCAGTGTCGAGAGCTCTGCATTTTCTGATGTATTTTCTCTGCCTGGGCAGCCGAAACCTGAGATCAAATACACTCTGAAGCTTATTGGTGGTAGTGTGACTGGTGTTCCTGGGCTGTCAGAGAAATTGAGTGTAAGTATCTCAGAAGTTTAGGCAGATGTAAGTCTGAAGTCCCGAGCCAGTTTTGTGAGAGACATTGTGAGAGTCACAACATGGAAGGGCAGTTTTTACTTGGATATGAGTTGGTACTAAAAGGTGTTTGTGGCCCTCTTCAGGATTTGGTAGAAGACCTTGTCACTGACATGCTTGAGTGGCCGCACCGAATTGTAGTTCCCATTGGAGGCCAACCGGTTGATATAAGGTACTTGCATTGCTCTCATCCATGTGGATACCTGGATTGTCTGCCGTCTCGATTTGTATTATGTGCCACCTTCTAGTAACGAGGGATCCTGATTTGGATCTGTATTTGGGTGTTGTGGAGTGCAGTGATTTGGAACTTAAACTGCAAGGCTGCTTAACAGTGACAGTAGTGAAGGCCACTGGACTGAAGAACCAGGAGTATGTTGGGAAGTCTGATCCCTATGCTGTAGCCTATGTCCGAGTCTTATTCAAGCGGAGGACAAAGACCGTAGACAACAACCTCAACCCCGAGTGGAATGAAACTTTTGACTTAAATGTGGAAGACCAGGAGACTCAAATATTATATCTGAAGGTGATCTTTTCACGACCTTTTCGTGATGTACTACAGGCATGCCAAATATTCTACGTTTTTTTTGGTTGAGCCGCGGGTTGATAAGAGTACGCTGCAGATAATGGATGAAGATGTGGGGCAGGATAAGTTTTTGGGACAGGCCACGTATCCCATTGGCAAGCTCAAACCGGACACGTTAACTGAGGTCACGGTGCCTCTCCTTCGCAACCTGGACACAAACATGGTGAAGGACAAGAAGGATCGTGGTACCATCACATTAAAAGTAAGTGGCTGTAGCTTGGCTCGGGTCTAATTTGACAGTGAGGCATCACTTTGCTTGCTCATCTCTGCAGCTGGCAGAAGGTTGTATGTAGTCTAAGGCTGCAATAGGTGAAGTGACCTGCTTCTTTGCCTTTGCCCTTGCCTTTTCAGCTCAACTATCATGCCTACACTCCTGAGGAGCAGAAGAGAGCAATGGAGGAAGAAGCTGCCTTCTTGGAGAAGAAAGAGAGAGACAAAAAGAATGGTCTTATAGGAAGCTCAATGGATGCTGTGGGGGGAGCCGTTGGAGGGGCTGGGAAGCTTGCTGCTAGTGGAGTCAGCCTTGTGGGAAGTGGCATCGGAAAAGCTGGAAGGCTGGTGGGCAGGACAGTTACTGCACCGTTTGGAGGTTCCAAGAAGTCGATGAGGAGCCCTGCACATGAGAACGGAGCCAGCAACCTACCCACTCCAAGCACGGCCAGGTAGCTGAGGGTTAATGTGCTTGCCATTCTTTCCCGTGCACCTAGCTGTGAGAGGCTTTGGGTGTTGGATATGGGCGAAGGCTCGAGTTCAGTGAGTGGGAATTTCAGCTAAGTATGAGCCATGCCGTATCGCTCGCTCTCCTGTTTCTTAGCTCCAGACAGCAACGTGGCACAAGTGTACGCCGAGGGAGGTAGTGTACACTTATTTTGGGTCTAGTCTAGGCCTCTTTAACAGTGTTGAGGTATCTTGGCTTGGAGGCCACGAAGGACAACAGGAATTGTCCCGCAGCAGTTGTGGATACGAAGACTTGTCAGTGGCCGAGATGGGGATGAGTTCAGTCACAAGTCGTTTTAGTTGAAGAAGCCTGAGGTGGTCTTGGTCCAGGATCATTGCTGTCCTTTTTTTTTGCCCACGAGACGTGGACTTTTTTAAGGCTGTATCCATACTGAGTGCCCTGCCAAGTAAAACTGTATTTGTTTCTGGCTACCCACTAGCTTACTTGTGGTGTCCTGTTGAACTTCGTATAGGTTGTGGCTGCTATGATGGATCTGATACTATTAATGACTACTGTTGCAAACGCTTGTGCTGTGATGACCATCTTGCTTGTAACCGCATCTGTGAAGAGACGCTCACACGCCCATATGGGTATTGTTTATATGTTTACTTTGTGTAGATGGGGTCTACAATGGCTGGCGTGTGGTACCAGATTTATGAATGGGGATTGATGTCCACGTGTTGCATCTGGAATCGCAGTGTTTCCCGTGTATCGCATATTTATCATCCCATGACCCGGGATATCATTGAGGTCCGACTCCCCAGCAAGATCGTCTTTATAGCTTCCTCCTCCCTTCTTTCCTGTACTTGTTACACTGTACACGAGGCACGGCCATCCCGTTCCGTCAATAACCACCAGGGCTTTTCTGGTTGCTGTCCAGATTCTGGGACTTGCTTGTTTGCCCCAAAGCCTGTAACATCGATGACCTATAGCACCTTCACGGAATCACGCCATGTCGGTGGTGAAGCTCACGCAGACAAGACAAATATGTGGTACCTCGACAGTACAAGGAAATCGTCAGGTAAGCATGGCATTAGACCAGATGCTGATAATATGCGGGAAAATGGTGCAGTCCTCGTTGCCACCAAAATTTGCCACTTCAAATTTCAAAAGAAGGTCTAGAAGCTTGCTTGCTTTGCCGCCTGCTTGTGGAGCTGTGAAGCTCCAAATTCGTCTCATTATCTTTGGCACACTGCTTGCAAGGAAAGACGCACAGGGGGAATCCAAGAAAAGAAGCACAGGGGAATCGTGTTTCTCCTGTGTGGGGTGAATGGAAAAGCGCATGAGAGTGGCAGCCACTGTGGGTCTCTGTTGTCTGTTGCTGTTGCTGCTAACAGATGCCCCTTCTGTTTCAGCTCAGGGCCGTAACCGTAGGTTCTCGTAACTCAGCAGTTGATGGTCAGGCTCCTGCATGTTTTTGGTCGTCTGACCGTCGATAAGTGGTGCAGGCCCACCACAGTGCGTGGTCTATCCTTTCGTTGACAACAATGGAAACGACATCGCTGTTTTCCAAAATGTCGTCAACGTGTACCAGTGCGCGGCTTACTGCTACGCCAATCCAGGGATTGTGTGCGTTGCTTTCCAGTGGAACTTCGCGGGCACATGCTGGCTCAAGAGAAGGATTGCTCCTCCCAACTTCAAGCTTGATGGCTTCTCCGTTGTCACAAGTGAGACATCCTTCCATCGTACGTGCGACTTTTTGCCTGCTTCCAACCTCTAACAAGCTCTTCCCTGTCTTCTACTCAGACGGACGGGATTGCACTCTGATCTTCGACCCTAATTCCTAGCGCAACTTGACTCGATCACACAACCGACTTGCAAGCACTCTGGCGATAGCCCCGTTGTTTGCTCTCAACTTCCACTGGTTTCCCCTGTTCAGAACAGAGCGGCCGGAGAGGACGTGATCCTCAGAGGGTCAAGCAAGGTATATTCCAACTGGTGGTAATCGAGTTGCGAGTTGCGGTTTTCAAGCAGGCTCTACGACACTAGCCTTCCAGGATGCTCGATACGTTATCCGTATGCCAAACGGGAAGGATGATTCGAAAAATTTGAGAACCAAACCCTCCATGGGAGGGCAACCCTCACTACAAAAAAAAACTCTTCATGGAAGGACGACAGGATTAAATGCCGAAACTCAATTCTAACAAGCGATAGTTAGCCATCTCAATGGCCTTTGACGTATTCCTGAACTACGTTCAGCCCTTCGGTCTCCTCCCCGTAATCCTGCAACAGGCAAACGATACAGTTAGGGCTACTAGAGGTTTGTAGAATTAGGGCACAGTCATGATTCTGCAACGGGCTGAGTTCCCTCTACCTTGATCACAACACACGAACATCCAACAACCTTGCGGGCTTTTCCTTCCGAGTCGATCTTGCAAAGCTGCACCAAGCTTTCAGGATGAGGATAGGCAGCAACGATGACCGGGAAAGGTGTACCCTAGCCAAGACCTAAAACCCTAAACAAACGGCACACTGTGCGCAAAGCACTCACCCCGGCCCATTCCCCCAGCTTCTTGGCACTGGGCACAGAGATTAGGCTGACGTCGTGCTCGGAGCACAAGGCTTGCACCAGCTTGCTGTAATCCGGCTGATCGCAATCTTCAGCCAGCAGGCAAAGCTGTGCGGCACGCTTCTCGATGGCCTTGGCAGCCTCGTGGACACCACGAGCAAGGCCATCGTGAGCGAGTGACTTCTTCAGAACCAGCTGCAGAGCAGTCAGAATATCCATGGGCTCCCCAAGAGTAGGTCCTGAGGAACCTGGAACATCAGCTGCCACATCTCCAGCGACCTCTGGCTCCCTGCGCGCACCACGTCCAGCAGCCCACAAACCCCAGTTGGTAGAGCTTCCTTCCACCGCCGACTGCTGTCAAGGAAATCTGAGACGGTAGAACAACTTTGCGGCAATGAGACATACCCGTCAGACATGGTTGGTTGAATTCGCACGCGAAACCTCAACCTGCGGAGATACAGACACCCGAATCAGTCCGTGCCACCTGCCAGGCGGACCATGAGCCTAGCACAGTGACGAACAACAGTAATCATCGTACCTGCAAGCGAAGAAGGGAGCCGGGCTGCGGTGGCGCTTCAGCAATCTCGGCCTCCCGAGAAAAAGGAAGAACAGGACGTCGCTTGGATGGATTTATCAGCCCTCCGGTTTCCATAGATATATAGGTACAACATATCTAGTAGTTACCGAGAAAATGAGTTACCGTTCCTGTTAAAGATGAAGAAGATGGAAGAAGAAGAAGAAAGGAGTCTGCACCAAGGCCCCAAGGCATCCACTCCCCCTAGGCACCCGATGCCGCTCTAAGCGAAGATGCTTAACAGCGGTGTTCCTACAAATGTCTGTGTCCAAATGGCTTAGGCCAAAATGGACACACATGAGGAAAAGCAATGTCAACACCTATGCTTAGGCTTCGAACAGACATTGCACCAATGTAGGACTGTGTATGTAATGAGGCTCCCATTAGGAGCTGTGTATGTCAGGAGGCTCCCATTAGGAGCTGCGAATCTCTGAATGAACTTGAGACGTTTCTTCTACATATTTCCTATCCCACAGTATGCTCCCCTATGCGGTAAGCATTGTTTGATGAGATGCACATATACATATCTCTGAATGGACTTGAGATCTTTCAAGGGACATGGAGAAGATTGATAGCTGTTAGTGTCAGTAGGATCCCATCCTTTTATATAGAATAATTTAGTCTTGGATGATGGCAGCTATTTGGATGATGGCAGCTGTATGTGCATAGAGCCAAGACGGCTTGGTTATCGTCGCCTTCCCTTTATCTTAGAACTCTGGAATGAAGTATCCTGGGGCTGGACTGCTGATGATCCAAGAAGTCGATGTGACTTGAGCTACGAAATGCAAATCCTCAACATAGACAGCAGTCTGTCACCTTCTTCACGATATGGAGACCAACAAGCACTGAAGAGTCAAGTGTAGCCCACAAGATTTCAAGGCCTGTCAGAATGGCAAAGCTGATCCTGAAGAAGACCGTCCCCTGAGACGGTTGATGCAGTATAATATGCTGACATTTCGATGTTGCCAACAGTGTGTATCCCGTGATGAAGGAGTTGCGGTACCTGTGGATGCTGATCGACAGTGGTCTCTACCAGCTCGGTGGGCGCCTCAAGCCAGAGCCTGTGTACCCTCCGCCACACTTCCCTCATCGGCGATCGCGCGGTCCTGGACGGAGCCAGGCAGTTGACAGCCACCGCCGCAAGCTTCACGATCGACTGGTGGCCAGCTTCAGACCCGAACACCTCCGCAAGAACCGGGTCGACGATGTCTTGCACGTCGCCCCTGACGATTCGGGGAACCGCCCAGGTGGCGAGGAGCACATCCTCGTCGCTGCTGCCTCTGTCCAAGACGACAGCCGGCTGGGCAGAGATGAGCTCCAGGAGAACCACTCCGAAGCCGTAGACATCGCTCCTGTCGTTGAGCTGCAGGCTGGCGAAGCACTCCGGGTCGATGTAGCCGGGGGTGCCCTGGATGGCGACGGTGGAGACGTGCGTGGCGCCCAGTGGCGCCAGCTTGGAGATGCCGAAGTCGGCCACCTTGGCGTTCAGCTCCTCGTCCAGGAGGATGTTGGCCGACTTCACGTCTCTGTGGTAGATGGGCGGATTGGCAGCGGAATGGAGGTAGGCCAGCGCATCCGCAGTCTGCGCTGCGATGTTCAGGCGCTGCCGCCAGTCCAAGGGGGAAGCTCCCTTTCGCCCTCGCAGGTGCTCCAGGAGGGTGCCGTTCGGCACGTACTCGAACACCAGGGCCGCCTGCTTGTTCTCCAGGCAGCAGCCCAAGAGCTTGACCAGGTTCTGATGATTCACTTGGCACAGGATCTTGACCTCGTTCAGGAACTGCTGCTTGTCACGCTCGCTCCCGCTGCGGATGCTTTTCTTGATGGCCACGATGGTGCCGTCTGTCAGCTTCCCTTTGTGGACGATTCCGAAGCCGCCCACCCCGATCCTGGATGCTTCCGAGAAGTTGGAGGTGGCTTTCTTGAGCTCTCGGAGCGGCATGAGCGTGGCCACGGCGCCCCTGTCCATTAGAGTTGCAATCAGGTCCGCATCCTGCCGGCGCTTTTTCGTGTACACCCTCCATCCCCACAGTGAGAACAAGCAGCAGGCCACAGCCACAAATGCGCATGGGAGGACGATGGGCAAAACCAGGGCGAGATCGAGTCTTGAGCAAGCTGGGAGGGGGAAGCCGCAGAGTCCTGGGTTGTTGGAAAAGAAGGCTCTGTTCAGCAGGGCGGGTTGTAAGCCGTCAGGAAGCGGCCCCGAGAGCCGATTGCTTGAAATGTCCAGGACGGTCAAGCTGGACATCTGAGTCACTCCAGCTGGAAGGCCACCGCCTATGTTGTTGGAGGAGAGATTCAGCACCCGCAAGGACGGAAGGAGTTTGCTGTTGAAAAACCCGGAAGGCATAAGGCCATACAAGTTGGTGCGGCTAAGATCCAAAACTTCCAGCCGATCGAAGTTCCTGGCGAATCCTGTGCTGGGCAAGCTTCCACGCATCTTGTAGTTGCGTGCAAGCCGGAGTTCCCGCAAGCCCATCAAATTCTCGAGCATCGTCTGAATGAAACTAGACCGCCGATCTCCCAGCTGAGGTGCCACAAAATCGTTGTGACTCAGGTCGAGGACTTCCAGATTACGACCTGCGTCAAGCAGGGTCCTCAAGTTGATCTCGCCAGAGAAGCGATTCCCGTCCAGCCTCAGTTCTCTTGCCACAGCACAATTCCCCATGTCAAGGAGCGCGTTCTGGATGTCTCCTGAGAGGAAGTTGTTCCCAAGCCAGAGAATCGATGCGGAGATGGGAGGCATGCTGCCCTCCAGCCGGTTGTAGCTCAGATCCAGAACATCAAATCTTATCTTCGAGGGCCCAGGAGGCGGCAGGGGTATGGGGCCGACGAGGAGATTGTGTGACAGATTCAAGGTCCTCTTCACCGCAACCACAGCCGCTGGCGGCTCACCCGGTCCCGAATCCGATTGCGCCCTACACACATTGAGATCACGACCCCAGCTTAAGATATCGGATGGAATGCTCCCTCCAAGCTTGTTTCTGGACAGGTCGATGAAGGTGGTGTTGGTGTTCGGAATCCCGTCAGGAATGTGGTCCTCGACAAGGTTGGAGGACAAGTCGAGGTACAGCAGATTTGGCAAGCGAACAAAACTCAGCAGGATCCTTCTTTCCAGCTTGTTGCCTGAAATGATCACCCGCCTGAGACTTGCAGGGAAGTGATCATGAGGATCTTCCGTCTCGAAACCCGTCAGCCGATTCTGTGACAGGTACAGATCTTGCAACTTTGGCACCAGCTCCTGCAAAGACGGAAGACATCCAGTCAGCCCGTTGCTGGACAGATTAAGCGTGAGCAGATTGGTGAGGTTGCGCAGATTCGGGAAGGTTCCAGTGAAGTTGTTGCTGGAAAGGTCCAGGCCACGCAGGGCGGGAAGATTGGTCACGTCTGGTATCTGACCGCTGAGCTGATTGTGAGACAAGGAGATGAACTGCAGATCGGTCAATCCGTCCAGGTTTGGCATTGTCCCATTGAAGCGATTCCGCTCCAGCGAGAGGTGGCGCAGACTTGAAAGTTTGTTGATGGTGGCGGGGATCTGTCCCGAGAACTTGTTGTTGGACAAGTCGAGCCGGGTGAGGCCCTTGAAGCCCTTCACCTCCAGCTGGAAGCTCCCCTCCAGCTGATTGGAGGACAAGTCCAGCTCCTTCAGGCTTGGCAGCGCAGCGTTTAACATCTGCAGTGCGTCCCCCCCCAAGTCCAGGTATCCGCTCAGTCCCCATCCAGAGAAATCCAGCCTCTCCACACTCAAGTTGGCGTTGCATATAACTCCAAACCAGGCGCAGGGAGTGTCGTCACTGGTATCCCAGATCTCATAATTCGCTGTCGGTGTGTCGATTCTTTCTGCCTTCGCGAAATTCGAGAGGACAAGTCCCTCCAGCGACAGTGCTAGAGTATGTGGACAATGCAGGATTAGGCAGGTCTGGAGCAAGCATAGGGCCAATGTAACTGCACTCTGAGGTAGAATGGCAATTGAGGAGCTCATTTTCTGCAGGCCTGGGTCACGCCGCTGCGGCTCCTGCGATTTGCCAAGAAGAATTATATTTGCACTAGTCGAACTTCGATGAGGTGCATGAAATTGGATCCATCCAGCAGCAGGATTGCTCATTGCTATCGTTTGGAGTTATATTCTATCCTGCTAACGTTGAATAGTATCCCCCAAAAATGCAGGTATCTGCATCTCGGAAAGGTCTTGAGACACAAAAACATTCCGCATTTGTCAAGCTTGGCCGTCCTTGAATGCATCAGCCGTATCCCTCTGGACATTGCACAATGCACGCTGCACATGACAAGGATTACATATCGAATATTTGGTGAACAATTTTTATAGCGATTCTGGGATCTTTATGGAGAGGAAAATCAGTACCTACAGCGCTAAGTTCCACACGGGGCGAGGGCAGGCGGCAAGCGAACCAAGCCCGAGACACCTAACCAAGGCTAGGTCAATATTTGGTGAACAATCCTCAGGAGGGTTTTGTACCTACTATTAATTAACCAATTAAGCTGTGCTGTCGGATGCCGAGCTATGCCTTGCAGTTGACGGAAAAATTCAATGACGCCCTTCTCTCAACGCCATCGGCAAACTTCATCAAAGTGGGAAAGCGGCATATTTCTGGATGCATCAGGTACTGCTTATCCAGCATGCATACGACAGCGATGCCCCAGATTGCGGAGTCTCTTGAAGAAATTTGCGGCCCTAATCCCAGCGCCTTGTTCCACATGCGCAACAATACATTACTAGACTTCCACTTTCAGGCTTACCGAACCTCATGCGTTCACGCTGCCACTCAGGTCACCAGCCTTCTTCAAAATGCTAATACGGCCAACAGCACTGAATAGTCTACTGCCCACACGTCGTCAAGGTGTGTCAGGAAGCTAGGGCAAGCTCATTCTGAGAAAGGTAGTCCGCTGAGACGCTTGGTGTGTAGACAGTAGGGTACGAGACCCGATTCGGGACAATATCGATTCGGGTGGCGGTGTAATGGGATACGTGAAAGGCATTTCAGTGAAACGTTGCGTTTCTAACCTATTTTCTAGGTCTTGGCCTTGATGAGATGTAGTCGGTTATAGGTAGTAGATATGGATTCTCCATAAACATTGTACTCAGAATCCGTGGTCTCATGAGATAAGCTTTTCGAGCTACAAGCTTATAAACTAGGATGGCAGCAGATAAATAGTCCCTGATGACCAATCCAGTGTATAACTACTTGGCGGTCAGGCAAAGGGAAATATCCATCAAGCAAGATCAACGTTGAGCACAATTGCCAGGCAACGTTGGGCAGAATTGCCAGGCAACGTTGAGCATAATTGCCAGATTTCGGGATGCATCAGAGACTCCACATCCAGCATCCATACGACAGGGATGGTCTACATTGCGGAGTCGCTGGAAGAGACTCAGACCCCAGTCCCAGTTTACCAGCCGTGGAACAACACATCACACACCCACTTTCAGGCTTACCAAACTCCATGCACTCATGCTACCACTCATGACATCTTGCTTCATACAAGGCCTACTGAACCACAGAAACATCATGAGAACTAGATTGTACCTTGCTTATGAGGAAGGTACCCACCATCTTCCTACCGTTTTTGGTTCTCCGACCATCAGAACTTGTTGGACATGACGAGAGTGTTTCTGCCTCGACAAGTTGGGAGGCTTCGTCCGTCAAACGCAGTTGAACGGCAGCCTTCTCCACACACCTGTGGCAACCTTAATAAATAGGATCCTTGTGTGTTCTTACACAGACCCCTTCAGGGGCCGAGAATCTTTAAAGGCAGGTCTTTCTCTATGTACAAACAATAATCAGCACCTGCCAGTGGACAGTTCCCCAGAATTTCTAGAACTTTTCAGAGATTCCCTTCATCTCTGCAAAATCTACACTGCACCATCTCTCTGCTACAGGGCTATTGGATCCGTTCCTAGAACGGTCGCAGTATAGAACATGCATTATACTGTACATTTGTATGTCCATGCGGCATCCGTGATTGGTTGATGTATATACTATCCTACTGCCTACCTCCTCTTGCCGCCCTTTCGACCCTTCCCTTTCTTGCCTTGTCTCTGCTGAGACTGCGTGACTGCTGGCCCTTGGCCCCCCTCCTTCCCTTTGAGTTTCCCCTTCTGGCCTTGCTGAGTGCATTCCCAGGCCACGTCATCGTTTTCCTGCTTCTGGGTGAGGTCACTTTCGGGCACGTCCGCTTCTTCAGCTTCATCACATGCCGGCTTGTCTTCAACAGCTGGCGTAGCAGGCGGAGGAGGTGCCTTGCGAGAAAGAACCTCCGCAAGGCAGTCCAGCTTCCCGTCCTCCAGGCCGCTGGACATGCCCTGAAGAAGCCAGACGTGCTTACTCTGGCCTTTGTCGAAGGTGGTGCCATTCAAGCTGAATTTCAACTTTCCAGAACCATCATCCTGCAGAAAGACAGTCGTGATGTCACCAATCTCGGTCACCGACTCCGGGAGTTTGGTATTGCACGTTGTGAGGACGATAACTGGGTTTCCGGCGGCTGCCATGGCCCTGACAAACGCTCTCCCGAGCAGCCTGCGAGTAACATAGCGCATTGAAAAAACCTGATACAATCCCCTCTGGACTGGCACAGGCAGTTCCCACAGGTAGTGCTTTCGCTGGAACAGCATTCGCAGCTGCTGTAACCTCTCTCCAGGATGTGGCATATTGAGTAGAAGCATGATCAAGGCCACCAAAAGTCGGAAGCCATTGCGCCCTATTTCCAGCAATCCCACAATGGAGTCCGCAATATTTTCCACATAGTCCGACAGTGCCCCATGATCATGTTCGCGTTCCGCTCGGGCAGCTTCACAATAGAATGGCTCCTGGTTTAAGCCAGACATACTGGAAAAAGCCAGTCTCATGGGAATAACGAGCCCACGGAGGTGCGTCTGGAGTGAACAAAGTGCCACGGCATGTCTCTCAAGCCATGACAACATGCTACTGTCTCCAGGACCTTTACCTTCAAAGGAGACATGCAATTTTTCCAGGAGGGGACTCTCAGAAATAAGTCGCTGTGCCAGTTGATTGCACACAGCCGGGGTCTCATCCACAGTCCCGAAAAGGCTCCATGCTTTCAGGACGTCCAGCACAACTCCCTGTTTGGCCTCTCTAATCTCCAGAAGGCATTGCCGGCTGATGAAAGGAAGCAAAGCGTGGAGGTCGGCAACCACAGAAGTTTTGGCGAGGAAGTGTAGAACCGCGACAACAGACCCGTTTCGCGGGGCTCTATATCCTGCATAATCTCTGAGAATGTTGTACACTTCCCTTTCGAAGAACATGGGCCCACGTCGAGACGACGGGTTTCGAAATCCCAAGGTGACTGTGTCTCGAATCGAACCGATCTCGACCATCTCTGTAGTCAGCTCCAGCTGGAGCTCTTTGTCACCACCCCGTGCCATTTGGTGATATAACCTCTCCATCTTGCCCAGGATCTTTTCGCCAGAAAGGAAGATCTCTTCCCTCCAGTACTCCAAGGCTCTGCTTGCCAAGTCTTTCTGGGTTATTTTCTGCCTTGATTGGCATTGGCCCTGGAGCCAGCTTGCTTTGGGATATTCCAAGTTAAACCCCCCGCCAGCTTGTTGTCTCACACCCAAAAGTTCAAAACAAGCTTTCAGGAAAGAATCGTCAGACACCCTGGTGCTTACCTCACCCAGCGCAAAACGCTCGAGACTCCGCAGGACATTCCTGACGCAGTCGGTCCACAGCACCCATAACTTCTTGCAGAGTACTACAATTGCAGCATCCTCCACAAGGGCTTCGTACTGGCTGAGGGCTGGTAAATTCCATTCATTTCTGACCTTGGCAGTGATACATCCTGGGTCTCCTATCTTGACGTTCAAAAGATGCCAAAGCACATTTTGGCCTGCCAGAATCTCCAGCCTCCGAGACTGCAAGCCCCGAACCTCATTCCAAGTGGCTAACAAGGCTCCCACATCTGCACTGGTGTCTCGCCATGCTTTCATGATAGCTAGTTCGAGTTTAGAGGCCTGTGGTATCTGTGGCTGCGTCTCAAAGAGCTCCTCTACTCTCGTCACATGCGCTAGCTCTTTACCGTTGCCACCTCCCCAGAACCATTCAAGTTGTGCAAGGCGTAGCAACTTGTCAATTGCCTTCTGAGCATCGCCTGCTTTCAGTGAAAGCGTTGCAGAGTGCTCCCAAGCTCCAATCTGCTCCGCAATGCTCTCAGCCTCTCTAAAGTTCCCAGCAGCCTCCTCTAATGCCAACAACTCTTGCGGGTGCTTCTCACGCAGGAATGTTCGCTGCAGGTGTATGGTTGGAAACCTGTTCACAAATTTCATCATCTCCTGCAGCTTCTCTTGTTTCTGAAAGTGAGCTGCGCACTTTTCCAGATAAGCAAAAACGTCGGGCTCAGGACAAGAACCGCTTCCTTGCAAAGTTTTGTCACCGCAGAGCTGTTTCCATTCATCTATGTAGGATAGACCGACATCAAAAAGCTTTCCTTGCCAGCACGTCTCCAGGCATTTCACGAAGCATTCCCCTTTCTGATAGACATTGACAGCATCAGACCAGTGACTCCCTCGAACGTAGAAATCGCCCGCCTCTTCATATCGATGATTTTGCTCAAGGATGTCACCTGCTCAATGAACAAAAAAGTGTTAGAGAAAGAAAACATTCGATCACAATTGCTTGTGATATACATCATCATTTTGTTCGTAGGACGGTGCTGACCTCCTTTCTTATGATCTCCTAAACACTTGCAGCACATAACAGCCTTGTTAATCTTTTCAATAGCAAGATAGATATCTCTAGCTGCTCGGAGGTGCTGCTTCACAGCTTGGGGCTTTTGTCCGGGTCTGCCTGCTGCCCGTACGAGGTCCTCAGCCTCTGCAAACAGTGCATATTCGGAGTTCCCTGCTTTTTGAAAGCACATCTTTGCCTCTAAGAAATTATGAGCTTCGAGCATCTGCAATACTCACATTTCAGTTTTCGAAGTTTCCATACCAGCACAACAAACTCAGATAGTGACATGCAGGCATGCATACCACTAAAATTGACTCCAGGGTTCTAGAAAAAACGACACACTACCTTCATCCCTGTTGTTCTCCAGTCATCAACGGTACTCTTGCGTTTCAGTTGTTCTCTTACTGAATCATCGAGTTTCTGCACCTGGACAAGATCTGTTGACGTCCAGCAGTCCAAGAGGGGCCGGTGAGCATTTGCATTACCATCATACAAAAACAGCCGCTGCCGGGCCCGTGTGATTGCCACATACAACTGTTTGAGCTCACTACACAGCACGTTGTGTTTGTGCGGCTGGAATTTACTGCAATTGACGGGGAGTTTCCCTCCCGAATCCAAATCCATTTCGTTCTGCATCTCATACAGAACTCTCCACGTTCTGTCCAACCCCGAGTCTGCAAAGAAGTTGTACAAAAGTACATCCTGCAAATGCATCCCGGCTTGTGGTTGGTCAAAGTCAGGAGATCCATGAATACGTGGCAGTTCTAAATTAGGAGAAGGGTTACCTGAAATTCAAGGCCTTTGCATTCTTCTACAGTCAGAACTAGACAAGTCGTGTGCTTTGCTTCCAGACTTCTCAATATAGCTTTCTTCCGGTGCTCGTGTCGAACCACTATAGCTTGCTCCGCTCCGAACTCACAACCACCTCCACCCATTTCTCCACGGTCAAACAGAGCCGCAATCAGGTCATCGTCCTCCTCAATTTGAAGAAACAGAGGACTGTCCCCATGCAGAAGACTCGTCTCCGGCTGCAGCTTGTCGATAGCATATGGGAAGAAGTGGTAAAGATGCTGCACAACACTGTTGGCAAGCTTCAATATTCCTGAGTGTGTACGAAAATTTTGAGTCAGCAAGAACATATCGGGAACCGCTAAAGATTTGCTCTTGAGGGCGGCCGGTTTACGTCCACTACTCTCCTCCTGTGCAGCATCTTCCGCCTCTCTGTTTCTCTGCAGAAATTCCACATAGTACAGCTTGCGCACGTCTTCAAAACGAAATCCTACACCTTTCGCGATGGTTTGGGCAGTGTCGCCCGCGAACATAAAACCGTCCTGGAGGTTGGGGCAGACATACTTGAGCAGCGCTATCTGCGCCTGGGTCAGATCTTGGACTTCATCAACGTATACATACTGAAGCTTTTGGCCCTGCAATGCCCTGTCCTCCAGTTCTGAATGCAAATGCATGACGAAGTCTGCCAAGTCATAATCATTGTAGTGGCTCTTGAGTTTCTCATACTGTGAGAACAGTTTGTAGATCATTTCACGGTCATCTTCCCCAAACATGGATGACTTGTTGTCCGCCAAAGCAACATAGTCGGATCTCTCCATGCATCTCCTTGGAGACCTGAGGGCCGCCAAGCTGCCTTTTATAGCTGACATGAACTCCGTAAACACAAGGGACGCATCAAATCCTTTTGTGAGTTCAGCGTTAAAACGCCTCCAGTAGACAGAGCAGAACCGGGTGAAATCCACCTCCACTCTGAGCGTCTTCTTTCGAGGCGCTTGTTCATCCTCGATGACGGAGTCTCCTGCATTTTCTGCATTCAGCAGGGCCGTCGCCACCATGTTATCTGCAGTGCTCACCCTCCAGGCACGTTCTTCAGGGGTGAAGAAGGCAGTCGCAACACTCCCCTCTATCATATTCAGTAGTTTGCTAAATGTGATAACCAGAGGGTAACAGTCGGACGGTATATCACGAAATGAATTAGGAACAGACCCCAACATACTCTCCTCATCCTCATCGTGAAGTTTGGGATAAGATTCTGTAGATTCCTGCATGGATCCTGCAGAATTCACTGCTTCCAAACTCCTGACAATAACATTACAATTCACTCGTGAGAACGATGCAGCATGCAATAATGAAGCGGGCGGCAGAGAAGCTACATACCGCTGGGTGTTGGTGATGTGGTGCTTGATTGCTGCACACAGCTTCGGACTTCTTGTCAATAGAACTTGTCTTAATGTTGTTACCTTGCTGCGGCCGGCTACTTTCTGGTCAGAAGCTTCCTCATCAACTCCATTGTTCACCAACTGAAAAAGCTGGTCCCTCTCCATGATCTTCCTTGTGAGTACCGTGGTCTTCCCTGTCCCTGACCTACCAAGGATGAAGCTGCTTCCTTCAAACTGAACAATCCTCTCTTCATCATCGTTCACCTCAAAGGGTAGCTCCAAACTCGATCCATCAGCTGCTGTTATAAGCCGATGAGCTACCCTCGAACTCACAGCATAGAACTTCATCACCAGGATACTATCATCCACGGAAGCCTTCTCCAGCACCGGCTCCACGAGCTCAGAATTATTTCTCTGCAGGGGCTTCTGGCTTTCCAAAGTCTTGAATCGCACAAATTTGGGATCATGCGCCCACTTCATCGGAAAAACGATGCCTCTCCTGATTCAACGGAGAGGTGCTCAGTCAGATCATTAAACTCTATCCTGAAACAATCAAGACGCCTGCTGTGCCCGCATGAATCAGAAAAGGAAGAGCTGGAATTCTGACGTACCTCGGGGGCTCCCTTAGTGTGCACATTTTCACATAATCTTCTGTATATGTCAAAAAAGCTTTGTCCAGTCTATCTAATAGAGAATGAACCTTTCCCAAATCTACGGCGTCCCACACCTTCAGAATCTGCTTCACTTCTGAACCAATTTTCAGGTCCACACTCCAAACCAGAAAGAATTTGCCCACTGGCCGGACTTGTGCTATTCTTGCATGAGGACCGCTGAACTCCCGGCGATACGTCCACTTGATTTCATGTCGTCCCTCGGCCAATCTCAGGATTGCGCCGAGCAGACATTGTCGAGTGTGCTTTGACTTCAAGTTTGAAATCGTCCTACTGAGCTCGATGCTGGACAACACCTGCACAAACGTTGAAGGACACCAAGATTACGCGTATTCTAGGACAGCTGATGGCGGGTGATCGTTGCGTCCGTGATGGTACCTGCCACGCCGTGTTGTTGAACAGACAAGATTTTGGATTCAGCAAGTCCTCCAGTCTACACAGCTCACTCATGGCCCTTCGAATCACCTTGACCATACCCTGGTCGGGCTTGACAAGGCAATTCCTTTGCTTGCAGTCTTCAATTAACGAGCTCCACAGGTCGTCGGAAGACAGAGTCTGTGCATTGCCCACAATCCAGAGGCAGTACCTGGGACACAGGAAATGCAGTCCAGGAAGGAATCTTCCATCAGTGCGTATCTTGGATTCGATTTTGGTTAAAGTCCCCACGTGAGGCTTACGAACCTGGCTCGGGTTATTGCAACGTTGAGTCGCTCTGGAGCTGAAAGGAAGCCAATGTTTCTTGAGGAATTCGATCGAACTGCAGAGAAAATGATGACATCTTTCTCCCTGCCTTGGAAGCCGTCAACTGATCGCACTTCAGCGGTGACGTTGGAAAAGAGTCTGTCATCCCCATCAAGACGTCGGGCTAACGCCTCTACTTGTCCTCGATATGGAGCTATTACTCCAACCGACAGGAAAATATCCTTCGCTGCACAAACTGATGAGCACAACGGATCACTCAGTCAACGTTGATTGGTTTGAAAGATGGTGAAACCGCACCGAGAGCACGCACATGAAACATTGCTTCTTGTGAGCAAGATTTCAGAAACAGGGCAGCCAGCACCAATGACTATACTCACCTTGGTTGAGCTTGTCAATCAAGTGCATCACAATCGCTACTTCTACCGAATTGGTGTAAGAGCGTTGTCCAAACTCCATTTCCTCTGTCCCATCTGAAACATCCAGAAAGCTGTACGTTTTCATGAATGTGTCTTGAATCGGCTTGATTGAATACGCTTCTGACAAAACATTGGGACCATTCTTGACATCTCCTGCGTAAAATTTCTCATGAGGGAAAAGACTGATGTCTGGATGCATCCGATACTGCACATTCAGCATTTGGCAGGGACGCTTTAGCTCGTGGAGTCTTGTGAAGAGGCTGCGATCGTATCCCCACTTCTTCGCCACCTGAGATTACCAACATCTACTTTCAGGCTTCCTCGAAAGTTAATGGAGCGGACCCATGAAGTTGGCCCAAGCACGTGTGCAAGGTTGCTTATCAAGGAAAGTTACCTGACTGAGAACCGTGGGTGCCAACTGTTTATGGTCCCCGACCAGCAAAACTTGTTGCAATTTGGGGGAATTCATCACCACCAACGTTTCTGCCTCCACAAGTTGGGAGGCTTCATCAATAATCACACAGTCGAAGGTGCCAGAACTCTGCACACAGTTTTTGCCACCTGTCGAAACCGTACTGAACAGGATCTTGGAGTTTCGCATACAAAGATTTTCAAGAAGGCCTGCAGAGGGGACATTTCCTGGAACCATACCACAACCGTCCACTCCACAGGAGCCCAGAATCTGAAGAAGATCATTTTTCACTTTCACAAAATCCTCAAAATTCAGCAACTTCATATCAAGTATCCCTGATACACGACCAAGTTTGGCGGGTGTAGGGGACAGCAATATACTTATTTCTTCATCAGAAAAATCCTGCGTATTGAAATACGCAACCACATACTCTGTGAGGAGTGAAGCTTGATAAAACCTCTCCCTTGTTTCAGAGGTAAGAAAGACGCTTGGCACGTCTTGGATTAGAGTATGAGACTGGCGGATCACAGACGAACTGAGGACCTTCAAATTTTTCCTCACGAAATTGACTAATGACAGTGGCTCCTCACCGTCGTCACGGGTGTATTGGGTATACCTCTCGAATTCTGATAACGCACATTTCAGGAAGTTCCTGAGAGCCTCGGCACATTTCTTATAGCCAGTGATACAAGACAAGGCCTCCAACAATCTGCTCACCCTGCGGGGCAGATAAATCCTTTCCAGCACTTCATGGGTCTCGAGGTCTATTCCCTCTTCGCTCCCAACAAGTACTACGTCTCCCAAATTCAACACCCTGCTTCCTTCGCCACGAACCACCACACGTGGAAAACAGGCACCAAACTGTACTTGCTTCTGCTCACGGACCAACATCTGTGAAACAAACCTGGAAGCAACCTCACAAATGGCTGTGTTGGTTGGTGCAGACATGTGGACTCTGTAACTCATGCTGCCAAGTATAGACAATAAAGAGACCAGCATGGAAGTCTTTCCCGTCCCTGGTGGTCCTTGTATGAGTCTTACTCGAGGTGCAACTCTGTTCACAAGTCCAGACACCGCATGTATAACGGCTTCCACTTGGGACTGATTCATGGATCTGACATCTTCACAGTAGGTTCTCACTGGCAGCTCTACTTCATCAAACGCCATACGTTGGCAACTTGGAACCTGTGTACATAACAAAGACCAGGCCAGCTTTTAGAAACCCATCCCCGCTCATGATCAGGTTGTCTGAAAACAAACAGTGCAGCAGGGCTCATGATCAGACATTTGTGCAAACGATTCTCATGATCAGACATTTCTCTAAAGCGTCTGTTGGGCATACCCAGCAGTCCAACTCCGCCCGGATAACCTCTTGCAGTACTGGTCCTGCACCTTCTTGAGGTGTAGGATCCTCATACAGAGACGCCAAAGTGTCCCAAATCCTCAACTTGGTAGCTAAGTTGGTGATGTGAAGAACAGTCCATGTTGCCTTGTCGTCCAGAAGAGCAACAGACTCGGGACTATAATCTGGTGCATGGACATGAGCACTGAACCTCAAGTTATCGTTAGAGCCCTCAGCCTCGAAGTTCTGCCTCAGAGAACCAAACATGTAGGTCGCCCTGTTAAGGTCGTGGAGACCCTCAGGCCATACTGTTGAGAACAGAACCAGATCCTTGGTCCTGGGCTGGTAAGTCCCTTCTGGGACCGTCAGCTCGAAGGTCTTGAACTTAGCCCCACCACGCAAACCTTTGAGTTGTCGCGCCGAGACCTGGAAACGAGGGGCAGCTCCTATATCCTCCAGCTGCTGTTCAACGCTGGCTCTTGTCTCCTCCAGCAAAGCCCACTTAAAGCCCTTCAGATACCGCTCCAGAGACTCGAACGTCAGCCCAATTGGCTTTGCCTGTCCCCCGCACAGTGCACCCAAAATCCCACACTCAGTCCCGGCGACCGCATGATCAGACTCGTTCCTCTCCCTCACAAAACAACAATCACTTCACAGTGCAACAATGACCGCAACAAGGCAATTGCGTGCAAATTTACCCAATGTGCACACTACCTTGTTCTCGTACATCTTCGTGCTCTGCACGTTGTCCAGACACCAGGTCAGGACTTCGTTCACCATCGGCGTTGGGTGATACTTCTCGTCTCGCTCCGACTTCCCGGAAATGGACACGCTCTTCCCCGAGCCTTGCGAGTCCCACTTTCGGAAAAACTCCTTCTCGCGGTCATCCAAGGCGACCACTTGTACCGGAATTGGCTTCCCAAGCTCCTTGAAAACCCAAAGCCTCCTATTGTCCAGGCTGTAGGGGACGCCATCGCGCATCACCACTCGAATCGGTGGCACATCCGTGACAGCCAAGTCACCACTCCGGAGCTGCTTCAGCATGCCCTCCAACGTCCCTCCCCCATCGTGGTGCTTCACGGCAGCCGAGTAGGAGGCGCAAGCGGCCGGCGCCCTCCTCTTGGAGAAGACCGGCGAGATTGAGGACTGCGTGTACCGGATATCCCCCGGCTCCATCAGCTGAGTCGGAATCACATTTCCCTCAGAACTTGCAGCTTCGTCCCCATCCATTCTGGCTTCGCCGGCAGCTGGGCGCGCACGCACAACTGAACAAAACAGAAGGCGTATGGAGAGAATCGAGGAGGATGAGCTGAGGGAGCGTAACAAGAGCTTGAGAAGTTGAGAAGAGTTGTGAAATGTTTCCCGCGTCTTTGAGCGTATAACGGCAGCCGGAGCGTACTGGCCCGCCGCCGGAGCGTAATGGCCCGCCGCCGGAGCGTAATGGCTTACTCCTACCACCTATGTGCTTGTACTGAACATGCATCAGCCGCTGCTAATGTGTGTTAACTTCGTCTTGACAGTAGGTGAGCTCTAAACGGGTGCCTTAATTGCAATTGGCGTGCTCTCATGGCATGGACTTCACTGGGTAGGTAAGAACAGCGAACTGCAGTGACGGTGCGGCGCGGGCCATGTTCGATTAGTATGTGCTCGAAGCGCCAAGACTGGTTGCGGTCTAGAGCTCTCGGAGCGGCATGAGCGTGGCTACGGGCCTCTCTGTCCATGGGAGTCGCAATCAGTCCCGCATCCTGCTGGAGCTTTTTGGCCTCCCCTCCATCGCCACGGCGAGAGCGAACGCGCATGGAAGAACCATGCCCTTCTTCTTCCCTCTGGCCTGCTGGCCTTGATGCGTGCATTCCGATCCGCGGCTACGGCTTAGTTTTCCTGCTTCTGGCTGAGCTCCCTTTCGGGCACGTCCGCTGCCTCAGCTTTACCACGTGCCGGCTCGTGTTCAACGACCGGCGTGGCTGGAGGTTCCTTGCGGGGAAGGACCGCCACCAGGCCTTCCTTTCTGAGACCTTCTTGAAAGGAAGATTTCAGAAACAGCGTAGCCATCACCGATGACTATACTCACATTTGTGAAGCTCATGGATCAATTAAGTGACTCACAATTGCTACTTCTACCGAGTCGATGTGAGAGCGTTGTCTGAAGTCCTTCTTCTCTGTTCCATCTGAAATGTCCAGAAGGCGGTATGTTTTCATGGATGTGTCCTGTATCAGCTTGCTCGAATATTTTTCCGACAAAACATTGGCACCATTCTCGACATCTACTGCATAAAACGCCTTATTAGTGATGTCTGGATGCATCCGACACTGCGCATCCACCATTTGGCAGGGATGCTTTAGCTCGTGGAGTCTGGCGAGGAGACTGCGGACGTATTCGCACTTCTTCGCCACCTATGTAACAGCAAGATCAGCTCCTGGATTGGGCTTCCTGGAAATGTCCAGGGCGGTTCTCAGGGAAAGTTACCTGACTGAGAACCGTGGGTGCCGACTGCTTATGGTCCGCGACCAGCAAAACTTGTCGCAGTTGGGGGGACTTTATTATCACAAGCATTTCTGCCTCCACAAGTTGGGAGGCTTCATCAATCAACACACGGTCGAAGGTGCCAGAGCGCTGTACAATTTCGCGGCCACCCGAGGCAACTGTACTAAAGACGATCTAGGAGTTTCGGACACAATGATGTTCACGGTGGCCTGCAGAGGGGACACTTCCTGCAAGCATACCACAACCTGCCTCTCCACAGGAACCAAGAATTAGAGAATCACTTTTCACCTTATCGAGTACCCATGATACAGGACTACGTTCCGCGGGTGTAGGGGACAACGTCTGCATCAGAAATATCCTGCTTATTGAAATACGCAACAACCTGCTTTGTGAGAAGTGAAGCTTGATCTACGCTCTGCCTTGTTTCAGAGGTAAGAAAGACGCTAGGCATGTCCAGGAATAGAGTATGACCATGGCGGATCACAGACGAACTGAGGTCCTTCAAATTCTTCCTGACGAGAGTGACTAATAATTGTGGCTCCTCGCCGTTGTCAGGGGGCGGTGAGGATTGTCTGTGCCTCTCGTATTCTTCTAACGCACATTCCAGCAAGTTGCTGAGAGCCTCACCACACTTCTTGTGGCCCGAGAAAGCGTCCACCAATCTGCTCACCCTGCGGGGTAGAAAAATCCTCTCCAGCACTGCATAGGTCTCGGGTTTATTCCCTCTTCGGTCCTAACAAGTACTGCGTCTCCTAGGTTCAACACCCTGCTTCCTTTGCCACGAATCACTACATGTGGAAAACAGGCACCAAACTATTTATCCCTCTGCTCAAGAACCAACATCTGTGACACAAACCTGAAAGCAACCTCACAAATGGCCGTGTTGGTTGGTGCAGCCAAGTGGACTCTGTAACTCATGCTGCCAAGTGTAGACAATGAAGAGACCGGAAGGGAAGTCTTCCCCGTTGCTGGTGGTCCTGGACTCGGGTGCAACTCAGCTCACAAGTCCAGACACTGCATGTATACCTGCTTCCACTTGGGACTGATTCATGGATCTGACATCTTCACAGTAGGCTCTCACAGGCAGCTCTACTTCATCAAACGCCATAGGTTGGCAACTGGGGACATGTCTACAAAACATAGAACCAAGCCAGCTTTGACAAAACCATCCGCTCAAACTGTCTGAAAACCAACAGTGCAACAATGCTCATGATCAGACATTTCTCCCAGACAGCTGTTGAGCATATCAAGCAGTACAACTCCGGCTGGAGAATCTCTTGCAGTACTAGTCCTGCAAGTCCTCGTAATCTAGAATCCTTACACAGCGACGCCAGAGTGTCCCAAATCTCTCAACTTGGTACCTAAGTTGCTGATGAGGAGAACAGTCCATGGTGCATTGTCGTCCTGAAGAGCAGCTCGGTACTATGATCTGGTGCATGCACAAGAGTGCTGCACCGCAAGTTACAGCCTCCAGCGTTGACCACCCTCTTAATATAGCCAAACATGTAGGTCGCCCTGTTAAGCTCATGGAGACTTTCTGTTGAGAACAGAACCAGATCATTGGTCCTGGGGTGGTAAGCCCCTTCTGAGACCTTCAGCTCGAAAGTCTGGAACCAACCCACACCTTACAAATGTCTGAGCTCTCGCGCCGAGAACTGGAAACGAGGCGCGGCTTCTACACCCTCCAGCTCCTGTTCAATGGTGCCTCTGGTCTCCTCCAGCAAAGGCCATTTAAAGGCCCTCACATATCGCACCACGGACTCGGAAGTCAGCCCAATGCGCTTCGCCTGTTCCGGGCACAGTGCACACCAAATCCAACACTCAGTCATTGAGACCGCATGGTCAGGCTCGTTCCTCTCCCTCACACAAAACAACAATTGCCCCAATGCAACAATGCAGTTGCGTGCAAATTTACCCTACCTAATCCAATGTGCATACTACCTGGCCCTGTACAGCTTCTTGCTCTGCACGCACTCCAGACACCAGCTCAGGACACCGTAGACGTTTGATGCAACTTCTCCTTCCGCTCCGACTCGCTGTAGAAGGACACGCTTTTCCCCGAGCTTGGGGAGTCCCACTTTCGGTAAAACTCCTTCCCACAGTCATCCAAGGAGACCACCTTCACCGGACGGAATTGGCTCCCGAGCTCCTTGAAAACCCCAAGCTTCCTATTTCTGTAGGGGATGCCATGATGCATCACCACTCAAATCGGTGGCACCTCCGTCACAGCCAGGTCACCAAGCCGGAGCCGCTCCAGCAAATCCACCAACTTCATTTCCCCATCGTGGTGCTCGACGGCAGCCGAGTTGGAGGAGCAGGTGGATGCCTCCCTCTTCTTGGAGAAGACCGGCAAAATTCAGGACTGCGTGTGTAGGATTTCCCCCGGCTGCATCAACTGAGTGGGAATCACATCCCCCTCGGAACAAGCAGCGTCGTCCACATCCATTCCAGCTTGGCCTGGGCAGCTGGGCGCGCAGAATGGAGCAGGCGCAGTGAACTCGCAATCGGAAATCTATCAAATCAGAATTCGGACGGAGAGAATCGAGAAGGAGGAGGTGAGGGAGCATGGGAAGAACTGGAGAGTCGAGACAAGCCTGTGAGACGTCTCCCGCGCCTTTGAGCGTATTACGGCATAAAATGGCTGTACTCCTATCACAAGGGTACTTTGTTCAGAAAATGCATCAGCCATCAGCCACTGCCACTGTGTGTACAACCTTGGTAATGGCAGTAAGTAATGCGTTAGTTGGACAGTTGCACATGGCAAGGAGGTCACTGGGTAACAGTGAACTGCACCGACAGTGCGGCGTGCCATGGGATCGATATGGGCTATGTGGAGATAGAACATCTCTAACCCACAAAGATAAACTAGGGTTAATTAGAAGTGTCGTTTCGATAACTTGATAAGTGAACAATTCTGTTATTCTTTGTAATGAATGCAAGAGTCAAGTCTCGAGTTTGTCTCGCTTCTTCTTTTCACTTGGTATCAGAGCAGGCGTCTGAATGCATTGAGTGCACGCTTGTGATTGCAATGCTTAGCGTGTGTAGATGCTAATGATGCTGATGTCGCGCGTCGTCGCGTTGCTTGTTACTTCACATTTTTTTAAAAATGCCAGGAAGAAGGAACAACTGCGCACGGTGCGTGGCCCCTCCCGTCAAGCGGGTTAGGGAGCAATTCTACAGTAATCCTTTGGGGAACTGGACGCCTCCACGGCGCGATCAGGGCAGGGCAAACACCCATCTAAATTGGGCACCCTTGCCACGTGATCTCAAGGGGATAAATTTCAACGCGAGAAGGCAATTCTCACGTTGGGAAAATCCTAATCTTGACAGAGACCAATCTGCAACACGAGGGCAAGAAAGGCCTACCGTTCCCATGCGATTGGATGCCCACCTCACTTCCAGGGTGATTGTTCAAGCTATCAATCAAACGAATGGCAGGATTGGCACACTAATCTCCATGATTGAAAGCCTTCAACAACCAAAGGAACAAACCCTAACTTTACGGAGGTACCAAACCCTCCACTGCTGAAGTCTCGAATCGTCGTCACCTTCAACCACGTGCCACTGCAGAGGAAGGTGCCTGTTGGTCAAAATGCAACACTGCGAGGAAGGTGTCTATTGGTCAAGCAATGGCTTCATGTGAAGCTTGGTAACCATCCGTGTTATTGGAAAAATCAAATCAAGGATGCCACGCATCTAGCGTGAAGTTGTCAGAGCTTTCGTGGAGGATCATAATCCCCACACCACTGTGCATCAACAAGTGTACAAGCACACTTGATCTTCCGCTGCAATGGCTTCTAATACATCCAACACAACTGGAGTCGATTATCGAGATCGATTCAATGGAACCAAGTATAACATTTGGACAATCCGGATGAAGTCTGTACTTGAGTTCAAAGAGGTATGGCAGTACGTGGATGGTTCCTTTCCTCGTCCCACACTAACTGCAGCCTCAGCCTCTACGGCCACAACCAGCACGGCAGCTGTCACCCAAGCTGATGTAGACCTATGGAACCGTGGAGATAGAACTACAAAGCATCTGATCATCAACGCTTTAGATGAAAGCATGATGGATCATGCTGCAGGATATGACACATCCAAAGAGATTTGGGATGGTCTGGCTAATCTCTACCAAGTTCGAACGCCATGACTTGTAGAAGCAAGGATGAATTTTCAGTCCTTGTGTTTGAAAGAAAAGGAGAGTGTTTCGTTACCTAGGAAAATTTAGGTACCTCAGTTCGACTCTCCCTCGGCTCTAAGATGATGACAGAGCCGGATGTCACACAACTGCCGCCGCCTCCCTCAAAGTTGGGAGAGTTTTGCTTCACAACAAAACGGGCCTCTACAGACAGCTTCGGCTGCTGTTGCAGCGGGTGGATCTTCAACACTCACAATTGCAGGTCTATGAGCTTCAATGCTGCAAGAGGAGACCAGGAGAAGACTGAGCGCAGCCTCATCTTCAACTGTGAATTCTGACAAAGTGCTCCTGGCTGAAAGGAAGCCCAAATGGAGTAAGAAGGGAGGGCAAGCTCGCTAGCGTAGCTACAACAAAGGTGATAAGAAGAAGAAGAAAAGGAGCATGCAATTGGTGTCTAATTGAAGGGCATTGGGAGCGTGATCGCCGTAAGAAAAGGCGGTGAACCACGCAGGAACAAGCCTCACGAAACACATGTTGCTGAATCGACAAGTAGGACTGTACCTTCAATCATGACAGTCTGCTTCCTTTCTACTCACATCATCCTCTTTGTGGTACTTGGACTCGAGCATCTGCTCACATATGCAACAACATGAGTTGCTTCATAACATTTGCCGATTCCTCGGGCAAGTTGTTATAGTGGTGATGATGATCGATTCTGTGAAGGGCAAAGGACAATGATTTTACACACCTATGTAGGAACAGATTTTACACCTACGGATGTCCTCTATGTACCCTGCATGACCAAAAACCTGGTTTCAGTCAAGGCCCTTACCTCTAACAACAATGTCACCTTCCTGTTTACGAGACAGGGCTGCAAGTTATTCCAGGGTGACACAACTGATCAATGCATCGCTGAAGGAAAAGCGCATGATGACTTGTATGTATTACAACTCTTACCTGCGGGATATTGCACCACCCCGTCGAGTGGGAGTAATGTTGCTTGTGTGGCAGACTCTTTTTCTTCGAGAACACTCTTGTGGCACATGCGTTTTGGCCACATGAATCTCCCAAAACTTCGGCCACACACAGTGATTATTTTAGAACAGTGAAGGTCTCCCCAAATTAGGGAAACAAATGCAAGTTTATGAGTCTTGTGTTATGGGTAAGCACAAGCAGCTCCCTTCACCAACAAGTAACCCTACAAGAGCAACCAGCCGTTAGAATTGTTACGCAGACATATGTGGACCGCTAAGTGAACCTTCACTAGGTGGAGCAGTAGTATTACCGGTCATCGCTGACGACATGAGGGTTCACTCACACCTATCCATCAAGAGGAAAAGTGAAGCATTCACTATCTTCCGGGACTTCAAAACAATGGCTGAATCACGCAGATCCAAAGTTCGGCCAGACTGATATAATGGGGTGAGTTCAGCTCCAATGCTTTTAAGGACTGGTGTAAAGGTCATGGAATCATGTGTCAATACACGGTACCTTATACATCCCAACAGAATGGGATAGCTGAGAAGAAGATTGGAGACATTGCCAGCACAACAAGGACGATGCTCTATGCCTCCAATCTTCCGAAGCCCTACTGGGCTGAGGCTGCAGTCACAGCCACCTACGTTATGAACAGGATGCACACATCAGCCATTCCGTTAGAGACCACACCATTTGAATTGTGGTATAAGAGAAAACCAGGAGTGGCTCACCTAAGAGTTTTCGGTTGCACTGCTTGGGCCCTTGTTCCCTTCAGGGAAGGCCTAAGTTAGCGGAAAGGGCAACCAAGCACATCTTCGTCGGTTATGGAGATCAGGTGAAAGCATACAAACTGTATTCTCCCTCCACCCTTCAACTGACATATGCCAGGAGCGTTGTCTTCAACGAAGCTCCTGTCATGGAGCGTGCTGTGGGAGTTTCAACTGCAATCGGAGACTCAAGCCAGCAGCCATCACGGGAATTTATCACTACAAAACTAGATTCGTTCATGGGAGGAGAAAGTTCGGATTCTCACACATATCCTGATGACGATAATTACGATGATGATGATGACAACCCCGATCCCAGTACTGGATTCCAACTTCCCACTCCAGGTGTTTTCTCTGGTTTTCAACCGGCCTTCATTGATCACAGCCGTGATCCGGCTCACCGCAATTTCGGCTTGTATCCCTTGCCCATGAACCGGTGAGAACATGCCGATCCGAGGAGGAGGCAAGGCATGCAGGCATTGCCACATTTGTCCCTTGCACCTGCGCACAGGAGGCCGCGATGAAGGCGGGCCCCGCCCACCGCCTCGACCGGGGCGATGCGATGCACAGCCGATGCTTCCTCGCTGGCGCGCGGTGGCAAGGCGTAATCTGTAACCCGGATATGGTGTAAGTGGTGCACAAGACATGGGCAAACGGATCAAAGCCGAGAGCGTGGGTGCCGCGACCCCACATGAGCGACGGGCGACTGGAACGGGCCTGGGTCACCACCGGCTGCACTTGCCAGCCCTCGCGCTAGGGATTGCGTTGAACAAGCGCATGACCTTTTGCGCCGCACAAGGTGGATCATCCGCTCCGATTCAACAGATGCGTGCCCGGTCCCTCAACAATCCACACGGGAGGCGCCGGGCTCCGTCTGGTCACCGAGCCCCGTATCTCGATCCCGATAATGCATGGGCACTTACGGATATTTTGGCGATATAATGCTGGAAATTTGCCCGATAATGCAACTCTCAAGACAATATGGTTGATAATTCCATTAATGCTGATTTTTCTGCTTTTACTAATTCCACTTCAATGATCCTGTGGCCCTCCTTGCACATGCTCTACTCACGGTTGATGGTGAACCGCTACATATCGTGAGGCATTGGATGGACCCAATGGTGTTGAGTGGAAAGCGAATAGAAAGTGAGTATGATTCTTTGCTTAAAAATCATACATGGGATTTAGTACCACTTCCTCCGGTAAAACCCATCCTTTGCAAATGGGTCTTTAAAACTAAATTAAATCTTGATGGTTCTATTGAACGCTATAAAGCTAGACTTGTTGCTAAGGGCTATAGTCGGTGGCATCGATTATCAAGAGACTTTTTCGCGTGGTCAAGACCCAATCACTACGGGTTCTTTTAGCCTTAGCCGAATTGAATTTAGAGATCCATCGGATGGATGTTTGCACCGCGTTCTTATATGGAGAATTAGAGGAAGAAATTTACATGAGGCAGCCCGAGGGCTATGAAGATGCAAATGCGGAGTTAGTTTGTAAGTCGCTTAAGTGCCTCTATGGCTTAAAACAGACTAATAAATGGTTTTATAAATGTGATGGTCGCCTTAAGTTTATTGGTTTTATTCAAAGCCATCGATAGTAATGTTTATTACCTTGGACGACTCTAACTTTATCATTTTAGCATTATATGTTGACGACATATGTTTGTTTGGCACTAGTATGCAAATGATTAACTCCATGAAGGATATGTTATACGAATTTGATATGAAGGATATTGGAGTTCTTCGATGGTGCCTCGGAATTCAAATGCAATCAACAAAAGTATGTAAGGGAAATTCTTACCCGCTTTAATATGCAATCCGCTCGGCCCGTATCGACTCCAGGGGCAGTTGGTATTCGGTTATCTTCTGAGGATTGCCCACAATCTACTGCTGAGCGTGAGGACATGCTTTCTATTCCTTATGCGCGTGGGCTGTCTCCTCTATCTGGCTAATCGACTCGGCGGATATTATGTATGTCTTATACGCTCAATACCTTAATCCCAGAAACATTGGGTAGCTATGAAGAGGATCCCGAGGTATGTGAGTGGTACTTCAAAGATACCAGACGCTATAGTTCCACAGTGTCGCAAACAATTTGAGCTAAGTGGTTTTGTGGATGCCGATTGGGCCTCAGACCGACACGTGGAAAAGCATTTCGCATTGCTTTGTTAGCCGCGCCCATGTAAGAAGAAACAAGTCTTGCCTTAAGCTCTGAGGCGAATATAAAGCTCTTACGAAGCAAGTAAAGAGGTCGAGTGGGAGCGCTTTTAAGTGATATTAAATGGCCCCAACTTCAGCCTACCTCGCTTAATTGTGATAATATGTCGGCTATCGCATTAGTTGCTAACCCTCGCTATCATGCTCGTACAAAGCATATTGAGTTATATCATCATTATATTCGTGATGTTACTTCACGAGGAGTGGTGGTGGTTACTTATATAAATACGGAGGATAATATCACGATATATTTACTAAGTCACTCCTCTCTTATAAACATAATAAACATAGAGAAGGACTAGGAGTAGTTGACTAAAGGACATAATCACCTTAGCAGCTAAGGAGGCAAAGTTAACCACAAAATAACACCTTGCAAGCTTAAGTGGAGCTACTCGAGTGACCAGAGTGGATGAATCAAATGTATTGGATCCAATCCTAGTCACTTAGTACGTAGTTCTATAAGCAGATCTTTGTGTGCCTAGAGTGGGAGTGTGGAGATAGAACATCTCTAACCCACAAAGATACGGCATCCGCTATAGTTCCACGTCGCAAACAATTTGAGCTAAGTGGTTTTGTGGATGCCGATTGGGCCTCAGACCGACACGTGGAAAAGCATTTCCAGATTGCTTTGTTAGCCGCCTCCGTGGTGGCGATGTAAGAAGAAACAAGTCTTGCCTTAAGCTCTCTGAGGCGAATATAAAGCTCTTACTAAGCAAGTAAAGAGGTGGGGGAGCTCGCCTAAGTGATATTAAATGGCCCCAACTTCAGCCTACCTCGCTTAATTGTGATAATATGTCGGCTATCGCATTAGTTGCTAACCCTCGTTATCATGCTCGCATAAAGCATATTGAGTTATATCATCATTATATTCGTGATGTTACTTCACGAGGAGTGGTGGTGGTTACTTATATAAATACGGAGGATAATACTGCCGATATATTTACTAAGTCACTCCCCTCTTATAAACATAATAAACATAGAGAAGGTCTAGGAGTAGTTGACGGCAGTGACATAATCACCTTAGCAGCTAAGGAGGCAAAGTTAACCGCAAAATAACACCTTGCAAGCTTAAGTGGGAGCTACTCGAGTGACCAGAGTGGATGAATCAAATGTGTATTGGATCCAATCGTCTAGTCACTTAGTCGTAGTTCTATAAGCAGATCTTTGTGTGCCTAGAGCTGAGTGGGAGTGTGGAGATAGAACATCTCTAACCCACAAAGATAAACTAGGGTTAATTAGAAGTGTCGTTTCGATAACTTGATAAGTGAACAATTCTGTTATTCTTTGTAATGAATGCAAGAGTCAAGTCTCGAGTTTGTCTCGTTTCTTCTCTTTTCACTGGCTAAAAGACTGTCAAAACTTGACATGTTGTTGAAGACAGAAGCAGAATCTGGTGTCACCACTCATCACGACGGGTGAACCAGGGATCAAGGAGCAGCACGGTGCTGACAAGTGAATGAACCCAAAATTTCCATTCTGGCTATCCCATTCTGCTGAGCAAATTCCTCCCAGAGAAGGACGCTTCACTTTCTCTCAAAAGGGCTCTTGTCGGTCAGTGCTGTTGATGTGGCCTGCAGGCAAAACCTGTCAAACTTGAAAGAATCACATCACATGCATGAACAAGATCAGGATCATCGTTCTGAGAACATGCACATGTGCAGCTGGCAGCAACATGTAGGACGCTCTCATCACCGACCCCAATCCTTGGAAGAATGATGATATGCATCTATGGCTGGAGTCTGGGCGCTTACGGACCGCCTCCAGTGTCCACCCTGTCTTGTTTCCCACAATTTACAATGAAAGTGGCTCATCAAAATTCACAAGATCTCTTCGGGTTGGTGGAGTCCCCTACCACCAGGGTATCACCCGTCTTCCCATCCTCCTACACAAGATCCAACTTCACACTTGTCACAAGAATCGTGAAGGATTCCCTACCCTGCATTCCCGCAGTTCAGCAGCTTCTTGCTTACACACTACTGTATGAAATTGGGATTCAGTACAGGCCCAGGTGTAAAATGAATGAAACCTC
The DNA here is from genome assembly GCA_010909165.1 of Anthoceros angustus. Taxonomy (NCBI): domain Eukaryota; kingdom Viridiplantae; phylum Streptophyta; class Anthocerotopsida; order Anthocerotales; family Anthocerotaceae; genus Anthoceros; species Anthoceros angustus. Next base: position 421,143 of record MU008180.1, on the reverse strand, counting down.
TAGAACCCAGCTCGAGCGAAATCCGATAAAGAGCAGACTTTCTCATCTGCGTCCCACGAGTTCCCATTTCAGCTCCTCCCTCACCTGCAAAATCCTCATGCTTTCAGAACCTGTCACTAGTTGTTCCGAGTTTCAGATTCAACACCATCTCAGGGATAGATTAGAAGTGTAAGAGAGAGCCAGCTTACACCCCAGTCTGTCCCATCACCAGATGCAGCAACCTGGTTTGCCCTTTCCCCAAACACAGCTGAAGAGACAAGGGGTAGGCGGAGGCCCTTTGCCTTGAAAGCTTCTGCCAAAGGTTCGAGCACACAGGCCCTCCCTCTGTGGTCGGTGTTACTTCCTCCCCAAAGAACGTCCAGGCCCTGGTGAAAATGTTGCTGCCACTATTTAATCTCACTTGTGCCAAGGTAATTCAGACTAGCTACCTAGGGGACAATAGAAGCAAGAGCGACACTGAGAGCACAGCAATTTGGAGTTCGAGCAGCATTTAAGTGTTGGGCGAGCTGGTGGAGGCGAAAAACCTTGGCTTGAAGGTCACAAATGTCGAGATGTTGATTACCGGTGAGGAAAAGAGCAATGAACTTGTGTACGTCTTTTCCTGTGTTCTCTCTCTTAACATGACCTTGTGGGAACTTTGGCAGGCGCGAAAATTTGTAGCTATTCAGTTACAGAAGCTCCCACTGTCTGAAGGAGGTCCAATTTGAGCAGCAGTCCCTGCATTTGGAAGATTCCATGTTGAAAGTGCCATGCAGCCAGGCAGCTATGTAGAAGGATGTGCTCGCAATGGCAATCTGATCGTGCTACTAAAACTTTCCAATCCAGGGTTAGCTGAGCTTAGCTAACGTGGATGATGCAGCTCAGGTCACCGCAGTGTTGCGTGGCTCTCAGCCTGACCGAACCTGGATGATGGAGCGCTCAGTTCACCGCGGTTTTGTGTCTGTCCAGGTTACATTGAACAACACGTGTTGGGCTCTGAGTTAGACAGATTCATGCTGTCCTGGGTTTCACTAGAGCTAGCTAAGCGAAGGCTAGCACGAGGAATCTGCTTTCATGGGCTTCGGCTTGAACTTTCCACATACATATTTTCGTTCTGGTTGATTGGAGATTGGACAAAACTCTCGCCTTTCAGCTTGAACTTTCTGTTTTGTTCTGGTACATTAGACAAATCTCGTCTTGGGCTTGAACTTTCTACTATTTTTGGTATCGCAATTGGACCAAACCCTCTACTAAGGGCTGTATACTGTAGAGATGTTATGGCAATGAAGCTGTGATTTAGAGCTCATGGCTTGTGGTCCAGAGGCAGCAAGAGCAGCGCCTGGAGGAAACATTTGAGGTGACTGGATTTTCAAGGTTTCCAAAAATCTCCCATAGCGTTCCTTCGAGCAGTCAGAGAACACACCTGCCTTGGCAACGTGTCGTTGAAAGTAATCTGAAAATGGGTCGGTTTTGTTGACAATCCTTTGGTTTGAGGAGTTGAGCGGCCAGATTTGGTTTTGCCATGCATTTTCCTTGTGATGCCGATCACAGATGTCGATCACAGATGTCGAAGAATTTTCCTTGTGATGCCGATCACAAATGTCTTCTCCTTGTGATGTCATTTCTTCATGAACATTGAGACATGCTCCAGATGCTTGAGAGCAAGGGTAAGAGGTTACTGACTGTTTGATGGCTGCGTGATGGTCTCTGCAACTTCACAGGACTTGCAAATCTGCCCTTGGACTTGGAAAGACAAGCGCTGCAATACTTTTAAAAGAGAAGAACATGACTTCCAAGAGGGGTCATGGCGGCGGCTTGGAAGCGTGCCATGACGGCAGCAGAATCCCTGTGCGGTCGGTGGAAGGAGCTCGCTAGCCTTGCTGAAGAGGTGGAGGAGCTCTCTAGCCCGGCCGAAGAGTCGATGATCACAGGTCTGAAGGCGACCATCGAACGCCAAAGTCTGGAAATGAAGACGGTGCAGCTGCAGCTCTTGGTAGCACAGGCCCGATTACGGCAGCAAGAAGGCCTCCTGGCCACCCTCAAGGCACAGATGGCGGATCGGCCTGAGACCCAGCCGCGGGCGGCGAAGGGCGGGCGATGGGAGCCTGACAATACTGCGAGAGGAGATGAAGGCGGGCCAGCGGCGCGTCTCTTTGGAGAAGATCATCGAAGGACTGTCTCAGGAGAAGGGGCCCAAGCGCCAGCGGCGCCTCCGGTTGGTGAAGGAGCTCATCACAAATGTGTGTGAGGACAGGGACGACTGGGCAACGATGGCAATCGATGCTCATGTCCACCTGGAGAGTGTGCGGGCGGAGCTGGCGATGCTAGCAGGCGTGATGGGTGCAGATCCCCGCTTGGAGGCCGTCCTCAAGGCCAACCTTGACGACCTGTTGGCAGAGGCGGATACGGGAAAGATCCGGGAAAGATCCCGTCCGCGACGACGGCGCCAGGGCATCCAAGCTCTTGAGATGTGGAGGAGCACGGGATCAACAGTTCGGAACACAAGCGGCAATGGATGGCACACGCATAGCGGACCAGAGGCAATGGATGGCACACGAAGCGGAACGCGAGGCAATGGATGGCACATAATAGCACTAATCGGCTTAGATAGGCTCCACAGCACACATAAATATGGTGCACAAGGTGCTACATATATAGTCCTTAGGCTAGGCAACTATCGAGGAGGTAAGCCCTAGACTCGAGAGTGCAATATCCTAGTATATCCTAATATACTGGAGTAATCGAGTCTAGTGCAATATCCTAGTATATCCGAATATACTATAGTGAGTAGCATAGGATTGAATCTCTGACACTCCCCCTTCAAGCTAAAGTTACTTACCCGAACGAAAGTGTGCAAACTTTGCGCCGCTGAGCGCCTTGGAGAAGCCTTGGAGAAGATATCCGCCACCATCTCCTCGGTGCGGAGGTATGAGATCTGAATCACGCCTTTGAGATCTGTTCATGCGAACTACCAAGGAAAAGGTCTCCTCGTAGTCCAGCTAAGTGAGCCGCGAGCCACTAGTCTCGCCTTATGCCTTTCGAGATCCGTCCGACTTGTGCTTCTTCTTGAAAGTCCGCTATGGTGGTCGACTTTTCTCCGGGTGGCAAATCAACCAACGTCAAGCGTTGTTTTCGAGCATCGAATTATACTCGAATAGCTTTATTCGAACTCACCTTGGTCCGTTTCGCTTCCTCAATTGTGATGGATATCATCTTCGAGAAGAAAACACCATTCTTGTCCGCCACCATGTTGAGTCAGGCATTCTCGAGGACCTTCCGCGGCCGCCGAACCCTTGTCGACCGTCTGAATAAGCTTTATTCGAACTCACCTTGAGTCCGTTTCGTGCTTCCTCAATTGTGGCGGGATATCATCTTCGAGAAGAAAACACCATTCTTGTCCGCTCACCATGTTGAGTCAAGTATTCTCGAGGACCTTTGGCGCTCGTGAACCCTTGTCGACCGTCTGAATAGCCGCCGTTGGTTCGCCTCTGCATCCTCCAATCTTGGGAATCGACTCCTCAACATCTGCTTGTTGTTGTGTATGCGCCAGCGCCATACCACGTAGACGTCATGCCACCAAAGCGTTTCAACCACTTCCCACGGGACTCGTGATCTACACCCTGCTGTTGTCATCACAACGCTTGTAAATGGCAAAAACCACACCTTTTGGAACCTCTGCTCCTATGCACACACACCACCGCTGAATCACACACAAGGTGCACAAAAACGCTTGGGATCTGTATGGCCGTTCTCTTGAATCGGACATCAACAATCCGCTCCCAATGACGGATTGCTAGCTCTTTGTAGCCTACACCGCCGCCGATCTTAATTACCGGCCCGAATTCCGAAGGGCCGTGAACGCGCCCGCACACGCCGGAAGATCTTCGCCATTGTGCCTTATACTGAGCTATGGGCATGGCCATGTAGCCATGATGCCATCCTATCTCTATACTCATGACATGCATCACGCCATCACACTCACAGTATACACATGCAGTCATGGTCCATGCACCACTTATCCCCACACATTATACCGGACACACACACGTTATCACACCCAAACCCTACATGCCTATTCCTACCTCTATATGCCATGACAGCTGTCGCGCCACAGCCGCATAGCAGGCATGGACGCACATGTCATGCCACCAAAACGTGTCAACCACTTCCCACGGGACTCCGTGATCTACACCCTTAACTACATGAGCTGTCATCACAACGCTTGTAAATGGCCCCCCTGCCAAAGTTGGGCTGCTCGAAAGAACTGGTTGCGTTGTGTGAGCACCACTTTGGCACTCATATGCCATAGAATCGTCGATAAAACCTTCGGAACATGCCGTCTCGAAGCTGTGGTTCAGACGGTTTGTCATGCTCCATTCTTCCTGTGGCCAGCAACGCGGCCACACGCCGATCTTCTGGGTCAAAATATTCATCCATCTGCGCTTTGCCCAACCGCGCATGCTCCTTTGCTCGATGTCGGGCCATGAGCTCCTCTTCTTCATCACTATCCAGTTCAGTCTTCACTCGAGGCAGCTGCGGCCCATTCAAACCATTCACATAATACTGTTTTTCGATGCACTGAGCACGAAGAAAATCCCCCACATTGTCATTGAGCAGATACCAGGATTCCAAAGTGGCCTCATCCCATTCCAACACTCCTGTGTGTAGGCAAGCAAACACTCTATAAAAAGCTCGCGGATAACCAATGGCAAAACGCCCCGCTTTCTCCCTATGCAGATGACTTAACCACACTTTCAGACTTCGCAAATCAGCTGGCTTCTCTTTGTGCCTGTACATTAAGAACCCTTCAGTGGGCTAGTGATCAAACACCTGATGCATGAACAGGTGATGTTCCAGTTTTCGAAATGCCCCTTCACAGTAACTGGTCCACACGAAGCTTTGCCTGTTCATGCCCCTTCCTGCCAGCTCAAAAAGATCTCGATGATCATAAGGAAAACTCTCGATGTTGCAGCCCTCATGATGTGATTCTATATACAAAGAAAAATGCTTGCAACCCGTAAATGTCTCGGTCGTTCGGGCTTGCCAGGCTGATACTTCCTTACCAAAGGTGTTTTCCATTTGTCTTCCCATGGCCTGTCTGCAAACTGTGGAACACTTGTGCTCATTCTCCGGAAGCATGACTTGCAAGTGTGGTCTGCTTCCATATCCATATCAACCACCTGTTGACCCCAATGGGAATCCCTCTTTTGATGCTCTCACAATTTGGAAAACGGGTGCCGCTAGTGTTGGTCAAACAACCATATGAACTGATTGATTCCTGGAAGACTACCTATGTTTGCAACTGGCTTTGCAAAGCGAGTGTCCGGCCTGTTAGTCAACACAAGCTAGCCTGATTGCAACGACTGAATGTCAACTTGGTCTCACCTGTGAGTCGTCCAGTCACTGTTACTTGCCGTTTATGCAACAAATAGACCATGCACCTCCACTGCTCGTGCTCATACCCAGATGCTTGATGCCATGACCACCCTAGCGCTTGTTCTTCACCCCCAGTCCTTCTGTGATCACCGCCTTCTCACTTTCTGTCACTTGAGCTGCCTATTATCCCTATCTCTGCAAACTACCATGCCTTGATCAACGAATTGATGACCGCTGCGGCGCAAGGCTACGATGTTCCATGCTTCATCACCTTCCTTCAGCTGCAACAACTCGCTGATGAATTGAATCAGGCCGCCTTTCCTTGCTTGTCGCACCCACACGGGCGGTTACCGCAATTGGCTTCCTCCCTCACATGCACTGTGACAACTCCCTGTCGTTCACCTTCCTCGCATCGCTACCTGCGGATCGATGCACTCACACCTGTATTTCTCCAGCAAATTGCCGAGCCTTCTCCAATAAATCGCTAAATCCTCCAGCCTATTGCAGAATCCTTTCGTGCCCGCCAATCCTTTGTTCACACTTTACTTCCCTTGCGCTCGCCAACCACACTGTACATCTCACACAACCCGTGTATCGATAAGGCAAGTAACGGGTTTTATAGACCTACCCCTCTTAGTGACGCTCTTCCCGCACACCCACTCCGTGAGTGCGCGTTTTACCTGGCCCCCCAGCTCCCTTTCGCCCTAACTTTTCCGTCGTACATTTGTAACAAAACCATTCTCCTTCCGGAATCGCCTTCAACGGCGGTCGAAGACAAAAGACATGATGCCCTTGGTTGCACTGATCACACAATAGCATCAGTTCAGGGTCAATGATTTGACCACAGTGTTCGCACGGCAGGTCAACAGGTGGCTTCCATGCCTGTGGTTGTATGCGCGTGTCAAGATTCGGCAAGTGGCATGGGGCCAGATGCCGCATGGGTTCCTTGCATCGGCGCTCGTCTTGCCCTTCCAACTCGATGACCCCTTGCTCACCAACGTTCACCACTCGCAAAATTAACCGTCCGTGCTTCGTCCAAAGTGCGGAAGGGCGATGTTGAAGATACACGAAATCACCTACTGAACTTTCGGCCTTTGGCTTCCATGATCCTCCTCGTGTGAATGCGTACCTCGGTGATCGGTCTTGTGATAGCGGATTGTCCATCGCCATGGGTATCACTCGTTGTAACAACTTGGCGGTTTCGTAACTACGAGCAACATTCATTCATTTTGTGTCGATCGGTTTGGAATACGTGTCCGCCACTATGTTGGGCAGCACAAGATTCTCGCCAAACATGATATAATAAGGGAAGTTGCCCGGGCTGCCTGTGCAGTTCGTAGCGAGGCGCGGGCAACAACCATAATTAGGCTCGATCTGCATGCGGTGCGAAGAGAATCCTTGAAAGTTTGCACCAGCCTTTCTGCTAAACCATCTCCCTGAGGATGATCCCGTGACGTGCGTCTGTGATCTATCAAACTCCGATCTAACAACGCTTGGAACTCTCCTCCGAATTCGCTTCCTGATCCGTCAAGACCTCCGCATGCCTTCCGCCTCAAAACACACTGTAGGAAAGCCCGTGCCGTGAACTGTGAAGTCCTGACTGGAAGGAATGCCAATTCCACCCACTTGGAGAAGTGTTCTATCATAAGCATACAATGCTTGTTGCCTTGCTTGGTCAATGGTAGCTCTGGCATGAGGTCAACGGACCATCGAAAGAACAACCCCCGAATAGGCAGCGAATGCAACACCACATCCTGGCTGTTGAACCTCGCTTTAACTGCATCACAAGCAGCACATCTCGCCACCACTCGCTCGACGTCGGAATACATTCCAGACCAAAAATATGCACTCTTTTAATAGGCTGATTTCCAGTCCCTATCGGCCTAATTCTCTGGGTCCATCTCGACTCCCATGATGACCTCCTTGACTTGTTGCACCTCCATGATTGAGTTTTGAGTGGTTACCCCACCCCGCCAATTCTCCCCTTCTCGGCTTCGCATGAATGAAGCGCATCTCCTTGTCCACCCCGGGACCTTCTTCTCCTCGGCCCGTGGTGCCTCGTTTCCGACCTTGCCAAGTACAGTCCTTCTCGTCATTCAAAAACGGTGCTCGCATGTCCGTTTTTGTTTCTTCCTTTGCCAACGTGTGGCCTCCACTTGCAGCCCTCCTGACTGCTCACCCTTGAGGAGCATTCCAGCCTCCTCCTTGCGCCCATGCTGGCGCCATCCTATCTCCCCTCGGATTTCCAGATTGTCCTGCTGCAGCTTTTCCTGCACAACGCTCCCTTCTTGCTCATTTGGCCTCTGCTGGCAAGAAGGCTTGCTGGTCAATTCTTAGGCCGTCGACAACATGCTCACCTCCTCCCCTTCGACTTGGGTCATGGTAACCAACTCCTCGTCGAAATCCATCCGTGGCGTGCGTCATGATCTATCAAACTCCGATCTAACAACGCTTGGAACTCTCCTCGCGGTCGTTTCCGATGCAGCCGGCACCTCGCCGGCATGTCTGCTCAAAACACACCGTAGGAAGCTCGTGCCGTGAATTGGGAAGTTCATTTGGAATGCCAATTCCACCCACTTGGAGAAGTGTTCTATCATAAGCATACAATGCTTGTTGCCTTGCTTGGTCAATGGTAGCTCGGCATAAGGTCAGCGGACCATCGAAGAACAACCCCCGAATAGGCAGCGAATGCAACACCACATCCTGGCTGTTGAACCTCGCTTTAACTGCATCACAAGCAGCACATCTCGCCACCACTCGCTCGACGTCGGAATACATTCCAGACCAAAAATATGCACTCTTTTAATAGGCTGATTTCGTCCGTCCCTATCGGCCTAACTTCGCGTCTGGGTCCATCTCGTACTCCCATGATGACCTCCTTGACTTGTTGCACCTCCATGATTGAGTTTTGAGTGGTTACCCCGGACTGCCAATTCTCCCTTCTGCAGTTTCTGCACAGATCTTGCATGAAGCGCATCTCCTTCTTCGTTCTCTAGTGTGTCCATCTCCCTGGGACCTTCTTCTCCTCGCGGCCCCGTGGTGCCTCGTTTCCGACCTCGCCAAGTACGGTCCTTCTCGTCATTCAAAAACGGTGCTCGCATGTCCGTTTTTGTTTCTTCCTTTTGCCAACGTGTGGCCTCCACTTGCAGCCCTCCCGACTGCTCACCCTTGAGGAGCATTCCAGCCTCCTCCTCGCGCCCAGGCTGGCGCCATCCTATCTCCTCGGTTCCAGTTGTCCTGCTGCGGCTTTTCTGCACGCTCCCCTTCTTGCTCATTTGGCCTCTAGCAACAAGACTTGCTGATCAATTCTTAGGCCGTCGACAACATGCTCACGTCCTCCCCTTGACCCGGCCGTGGCAACCAACTCCTCGTCGAAATCGGTCATCAGCCTCAAGTCGCTCTCCGGTTTCGGCGATGAAATCAGCATTCTGGTGTTGCTTCCCTGGCCTAGTTTCTACGTCGTAGTCAAACTCTTGCAGCAATACCCACGGCAATCCTTCCGGCTGATCCGCTTGTTGACAAGATACTTCAACGCAAAATGGTCAACATGAAGCGTCACCTTGCAAGCAAGCGATAGTGTCTAAACTTCTTACAGAGTAAATGATACCAAGACCCTCCGCTCCGTGGTTGAGTAGTTCTTTTCGGTCGTGATCTAGCATAGAAAATCGGATGATCCGTTTCTTCTCATCTTTTCGACTTAAGACGGTCCCAATAGCATAAGCGGACACATCTACGTATACATGAAACGGCTTCTCCCAATCCGGTTGTAAAGTTGGTGCGCTCACCAAAAGTCCAAGCTTCTGAAAAGCTCTGCACGTCCATTCGAAGGGTGTATCCTTCTTGGTTAATTGTGTCAACAAGGCTGCCTTCTTGGCGAAATCCTTGATGAACCTCCTGTAATACCCCACTAGCCCTACAAAAGCTACTTTGCCTCACCGTTGAGTGCGTCCATCTCCTATCACCGCTACCTTCTCCTTATCTACCAATCCTCTGAGACTCGATGTGCTAACAAAATGCCCTCCGTCATGCCAAAATAACACTTGGATGAAGTTTCATGTTCGACCACATTTAAAACATTGCCTCAAATGGTCTAAATGCAAGTTCCTTCTCCCAAACGAAATCATCCAGGAATACCTCCATGAACTTCCGGAAAATCTCGAATATCGCGTTCACCACCGTTGGAAAGTGGCGGGGCATTGCACAACCGAAGGGAGCTTGAATAAGCGTAAGTTCCCCAATCCGTGAGCGTTGTCTTGTCTGATCCTCCTTCCGCGAAATTTGATTGTACCGAATATCCATCCAAGCTGTACATCTCATGTCCAGCCATGTGTCAACACTGTCCATGAAAGGTAAAGGGTGATGATCCTTCTTCGTTGCCTTCATTGAGTTTCACGAAAATCTTGACACACCGAACCTTTCCTGCTTCTTTGGTACAATCACGATGGGCGACCCACTCCTTTTGGTGAGCACCGGATAAATCACCCACCTCCAAGTATTGGTCGGTGATCCTTAACAACCATGGAATACTTGGGATTCGACTGTTGCTTGATCCTCACCGAGTCTTGCCCTCCTTCAGTCTATTCGATGTATTCCCAGTTCTTCCGGTATCACATCATGTCGGTAATCTTGAAGGCAAACACATCGACATATTCTCTAAGGACCCTCGAAACTCATCTTTTCTATCCGCCTAGGTACTTAGAAATCTTGACTACCTTGCTAGGTTCTAACTCTAGGTCTTCTACCGCGCGGGATCTACATATGTTCCTCTGGTGCTACCTATCTTTCGGATCCCTCTTCCGAAAAGTCTCGATCAAGCCACCCTTCCAAAAGGCTACTCCTTCTCTATGGGCCTCATCCTGACTCTTCTGGCTTCCTCTATATGTAAGCAGTACACCAAATCACTCTTTATTTGACCTCGTGAGGACCCCGATATGCTCGATCCTTTGCAGGAGCTTACCCCGTGCTACGAGGTGTACCGTCGGGGGTTGCAGACTCCCCTCATAGGAGCCTTACTCCATGACACAAAAGCAATCGCGCGTATCTCTTGGACTTGAAGGTGATGCCACTCGACCAAAATCAAAACACACGCAGACCATACAACCAAGGCCTACCTATCAAAACCTTATAGCCTAAATCCGAGCGGCGCATCACAATGTAGGTAAGATGGAAGGTGAGTCCCCAATTCTGTGGGCATTCCTTCACCCAGTGGCTTTCTCCTCGTCTGGTCGGCCATCCGTAAAAATACTTGGGCCGGGTGAAACTCAGTGAACCCAAGTTGATGAGCCGTCTCCTCCGTCATCAAATTGACTCCCGAACCTGAATCTAGTGGCACGTTGGGCACTAAACACCCTGCAATCTCAACCTCAATCTCGGGTGCCCCCAAATCAACGAGTTCGACCACATTTACCTCCGCCGGCCGCTTTCTCCTCATCCGATGTGGAGCTTGATTCCCCGATCGCCTCCTTCACAATTTTGCGGGATCTTGGACTCACCGCAAGCATCTCTGACCACAAATTCGCGGTCAAGTAATGCGTCGTGGCCCGGAGATTTTATCGACAAAGTTTCCTCCCGCTTGCAGCCACAGCGCTGTCGACTCCGACCTTATTGGTAAAGTTCGATTCCATGATCCCTCCTATCGGGTGGGACCCATACCCCGTGGATCCACAATTTACGGCTCTCCCCCACGTGTCGGGTGAGCTGTTTAATTCATCTTCCGATTGCCGCTACTTCTCGGCTAATGTCGGGAGGAAGCGTTCGTTCCTCCTCCTTTGACGTCCGCCTACGGTGATCTGCGGTCTGAGTGCCGGTGTGCCTTCTTTGGTGGGTGGCCTGCTCCTCTTCACGCCTTGACCTCCAACTCGGTCAACCGCTGCCTCCGGAGGCCATGGTGAGTCATCCCTCACCTTCCTCCGTTTCCTTTCCTCTCGCCGCGTTTTCCGCTCCTTCTCTCGGCGATCGGTGGTCACCGGCCACCATCAACCTTTCATCCGCTCATTTCTCCTTCATATCCTTCCTCCACGATTCGATGTCTGCCAGATCCGAGAATCATACTCGCCTCCACCTTCAACACCGGTGTGTGGTCACGTGATGCGGTTTCGTTGGGTCGTGCCTCTTCCGCAGCTCGTGAACGACTCACAGTCGTCTGGTGTCACTCGCGTCACCCGTGCATCCGGGATCCCCATTTTATGTCCCAATTCCATACACAGCAAGGGTACATAACCTACTTGCTTCCGTGGTTACGGGCATTCGTTTGAGTAGTGACACGGGGCTCCGCAATTGTAACACCCCTGTGGAATTGCCGGCCCTGATGGATCGGTCTCCATTGTCCGGCGATGTCGGGTGAGCCATACCTTGAGGGCTGTGCGTCGGTTGGTAAGTCGCCTCATTGATTGAGGTGGCCGACTTCCATGCTTGCAATGCTCGTCCACATACCAATAATCTCCGGCATAACGGTTTCCACATGATTTACGGCGCGTGGTGCGCGAATACATTCTCGGTTGGTGTGTCCCGTTTGATGACGGATGAGCAATACACCAAGCGCCCATGAGGAGATCTTCGTGGAGCTTGATTCTTCACGCCTTGACCTCCAACTCGGTCAACCTCTTGGTCAAAGCCTCCACTTGTCCGCAATCCCTCCTCCTGCTGAGCGTTTCTCCCTTCTCCATCCGACGGACCGTCTTCCCTTTCCTCTCCTTCTCCAATGCGCGTTCCGCCTCCTCTTGTCGTTTTGACCTTCTCCAGGTCCTTCTTCATTCGTCGTTCGTAGGCCTTCTCTGATTCTTCATCCGATGTGGAGCTTTCCTGAGTTCCGCTGTCCTCACTTCCTGATGAGGACGAGGGCGACGAGCTGGAGGAGGTAGAGGAAGACGAGGAGCTAGATCTCCTCGATCCTTTCCTCTTCTTATGACTTCGCCTCTTCTTTCTCCTCCTCCCCAACTCGGCGGACTCCCATTCCTCGGCTAAGCGGAGGCCCAACGTCTTCGTCCGCTGCAGTGTACCTCCATTTTCGTGACAAGCCACTCACAAACCAATCCAACGCTTGCTCTTGTGAGTACCAGGTGGGTGGATCTCCGGCCTCTCGGGTGCACATTTGAACTCGATCGGATATCCATAAAACCTCTCCACATAATCGAACAAGACTCTCGTTTCTTCCTTGGAGGGTTCTCAACTTGGGTGTGGTGTGCGTGGCTGAGCCCTCGGAACCGATTCAAGAAGGCTGCCTTAAGAGCTTCCCAATCGGCGCCATTATGTGCGACCATACCTTGGGCATGCCCTCTCGGCGATCCGGAAGATCGCGATCGCTCGGCGACTCCATCCTCTAAATTAGCGTGGGAGGCGTGCTCGAAAGTTCTTACAAACGCCTCCGCATCATCTCCCTTCTTCTTCTCGAATTTGGCGTATTCTTGGCGACTATGAAGTTAGGCGGTCCTCCTCCTCCACCAACTCCACTCATGTTGCTCGTCGGGCGTTCCGCCTCTTCCTCCTTCCTCTCGCCGGGTAACGAAACAAATCGGGATCCTTGAGCACGAAATCTTCTACCGAGGAGTAGCGACCTCCCTCTAGTCGTCCCAAAGATCAATCGATCGGAGATTCGATCGAGTCGTTCCGCCAAATCCTCCGACCAACGAAATTCCCGCTCGGCGACCTCGTCGTCAGATTCGGGAAGTTGGTGGTATCACCGCTTTGAGAAGCAAAGCGTCGCGGGCGTTCGCGGCGGTTGTGAAAACTCGTGCTCGGAGGAGTGCGCCTTCCGCCGGACACCAATTTCTCTTCTCGACCTCCTTCCTCGGTCGGTGATCTCGCCTCTTCCTCCTCCACTCCGTCCGCTGCTCCGCACCTCCGCGCCTTGGAGTCGCGACTTCCTCCACGTCCTCGTGACTCTACTTCCTCCGCCGCCTCGAGTGGCGGCGGTAGTCTCTTCCTTAGATTTCTTCGCAAGCTCGTAAATCTCTTGCGATGTGAGGTGACCTTCGCGTGTATCTCCCGAGATCGACCCCTACGACATCGCAACCATCCTCATGTCCTCCAACCCACGGTGTTAAGAAGAAGCAAATCACACCCCTTTAGTGTCTCAACCATTCACCCCTATGACAACTTAGGCGGCTTCCTTCTCACCCTATGGTACCCTCGGTCCCTTTGAAAACATTTCAGCCTAGCGATGGAAACCACAAAACTTCAACTTTCAACAACAAATCCCAGCGGCGCCAAAAATGTGGTAGGGAAAAGGGGCACTCCCGAGGTCCTCCCACTATAAGCGGCCACACTTATCCCACTCCGCCAGACGTTGGGTTTCGTCCCATGAGACTTGTGTGAAAGTTCGAGGTCTTGTGATGCCCGATCGCCACTGCAGACACACTTCTCACCTTCTAAACAAGCAAGGCGCCTCTACTCTCCCTCTTACAGTGCACCACTTGCACAAAAAATCGCCAACCTCGACCCACAACGACAAAACAATTGCAGGTCCCGCCTCGGCCAGCCGAGGAGCCTATCACGGCGCCGGGGACCCCCGATCCACACGCGATTTCGTCCCTACTTCTAAGACCACTCTTCTCCACTCGGGGCGCTCTTTACTTGCATTTGGGATTCGTCCCTTAGGCTCTGTGGCCTTCCACTAACACCTACACCTCTAATCCTCTACTCATCTTCTCATCTCTCATCCTCTTCCTCCTATTCTAACCTCGGGCTTCTGGTTTCGACTCGCCCTTACGGCACAACCGCCTGGGTCCGCCTCCACCAGAAGTTCTTCCTTGGGCGGTTGCTATGAGTTTGACACGACGAGAACCTGGAGTCTTTCCAGTCTACCCTCAAGCCGAGAGTTCTGGGCATTTGCCACACACCCAAAGCAAAGCAATTTCACAGCAACCATTCACAAGGGGAGCAACTCGTTAGGCACTTGCAGAGCAAGTCCTCCACCAAGCACTCCGACCACCGCGACTTCCTCTCTACAGACGTGTTGGCTCACAGCACGAAATTCAGAATGGCAAAGGACTCGATGAGCGTGGAAGCGCAAGACATGATACTTTACTTTGTGAAATCCTCCTCCTCTTATAGGAGGCCTTCCACATACACCTCCCTTGGGTGACCCTCTGCAGTCACCTTTTCCAATTTTCTATTATTTCCTACCAAGATTTAATGTCCGCACCTAAGTCTATTGTCCGATCCTTGGTAAATTCTATTCTAGTAACTTCACCTAAGACCATCCTTGAAGGATGTCTTACATCACCGTCCTTCCTATTCTTCTACCTAGCATTTATGGTCTTGACCATTCTAGTCTTCACCTCGCTGGTGACATGTCCCTGTGATTGGCTCCCTCGCCTCCTTTTGCTCTTGCCCTTCCCACCTTTGTCGCCGTCGTTGGGTTTCGTCCCATGAGACTTGTGTGAAAGTTCGAGGCCTTGTGATGCCCGATCGCCACCGCAGGACACACTTCACCTTCTAAACAAGCAAGGCGCCTCTACTCTCCCTCTTACAGTGCACCACTTGCACGCTCAAAAATCGCCAATCCTCGACCTACAGCGACACAAAACAATTGCGGTCACCTCGGCGAGGAGCCTATCACGGCGCCGGGGACCCCCGATCCACACCGCGATTTCGTCCCTACTTAAGACCACTCTTCTCCACTCGGGGCGCTCTTTACTTGCAGTTGGGATTCGTCCCTTAGGCTCGCCTGTGGCCTTCCACTAACACCTACACCTCTAATCCTCTACTCATCTTCTCATCTCCTCATCCTCTTCCTCCTATTCTAACCTCGATTCGGGCTTCTGGTTTCGACTCGCCCTTACGGCACAACCGCCTGGGTCGCCTCCACCAAGTTCTTCCTTGGGCGGTTGCTATGAGTTTGACACCAATGAGAACCTCCGAGTCTTTCCCGTAGTCTACCCTCAAGCCGAGAGTTCTCCGGCATTTGCCACACACCCAAAGCAAAGCAATTTCACAACCATTCACAAGGGGAGCAACTCGTTTAGGCACTTGCGTGAGCAAGTCCTCCACCAAGCACTCCGACCACCGCGACTTCCTCTCTAGACTGTGTTGGCTCACACCGCACGAAATTCCTCTGTAATGGCAAAGGACTCGATGAGCGTGGGCGCAAGACATGATACTTTACTTTGTGAAATCCTCCTCCTCTTATAGGAGGCCTTCCACATACAACCTCCCTTGGGTGACCCTCTGCAGTCACCTTTTCCAATTTTCTATTATTTCCTACGGACATTTAATGTCCGGCACCTAAATCTATTATGCATCCTTGGTAAATTCTATTCTAGTAACTTCACCTAAGACCATCCTTGAAGGATGTCGTTACATCACCGTCCTTCCTATTCTTCCAAAGCTCATTTATGGTCATTGACCATTCTTAGTCTTCACCTATGGTGAGGCCTGTGTGGATTGGCTCCCTCGCCTCCTTTTGCTCTTGCCCTTCCCGGATCTTGTCGCCTTCGATGTGTGGGGCAAGTACAATCTGCCCCTTCCTCCATCTCCGGGCGGCGCCTGATTCCTCCGCCTCCACCAGAAGTTCTTCCTAACTCTCCGGCCCTTTTTCTCCGGCCTCTCGCTGGTCGCGCCCGTTCATCGCACCCTACCGCGGTAGTCGGCGGACTACGGGGGTGACTACCTACCATGGTAGTCGGTCCCCTATCTCCTTCTTCCTTCCTTCTCTCCCGGTGAGGGTTTCTTGAGTCTCTCATTGCTCTTGCCTTGTTGATTTGTCCATACCTATCATAGAGCACCCTAAGTCTTCCCCCACCATGCGATCTTCCTAACTCTCCGGCCCTTTTTGCGTTGGTCTCCTCCTCGGGTCCGGTTCCTCCCTTATCGGGGAGGGAACTTCTCACCCTCCTTCCTCGAGGTCGGACCCGTCCTTAGTCTCCTCCGGTGGGGTTGTCTCTCCCACCACCCAGCTGCTCCTCAGGGGTATACTCGGACCCCGGCTCCTTCATCTTGCGGGGCCTTGGCGCCACGGCCGCTCCTCCCTTGGGTGACCCTACCGGTGATGGCGGACTACCGTGGTAGTCGCCTACCACGGTAGTCTGGCGGACTACCGTGGTAGGGTGGTCACCAGTAGGTTGACCCCGAGGTGGGCTTTCCCCTCCTTGCTCTCGCGCCTCTCTACCCCACGGCCACGGTCTCCTCCTCCTCCTCAGTTCCTCGGAGTCCATTTGATGGCCTCATCAAAATCGGAGGCCTCCTGCACTTGTTGCAGCTCCTTCATCATCATGAGGACCCAATGTCCTCCTCTTGGCCAACCGTAAGATCTCATTGTTGGCCTTCAAAATTCTATTGTGGAGGTGAGCCCCAAGCTATGATATTGCATTTGGAGATCATCAATCTCCGTGGGCCACTCTCCATCTTCACACCTACCTTGTAGGCGTCCCTTGAGGTGGTCAATTCCCCACCTTGACATGGAGGTCATTCTCCTCCCTCACTTCCTTTATTGGCTGGCCAATTTTGCACGAAGGGCATAGTCCGCCCAAAATCGCTCTCACTACCAAGATTCTGCACCACCTTCTTGTGGCGCTCCTCCTCTGGACCTCCTTTGTTCCAATTCCTATTGCTGGCAAGCCTCCTTCTCCGCTTGCCAAGCATCTTCCCGCGCCTAATTCTTGTGATCTTGAGCTTCTCCTTCTCCGCTTCTTCCAAATTACTGGGTCCTTCTCAACTCTTCCCATGTCCGGATTTTGATGGCTTGAGTAGCCATCACACTCTCTGCCATTCTTTGGACCGCTACCTTCTCCTTCCGAGCCTCTGTTTTGCCCTTCTCTTGCTCTAATTGGGCAAAATGCTCCTTATACATCTCCATGAATCCGTTGGGTGGTTGCCGAATGGCTCTTTCTTGACTTGACAACCTTCCTCAGACCTTCTCGGCCATCCATGAGGTCGCTGGAGCTTCTCCTGACCTTTCGGCTTGGCTGCCTTTTCATCGGACTCCATGGCCTCCAATTGCCATTTGGTCCTGCCTTCCTCCGGCCATGTCTTGAGATTTCACTTCCTCTTGGCATGCCCACAAGGAGGCTGCTAGGTCCCTAGCCCCTTCAAATCCACGGTGAGTGCTTCACAAGCTCAGCAATTCTCCTAGGGGTCCTAATTCCACCCTCTTTCTTCGCTGGAAATTTCCAGCTCTCCTGCACCCCGGGCCATCGCGTGGCCCCTTCACTGCCGCTCCATCCGCTCTCCCCACCCAGCGGAGATGGTGGCCAGCGCCGCTCGCGGCACCTCGCGCTTCTCCTTCCCTTCCACCGTGAGGCTGTTTCTGGCGGGCGTGGGGTGCACCCCGCCTGTGGGCTGCTCCCCCTGGTAGTCGCCTACCTACCATGGTGGTGGCTCAGTGGTGCCCACCCCTTGGGTGGCCTCCCTGGTAGTGCAGGGTGCCTCTCTCGTAGGCACAAAGGAGATGGTGGGGACTCCCCACCCTTGGGGTCACCCCTCCCGTGGTCCTTCTCTCATAGACCACCATTCGGCCTTCCTCGGCCTTCCTCTTGCTCTCCCTTGCTTGCTCACAGGGGAAAGGATTCCCACTCCGGCAACTTTGTTGCCTCCGACCTTCTCCTCTTGCTTCTAGCATTTTGTGGAGGTCGACCTCCCACCGTCTTCGCAATGCAAAAGGCAAAGGCCTTTCCAACCTCGGAGGTGGATGACCTCAAAGGGATGCCATGCATCTTCAAGCTCCTTGCTTGTGAGAGTCCCTCGGTTTCCCATAAATGCACCAAATAGGTGCTGAGGTATATTGGCCTTCCTCATCCACCGAATTTGGCTTGAGGAGCTTCTCTCGATGGTGTATGTACGCTTCATACATGATAGTCCCCAATCGGCTTGGCTCCCATGGAAATCTTCCACAAAATTGGAGGAAGTTGGTCTTTGAAATAAGAAGTGCGTTGGTAATTTACCAACCCCAGCACAATCTTTGCGAAGAGCCTCCACTTGACTCCTTGATGCTCTCGGTCTTCCGCCATTCTTGGCGTGGGCCTTCACTCCTCCATCCATCATGTCAAGGAACTCCTGCGGGATGTCGGAGGGTCCTCTTCCTCCATTCGACCTTTCGAGGAGAGCAATTCGAGCTCTCTTCCTCCGGTCTTCCATACACTGTCGAATACTCCACGGTCCAGCGGATCCGTTCTAGCATTCCTTCCGTGCGGCGGGCGCTTCCGATTGATGGAGGTTGATGTAACACTCCTCAATCAATTCCAAATTGGTGTAGGCCCATTGGCGGCCATACACCCATCCTAGTGGATGTTCTCCTCCTCCTTGCAGAAAATCAACCAAATCTCGGGGTTGGCTGCCCGCAAAGCAAGTGAATTGGGGCATCACAAGTTCACCTCCCACAGCGGGCCCACTGCTGCTTTCTTTCCTTTTCTCCTCGCGAGGAGAGCCCTTGCCAGGCGGCTCCTTCCCTTGCCTTTTCCAGCTCGAGGCATGGCACCTTCCTTACTCCCACGCTCCTAGCAAAGAGGATTACTTCCCAATTCCAAGCGTTGTGTGCTCCAAGCTTCACCTCCAAACACTCCTTTTCTCGTCGCAGGCAGCGACTCCCGACCTGAGGCACAAGCACACGTTAGCCCTGTCTTGAGCCTCCTGGCTGCTGCCGATTTCCCCTCTTGATTTCTTCTCCCTAAGCCAGGCGCCGCCGGCAGGTGGTCGCGATTTTCCTCCTTCTACTCTCACTCTCCTTCACCTTGCCTTTGCTTCGGCGCTCCATCCGCTCTCTGCGGTGGCTCCTTCAATGTGTCCCTTTTCCCTGTTCAAGAGCTTGCTGAGCGCTCACCGCCGCCTCTCTTCTCCTTTTCCACTAGGGGTCTTCTCCTTCGCGCCTTCCTCTCCTCGCGCGTCGCGCGCGGCAATGGCGCCTTCTCCTTCCTTCTTTGCGCTCCGGCTCGATCTCTTGGGGTAGTTCGCCTTAGCTCGAAGGAAGTTGGCGCCCCAAAGCGCACTTTGCCTTTGGATGCGCCACTGGCCACACAACCCTAGATTGTGCATCATTCACAAAATCCTAATATCTATACTACCTATTTTCCTACCGCTATCCTAATTAATCTCTTGCTAATTACTCTATATATTTATCCCTATTGATGAGCATATATAGTGGATATCCCCTTTATTCTAAGTTTCCTTTTGGAGATTTGTCACCTACGCGTGATGCTTACATGATGGTCTGCTCCTTACTCGGGCTCGTAGGTGTGGTACGGTGGTAGTCCGCCACCACCAACCTTTCGGTGCCACGCGCAAATCGCTTGACCCGTTTTCCTCTGGGATATCCTTTTGCCTTCCTAACAATATTCCACAACTCTAGTTCCAAGATCTTGAAGTTTTCCTCGCATGTTCCTCTTCAATCGGTCTTAGCCAAAAAAAATCAAACTTGTTCGTCTTCTGGCCAGTTTGGACTGGTTGCCCAAACTTTTGCGTTCCACACTCGAATTCCTGGAGGAGGAGAAGGGCGTGAGTTTATTAAGTGCATAACAAATGTAACACATTGAAAAACACTAGCCCACCAAAGACTCCATGCAAGTTTACCAATCAGGCCCAACTAATGAGGATGTGACAGGAGACCAATTTAGATTTACAAACCTGGTCCTTTTCGGTATCGAGAGAAACTTGAAGTAATCTGACCAACACACGAAAAGAGGACTGGTGACGTGTGACAACTATAGCAAAGTACAGGCAAAGAGCCTCTCTGGCTTACACCTCGGTATACAAAGCAACCCAGAAATTGGGAACTCCTACAGTCGGATGCACAGGTCAGACACGCCGAAGGGAGAGAGTGGTACCTGGCAGGGACAAGCCATGTGGGTAAGAAGGAATAGTAAAACAATGACAGAGCAAAACAAGAACCAAGAGAGCAACAACTTGAGACTGATCACCAGTAGCCCGACTTTGAAAAAGGAAACAAGAAAAGGATAATAAGGCCAGTTTCGCTACCTGGAGGGTTGTTAATGTCCCTGAGGGCTTCTTGCAACGCTGTACCCTAAAGGGGCTTTGTGCAGCGCTGGGCTCTGAAACTTTCTGCAGTCACTAATCACAGGATAAGAAGGCAGTTTTTTCAGCAAAATCACAACAGCAATGAAAGCTTATCCACAACGCAAAGGCTGGAAGGAAGAGCCCACAAGATAGCTGGGTGTGGGCGAAAGGGCTAAAACAGGAGGTAAGGAGAACCGACACGACATTAGTGTGCTTGACATCGTACCTACGGAGGAAGCAAAACGAGACTTCTTGTTGTCCTATTGGCGGCGGCAGGAGCTAAGCGTAAACTGGATGCCACCGGTGTGGGCTGCAAAAGGGACGTGATCAGATAGATTGCGCAGAACCAGTATCAGAGAGTGCTATTGAATGACACCTAGGGGCTGGAACCAGAGACTAGGCGACTGAAGAAAGAAGCCCAAATGTTATTCCAGGTTGATGCCAGCGCCGTTCAGCAATTAAAGCTTATCCACGAAACAAAGGCTGGAAGGAAGAGCCCACGAGATAGCTGGGTGTGGGCGAAAGGGCTAAAACGAAGGAGGTAAGGAGAACCGACACGCACATCTTGACACCACGAGGAAGCCAAACGAGACTTCTTGTTGTCCAATTGGCGGCAGGAGCTAAGCGTGGCGAGATGCCACCGTGAGCTGCAAAAGAGACTTGATCGTTTCCAAGCAGAACCAATATCGTAGAGTGCAATTGAATGACACATGCAATTGAGGGACTGGAACCGTAGACTAGGCGATCAAGAAAGAAGCCCATCGACGCTGTGCACGTGTGGTGGGCGACTAGATGAAGGGAAAGTGGAGCCGATTGCGCTGAGCTTCCTCGAGGACACCACCCAAATCAGGAACACACACTGCGAAGGCACGATCAGAACGGATGCCGCCGACCGCCAAAGGTCGCCAAGATCGACTTGGTGAAGAGCTGGCGTGAGCTAAGCGTGGATGCCACCGGTGTGGGCTGCAAAAGGGGCGTGATCGATAGATAGCAGGTGATGTCGAGAGTGCTATTGAATGACACCTAGGGCCGGAACCAGACTAGGCGATCAAGAAAGAAGCCAAATGTTATTCCAGTTGATGCACTGCTCAGCAATTAAAGCTTATCCAAACAAAGGCTGGAAGGAAGAGCCCACGAGATAGCTGGGTGTGGGCGAAAGGGCTAAAACGAAGGAGGTAAGGAGAACCGACACGACGTTACTGTGCTTGACGTCGCACCTACGGAGGAAGCCAAAACGAGACTTCTTGTTGTCCAATTGGCGGCGGCAGGAGCTAAGCGTAAGCTGGATGCCACCGGTGTGGGCTGCAAAAAGAGACTTGATCAGATAGTTTCCAGCAGAACCAATATCAGAGAGTGCAATTGAATGACACATGCAATTGAGGGACTGGAACCGAGAGACTTGAAGAAAGAAGCCAAATGTTATTCAGTTGATGCAGTATTCGGCAATTAAAGCTTATCCACGAAACAAAGGCTGGAAGGAAGAGCCCACGAGATAGCTGGGTGTGGGCGAAAGGGGTAAAACGAAGGAGGTAAGGAGAACCGACACGACGTTACTGTCGCACCTACGGAGGAAGCCAAAACGAGACTTCTTGTTGTCCAATTGGCGGCGGCAGGAGCTAAGCGTAAGCGAGATGCCACCGGTGTGAGCTGCAAAAAGAGACTTGATCAGATAGTTTCCAGAACCAATATCGAGTGCAATTGAATGACACATGCAATTGAGGGACTGGAACCGAGACTAGGCGATCAAGAAAGAAGCCCATCGACGCTTGATGCGTGGTGGGCGACCTAGATGAAGGAAAGTGGAGCCGATTGCGAGCTTCCCGAGGACACCACCCAAATCAGGAACACACTGCGAAGGCAGCGATCGTAAACCCGGATGCCGACCGCCAAAGGTCGTCAGCATCGACTTGGTGAAGAGCAGCCTGGCAGGAGCTAAGCGTAAGCTGGATGCCACCGGTGTGAGCTGCAAAAAGAGACTTGATCAGATAGTTTCTAGCAGAACCAATATCAGAGAGTGCAATTGAATGACACATGCAATTGAGGGACTGGAACCAGAGACTAGGCGACTGAAGAAAGAAGCCCATCAGACGCCAGGTACGTGTGGTGGGCAGTGAAGGGAAAGTGGAGCCGATTGCGTCAGAGCTTCCCCGAGGACGCCAGCCAAACTGCGGAACACACTGCAAGGTTCGATCAGAATGATGCCGACCGCCAAAGGTCACAAGATCGACTTCAGGAAGAGCCGCGGGCGGTTGGGCGGGCGGAATGTAAACCCTATGTGGCTAAGTCAAAACTTAGGGTTCTAGATGGTTCGGTAAGTGCGTGATGTGGTTGGACGGTAGCTTACTTCGCCCGTTCGGGCTCGGAGATTAGGTTTGGTGCGGTTAGGCTAGGTTTGGAATCCGTAACCTAGGTTTGGTTGAGCAGTGGCGGTAAAACCGTGACGAAATGAGTTTGGATTCCGGCTCGGAATCTTAGGTTCGGTTAATTCAAATCAGCTTTGGTAGAGAGAGAACGGCGGCGCCGGCAGAGGGAGAATGTTTAGGGTTTGCTGGCCTATATAAACGTCTTCTCCAAAGCCCAAGATCTTTTTGCTTTCTTCCTTTCGAAGGCCCAAGTGGTCCAGCCTCTGCTCCGCAGGCTTAGGCGTTTTGTCCAGTGTTTAGTTTCGCAGGCCAAGGTATTCCGTTCTGTGTTTCGAAGGCCACGGCCTCTGCTGTCTTTCGTAGGCCAAGGCCATCCAGGCTTTGCTCCCAAGGCTTAGGAGCTGTCTAGTTCTAGTTTCGCAGCAAGGTTGTTTCTGTGCTCGCCCAAGGCTAAGCCCTTTTGTAGCCGCCTTCAAGGCCAAGGTGTTTAGGCTCGCTAGGCTTAGGCCTTTGTTCAATTTTTGAGCGTTCTTTCAGCCTTCTCCAAAGGCTAAGGCCTATGAGCCTTCGCTCAAGGCCAAGGTCTCTGTAAGTTTGTTCAAGGCAAAGTCGCTTTTGCTCTCTGCTTTGAAGGTTGTTTTTCAAGGCCAAGGTTTCCAGGCCCGAAGGTCAAGGTCTTTGCTTCTAAGGCCGGGTTGTTGCTTAGTCCAAGGCCAAGGTGTTTTGACACAAGGCCAAGGTTTCGCTCGCTAAAGGTTAAGGTCTATCGCTCCCTTTTGAAATCGTTGTTCATTTGCGCTTACGCTTGTCTGTTGCCTCCTTGTCTATTGTTTTGGCTCTTGTTGTTTTGTGCGGTTTTGATGCTGTCAATGTTACGGCGGTAGTGTATTCGGCGCTCGCTTTCCGGTCTTGGCCTTACGCGGCTTGTGTCTTTCCCCGGTCGATGTTGATCTTGTTCTTTGCCTGTGTGTGCTTGTCTATATTGCTAGAAGATGTCTCTGATGCTCAATTGTTATCCGATTTGTCTTTGCCGATACGCTCTCCGTTCCTTTTCTTGTTGCTGTATTGTTGTTGTTTGTTGTACATCGTGTTTGTTGTTGAAGCCAGCGTCAATGGTGGCTGCTTCGTTTTTATGAAAACGACCAGTCCCTCTGGTTCCTTTTATGAAAACGACCAGTAACTCTCTTTGACTTAGAGCTTTTGAGTGTTGCAGCTCGGTTGAGTTCTGTTCAGTTCTGATGCATTTGTGATAATAGTATCTTTATTTCTCCTTCTGTTTCAATCCTTTTGTTTGCTTGTTGGAAGTGTCCCTATATATGCTCCATTGTTGTCCTCTGGTTTCGTTGTATGTTATCATCCGTCTACTTTGTTTTCTTGTCTTCTCTGTCATGTGATCCTACTTGACTTCGTTCGTAAGGTTTCTGTACTTTGTTTGTCTCTGTGTAGTGTTGTTGTGACTTAGTTTTTATCAAGCGTTGTTCTTACTTTGTTGTTGTTGTTCGTTGTATGTTATCATCCGTCTACTGCTTTCTTCCTTTTGAAGGTTGTTTGTCTCGTGAACTTTCAATATTTTGTTTTTATGCAGGTTGATTCTCTTTGAATATGATGCAGATGTATTCATTTAAGTAGCTTTTGCTTATTAATGCTTAGCGATGGTATTAAGCGGTTTGTCTCTTTAGAGTCGTTATAAGTTGACTTTGTTGTTCAAGGCATGTGAGTTCTTTCTTTTCGTTGTACATCGTGTTTTGTCGTTGAAGACCCCGTTTGCTGTAGATTTGGTAATCAGCTTATCTGTACTTGTGTGCATTGAAAAGTGAATCTGGATTGGGCATGGTGTATTGTGTGCATATCTTGGAGCTTAATCTCATAGACCGGTGTTTATGTGCAGGTATTGAAGTGTGCAACGTTTCGGAGGGTTTGCCTCCGAACATCTTTGGATGTTTTCCTGATTCCAATCAAGAAAGATGTGTTGTTGTGTGGCATGGATGAGTCTGTGTTGTCCAATGAGCAGTTGATTGTTTTACTTGTGTGGTCTGATGTATATGTTGTACATCTATGGTTGTTTGTACGTCTAACTCTTGTTGTACTTGAAAAAGGGTTTTCACTTTATTTTTCCCATATGTGGTGTATTTTGAGTGTTCTATGTGTCATCCTTAGAAAGTGGAAGGAATAACAACTCTAACAATGTCTAGCCCCAAGTTGTGTTTTGGGGCACTTCATATCCTCTCTTGTCTAGACCGTCGATAATCAACTTTTAGACCTTCCAGCAGTTCTCATCCGACGGTTCAAGGCATGTGAGTTCTTTCTTTTCGTTTGTTATCTGTTATGTTGTTTGTACATCTCAACGTTGTTCGATGACTTCTCCGGTGTTGCGATGGCTCTAAAAGAAAACCCACTGGGCTTGGACCGGGCAAGAAGTGCACCTTTGTCTCAAGTCATGTCCAAGCCGTACACTCGACAACGTGTTAAAACAGCCATCGTTCTGCGCAACCCACCCTCTGCAGGATGATGGTAAAGTTGACGGTGTCCTTGTGCATAGTGAGGACATATTTGGTGCCGAAAAGTCCATTCCCAAACCGCCAAGGCACTTTTCATCCAAGGAGGATGCCCGTCTTGAATTTGCTCGGAAGAGAAGAAGGGTTGACACCCGACCTGTGCCCTTGGTGGAGGGTCCCTTGTCAGAGATTACTAACTATTGTCCTGCTTCGAGAGAGGGGTTAAGTTTGT
This sequence comes from Anthoceros angustus, assembly GCA_010909165.1. NCBI lineage: Eukaryota > Viridiplantae > Streptophyta > Anthocerotopsida > Anthocerotales > Anthocerotaceae > Anthoceros > Anthoceros angustus. Next base: position 395,755 of record MU008180.1, on the reverse strand, counting down.
TGGTGAGAATGTCCATCGATTACTCGATTCCATGGTCCTTGCGCGAAAGCATGCCTACGATCTCGAAATGGTGTGGCTGCTCCTGCAGCAAGATAAGTCTCAATTCCTTTCACCGGTGAGTTTTCCATTCCGGTCGCTCCCCGAACTCAAGTTATCACGACCGAGTGTATTGATATGTTTGAGAGAATGAGGTCTGCTGATCCCGAGGATGATTTTGCTATGGGCATGGAAGAAATTGAAGATGAGGCCCATTTTAGGGACCAAGGGTTTGACCCCTCGATTCCTGAGGGAGCCGTGAATGATGCAATGAGTGGTGGTGAGGACAAGTCCAAACGCCAAAATAATTGGTGCCGGAGTCGTCTTAAGTCTTTCATGAAAGTGAGTGGTGTGAGGGGTTGGGATAGTGCAATAGAGGACATTCCTCACAAGGACTTGAACCTTATATTGATACCGTTTTTCCACCAAGTTCGGAACTTAAAAGACAACTCAAGATTCTCTCCTGAAACGTAAGTCTTCATCCCTTTCTGTTATTCCGTTGTGTTTCTTTTCATTTTATGTGCTGATTTCGTATATTGGTGCAGGTTGATGTCCTTCTTTCGAGGGTTCAATCGCATTTTGATAAGGAAGTGTGTTCTGGAGCAAAGCCGTCTTGGGTCTGATGTGCTGTGATCAATATGTTTCACGGCGTGTTCAATGGTTGTCAGGCTGCACTTGTTGCTTCCATGAAAATCAGTAAAGACCTTGGTATAGTATCGTCGAAAAGGTGGTGAAACCGATATCGATGATGATGAGAGACAATTCTTGCCCAGTGACCATCAATGTTCTTTTGGGCGAGGCGCCCAGAAAAGGTTTGTGTTCTGATTCCTAGCTTCTTGTGTGCATTTTGCAATACTTCGTTGTTTGCTTCTAACGATTCAGTGTTTTCTGAATAGGTGTGCATATTTTGCATGAATCGTTTCGGAGTACGTGGCGGGGAGGAATTGCACAACCTGTTAATCAGGGACTTCTCATTCTCTTGGATTCGAGGCGTTTTGTACGACGTTTGTCCATGTTTTGATTGATGCTTTGTTGTGTGGTAATACTGTGTATGATACCTTGTTTGTGTTGTAATACCCTCCTTGTGTTGCCTCGCAGATACGAGGAACGACATTCAAGAATTACAAAGTTGATATGCAACTACGAGTGAGCACTTCCGCCAAAAGTGAAAAACTATGAGGTGGATGTTATTCAAACATTTAAAGCCGTCATTGACCATTGTCCAAAGTGGACGCAAATGACAAGAATATATCTATCCAAGGGTTTCTTTTCAATTCTCCCATCGATAATCCAAGATCGAATGTAAGTATCTTTTGATAAGGGTTCTAGGTTTGTGTTCCATTGGACGTGCTAACTTTAATTTTCTCTGAGTAGGCTTGGTATGCAAAACTCCGGGTATCCAAAGGAATGCTCTCAAAATATATGAAGACAATGGCGAAGCTGGTCTTGATGGGTATTACACGAACAAGAGCCGTAACGATGATTACGGTGACCATGGCTCGGTGCCCTCGATCTTTGGCGAGCGTCACCGCCACAAACCGATGCTGGATTTTCAAGGTAGGATCTATTTGTTGATGCCGTCAGAACTTGTTTATGCCTTCTATTGACATGATGTGTTCTCTGCATCGTGGACTTTGCGGTATGACCGTCGGGCAAGCAAAGCAGGCAGCGGGGTTCTAGTTCGTGAAAGAAGATCATACAATGAGTTGCTCAATGAAGAACTCGATCGGATGCGGATGACTTGCGGTGTGCTTCCGCTTGTTGTCAATGGGACTCGGATATAGTTTTTCCACCAAGATGTAAGTATTTTCTACCATGAAGGGAGTGATTTTCGCTGAGAAGATTATGATTCTACTGTAAAGGATGCTGATGTTAAGAATTTGTTGTGCATAGGCTTGTGCTCAATGTTGCCTACAAGTTCAGCGTAAGCATTCCATGAGTCGTTTTGGTTTCAAGGTTTGTTTCTTTTAATCTTTTCGATTGGTATTTGATTCTTTTTGTTGCTTTTTGTTGCGTGTTGCCAATGTTACCACCCTTGCTATCCACCATGAAAGCAGGCCCCTTTGTCGACTGGACCGGTTAGTATCTTGTTGTATTTTCGTCCTCCTTGGTTTGCACCCAATATTTCATGCAATGTTTGTTGTTGTTTGCGCCCAGATTGTGAAGCTTTGGAAGCTGTCCAAGTGCCGAAGTAGTGTTAAAGATCTTGATTGACAAGCAGACCAACTCGGGTGTATTCAACATCGACATGTTGAAAAGGTTAAGTGTAAAGGTGGTTTAAGTTTTATCCTTCATTCTCTTATTGTGTCTCGATTCTATGTTTGTCGGCAGAGTATTAGCCCCACCACTAAAGATCTGTCGCCACTAGTTTGACGAGCATTTGGTCCTCGTTCAACATTGATGGTGCCTAGTGTGGTGGAGGTGATGCCTCCTCGCTTGGAGGCTGTAAGCATTTTATGAGTCGTTTTGGTGTCGAAGGTTTGTTTCTTTTCTTCTTTTGCTGATTGGTATTTGACTTTTTGTTGCTTTTTGTTGCTGTGTTGCCAATGTTACCACCCTTGCTATCCACCATGAAAGCGGGGCCCCTTTGTCAAGACTGGACCGGTTAGTATCTTCTGTTGTATTTTCGTCCTCCTTGCTGGTTTGCACCCAATATTTCATGCAATGTTTGTTGTTGTTTGCGTTCCAGATTGTGAAGCTTTGGAAGTCCAAGTGCGAAGTAGTGTTAAAGATCTTGATTGACAACAGACCAACTCGGTGTATTCAACATCGACATGTTGAAAAGGTTAAGTGTAAAGGTGGTTTAAGTTTTATCCTTCATTCTCTTATTGTGTTTGTCTGATTCTATGTTTGCTGGCAGAGTATTAGCCCCACCACTAAAGATGCTGTGTCAGCCACTAGTTTGACGAGCATTTCAGGTCCTCATTTCAACATTGATGGTGCCCTGAGTGTCGTGGAGGTGATGCCTTCTCAGTTGGAGGCCTGTGTAAGCATTCCATGAGTCGTTTTGGTTTCGGAAGGTTTGTTTCTTTTCTTCTTTTGCTGATTGGTATTTGACTTTTTTTTTGATGCTTTTTGTTGCCAGGCGTTGCCAACTGTTACCACCCTTGCTATCCACCATGAAAGCAGGGCCCTTTGTCAAGACCTGGACCGGTTAGTATCTTCTGTTGTATTTTGGTTCTCCTTGCTGGTTTGCACCCAATATTTCATACAATGTTTGTTGTTGTTTGCGTTCCAGATTGTGAAGCTTTGGAAGCTGTCCAAGTGCCGAAAGTAGTGTTAAAGATCTTGATTGACAACGCAGACCAACTCGGGTGTATTCAACATCGACATGTTGAAAAGGTTAAGTGTAAAGGTGGTTTAAGTTTCATCCTTCATTCTCTTATTGTGTTTGTCGATTCTATGTTTCTTTGGCGAGTATTAGCCCCACCACTAGTTTTGACCACTAGTTTTGACGAGCATTTCGGTTCCTCATTTCAACATTGATGGTGCCACGAGTGTGGTGGAGGTGATGCCTCCTCGATTGGAGGCCTGTGCCAAGTCATTGTGGTGAGACTTGAGGCGGAAGTGCAACAGGAAGGATTGTGGAGACACGCCTATAGCTTTGGATATGGTAGAGCGGCATGGGGTTGAGAAGGGTGGTTCAAGCGGGTTTGAGCGTCTTGCCGAGATTACCCGAGAAAGGGAGAATGACAGGAGAATCGAAAAGGGAATTTCAACGGCAAGCAGTTTAGAATCATTGATTGAGCAATGAGAAAGTACAACCGAGTTTCCAAGCAAAGAGAGAAAGCTTTGGAGATCCAAAGGAGAAAAAATGTCGAAAGGAGGCAAGAGTATTTCAAACAGCAGGAAAAACTCAAACAGCAGCAAAAGGAGCAACAGGAAATGCGAAGATTGCAGTGGGAAAGGCAGCAGAAGCAAACTATTGACAATGTTACAGTCACTCCAGGCGCCTCCACTTCCATCCATGGAAAACCATATAAGTAAGTTGATTTAATTGTTCCCTTGATTTTGATCGCTAATTTTACTTTAGTAGACTAAGACGGTAATGTTTGATTAGGTTCTCAACTTTCGTGAAGATGAAGAATTTCTCCAAAGCCCCAGTTCATCAACGGCAAACTATGATAATGTTGGACAAGTTGCCCGTTAAACCAAGTGGTCTTGGAAACTATGTCTTCAATCTCTACAATTGTACATCAATTTTCCAAAATAAGGTGGGAATCTTTTCTAATGAACTTTTCTTTTCTATTCCGAATCATCTAATTGGTTACAAGCCTAATTTACTTTGTATATGTAGATTTGTAATTTGAATAAGGAGGATCAACTATTCTGGTATTTTCTCTATTTTCTGTTATTTTGAATTCATGCAATTACGGATATACAGGAAACTTTGCAAAGATGATATTTCTTTGTTGGTTTTTGTATATCCCGGATCCGCATGAATGGTATAATGAAGATGTTTCTTGCCAGATTAGCGATTGTGTTGGAATTACTAGGCCTCAGATTACAATCTACCATGGTATTTCAGCTTCACTTGCTATTCACTTGGTGATCATTCTTTACCTCTTGTTCTAGTTTTGATTTGGATGGTAAAATGTTTCCATTCATCGCCTACGTTTTTACTCTATATTCACTTGGTTGATCCATTCTTTACCCTCCTGTTCTAGTTTTGACTTGGATGGTAAAATGTTTCCATCCATCAGTCTATGCTTTCTACTCTATTGTTACAATTTCCACCTTATTCAGTAAAAACTTTTTACCAATCGAAAAATTCTCTCTCTTCGTTTTACCCTTTTGGCCCTGAAAAAAAACCAACTGGGCGCGTCGAGGCCCCAGACGAGGCCGCGACTTTACGAAATGAGAAGAACCCTTGGAAGAACTGAAATGGCTAGAAATGCACGTGTTCTACAAACCTGCCTCCAAATTGTTTTCATGCGTCTTCTTCAATTGCGCATCCCTATAAGCTTGGATGGCATCAACACCGTATGCATCTATACGTGCATCAAACTCGAATGAGCCAGACATTTGGCGCACCAGTCAAAGAGATCCAGCTGCAAGTCATCGGAAGGGGCACATAGAGTAAGGCCAAAAATGTTTTACATATTGTATACAAAGCGAATGTGGGAATATAACATCAACCAACAAATGATTTTCAAAAATAATATTCATAACATTACGCCTAGATACCGGGATGATTTACAAATTTTTCAAACCACTAAAAATCAACACTCCAGTATTGATATGCCTCTAGGTTGCTTAACAGTGGAGTTGTTACAAAGTTTTCAAAGCGCCAAAAATACCTTAACAGTGGAGTTGTTACAAAGTTTTCAAAGCGCCAAAAATAAGTAAACCATCCTAGTACTAATCCGACCCAAGAATACTTAACTATAAAGTTCTGAAAACACCACAATCAAGCACCCCATTTGGGTACTGATCCGACACTGGGGCGCTTAATCTTGGAGTTCTTCTGCCATAGAGTCTATCTGCACCTATCCCGAACAGATGGTTCTACGTGGTACAAACAATATATATAGATGTGCGCCGGACGTCCGGCGCATCCACTCCACCATTTCCATCTCGGCGGACGCCCGCAAGATTGGGGTCTCCAGAAAATGCGCCGGACGTCCGGCGCAGGCTCCCGCCAATGTGCCGAATGTCCGGCGCATTGCTCCAATTCCTTATGTGTTTTTCACTCTGTTTTTCACTCCAACAATGGAGATCCCAGGGTTGTGTACTCACAATGCACCAGACGTCCATCGCTACTTTCTAGAGTCGTAGTTTGGTCCTCTCGAGATGGCCATGATCGCCATTTTGCTAATGTTCTTCACAATTGCGGACGTCCGGCGCAGCTTGCTTCTTTTCGGCTTAATTGCTACTTTTATGTTGGTTGCGCCGGACGTCCGGCGCAGCTTGGCTTTTGGACTAGTTTTGTTTGGTTTGCCCACTGTTCACCCTGCTAGGAAGTACTATCGCCTGCGAAAGAGGTATTTAGGATTCCTAGCACCTGTTAAAAATCCTTGAAATCCCTTCCTTGTGAAGGTGAAATCCACGAACCTGCTTCGGCTTAAACCCTGTTAGCGTAAGTATTCACGAGAAAATGTAGTACAATGTCTAAAGCGTGGTTTTGCTAAAGATGATGCATGGTCATTTTTTGGTCTTTAGAGACCCAAACCCCTTTAATGGAGAATAATCCTTATGCTGAGAGACGATGTTCAAGATGGTCTCAGGAATTGGAGAAGTGCCTGTACGAAGGCTGTCGACGATGGTGCCCTTCTCCGAACGACCCGCGCCGTAGGATGCATATTGAGGCATTCAACAATCAGGTTGAGCAGCGTGCAGCGCCCGTGCCTCGTTCCGTGATAGATGTCATGGCCGAGAGGGAGTCATGGGCAGCCTTAGCCGCCCAGGAGCGGGCCCGACCGCAAACATGGGCAGTGAAACGACACTCCCTCATTTTGCGTTCATTGCCTTATCTCAGCCTTACCCGTAAGCTGTGGGTCAAAGACGTTATGCACGTGGAGGCCAACAACTGCAAAGCTATTTGGGGCACATTAAGTGGGTTAGGCGACACCATCCACAAGCAGTTTGATATGGAAGAGAGTGACGTAAGCCATGGGTGTGGGTGGTTGAGGAGGAGAGATTCAACACCGCCATCGACCGTGACGTCCTTTCACCACCGGACTTACAGCCGTGAAGGATGAGATTTGCGACATGAAGCCGCCAACTGCTTTCGGTGCAAATTTGAAAGGATGTTTTACCGGTCCCAAGGTTACTGGCATGAAAAGTCACGATTGGCATAGTTTGATGCAGTACTACTTGCCCATAGCATTGCGAGGGAGGCTCCCACCACAGGAGTTAAATGTCATCACCCAATTGGCAGGTTTGTACAGATGGATATATGGCAAAGAGATTTCTGTGTCCGATATCCCGACGAAAAAGGCAGAGGTTATCGACATCTTCATCAAGCTAGAGCAGTTCATGCCTTCGACATTCTGGAATGTTATGCAACACCTCATTATCCATCTTGTGGATGAAGTGGAAACACATGGCCCAGTACACACGCGGTGGATGTACCCGATGGAGCGGTACCTACTTGTGCTTAAGAAACATGTGCGCCAACGCGCCAAACCCGAGGGTTCTATTGCAACCGGATATCTGGCCATGGAGGCTATGCACTATGCCTCGGAGTTTATGGATGGAATCAACCAAGACGAAGCACATGTGTCTGAGGTAGTTCCTGGTTTCGAGGAAGTAGACCACACCATCGGGCAAGGCAGGACATTAAAGCTTGGGGTGGATGCTCGAAGGCGTTTACACTGGTATTTGTTACAGCATTCCGAAGTTTTATCGCCATTGAGAGCGGAGCATGCATTACAGACGACAGATGAGGACTTTCTGACATGGTTGCAGGATGGTGTGAGAAGGGGGAAGTGGGCTATGGGTCCCATTCATTCCGACATCCATGCACTGGCCTTCGGGCCGCGGGAAAAACAGAAGGCATATAGGGGCCTGAACACGCGCGGTTATCACTTCCGAACGTTCGAAGCCGATGAGAACAAAACTTCGACACAGGACAGTTGGGTACATGGCGAATTTGACATGGTGGGCTCAATTGAGAAGGCCGAATTCTTTGGAAGAATTATTGAGATCCTGGACGTAGAATGTGAGGAAGGCAATTTCAGTACCATTGTCCTTAATGTGCACTGGTACGAATGCTCCCTAACCAGGGTTCCACCGAGTATGGAGAGAGATTTTTGCGGGTTCTGGGCAGTCGACACGAGGCAGCCCTACGGTATGCCCGCAATCACAAGATGGGGCCTTATACATTTCCTGCACATGTCACACAGGTTTTCGCTCACAGGGACGTCATGCCGAATCGTGAGCCCTGGGTTGTATGCACTCCTGTGCATGCTAGGTGGGATCGGTCTTCATTTGAGTCGGAGTAGTGCAGTCTTCGATGACAGCACGTGCCGGCTGTTGTACGTGGACTGCGCTGTCCCTCTCAAGACTGTACCATGCAAGAAGAAGGCCTATCCACAGACTTTATTTTGTGTAGGGGTACACCTGAATAGAAGGTAGCTACACTTGAGTTGTCCTCACGCTCAGACGCCTAGTTCTTATGCTTCACTGCAATGATTAATAAAGCAAGCATGCCTGATGTCTTGCCGGCGATGCCTGTGTCGTCCATTGTTCATTGTCCGCGTTGAAGGTGGAGTCTACATTTTCATCTGCCTAAGGAACAGAAGATGGGAGATGACCGCAAGGGGAGGGAGATGAATCACCCAAGGCTACTGAGCGCTGGCGCTGTGACATGGTCAGCCTCCACCCAAGACGGTCGAGAGAAGCGTGCACGGGCTGCAGAGCTACGTCGGAGTTTAGAGGCCATCACTCTCCGCGCCCGACTATCTGCGACCAAACATGCGGATCTAAAAGCTCGCCGCCATGCCGCGAATCGACGATTGTCACCGAGCGTGTCATTGTCAGCACATATGCCAGACAAGATGTCAGTGGGTGAACTGGGATCTGACAACCCGGTCGTCATACCCCGCCTATCACACCGGTCTGGTACACCGGCCGCTCACGTGGCGGTGTTGGCGGGAAAAACCCACGATGGGGTCGTGGCACAGGCTGGAGAGGGAAGCAATGGGCTTGCCGGAAGTCTGGACGAGCGTGTGCAGACTTGTCACGCCAGGCGTGTCATCCCGATTGGTGTGCATGGAACGCGACCGGCAGATGACCACGCAAACCGGGCATTTGCGAATGGGGCATCGTTGGAGGACGAGCATGCAGACTGGCAACGATGGAGGGGCGCTACGGGAGACAGCAGTGCTAGGAACCCGATTATCCGAAATGTCTAGTACCTGCGTGCACGCATTTCAGGCTCAGACCCTACTCATGATCCTCCAATCTTGTTTCTGGCAGGAAGAGTCTTGTGTTTTGGAAGACGGGAGGAGAAGATGCCGACATGAGGGAGTGGGTTGAAGGACTCCTAACTTGGGCGCAAGAGTATGAAGACAGTGAGGATGGTTCCCCTTACGAGGAGGCACAACACCGGGGTAGGTGGTGGGGACGTGGGAGAGGAAGTCGGTGAGGAGGACCTAGAGGCCATCACTTGGAGGCGTTTTGAGGCTGTCGGAGGAAAAGTGCCCGAACCAGAGCCTTGTGTGCAAGCTTTGCTGAACATTATGCCAACTCTTACACTGACGGATGTGCTGAAGACTGTGATTAAGGTGCACGGGAGTGACAAGTTGCTGTTGGAGGCAACTCGTCTGAGCTGTGAGGCAGCCACCTTGTCAAGGGGCGCACATGCGGATGAGTGTGCAATTTTCGGTGTCCTCACCCCGATCGACAAGTCGGGGTTCCACAAAAGGGTTAATGAGCTGGTTCAGAGTTGTCTGAAATTGTTGAAGCCATACACGATCGATTCGCCTCGCCTCGTCAGGCCGAGATGGTGGATGTCAGGTGAGGTCTTTCCCGACGGTCACCAATAGAGATTTCATCCATCACAAGCTGTCTGTTTGTGCTCGGCAGCGCAACTTCCAAGTGTTGAAGAGAGTCAAGGTTGCTGCAGCGCAAATGCGGAAAGGAGGGACCCATGATCGAGATTTGAGACTTGGGTCTCTGACAGAGGAGGCATGGACCGAGTGCGTTCAGTTCGGAGTTCGAGAGCTGGACCGCGGCAATGGTGTTTGGCCTCGCCCTCAACAGGCCACAGCAACGGAGGCTCGGATGAAGAAGAACGATGGTGGTGGGTGCAATCCATATGGCCGGGGTGGCGCCACTGACCTCCGCAAGGCCTTCAAGACAAGGTGGGGGGTTCTTCCCACAAAAGGTGAAGGGGACTGGTGCAGCGTGCACCTTGGTTTCTAGATGACCTACATTTTCCAAAATTCGACATGTATGATGGTGGTTTCTAATGGCCAACCTTTTGAAGACGACAATGTTTCACAATGTTTTGCAGAGAAGCAAGAAAATAAATAGAATAGATGATTTGTCCTTGAGTAATGAAAGCCTGTCGGATGTAGTCGAACACAAGTATAAGACAGCATCTGCTTGGCCACTGCGAGCCCTAGTGAGAGCCAGCGAGTATCTGAAGAAAGAGGGCTGGTCGCCCGAGCTGGGGGTTTTGACCAAATGGCTGAGTATTTCAGTGAGGCTTTGAAGGAGGACATGTCTATACCCACTGTGACGCCCACAACAGCTATTGCGCAGCTAGGTGTTCAGAGACGAACTATAGCCAAGCTTCGCCAGGAGATTTTGAATTTAAGATCTGACTTGCTCCATGTGCCACCCATGGATAGATTAAGGTTGAAAACAGTACGGACTTGACAAGAAGAAATGTAAGCTCTGAAGAGTTTGATCAAGAACGGTTGAGGAGGCCTCACCATCCTTTATCTTGTCCAATTCTCGCCCGCTGGGCCTAATGCTCTGATCTAAGTGCGGCTTATCTCGACACGGAGGGGCCAGTCGTGGTATGCCCGCCGTCTGGGATTGCTCGGATCACGGGTTTGAAAAGAGAATTGATATGAGTGTTGGTGCGGTGGCAAGTGTGCACAAGCAACTTGAACGAAAGTGCTTGCCTACACAAGTATTGACGCAACCCTCTCCAAACCCGTGTATTGCACCTCTTGAGTATAAGGCCGGACGCTCGGCACTTTTGGAGCATAAGTGCGCCACCATCCGCCACTTGGTACAAAGGTGTGTCCGTCATTTGTGCGGACGGTGGGCACATTAGGTCTTCTTTGGGCTCGGATGCATGGGCTGGTTCGCAAATCACTGAAAACAGTGAAATGAGACATGTGCATTTCTGTATGGTTGGGGCCAAAATGGGGTTCGGAGACAAACCCCTATGCTGAGAAACACTGTTCTTGCACCTAGCTGAAGCCCACAATCAATGCAGGTAGCTTTCCCGCGTACTTGCAAGCCGAAAAGCGAACCCAATCCGGGGTAGTCGCAAGTTGCCACAACCAATGCTGCCCGCAGATTGAATATCCGGTGTACATCGCCCACAGGCCTAGAAAAATCCTCACAAGGCACACCGTCCCATAACTGCTGCAATTCGGAGATTAGAGGCTGCAGGTAGATGTCCATATTTGGTACTTGGCGAGGCCCTGGAATAATGGTTGATAGGATAATGCGGTGTTTCTTTGTCGAAACCTGTGGTGGGAGATTCTCAATGACAAGCATCACCGCCGATAGACTTGGAATTAGACCGTCCGCTAGGGTTCATGCCATCGGTGGAAATGCTAAGCCTCACATTTCGGTCATCCGCACTAAAATTTCCAACGGAGTCCAAAGTTCTCTGTGCTGTGTCCCCAAGATCCTCATTTTCCCATCCTCGCCGCGATTCCTAGCCCACCATGTCATGTCCGTGCTAGCTTGGGACATCAAAATGCGCCTCAGCGCCAATTAATGGAAAGTACCAAAACTTTTCCTGAATCGCAAGCTCCTTCCAATACCGGTCGCGGTGCGTTGAGGCGAAAGGGCGTAAACTAGCGCCTTGATGTGCACCCCAAGATATGCTACGCCTTTGGGACAGAGGCGATCCGAACACGTGATCGTGACACTTGGAGCAATAGTTTATTCGCCTCTTGCCGACTTCGGTAGAGTGTTTGGAGATGGCAACAAAGATGTCGATGACTGAAAATTCTAGACATTGCAGTCTCGAGATATTGTAACACTCTTGCACTTGAAGGAGCGCCGTGGTTGATGATAAGGTGCTTTGGTCACTCCCAGGCCCGTGAACGCCATATAACCTCCGATTCCTTACGCAAGGCATCATGCCATTCGTCGGCAAGGACTGAACGAAGTTGTGCATAGCTTCTACTCCTCCAGGCTCATGAGCATCATCTGCAATATCCATTTCTGGCCTTGCGATGTCATCTTCAGTCTGATCTTCCTGTTCTCCGAGGTCAACGTGGGCCTCTTCACCATTCCCGTAAGCTTGCACCCGCAGCCGATCAACACCAGCTGGAGCTGGTGCTGGACGTGGTGCTTGACTAAGCGGAAAGTGACCACTCCATCAAGGCTCCTGCGAAGCAGACAATTGGGCAGGTGACGAGAACCAGACGTCATCTAGAGGTGATTGAAATGGAGAGGACTGCCATGGTACCTGAATTTGTTGTGGGAGATTGTGGTGTCGGGCATGCCTCAACGCAATATCGAATCGCACAGTGCGGTTGAAGGGCCGGCAATCCGGACACGGACATCGAATCTTTGGGATTTGTCGATTCCTCGCCGGTCTTACCATTTCAAGCGCACTTTGGCGCGTGCAACTGGACTGAAATGTTTGAGTGATGTGTGGCACGGTAGCCAGATGTGGCAGATAGCAGGAATGTCTTGCTCCCAGTCCTTTACGCCCAAGTGTGAATGGTCACATCGAAACCGATCTTGAATCGACGGTAGATTACGCTTGTGTGGAATCGGTTTCTTCCTACCGCCGACATGGTTTACGCTCGAGTTAGTGTCCGAGTACATAGCACCTACGCCCAATGCGAAAGCTCTGCCCAATCCCCATCTGTTCCTTCTTGGCGATAGGCCCTTCGGATCATCTCTGTTCGTCCGATCGATTCGGTGGTTTGGAATGGCACCGGTGATGAGTGAGGGGCAAGCTTGGCAATCGAAGGCATGAATTGGCACGGTAGCCGATGTGGCGACACTGTGGCACGGTAGCGGATGTGGCGATAGGCCCTTCGGATCATCTCTGCGTCCGTGGCATCTGGGGGAGGTTCACCGCCGTCTGGAGGGCGTTCTGTCACCGAAGAAACACCTGTACATTTGGAAGTGGCGACACCTGTGGCACAAAGAGGAAGCTTCGGTGTTGCGCGGCATGGACCAGAGCCTATCTGGAGCTGGGAGCATTCACGAGACCTCCCTTGCGGGACTATGTGTGCCAAAGCATATCGGTGCAGACGGTGGACACCCCGCAATTTGGACCCCGGCATGGTCATTGGGTGCTCAGTGGCGAGGCGACTATGTTGAGTGGCCTAGAACGGAGTTTGTAATTGCTCACGGCGGTGGACGACGCCCTCCGCCTTCGTCGTGAGATGCATCACTGGGACGTTCGGAATTGGTGGGTGGCATGTGCTGCACTCCTGGGCTATGCAATGCCCGCGCAAGAGCTGGGTGCTTACATCGTCGATATCATTGAAGAAATGCGGACTGTGACTCCCCTGCTGCATTTGTCAGTTGTGGTTGAGGTAGGCACACCGGCAACTCGTCTTTTCTTTGTCCCTTACCGCTTGGGAGCAAGTTTGACATTCTCGTAGAGCGGAACCGGCTTTTGAGCCGACATCGGGATCACCTCCCTCGGGCACCCAGAGGTGATGATCCCGACCGAGAGTTGAAATCGATATGCACCGAGGAGATTCGCGACTCATACATGGGCAGGCAAGTTCATGTGCAGACAGTGGGGCCTCCTTGGGATAGACACCGAGCCTCGCGGGATGTGACTGTGGAGAGTGATGACAGATGTTCTATATGCAACTTGCCGCAAGTTGGGGGACATTTCAATTTTGAAGAAGGATCTCGACAATCATGTATCTGTTGGCCACGCAATGCGCCTGCCCTTTGTTTACAATGATACAGAGCATATGGTGTGCTACTCCAGCGTCCGATTCAACGAAGAAGGAGCTGCTCAAGTGCTTGGGGCGTGCAATTTGATCGTCCGCGCTTGCCATTGCATTGGAGGGAGGAAGGGCTGGGCCATTGTGGCGGGCAAGTCGTATGCTTTCAAATTTCAGCCTCGGGCCGGGTTGTGCAAGTCATTGTCATGGCCCCCTTGATTGAGTTGGATTAGGCACTGGCAGAACCGGACCCTCGCGTAATTGCGAACTCACAAACTTGTTTACTGTCAGCTCCGAACTGTAGCGGATTGTTTTTTTGCCCGTAGATCGATGTTGGGGCCAGTGCCCAACCTGTGACCGTTGTTCAATTCGAAGGACTTCCGATTTGTCATTCCGGCTTCGGGCATTTTGTTGCCGCAATGCAGCCTGTGTGAGTCCAGGCAGATTGAGACTCAATTGGCGTCGCGCCTATTGAGGGGGAAGTGCAATAAAGTGTTGCCACTTCACCTGTCCGCGAGACCCGAGACTATGTCTATGGTCCAATCGTTTCTCACGCTTGAGAATGCACGGACAACAAGTGAACCCGGTTCATCGCGACTGGCAGGGTCCCTCACGTCCGGTGTACATCGTCCAAGCTGGGGTTCATGCATGCTCCGATCGAGATCCGGCCTCGCTTTGGGCGGAAATGACATTTGGGAAAACCTGTGTCGCCTTGCGGGTCCAGGCATGTCCGAGCACAAGCGAGTGAGGCCGGCCCTTAGCGGCACTAGCCGCAATAAGGAAGGTGGCGGCAAACCACCCATAAAGTGGACATGTGACCGGGCACCAGGCCGAAATATGACGCTGGGACCGCGCGTCATTTACTCATCCCGTTACCAAGCATCCCGTACACTGCTCGACTACCGGTTGTGTCCAGATATGTCGGATTTATGACGGAAATTCGTTGACGTTATTTCTAGCTCGTCATAAATCCCAATGCATTGTAGTAGTGCAAGTTCCAAGACTTCTTTTGCTCTCTTCGTGACTGAAACATAAGACCTTTGGGGATGCTTGCCTTTCATACAAGCGTCACACAGACCAAGTTCTGCCTTCTGGAGCTCCATGCCTGTCACGAGCTTCTTCCGCTCCATCTCCAGGAGAAACTTCAAGTTGGTATGCCCAAACCGTCTATGCCACAGTAAGGCATTTCCACCTTTCTCCGACACTGTCAGAACCTCTTGGTCGTTAGGAACCTCCATCTGGTACAAGTTCCCTGTACGGTAGCCTTTTGCCACCACATCGCCATGCATCTGACCATTCTTCAGAAACAAAACTTCCTTCTTCGTAAAAAGGACCTGAAGACTGCATCGGGCAATGGTGCCACGGACATGAGATTTCTACGTAGGTTCGGTACAAACAACGCTCCTTCCATTGCCTTGACCTTGCCATCGAGCAATCTGAGCCTGTACTCCCCCACACCCTCGACGCCTATCTCGCTATCGTTCCCTAGGCGCACCGCTGTCTTCTCCCTCCTGTAGTCTTGAAGGAGCTCCTTATCCTTCACCATAAAGGATGTACATGCAGAATCTATCGTCAGGTATCGTTTCGCTTGTGTACTGTAGCACGCGTGCGATACTTCTTCTGCGAGCGTTGCCTCCGCAACCTCACCTTTACTCTCACCCTCCGTAAGATGTGCGGTCTTCCCATCCTTGCAATCCTTCTCATAATGACCATACTTGAAGCATTTCCGGCACTATCCCCTCTTCACTATTCTCTTGTCCTTCTGTCCCTGCGAGGACTACCCCTGCTTATCCTTGTTCCGGTTGTTCCGTCCCTTCCCCTTGATGAACATCGCATGCTCCGGACCTGTTGAAGATCCCGCCATTGCGTCCAACTGGTGAGTCTCCTTCGCCAACATCTTAGAGGTGACCTCCTCCCATGTGAGAGTGTCTTGGGCTATTAGGAAATCTATGAACCCTGACCAAGGTTCGGGCATAAAACGATATAGAAACATCTTCTGTATGTCCTCCTGGATAGCAAAGCGCTCGTTAGCTGATGCTAGCGCTGTAAACAGTTCGTGAAAGGTGTCAATGTGCTTTCGCAAATCGTCTCCGTCTGAATACTTCAATGTCGTCACACAACAAAACAAGTGAAATACTTCACCTGCTCCCTTCTGGCCATATTTCTCATTGAGAACATTCCAAATGTACTCCGTGCCCTTGTCTGGTTCTCCGACCTTCACCGGACCGAGAGAGATTCATATAGGAGAGTCAGACTTGTGGTCTCTCCGCATCCATTCTCTCTGCTCTCTCCCCTCATCTTCGGGTTTTGGCTCTTTGCCCTCGGCAATGCCATACGCCCCTCCGCCATCGCCAGTAACCTTCATGGACCTTTTCCATACATGGAACTCCGTTCCATCAAACACCCGCGTCCTCAAGGCCGCGGTGGTTACTTGAGCCCATCGCCATCACAACTCCGTCCCCTCTTATCAAGTCTCGCGATTAGTGTTCCTGCTCTGATACCATGTAAGAACTAGCTCGACACAACACACCGGGCAACACACAGGATCAACATGCTTAGACACAAGCAGAGGCAATGGATGGCACACGCAATAGCACCACTCGCTTAGATAGGCTCCACAATACACATAAATATGGTGCACAAGGTGCTAAATACATAGCCCTTAGGCTAGGCAACTATCGAGGAGGTAAGCCCTAGACTCGAGAGTGAATATCCTAGTATATCCTAATATACTGGAGTAAGTAGCAGAGGATTGAATCTATGACAAGTTGGTCGTCCTGCACAACGCTCGCTGCAGCAACTGTGACACGCCAGCAACTGAGCTCATGTCGCGACAGGAAATCCTATCATATGGATCGCCAGTTATGAGCATGGGCTTGGTCAAGAATCTCTGAATTCGTATACAGCTATGCAGCAGGAGGGCATCACGACGGGTGATCCTGTCATGATTTCTTGCTTCGCATGTGCTAGCATTGGAGCTTTGTACAAGGGTCAGAAACTTAACTCGCAGATGGAGTGATGGAGTTATGGAAAGAGGGGTGGAATACGTGGTTTTTGGCAGCAGGAAAGTTCTGACAACAGCATTCGATCCATTCCTGAGAACGATGCAGCATGCATTGATGGTAGTGACAAAGAGGCTTCTTACCGCTGTGTCGCTTGTTACTGCACACAGCTGTGTACTTCCTTGTCAACTGGACTGGCCTTTAGCATGTAACCATGGCGTGCAGCTGCCTGCTTTCTACATGGTCATTAGCTTCCTCAAATCATAGTTCTTGAATCGAAAAAGCTGGTGGCTTCCCGTCATCTTCCTCGTTTCCACGGTGATCTTCTCTGTGCCCAACTTACCAAATTTGTAACTTCTCTCTTCATTCCGAAGGATCCGATCCTCATCACCCTTCAACTAAAAGGGTAGCTCAAAGCTCAGCTTCCTGTTATAATCAGACGAGCTACCTTGGGTATCCTGGTCATGATGTTTAGAGCATAGAACATCATGACCAGGATGCCTACTCTCATCCACGGGAGCCTTCTCCAGCACCCGTCCTTCGCACAAACCTGGATTCATTCTCCCACTTGAATCGCACAAACGTGTTTTTTAGCTCCCACCTCATGGGAGAAACAATACTCGATCCCCTGATTCGAAGTAAAAGGGCTCAGTCAGACCATTAAACCCTAATCTTACACAATCAAGACGCCTAGTGTGCCCGCATATAAGCTGGAAGACCGACAGTTGGAAATCGGACATACCTGGTGACCTGCCTCATTGTGCACATCTTCACATAGTCTTCTGTGTATGTAGAATATGCTCTCTCCAGTCTGGACAACAAAGTGGCAACCTTTTCCACCTCTACGGCGTCCCAGACCTTCAAAACCTGCTTCAACTCTGTACCAATTTTGATGTCCACGCTCCAAACCAGAAAATAATTACCCACCGGACGGAAGAAGAAGAAGTCGGCATGAAGACCTCTGAACTCCCGGCGATACATCCTGTTGGTTGCATGTTGTCCCTCTGCCAATTCCACGATTGCACTAAGCAGACATTGGCGATCCCGCATCGATTTCAAGTTTGACATGGTCCTCGTCATCTCCATACTGGGCAATACCTGCACGGGCAATGAAAGGGCACCAAGTTTAAAATCGCAAGAGAGCTGACCGAGTGAGAGCGCTGTCTACATGATGTTACCTGCCACGGCGTATTGCTGAACAGACAAGATTCGGGCTTCAGCAGGTCCTCCAGTTTATTCATCTCTGTCTTTGCTTGATGGATCACTTTGACCATAGTGTGATCCGGCTTGACAAGGCAGTTTCTGTCCTTGCAGTCTTGGATTAGCGAGCTCCAGAGGCTGTTGCCTGACGAGAGGGTGCGGGCATTGCCCACAATCCACATAGCATACCTGATAACACGGCATCCGCACATCGAGCACGTGCGTCAGGATGGCCGAGTGGTCTAAGGCGCCAGACTCAAGTTCTGGTCTCCGAGAGGGGGCGTGGGTTCAAATCCCACTTCTGACAGAAGTTTTACATTAGACGTTCTGACAGCAGGTGCTTACATTTTGGCAAAAATTATGTTCATCAGGCCAGATCTTTTGGGCTAATGTAGTTACAACACATTACTTGTCTCAAGTGGTAATGGCTTACTAACCTGGCTCTGGTTATCAAAATTATCTTGTTCAGGTCAGATCTTTTGGGCTAATGTGGTTACAACACATTACAGGTCTCAAGGGGTAATGGCTTACTAACCTGGCTCTGGTTATCGCAACGTTCAGTCGCTCTTTAGCTGAAAGGAAGCCGATGTGTCTTGAGGAATTCGCTCGAACTGTGGAGAAAATGATGACGTCTTTCTCCCGGCCCTGAAATCCATCAATTGATCGCACTTCGGGCGAGACGTTGGAAAAGGTCCTGCCGTCCCCACTGAGACGTCGGGCCAGCTCCTCTACTTGTCCACGATATGGAGCTATGACTCCAACCGACAGGGAAATGCGGTTCGCTGCACACACTGACGAGCACAATCCGTCAGCTCGCCAACGATGTTTGATTTTGAAAGACGATGAGGCAGCACAGAGTATGGAGGTTATGCATATAACACATGTGTTCATGAAAGCAAGATTTCCGAAATAATGCAGGCTGCGCAGCGACCACAAGTCACTCTACGTACCTTGGTTGAGGCTATCGATCAGATGTATCACAATCGCTACTTCCACCAGATTGATGTAAGAGCGTTTTCTGTTGTCCGTTTCCTCTGTTCCATCTGAAATATCCAGGAAGCTGTATTTTTTCATGAATGTGTGTTGAAACGGCTTGATCGAATATTCTTTGGCCCAAACATTGGCACCGTTGCTGACATGCCCGGCATAAAACGTCCTGTTAGGGAAGAGACTGATGTCGGGATGCATCCGATACTGCACATTCAGCATTTGGCAGGGACGATTCAGCTTGTGGAGTCTGGTGAAGAGGCTGCGACCGTATTCCCACTTCTTTGCCACCTATGTAATATAGCAGATCATCAACACCCACTTTCAGGCTTCATGGGAAGTCCATGGAACGGTCCCATGAAGTTGGCCCAAGCACGAGTAAAAGCCTGCTTATCAAGAAAAGTTACCTGACTGAGAACCGTGGGTGCCAACTGTTTATGGTCCCCCACCAGCAAAACTTGTTGCAATTCGGGGGACTGTGTTATCACCAACGTTTCTGCCTCCACAAGTTGGGAGGCTTCATCAATCACCACACAGTCGAAGGCGCCAGAACGTTTCACACATTGGCGGCCACCTGAGGCCACCGTACTGAAGAGAATCTTGGCGTGTCTGATACAATGCTTTTCAAGGTAGTCTGCAGAAGGTTCTTTTCCTGCAAGCATACTATAACCCGGCAGTCTACAGGAGTCCAGAATGAGTAAAAAATCCTTTTTCATCTTCACGAAATCCTCGAAGTTCACCAGCTCCGTACTATGTCCTCCTGCTTCAGGGCTACGCTCTGCGTGTGTTTCGGACAGCCATATGCTTATGTGTTCATCAGAAAGATCATGCATATCGAAATACCCAAGAAGTTTCTCTCTGAGGTCTACAATATGACGGGCGCCCTTCTTTGTTTGAGAGCTGAGAAAAACACTTGAGACGTCCTGGCACATGATATGACCATGGTGGACCATAGACGAAATCAGGACCTCCAAATTCTTCCTCACGAAAGTGGCTAATGGTCGTGACTCTTCCCTGTTGTGAGCGGCCGCTAAAACTTTGGAATGCCTCACATACTCTCCTAACGCACACTGCAGGAATTTTCTGAGCGCCTCGGCACATTTCTTATAGGCAGTGACAAAACACAAAGCTGATTCCTTCAATGTGTTTGCTATGCAGGGCAGATAAATATATTCCAGCACTTTGTGGGTCTTGAGGTCTATTGCCTCCTCGCGCCCAATAAGCACTACGTCTCCCAAATTCAACATCCTGCTTCCTTCGCGTCCACGAATCCTCAAATCCGAAACAAGCACCAAACTGGACATTGTTGTGCTTAGAGACCAACATCTGTGACACAACCTGGAAGCAACCTCACAAATGGCTGTGTTGGTTGGTGCAGACATGTGGACTCTGTAGTTCATGCTGGAAAGTATAGACAGCAGAGATACCAGCAGGGTAGTCTTCCCGTCCCTGGCGGACCTTGGATCAGTCTTACTCGTGGTCCAACTCGGTTCACAAGTCCAGACACTGCATCTACGACTGCTTCCACTTGGGACTGATTCATGGCTCTGACATCCTCACAGTATTTCCTGAGTGGCAGCTCTACTTCATCAAAAGCCATATGTTGGCACCTGGGCACCTGTGCACAAAACATCAAACCAAATTTCCATCCGAACATGATCAGGTTGTCTGCAAGCTGATAAACTGCAGTGAGCCATGATAACAGTAATGTAAGTTCATGTGATAAGAAAATAGAATGACCTCCAGACTTCAGAACCACCACGAGATTATCCCATACGGTGTAAAGCATACCGAGCAGTTATAGTCCGCCTGGAGAATATCTTGCAGTACTGGTAATGCAAGTACTTCAGATTTAGAATTACGATACAGTAGCTCCAAACTGTCCCAAATCCTAATAGTCGTAGCTAAGTTGGTGATGTGGAGAATGGTCCATGTTGCCTTGCCATCCCGCAGAGCAGCATACTCCGGACTCTCATCCGGTGCATATACTACAGTCTTGAAATGCAAGTTACCTTGACAGCCTCCAAGCTTGCTCACCTTACGCCTAAGGAAGCCAAACATGTGGACGCCCTATGAAGGGCATGAAGACCCTTTGGGTCTACTGTTGAGAACAGAACCAGATCGTTGCTTCTGGGTTGGTAAGTCCCTCCTGACACCTCGAGCTCAAGTGTTTTCAATCGAGCGTCATGACTACCAGCAGCATGTCCGATCGCGAGTTGTCGGCCCGAGACATGGAATCGGGCGCGGCTGATTTCCTCCAGCTGCTGTTGAATGGCGCCCTTGTCTCCTCCAGCAGAGGCCACTTAAAGCCCGTCACATACTGCTCCATGGAGTCGAACGTGAGTCCAATCGGCTTTGCCTGTGCCACCCAGAGTGCACAGCACACCAAACCCAACACTCAGTCCTCAAACCAGCATGATCAGACCCGTTTCTCCTACTTCACACAACCTCATTACACCAATCCAAACCACTACCTTGTTCACGTGCAGCCACTTTGTCTGCACGTTCTCCAGCGACCAGCTCAGGATATGGTTCACCATCTGCGTTGGGTGAAACTTCTCCTTCCGATCCCACTCCTCGTTGAGCGACACGCTGTTCCCCGAGGATTTGGAGTCCCACTTTTGGAAGAACTCCTTCCTGCACTCCTCCAAGGAGAGGACTTTCACCGGAATGGGCTTCCTGAGCTCCTTGAACACCCAAAGCCTCCTGTTGTCCAGGCTGTAGGGGACGCCTTCGTGCATCACCACACGGATCGGGGACACGTCTGTCACAGCCAAGTCTCCACGCCGAAGCCTCTCCAGCAAGTCCCGCAAAGTGGAGCAAGCGGAGAGCGCTTTCCTCTTGGAGAAGACCGTCGAAATCCTGGACTGCGTGTATCGGATTTCCCCGGCAGCATCAGCCGAGTCCAATCCTTTGGCCCCAGCAGTTGCGGCACCGTCCATATCCATTCCGGCTTCAAGCGAATCGATGGATGCAGAGAATGCAGAAGGAGATGCTGAGGAAGGAGCTTGAGACGATACTGAGACGTTTCGTTTCGCGCGGCCTTGATGGTGCGCATTATGGGACCGCCGCCGAAGCCTAATTCTTACCTACTTTTGGATACTAAATGCACCTGCCACTCTAACTATGTACATACAAGTATAATATTTTATCACCTCGGTACTTCACTGCAATGACAATGGTACGTTGTTGTTAGGATTTGGATTATGCGCATATTGAAATTTGGTCTCAAGCTGTAAATTTGGCATCATTCTCAAAGTGCGCTCGTCTGGTGAGCACCAAGACGAGATGTTGCAGGGCTCCACAAGCTTGATCCATGGATACTCCATGTGATTGCTTGACCTTGTCCTCGTCCATCCACTGGATGACAGACAGTCTAGTCTGTCATCTCTTACATTCTCCACGCGGAATCCCTGTCCCCAAGCACATCTTTGCAGACCTGATGATGTCCCAGCTATGTGCCACACTCCCGAGGTCAAGGGCGCTCTCCACCTAATTGGTTTGCTTACCACGATGTGGTTCACCAAAATCACGAACACCTCCTGGTTGAATTGATGGAGTCCCCGACCACCAGCATGTTCCCCTTCCTCCCCATCCTCCTACACAAGAGCCAACTTGAACACACTTGTAACAAGAATCGAGAATGATTGGAACCCTAGCCTCCGTTGTCTTAGTTCCCCAGCTCTTTGCTTGCAATTGGAAGCACAGTGACTAAGAATATGGTACAGTCCCAGGTCTTGAATTTATGCAATGAGACCTGCAGAACTCAGCTCGATCGAAATTGGACAAGGGTAGGCTTTCTCATCCGTGTTCCACTCCCATTTCACCTCCTCCCAGCTCACCTGGAAAGTCCTCAGCCTGAGCCTTCCATCACCCTGAGCCAGTCTGTCATTCCATTCGCCATCTCGTTGTTACCTTCTGGTGTCGCAGCCATGTTTCCAACCTTCCAGCTCAAACGAGTCAGTCCTTATAGCCTTCCAGTTCAAAGGATCAGGCAGTTGGAGCAGAATTCACCGACAGAATAAGCGATCATGCTCCTGCATCGATTCATCTCTGGAGAGAAAGCATTGAGATGAGTCGCGTGTCTACAGATTGGCGCGGAGGCTCATTTCGTAATCAGACTGCGTCGCTCAAGCTCCAGTTGGGGACAGCGACGCTGCCCCAAATATATATGCAGTTCGTTTCATTCACTTTCGGTAGAATCGCGATAAGCATACGTGTGCCTTTGTCCGAGATTCTGATTTCGAAGTCCTAAGCCCGCAGCCGATATATGCTTGAAAACCCGGCTCGAACAAACCCTTGCATCGTTCCTGCAGCTGGTCGCCTACAGCCGTGAGCCCCTCAAGGTCTCACAGCGAGACAACATGGCCGGTGTACAAGGCAGCGATGACGAAACTGATGCCTCGGCGGCTGCCTGAGATACAACTGAATACTACAAGGGCCAGGCGCAATGCTTTCTTGCTCAAGGTTCCAGCTGATCATGAGCTGCCGAAGTCATGGGAGCAGAGGCGCGATGCAGGAAGCACAGAGCCAGTGGGTCGGATGACTGTTGCTTGGGATCTGCTCAACCCTCAGGCTCTTCCAAAGGTGCCATGACAGACACCACATCGCATTCCCGCTCGCTCCCAGCTATCGGCGCGGTTTGTTTAGCTAGGGTTGTAGAGACCTGTGAGTAGACGTCGAGGATGACCTCACTCTGGCCATGCTTGCGCAGTATTCCTTGCAGGTGCCCGGAAGGATGGAGAGTTATCACCGACCAAGTATGAGCTTAATTCGGTGAAGCACTTTGGCGCGATGTGCGTATTTTCTGAGGCAGCTGACGGTAATTGCTAACATGCGCTATGGCCAAATGTTGTTAATTGGGTGGTAGCAGGCTGGTTGGGCTGACGAATTGGTGTTGGGTGCAACTTTCGAGCCCCTGTTGTGGTGGGAGGTCAAATTTCTTGAGCATGACGCGTGCATACCCTCTGCAGGTAAGCTTGCAGCGGAGGGAACGGTGACAAGAAAATTCGACATGCAGCGCGATGGGCTGACCGACTTGAATAAGTATGGCAAGCTTTACCGGGAGAGGCAAAGGAAGGCCAGCGGCAGACGAACTTTACAAGTAGGTTTACAGCTTGCAATTGGAGACCTCCTTCACCTTTGCCCTGATAACTAGTCTATGCATGTTAAATATGTTCCCTGGCCTCAGATGCTGGAGGATCATCATGGCACGCATATGGGGCCGCAATCTGGAGCTTCGGGTGGAGAGGTACGGTGTTACAGCTGTCTTTCTTTCCGAATCACTTCCAGTCAATACCGCGCTCCTATGCAGCACTGTCTGCAACTGTCCGTAACATAGCATCTTACGAGCGCATGTACATCTCCTCAGGGTCTGAACGGCTGCCGAGAGGCTCCAAAAGAAAAAAGAGAGGCGGTTTCATGGAGAGCCCTCGAATGTAGAAGCCAGGGTTTTCAAACTGTTCGAAGAGAATCCTAACTGGGAATTGAAGAACCTTATCAAGGAAACTAATCAGCCCGTGGTAAGTATGGCGTATCTCTATCGGACCTGCTGCAATATAATTGGCATCCTAGTTCTCACATGTGCGAAGTTTGTCTCATGGCAGAATTTCCTGAAGGAGATTTTGAAGGATCTCTGTGTATACAATAAAGGCGGGACCAACCAAGGAACCTACGAGTTGAAGCCCGAATACAAGCCCCTGTTCGGCAGGGGATGCCCGCCTGCGTCCACAGGATAGATCCTGGTTGATCAGTCGGTCCTTGTGGGAGCATTTTCCCCAAGGCCGGAAGGAGGATCTCTCCCCACCATGCATGTACAGCGTAAGGGAGGCGTTTTGAGGCAGTCAGTGAGGTTTGAGTGGTAGGTGTTTCCTTTACAGGATTTATTACACGTCATTTTCCCTCCGTTTCCTTAAGCTTGAGGAGATTGGACCACATCATTCAATAGCTGTGTGCAGCTCCTTTTCTTGAACGCGGACCTATTTTGCAAAGGGAATGATCGAGCAGTGGAACGCAACGCAACACAGGGGCACCCACAAATCACTCCTTCCTCGACAACCACGGGATCGTCATCGCCAAGGTGGATGACACCGCCTGCTTCCAGTGCGGTTCACTTGGGCATAGAGTCTGTTACCTGTCCACCGGGCGGATCGTCAACGTTCGCTCCTCCAACGCGGGCGTTCGTCATGATCAGCGAGCTGACGGAGATTCAAGCTTCCCAATGGCAAGGTGCACGCGCGAGTGACGATCGTGGAGAAGATGATAATGTCACCTGGATTTCTTTGTCAACACCATGAAAGCCTTGAACAACGTAAATCCCAGGCAAGATTCACAAGGCCGGTGACTGGGTGATCGATGCGAATCATCTGCTGTAACAGGATCATACTTCTGTTCAATGTTAGTACTGTAATGTTAGTACTGTAATATTTTTGCAACTGTCCGAGGTCCCATGATAGGAATCTCGCCAGGCATTGATTGAAGCCTTTGGTCGCCAACGCCGCCACAGAAACATGCCAACCTGCATCAGGGATTCTGCAGCATCCCCAGCGATACCACCATTCGGAACACCGGATCTGAACGCCTTCCTCGTAGCCGTGACGGACGCCGGTGTTGGAGCCGGACTCCTGCCGGATGCTATCTGCGTGTTCCTGCACAGCAGAGGGGCCGTGCAGGCACCGGCTGACTTGGAATGCCATGATGGCGGGGTATTCCCAGCAGGGCAGGTGGTAGGAAGGAGAAAGCCCTTCGTAAGTACAGGGCCGTATGCTTGGACTGAACCAGATGTGGAGATGTTTCGACGGACATGTTTGGGCAACAGATTGGTGTCCAGCTCCATTCCATCTTCGGTGATTGGGATTCATCTAGTAAGGCTCACTTGAGCCACACTCAATTCCCACATTAATTTGGCTTTCATGAATGCACGCGAGAGCTCACCTCAAGGTACAAAAACGTTTATTTGCTGAGGTCGGTATGCACAAGCCGGCACTTCTGGTGCATGGTGCGCATCGTGACTACCAGCTACAGTTAGCCAAACACAAGGCATACAAGTTTATGGGCCGGGGCCACAACCAAGAGGGATCTGATGAAACTTAATTGTAGCAGCAAACCTGAAACAACACAATAAAGACAGCATGCTTATGCATCCTTGGCTGTACCTCCTTTGCATTCACACAGTTTTGAATTGGTCAGCACTGCGTCCTTCAACTTTGGGGCTGCCCAGCCTTGGTTTCCTGCACACGTACAGCCCCACATGATGCATTCATAAAGCAGGTCCAGCACAAGCTTCCCAGGCCATTGTTTCTACTCCTGCCACAAAGCGTAATCATAATGAGCAGTGACTGACTAACGGGCGCTCTCCGGCCCGACAATCTCTATTCCGTTGTGTTCGCCGTTCGCGATTGAGCAGAATTTGCAGACAGAAAAGGCGATACTGCTGCCGCATGGATGCATCTCTTGGAGAGTAAAAGCACTGAGATGATCTCGCTTGCAGATGCAAATGAATGTCGGGCATTCATTCATTAATATGAGTGCGTCGCCCGAGGTCCAAGAGCTAGCTCCGATGCGCAAAATATGCATTTGGGTTCATTCGCTTTGAATACGATATTAATCTCGATAACTAAGCAACCGTATATGAGTTTGTCCTGAGATTCGATTGAGGCTATACCCCGGCCGGTCTATATATGCTTGAAATCCCGGCTTGAGGGAGAAAGCGATTAAACCCTTTAATTGTTGCCTAGTCACTGCGTGAGCCCCTCAATAGCGTGAGTGTGACAACATGGCCTATGTGAGCAGCAGGCGATGATTGATTTTCGCCAGCCGAAACACGCTGGATACTACAAGGTCCGGGAAGAACATATGTTGCTCAAAATTTCACCCGACTTGGCGGCGATGGGAGAAGCGACACGCGGATCGCAGAGCCCCGGGTATCATGACCGTCGCGATTGATCTGCACAGCCTACGGCTCCTCCACAGTCATACCATGGCAACGCCACATCGCTCTCTCCGGCCCTAGGTTCACTAGGGTTGTTGATAGAGGCGATGAGTAGACTACCGGAGGATTGATGAGCTCACTCTTTGTCTTGCCATGCTTGTGCAAGACACCTTAACGGTGCCCGGAAGGATGGACACCAACCACGTATCGCTGGTCAATCGATCCAGAGTATCTCCCATCGATGTTGTCATTTCGTGGCACCGACGCAATTGCTAGCATAGGGTATGGCGATTTGTGGTTAACGTTGTTGGTTGGTAGCACAGCGCGTCTGGTTAAATGGGTGGTGGTTGCATGCAACTTCGGGCCGTGTTGCAATTGAGGTGAGGTAAAGGTCGCTTTCTTGAACATGACGTGCATACCCTATGTGTACGCTTGCGGAGGGAATGAAGGACATATTCCACATGCGGCGCTATGATGGCGTGGCGATTTGCACGTGTATGGCGCTTGCGAGAGGGAGAGGAACGCGTTAGAAAAACTTCAAAGGTGTATAGCTTGTAGCAATTGGAGACCTCCTTCACCTTTGCCACGATTGCTAGTCCATACATGTTAAAGTTGTTTCTGGTCTCACGGTCTTTGAGGAATGATCCGATAGCTCGAGGTTATGACTTAAATGAGCTTAATGGATGTGCGGTGTCTTGCCTGTCTTTCCCGACTCCCAATAATTTATACCGCACTTCTATGCACCACTATCTATGCATGCATCGTCGTAACAATCATCTTAACGAGCATATGCTCATCGGTGAGGGTAAGAAGAGGAGCCAAGAGCTTCCAAAACCAAGGAGGAGGATGCGCAGAGATTCCATGGAGGTAGAAGAGGAAGTTTTCAACTGTTTGAACGCAATCCTTATTGGAAATTGAAGGACCTTGTCGGAGGTTGATCACTGTGGTGCGTATAGTGTCATGCATATGAATCCATATTCAGTCTAGAGCTGCTGCAATATGATTGGCATCCTAAGCGTTCTCACATGAATGAAGTTTGTCTCATTCATGACGGGATCTCGTGAAGAAAATTTTGCAAAGTGCGTGCGAATACAACTCGACGGAAAGAACTATGGCACGTGGCAACTCAAGCGAGTACAAGCTCGAGGATCGGTCCTTGCGCCCACAAGAAAATTTGAGTTCTTTGGACATGAATATGTCGAATGATATCACATATTTGTTGCCATAACATCTATGGTCCTCTGTGGCCGACTAGATCAGCAAAACTATGGTTGAGAAGGCTATTAAGTCTTGTCTGGGCGCTGGAGGGACTCCTCAATCAGATGCAACGGAGGGGCCAACCGTCGGAAGTTCGCCTCCGCGAGTTTCGAGGTTTTTTGATAGGGCGGTAACTTGAGGCATACCTAGAAACCGTGTGAAGCAGCTCGAAGTGATCCTCTAGAAACAAATCGAATAGGTCCTATTTGATCTATGAGAAATAACACAAGAAAAAAAAGGTGATATCGATTCAAGTACGGTTCATCGTGCATGTGGTGCTGGATTGCGATCTGCGAGATGTGTTGTGGTGGATTCACCCGTCACCCCGAGCTAGCCCTGGCCACACTTATCCACGGTGGTCGTCGAATACGTGGGTTCGATCCCAAGAGACTTGTTTGGATGCGCTTATCACGAGGGGTCGATTCTCACTGTGGTAGGTTCGCCCGATCACCCGAGCTAGCCCCAGTGGCCACACTTGTCCCATCGTCGAATACGTGGGTTCGATTCCAAGAGACTTGGTGGATACGCTTATCACGAGGGGTCGATTCTTGCTCTCTCACAATTCCTTCTTTGTCACAAATTGCCTCACCGAATATGGGTTTTGGGTTTATCGCCCACGGCCCCAACTTGAGCCTTCGGGTTCCCCTAACTTCTAAGACCACGGAAAAACACTAACGACAGAGAACCCAATAACTCAATCTCATACCTTCTTCCACAACCATCCACTAGATCTATTCTTAACAACCTCTCAAGTCGCTCTTGCAGCACCAACGCCTAGAGTGACCGAAATCGATGGATTTTCACTTGGGCGGCAGCCACGAGATTACCTACAACGTGAGCGCTCTTGGGTTAGGAAGCTCCCGATAGGTTGCTTAAACGAGTCTCGAGTGCCTGCAAGATGCCAACAAGCAACAAGCACACAGTGATCCTAAGGTGAAATCAGACAAGAAAAGCGAAACCGGTTAAGAGGGGCGCCACCACTCGGACCAAGGAAGCTTCTCTTAGCTTCCTCCAGTTCCTCCTCCTTAAAGTTCCTCCCTATGGTATAGATGCACTAGGAAGGTGGAGACAAAACTAATTTTGGCCTCCTCACTCATCAAATGATTCCTATGAGCTACCGCTTGCTCATAGAGGATGCTCGCCTAACTGCCACTTGCCCTTGGACATTTCATAGATCATCATGAGGTGGGAATTGCTTATGTAGGTCTTCCTGGCGGCGCAAATCAATCCCAACCAAATCTTGGAGAACAGGTTCCACTTCCTTTTCTTTGAACATGGAAACTCGCCAACCATTACCAGGAGACCAAACTTCCTTCTTGGGTCGTAGGAACATATCCATGGCCGCTTCCGGGATCTGATTCTTAGAAAACTGAGCCGCTGGGATGATCCCTCCCTAGTGCGCCTCGGGTATGAAATATGTCTGTTGAAAATGGCGCACCTTCCACGTTCCAGGGTGACTCCGGACTATGACATCTTCAGGTGTCCTTGCTTCTCCTCTCGTGGCTCGCAACCGTCGTGCACACTCCTGCACCAATGCTGGGCTTGAAAAGTGCCATCCAGGTGCCAAATACAACCACTCCATCTTCAAT
The DNA here is from genome assembly GCA_010909165.1 of Anthoceros angustus. Taxonomy (NCBI): domain Eukaryota; kingdom Viridiplantae; phylum Streptophyta; class Anthocerotopsida; order Anthocerotales; family Anthocerotaceae; genus Anthoceros; species Anthoceros angustus. Next base: position 366,189 of record MU008180.1, on the reverse strand, counting down.
TCCTCCGCGTACCGCTCGAAAGCATTCAAGTCTCGAGGTGAAATTTGGATGGGGCGGTAGTCGAACTCAGGCATGGGATCGATGCTTTTTGCCTTTGCCTCGACTGGGAGGTGTGGGCGGCACTGCCTTTCTGCTATCGCCTTGAGTTGGGGTGCCATCACCCGTCCTAACAATCTTCACCATCTGCACAAAAGGAGCACACACAAGGATGGAATTTGGGAGGGTAGGGAGAGCAACCTATCAGGCGGCTAGAGAGGAAGAGTGAGCAAAGAAAAAGGCACCAAGGTCGTTAATCAAGAGGGCTCCCTTCCTCAGGCTGGAACAAAACCCCACAAACTCCCCGCCAACACTTGCCAAAAGACAGCTCCTCTTCCTCAGCAATCTCTCGCCCCCTAGCTCCTCTCCAACTTGCCATGCCTTCACAATTCTCAGCTCAACCACCACCTAGCGCGCCTTTTCACAACAAACTTTCCTGGCCTCACGCGCCTGTGTTTGCGTCACTTTTCTCACAAGTCCTCCGCTCCCAGGTTGCGTTGCGCCACAGTCGACTCCTCCAGAAAAGTGGCAGACCACTTCGCTTCTTTGTTGTCCTGCAAGCATACTATAACTCGGCAGTCTACAGGAGTCCAGAATGAGTAAAATTCGGCGTGTGTTTCGGACAGCCAAATGCTTATGTGTTCATGAGAAAGATCATGCAAATCGAAATACCCAAGAAGTTTCTCTCTGAGGACTACAATATGACGGGCGCCCTTCTTTGTTTGAGAGCTGAGAAAACACTTGAGACGTCCTGGCACATGATATGACCATGGTGGACCATAGACGAAATCAGGACCTCCAAATTCTTCCTCACGAAAGTGGCTAATGGTCGTGACTCTTCCCTGTTGTGAGCGGCCGCTAAAACTTTGGAATGCCTCACATACTCTCCTAACGCACACTGCAGGAATTTTCTGAGCGCCTCGGCACATTTCTTATAGGCAGTGACAAAACACAAAGCTGATTCCTTCAATGTGTTTGCTATGCGGGGCAGATAAATATATTCCAGCACTTTGTGGGTCTTGAGGTCTATTGCCTCCTCGCGCCCAATAAGCACTACGTCTCCCAAATTCAACATCCTGCTTCCTTCGCGTCCACGAATCCTCAAATCCGGGAAACAAGCACCAAACTGGACATTGTTGTGCTTAGAGACCAACATCTGTGACACAAACCTGGAAGCAACCTCACAAATGGCTGTGTTGGTTGGTGCAGACATGTGGACTCTGTAGTTCATGCTGGAAAGTATAGACAGCAGAGATACCAGCAGGGTAGTCTTCCCCGTCCCTGGCGGACCTTGGATCAGTCTTACTCGTGGTCCAACTCGGTTCACAAGTCCAGACACTGCATCTACGACTGCTTCCACTTGGGACTGATTCATGGCTCTGACATCCTCACAGTATTTCCTGAGTGGCAGCTCTACTTCATCAAAAGCCATATGTTGGCACCTGGGCACCTGTGCACAAAACATCAAACCAAATTTCCATCCGAACATGATCAGGTTGTCTGCAAGCTGATAAACTGCAGTGAGCCATGATAACAGTAATGTAAGTTCATGTGATAAGAAAATAGAATGACCTCCAGACTTCAGAACCACCACGAGATTATCCCATACGGTGTAAAGCATACCGAGCAGTTATAGTCCGCCTGGAGAATATCTTGCAGTACTGGTAATGCAAGTACTTCAGATTTAGAATTACGATACAGTAGCTCCAAACTGTCCCAATCCTAATAGTCGTAGCTAAGTTGGTGATGTGGAGAATGGTCCATGTTGCCTTGCCATCCCGCAGAGCAGCATACTCCGGACTCTCATCCGGTGCATATACTACAGTCTTGAAATGCAAGTTACCTTGACAGCCTCCAAGCTTGCTCACCTTACGCCTAAGGAAGCCAAACATGTGGGACGCCCTATGAAGGGCATGAAGACCCTTTGGGTCTACTGTTGAGAACAGAACCAGATCGTTGCTTCTGGGTTGGTAAGTCCCTCCTGACACCTCGAGCTCAAGTGTTTTCAATCGAGCGTCATGACTACCAGCAGCATGTCCGATCGCGAGTTGTCGGCCCGAGACATGGAATCGGGGCGCGGCTCCGATTTCCTCCAGCTGCTGTTGAATGGCGCCCTTGTCTCCTCCAGCAGAGGCCACTTAAAGCCCGTCACATACTGCTCCATGGAGTCGAACGTGAGTCCAATCGGCTTTGCCTGTGCCACCCAGAGTGCACAGCACACCAAACCCAACACTCAGTCCTCAAACCAGCATGATCAGACCCGTTTCTCCTACTTCACACAACCTCATTACACCAATCCAAACCACTACCTTGTTCACGTGCAGCCACTTTGTCTGCACGTTCTCCAGCGACCAGCTCAGGATATGGTTCACCATCTGCGTTGGGTGAAACTTCTCCTTCCGATCCCACTCCTCGTTGAGCGACACGCTGTTCCCCGAGGATTTGGAGTCCCACTTTTGGAAGAACTCCTTCCCGCACTCCTCCAAGGAGAGGACTTTCACCGGAATGGGCTTCCTGAGCTCCTTGAACACCCAAAGCCTCCTGTTGTCCAGGCTGTAGGGGACGCCTTCGTGCATCACCACACGGATCGGGGACACGTCTGTCACAGCCAAGTCTCCACGCCGAAGCCTCTCCAGCAAGTCCCGCAAAGTGGAGCAAGCGGAGAGCGCTTTCCTCTTGAGAAGACCGTCGAAATCCTGGACTGCGTGTATCGGATTTCCCCGGCAGCATCAGCCGAGTCCCAATCCTTTGGCCCCAGCAGTTGCGGCACCGTCCATATCCATTCCGGCTTCAAGCGAATCGATGGATGCAGAGAATGCAGAAGGAGATGCTGAGGAAGGAGCTTGAGACGATACTGAGACGTTTCGTTTCGCGCGGCCTTGATGGTGCGCATTATGGGACCGCCGCCGAAGCCTAATTCTTACCTACTTTTGGATACTAAATGCACCTGCCACTCTAACTATGTACATACAAGTATAATATTTTATCACCTCGGTACTTCACTGCAATGACAATGGTACGTTGTTGTTAGGATTTGGATTATGCGCATATTGAAATTTGGTCTCAAGCTGTAAATTTGGCATCATTCTCAAAGTGCGCTCGTCTGGTGAGCACCAAGACGAGATGTTGCAGGGCTCCACAAGCTTGATCCATGGATACTCCATGTGATTGCTTGACCTTGTCCTCGTCCATCCACTGGATGACAGACAGTCTAGTCTGTCATCTCTTACATTCTCCACGCGGAATCCCTGTCCCCAAGCACATCTTTGCAGACCTGATGATGTCCCAGCTATGTGCCACACTCCCGAGGTCAAGGGCGCTCTCCACCTAATTGGTTTGCTTACCACGATGTGGTTCACCAAAATCACGAACACCTCCTGGTTGAATTGATGGAGTCCCCGACCACCAGCATGTTCCCTTCCTCCCCATCCTCCTACACAAGAGCCAACTTGAACACACTTGTAACAAGAATCGAGAATGATTGGAACCCTAGCCTCCGTTGTCTTAGTTCCCCAGCTCTTTGCTTGCAATTGGAAGCACAGTGACTAAGAATATGGTACAGTCCCAGGTCTTGAATTTATGCAATGAGACCTGCAGAACTCAGCTCGATCGAAATTGGACAAGGGTAGGCTTTCTCATCCGTGTTCCACTCCCATTTCACCTCCTCCCAGCTCACCTGGAAAGTCCTCAGCCTGAGCCTTCCATCACCCTGAGCCAGTCTGTCATTCCATTCGCCATCTCGTTGTTACCTTCTGGTGTCGCAGCCATGTTTCCAACCTTCCAGCTCAAACGAGTCAGTCCTTATAGCCTTCCAGTTCAAAGGATCAGGCAGTTGGAGCAGAATTCACCGACAGAATAAGCGATCATGCTCCTGCATCGATTCATCTCTGGAGAGAAAGCATTGAGATGAGTCGCGTGTCTACAGATTGGCGCGGGAGGCTCATTTCGTAATCAGACTGCGTCGCTCAAGCTCCAGTTGGGGACAGCGACGCTGCCCCAAATATATATGCAGTTCGTTTCATTCACTTTCGGTAGAATCGCGATAAGCATACGTGTGCCTTTGTCCGAGATTCTGATTTCGAAGTCCTAAGCCCGCAGCCGATATATGCTTGAAAACCCTGGCTCGAACAAACCCTTGCATCGTTCCCTGCAGCTGGTCGCCTACAGCCGTGAGCCCCTCAAGGTCTCACAGCGAGACAACATGGCCGGTGTACAAGGCAGCGATGACGAAACTGACAGCCTCGGCGGCTGCCTGAGATACAACTGAATACTACAAGGGCCAGGCGCAATGCTTTCTTGCTCAAGGTTCCAGCTGATCATGAGCTGCCGAAGTCATGGGAGCAGAGGCGCGATGCAGGAAGCACAGAGCCAGTGGGTCGGATGACTGTTGCTTGGGATCTGCTCAACCCTCAGGCTCTTCCAAAGGTGCCATGACAGACACCACATCGCATTCCCGCTCGCTCCCAGCTATCGGCGCGGTTTGTTTAGCTAGGGTTGTAGAGACCTGTGAGTAGACGTCGAGGATGACCTCACTCTGGCCATGCTTGCGCAGTATTCCTTGCAGGTGCCCGGAAGGATGGAGAGTTATCACCGACCAAGTATGAGCTTAATTCGGTGAAGCACTTTGGCGCGATGTGCGTATTTTCTGAGGCAGCTGACGGTAATTGCTAACATGCGCTATGGCCAAATGTTGTTAATTGGGTGGTAGCAGGCTGGTTGGGCTGACGAATTGGTGTTGGGTGCAACTTTCGAGCCCCTGTTGTGGTGGGAGGTCAAATTTCTTGAGCATGACGCGTGCATACCCTCTGCAGGTAAGCTTGCAGCGGAGGGAACGGTGACAAGAAAATTCGACATGCAGCGCGATGGGCTGACCGACTTGAATAAGTATGGCAAGCTTTACCGGGAGAGGCAAAGGAAGGCCAGCGGCAGACGAACTTTACAAGTAGGTTTACAGCTTGCAATTGGAGACCTCCTTCACCTTTGCCCTGATAACTAGTCTATGCATGTTAAATATGTTCCCTGGCCTCAGATGCTGGAGGATCATCATGGCACGCATATGGGGCCGCAATCTGGAGCTTCGGGTGGAGAGGTACGGTGTTACAGCTGTCTTTCTTTCCGAATCACTTCCAGTCAATACCGCGCTCCTATGCAGCACTGTCTGCAACTGTCCGTAACATAGCATCTTACGAGCGCATGTACATCTCCTCAGGGTCTGAACGGCTGCCGAGAGGCTCCAAAAGAAAAAAAGAGAGGCGGTTTCGCGGAGAGCCCTCGAATGTAGAAGCCAGGGTTTTCAAACTGTTCGAAGAGAATCCTAACTGGGAATTGAAGAACCTTATCAAGGAAACTAATCAGCCCGTGGTAAGTATGGCGTATCTCTATCGGACCTGCTGCAATATAATTGGCATCCTAGTTCTCACATGTGCGAAGTTTGTCTCATGGCAGAATTTCCTGAAGGAGATTTTGAAGGATCTCTGTGTATACAATAAAGGCGGGACCAACCAAGGAACCTACGAGTTGAAGCCCGAATACAAGCCCCTGTTCGGCAGGGGATGCCCTGCCTGCGTCCACAGGATAGATCCTGGTTGATCAGTCGGTCCTTGTGGGAGCATTTTCCCAAGGCCGGAAGGAGGATCTCTCCCCACCATGCATGTACAGCGTAAGGGAGGCGTTTTGAGGCAGTCAGTGAGGTTTGAGTGGTAGGGTGTTTCCTTTACAGGATTTATTACACGTCATTTTCCCTCCGTTTCCTTAAGCTTGAGGAGATTGGACCACATCATTCAATAGCTGTGTGCAGCTCCTTTTCTTGAACGCGGACCTATTTTGCAAAGGGAATGATCGAGCAGTGGAACGCAACGCAACACAGGGGCACCCACAAATCACTCCTTCCTCGACAACCACGGGATCGTCATCGCCAAGGTGGATGACACCGCCTGCTTCCAGTGCGGTTCACTTGGGCATAGAGTCTGTTACCTGTCCACCGGGCGGATCGTCAACGTTCGCTCCTCCAACGCGGGCGTTCGTCATGATCAGCGAGCTGACGGAGATTCAAGCTTCCCAATGGCAAGGTGCACGCGCGAGTGACGATCGTGGAGAAGATGATAATGTCACCTGGATTTCTTTGTCAACACCATGAAAGCCTTGAACAACGTAAATCCCAGGCAAGATTCACAAGGCCGGTGACTGGGTGATCGATGCGAATCATCTGCTGTAACAGGATCATACTTCTGTTCAATGTTAGTACTGTAATGTTAGTACTGTAATATTTTTGCAACTGTCCGAGGTCCCATGATAGGAATCTCGCCAGGCATTGATTGAAGCCTTTGGTCGCCAACGCCGCCACAGAAACATGCCAACCTGCATCAGGGATTCTGCAGCATCCCCAGCGATACCACCATTCGGAACACCGGATCTGAACGCCTTCCTCGTAGCCGTGACGGACGCCGGTGTTGGAGCCGGACTCCTGCCGGATGCTATCTGCGTGTTCCTGCACAGCAGAGGGAGCCGTGCAGGCACCGGCTGACTTGGAATGCCATGATGGCGGGGTATTCCCAGCAGGGCAGGTGGTAGGAAGGAGAAAGCCCTTCGTAAGTACAGGGCCGTATGCTTGGACTGAACCAGATGTGGAGATGTTTCGACGGACATGTTTGGGCAACAGATTGGTGTCCAGCTCCATTCCATCTTCGGTGATTGGGATTCATCTAGTAAGGCTCACTTGAGCCACACTCAATTCCCACATTAATTTGGCTTTCATGAATGCACGCGAGAGCTCACCTCAAGGTACAAAACGTTTATTTGCTGAGGTCGGTATGCACAAGCCGGCACTTCTGGTGCATGGTGCGCATCGTGACTACCAGCTACAGTTAGCCAAACACAAGGCATACAAGTTTATGGGCCGGGCCACAACCAAGAGGGATCTGATGAAACTTAATTGTAGCAGCAAACCTGAAACAACACAATAAAGACAGCATGCTTATGCATCCTTGGCTGTACCTCCTTTGCATTCACACAGTTTTGAATTGGTCAGCACTGCGTCCTTCAACTTTGGGGCTGCCCAGCCTTGGTTTCCTGCACACGTACAGCCCCACATGATGCATTCATAAAGCAGGTCCAGCACAAGCTTCCCAGGCCATTGTTTCTACCCTGCCACAAAGCGTAATCATAATGAGCAGTGACTGACTAACGGGCGCTCTCCGGCCCGACAATCTCTATTCCGTTGTGTTCGCCGTTCGCGATTGAGCAGAATTTGCAGACAGAAAAGGCGATACTGCTGCCGCATGGATGCATCTCTTGGAGAGTAAAAGCACTGAGATGATCTCGCTTGCAGATGCAAATGAATGTCGGGCATTCATTCATTAATATGAGTGCGTCGCCCGAGGTCCAAGAGCTAGCTCCGATGCGCAAAATATGCATTTGGGTTCATTCGCTTTGAATACGATATTAATCTCGATAACTACAACCGTATATGAGTTTGTCCTGAGATTACGATTCGAGGCTATACCCCGGCCGGTCTATATATGCTTGAAATCCCGGCTTGAGGGAGAAAGCGATTAAACCCTTTAATTGTTGCCTAGTCACCATGAGCCCTCAATAGCGTGAGTGTGACAACATGGCCTATGTGAGCAGCGACGATGATTCGATTTTCCGGCCAGCAAACATGCTGGATACTACAAGGTCCGGGAAGAACATATGTTGCTCAAAATTTCACCCGACTTGGCGGCGATGGAGAAGCTACGTGCAGGATCGCAGGAGCCACAGGTATCATGACCGTCGCGATTGATCTGCACAGCCTACGGCTCCTCCACAGTCATACCATGGCAACGCCACATCGCCTTCTCCGGCCCTAGGTTCACTAGGGTTGTTGATAGAGGCGATGAGTAGACTACGGGAGGATTGATGAGCTCACTTTGTCTTGCCATGCTTGTGCAAGTACACCTTAACGGTGCCGGAAGGATGGGCGTCACCAACCACGTATGCGCTGGTCAATCGATCCGAGTATCTCCCATCGATGTTGTCATTTTCCGTGGCACCGACGGTAATTGCTAGCATAGGGTATGGCGATTTGTGGTTAACGTTGTTGGTTGGTACAGGCGTCTTGGTGGCGTGGTGGTTGCATGCAACTTTCGGGCCGTGTTGCAATTGAGGTGAGGTAAAAGCAGCCTTTCTTGAACATGACGCGTGCATACCCTATGCGTACGCTTGCAGGAGGGAGCGATGAAGGACATATTCCACATGCGCGCTATGATGGCGTGAGCGATTTGCACGTGTATGGCGCAGCTTGGGAGAGGGAGAGGAACGCCGCGTTAGAAAACTTCAAAGGTGTATAGCTTGTAGCAATTGGAGACCTCCTTCACCTTTGCCACGATTGCTAGTCCATACATGTTAAAGTTGTCGGTCTCAGTCGAGGAATGATCCGATAGCTCGAGGTTATGACTTAAATGAGCTTAATGGACAGTACGGTTCTGTCTGTCTTTCCCGACTCCCAATAATTTATACCGCACTTCTATGCACCACTATCTATGCATCATCGTCGTAACCAATCATCTTAACGAGCATATGCTCATCGGTGAGGGTAAGAAGAGGAGCCAAGAGCTTCCAAAACCAAGGAGGAGGATGCGCAGAGATTCCATGGAGGTAGAAGAGGAAGTTTTCAACTGCTTGTTAATCCTTATTGGAAATTGAAGGACCTTGTCGGAGGTTGATCGTGTAGCGTATAGTGTCATGCATATGAATCCATATTCAGTCTAGAGCTGCTGCAATATGATTGGCATCCTAGCGTTCTCACATGAATGAAGTTTGTCTCATTCAAGCGGGATCTCGTGAAGAAAATTTTGCAAAGTGCGTGCGAATACAACTCGACGGAAAGAACTATGGCACGTGGCAACTCAAGCGGAGTACAAGCTCGAGGATCGGTCCTTGCGCCCACAAGAAATTTGAGTTCTTTGGACATGAATATGTCGAATGATATCACATATTTGTTGCCATAACATCTATGGTCCTCGTGGCCGACTAGATCAGCAAAACTATGGTTGAGAAGGCTATTAAGTCTTGTGCTGGAGGGACTCCTCAATCGGATGCAACGGAGGGGCCAACCGTCGGAAGTTCCCTCATGAAGTTTCGAGGCTTTTTGATAGGGCGGTAACTTGAGGCATACCTAGAAACCGTGTGAAGCTCGAAGTGATCCTCTAGAAACAAATCAATAGGTACTATTTGATCTATGAGAAATAACACAAGAAAAAAAAAAAGGTGATATCGATTCAAGTACGGTTCATCGTGCATGTAGTGCTGGATTTGCGATCTGCGAGATGTGTTGTGGTGGATTCGCCCCGTCACCCCGAGCTAGCCCCAGTGGCCACACTTATCCCACGGTGGTCATCGAATACGTGGGTTTGATCCCAAGAGACTTGTTTGGATGCGCTTATCCCTGAGGGGTCGATTCTCACTCTCTGTGGTAGGTTCGCCCCGATCACCCAGAGCTAGCCCCTGTGGCCATACTTGTCCCACAGTCGTCGAATACGTGGGTTCGATTCCAAGAGACTTGGCTGGATATGCTTATCCTGAGGGGTCGATTCTTGCTCTCTCACAATTCCTTCTTTGTCATAAATTGCCTCACCGAATATGGGTTTTGGGTTTCCGCCCACGGCCCCAACTTGAGCCTTCCAGTTCCCCTAACTTCTAAGACCACGAAAAACACTACAACGAGGGAGAACCCAATAACTCAATCTCATACCTTCTTCCACAACCATCCACTAGATCTATTCTTAACAACCTCTCAAGTCGCTCTTGCAGCACCAACGCGTTTAGAGGACCGAAATCGATGGATTTTCACTTGGGCGGCAGCCCCGAGATTACCACAACGTGAGCGCTCTTGGGTTAGGAAGCTCCCGATAGGTTGCTTAAAACGAGTCGACGGTAGTGCCTGCAAGATGCCAACAAGCAACAAGCACACAGTGATCCTAAGGTGAAATCGACAAGAGAAAGCAGAAACCGGTTAAGAGGGGACGCCACCACTCGGACCAAGGAAGCTTCTGTCTTAGCTTCCTCCAGTTCCTCCTCCTTAAGAAGTTCCTCCCTATGGTATAGATGCACTAGGAAGGTGGAGACAAAACTAATTTTGGCCTCCTGTCATGAGCCGGACTTCGCAAATAGGGAGCGAGTAGGGGAGTACACTTGTACCAAGAGAGACTATGTCTACTAGTAAGGGAGCCGGGCTTTTATGCACGGGCTTGCGTAGTACATGCCACAGATTGTGGTGGTAGCCTAGCCGTGATCACAGCAAACAGCGGATTATCCAGCCTCTAATTGCGGAAGACTAAGCGCTATCAAACCTTATCCGTGACAACTCACCCCGGGGGGAAGAGGCTTCGTCCTCGAAGCCGGGAGGATGTAGGTGATGATCACGAGCATAGACACGAAGAAGGTCAGGAGAACGAGAAAGGTTGGCAAGGGGTTCCCAAGAGGCATCGCTAATGGGAAAACCTTTCCACAGCACTAAAAATTCATACCGACGGCGAACACATCGGTGTCGGAGAAGGCTCTCCACTTCATACGCGGGACCGTCACAGGTATCTATCGGGGCTGGGACAGAAGGTGGGGAGCCGTGATAAAGTTTTAGCAAGGAAACATGAAAGACAGGGTGAATGCGAGATTCAGGGGGAAGGGCAAGCTCATAGGCCACAGGGCCAATGCGACGGAGGATACGGTAAGGACCAACAAAACGAGGGGAAATCTTACGAATCCTGTGAAGGGACAAATTTCGCGTAGAAGGACATAGGTACCAACGCAAATTCTTGAGGACGACGACGATGATTGCGATCTTACATGGCTTCATGGGTAACCGACGAGCTTCGAATCTGACACGTTGGGTGAGGAAATCTACAGCGAGGACACAAGCAGAAGGCAAGGAAGTAGAAAGCAACGTAGGGTGAAAACCTTTGTTGAACAAGAATGGAGTAACTCGGGTTGAGGCATTAGGGGCGTTGTTGTAGGCAAACTCAGGTGGAGAAAGTCCGGCCACCGAGCTTGGTGCACGCCTGCATAAGCACGGAGAATATCCTCTAAAACTTGATTAGCTCGCTCTGTAGCACCATCGGTCTGAGGATGAAAGGCAGTAGACATACAGAGCTTGGTGCCAAGACCACGGTGAACCGCTTGCCGAGCGGAAGTAAACTGAATCACGGCCACGACAAGAGAGCGAGGAGGCCATGGGCACGATAAACCACTTTCAAAAATAAGTCGCAGCTTGCTCACAGAGCATGTCTCGAGTGGGGGCAAGGAGCACTTGACGGTAAGCTTATCAAACCTTATCCGTGACAACTCACCGGGGAAGAGGCTTCGTCCTCGGCCGGAGGATGTAGGTGATGATCACGAGCATAGACACGAAGAAGGTCGAGAACGAGAAAGGTTGGCAAGGGGTTCCCAAGAGGCATCGCTAATGGGAAAACCTTTCCACAGCACTAAAAATTCATACCGACGGCGAACACATCGGTGTCGGAGAAGGCTCTCCACTTCATCACCGCTGCTGCATATCTATCGGGGACAGAAGGTGGGGAGCCGTGATAAAGTTTTAGCAAGGAAACATGAAAGACAGGGTGAATGCGAGATTCAGGGGGAAGGGCAAGCTCATAGGCCACAGGGCCAATGCGGCGGAGGATACAGAAGGACCAACAAACGAGGGGAAATCTTACGAATCCTGTGAAGGGACAAATTTCGGCATAGAAGGACATAGGTACCAATGCAAATTCTTGAGGAGGACGACGATGATTGGCGATCGGGCTTAGCGGTTTTGGGCTTCATGGGTAACTGACGAGCTCATACGAATCTGGACACGTTGGGTGAGGAAATCTACAGCAGGACACAAGCAGCAGAAGGCAAGGAAGTAGAAAGCAACGTGCGAGGGTGAAAACCTTTGTTGAACAAGAATGGAGTAACTCGGGTTGAGGCATTAGGGGCGTTGTTGTAGGCAAACTCAACGAGGTGGAGAAAGTCCGGCCACCGAGCTTGGTGCACGCCTGCATAAGCACGGAGAATATCCTCTAAAACTTGATTAGCTCGCTCCGTAGCACCATTGGTCTGAGGATGAAAGGCGAGACATACGAGCTTGGTGCCAAGACCACGGTGAACCGCTTGCCGGCGGGAAGTAAACTGAATCACGGCCACAAGAGCGAGGAGGCCATGGGCACGATAAACCACTTTCAAAAATAAGTCAGCAGTTTGCTCAGCAGAGCATGTCTCGGTAGGGGGGCAAGGAGCACTTGACGGTAAGCTTATCCGTGAATACCAAAGAATGCATCAAAGCCAGAGGTGCGAGGCAATCCGTTATAAAGTCAAGTGTGACTTGCTCCCAAGGCAATAAAGGGACAAGGGTTGGAGCGGTAGCAACGTTGGTGACAAGCTTTGTTTACCGGCATAAGTTACAGAGGAGGACATAATCAACGTCTGGTTGAGTTGAGGCCAAAATAGAGCCGATCGAGAGTGGAAGTAGTCGACTTATACCTTGATGACTGCAGATGGAACGTCAGGGCTTCAAATCAAAGCAAGCGGATATGGGGAACGAGGGATGAAGAGCGTGCCGATACCAAAGAAGACCATCCCGCCAGCTGGGAACCCAAGGGCTTGCAAAGCAGAGTGGGCATCGGCATCCTGTATGAGAGCTCCGATAATCTCATCCCCGCCGGGTTGAATGCACCTCGTAAAGTGCGATGAGTCTCGAATCCCCGCCAAAGCATCGCAATCAAGACGACCGACATAGCGGATTATGGTACCTGAAGCAACTCAAGCCATCGGGCTTGCTTGCGAGAGAGAGCGGGCTGCGTTTGGAGATAAATAAGAGGGCAATGATCCGTCTCAAGCTCGAAAGGGGCACCTTCCAAAAAACAGCGCCATGTCTTTAAAGCCAAGACCTGAGCTAAAGTCTCCTTTTCACTGGTTGTCCAATTCAACTCGGCACCCTTCAACTTTCGCGAGAAGTAAGCAATCGGCTGGCGGCCTTGGCCTTGGTCTTGTTGAAGGACCGCACCGATGGCAAGGTTGAGGCATCGTAACAATAAAGGAGGCCGGATTTGGGTATGCCAACAGGGCTCCAAAGCGATCTGGATAGCATGAAAAGCATTATCTTGAGCAGACCCAAGTCCAAGCACAGCCGGAAGCGGGTGAGGGGCAGCCATGAGCAAACCGTGAAACAAACTTACGGTAATATGATGCAAGACCGAGGAAGTTTCACGCATCGTGTACTTGCCGAGAATCGGCCCTAATGACTGAATCTTAGCGGGGTCTACACGGATACCTTCAGCATCAATAATGTGCCCTAAGTACTCCAAGCGTTCTTGCAAGAATTCACACTTCGGAGCTTGGACATAGAGATGATGAGCTCGCAGCCGTCGCAACGCTTCTCTTAAGCGTTGGTTATGCTCCTCACGGGTAGCTCCATAGATGAGAATATCATCGAGATAAACAAGCAGCCCTCGATTGATCATGCCATGAAACACATTATTCATAAGAGTTTGGAAGGATGCTGGCGCATTTGTCATCCCGAACGACATAACCAGCCACTCATAGTGGCCGTACCGTGTATTAAATGCAGTTTTCTCCTCATCCCCTGCAGCAATACGAATCTGATGATATCCACTTGCTAGATCTAGTCTGGTGAAGTACCGAGCACTAGCAAATCCCTCCAAAAGCTCATCAATACAAGGTAGAGGAAAAGTGTTCCGCTTAGTCAATGAATTAAGGCCTCGGTAGTCAATGCACATACGAAGCTTACCGTTTTTCTTTCGCGAGAATAATATCAGAGGGGAAGTACGTCGATATGGCCCTTCTCTAGCAACTCCTCAACCTGGCAAGACGACTCCTCAATTTCTAGTGGGGACATCGACACGATATATGGGGGCTTATGAGTACTGGCAAAAATTCAATACGGTGATCAACATCACGAGATGGGGGTAATCATGGTGGCAAACTGTCTACCGTAACATCATTAAACTCCAATACGCTGCAAGGGCTTATCATGCTCGTGCTCAGAATCGATCGGGTCGAGTTGGACAAAGTCGCTCCTTAATAACACACAAAAGGAGGCACATTTTGGCATCTCATATCACGAACCATCATGCAGATAAGACTTGTTGGACTGACTCTGGCTCAAGCCCACCCCGGACAACTAGACGTCGACCACGGACTACGGTGAGCTTCCCCACGCCAAGTTATTGCGGGCTCCCGATCCTCGAGCCACGGCATCCCTAAAATGAGGTCATGACCATTCCCTAAGTGTGTAATGGTAAAACAAACCTGCTCACAATGAGCTCCTAACCGTAAATTAACCACACGACTCAATGTCGCCCGATGTTGCACACGCCTGTCTGCCAGATGCACTGCTCCACAACCTCGACCGGTATCCAATCCCCACCGCTGGGCAAAGGTCCTGGCCATAAAATTGGTGTTAGCGCCACAGTCAAGCAAAATGCGACAATGCTGACTGTTTACCTGCCCTCAAAGTGAACAACTCTCGTGTTCGTGGGCTTCGGTGGGTACTCACCACATGAGTATCACCAGGAGGCTGCCCTAGCCCAGACGTTCCCCTAAGACTGCTGGGTAGGCTCGTTTCCCGCACCTTCAACCCTTTGCACCTCGTTGAACTGCCGAGCAGCAGGAGGAACTCGTGCTCCAGCAGCCTGCAGTCGTCCCCGTCCCCGACCACCTTGGCCTCGAGCTAATCGTTGCGGACAATCTCTGGCACGATGACCCCACCCATTACAAGTATAACACTGACCTGAAAACGCTTGTGCTTCCCCAAGTTCCATAGGGGCTGGTCCATCTCCAGATCCCAAGCCCCCGGAATTTCGTGGCTTATACCAACCTCTAAATTCATGGTACAAAGCATCAGCGGACTCCGCAATCTGAACTGCTTCCTCGAATGTGTGACACCGCCTTAGAACAACGTCCTTACGAACGGCATGTCTCAAACCTCGAGAATACTTGTCTAGTTTCTCTTCATTCGTGATGCCGGGAAGGCTCATGATTGATCATGCAAACTCATGAGTGTATGCTGAACTGGTTCCGTCAATCGAGCTAGCTTCTCTCGAGCAACTTGTCTTGCTTCCAAGGGTACAAATTGGATGGACCAGTAAGAACTCGCCGAGTCCGAGGCGCCACGCCGCCTCCTGCAAATCGACCGGCAATCGCACCACAACAAAGCCGCCCCCTTCAAGTATGTAGCTGCCGTCTGTATCTCTTGCCCCGGCTCAGTCTTGCTTAGCTGAACATACGTCTTCACTTGATGGATCCAGAGTTCAACCTCCACCGGGTCCCCCTTGCCTTCAAAATTATCAGGCTTGGAGATCTTCGACCCAATCGTTGTCCCTTGTGCCTGCCGTTGAGCCGCTGCAACAGCTGTAGCCTCAGCCACTGCAGACTGGGTGCTGCAGCTTGCACGGCCGCAGCCTCCAACTGAGCTACACAGGCATCTCTCTCCGCACAGCGCATCTCGGACTGCCTAAGCTCATGGTGAGCTTCGGCAAGCATCCGAGCTAGTCGGGTAGGGTCGAGACCAGCTTCTTCCATGGCGGACCTTCTAATGACACACAATAAACGCGTTAGAACATTCCTACCCTAAGCCCAAGGCCATGATCGGTTGCACCGATCGACTGTGCCTCGATACTTTGTCATGAGCGGACTTCGCAAATAGGGAGCGGTAGGGGAGTACACTTGTACCAAGAGAGACATGTCTACTAGTAAGGGAGCCGGGCTTTTATGCAGCTTGTAGTACATGCCACAGATTGTGGTGGTAGCCTAGCCGTGATCACAGCAAACAGCGGATTATCCAGCCTCTAATTGCGGAAGACTAAGCGCTATCAAACCTTATCCGTGACACCTCCTCACTCATCAAATGATTCCTATGAGCTACCGCTTGCTCATAGAGGATGCTCGCCCAATCTGCCAGCTTGCCCTTGGACATTTCATAGATCATCATGAGGTGGGAATTGCTTATGTAGGTCTTCCTGGCGGCGCAAATCAATCCCAACCAAATCTTGGAGAACAGGTTCCACTTCCTTTTCTTTGAACATGGAAACTCGCCAACCATTACCAGGAGACCAAACTTCCTTCTTGGGTCGTAGGAACATATCCATGGTAGCCGGGATCTGATTCTTAGAAAACTGAGCCGCTGGGATGATCCCTCCTAGTGCGCCTCGGGTATGAAATATGTCATTGAAAATGGCGCACCTTCCACGTTCAGGTGACTCGGGACTATGACATCTTGTGTCCTTGCTTCTCCTCTCTGGCTGGCCGTCGTGCACACTGCACCAATCTTTGGGCTTGAAAAGTGCCATCCAGGTGCCAAATACAACCACTCCATCTTCAATTCCTCCGCGTACCGCTCGAAAGCATTCAAGTCTCGAGGTGAAATTTGGATGGGGCGGTAGTCGAACTCAGGCATGGGATCGATGCTTTTTGCCTTTGCCTCGACTGGGAGGTGTGGGCGGCACTGCCTTTCTGCTATCGCCTTGAGTTGGGGTGCCATCACCCGTCCTAACAATCCTCACCATCTGCACAAAAGGAGCACACACAAGGATGGAATTTGGGAGGGTAGGGGAGAGCAACCTATCAGGCGGCTAGAGAGGAAGAGTGAGCAAAGAAAAGGCACCAAGGTCGTTAATCAAGAGGGCTCCCTTCCTCAGGCTGGAACAAAACCCCACAAACTCCCCGCCAACACTTGCCAAAAGACAGCTCCTCTTCCTCAGCAATCTCTCGCCCCTAGCTCCTCTCCAACTTGCCATGCCTTCACAATTCTCAGCTCAACCACCACCTAGCGCGCCTTTTCACAACAAACTTTCCTGGCCTCACGCGCCTGTGTTTGCGTCACTTTTCTCACAAGTCCTCCGCTCCCAGGTTGCGTTGCGCCACAGTCGACTCCTCCAGAAAAGTGGCAGACCACTTCGCTTCTTTGTTGTCCTGCAAGCATACTATAACTCGGCAGTCTACAGGAGTCCAGAATGAGTAAAATTCGGCGTGTGTTTCGGACAGCCATATGCTTATGTGTTCATGAGAAAGATCATGCAAATCGAAATACCCAAGAAGTTTCTCTCTGAGGACTACAATATGACGGGCGCCCTTCTTTGTTTGAGAGCTGAGAAAAACACTTGAGACGTCCTGGCACATGATATGACCATGGTGGACCATAGACGAAATCAGGACCTCCAAATTCTTCCTCACGAAAGTGGCTAATGGTCGTGACTCTTCCCTGTTGTGAGCGGCCGCTAAAACTTTGGAATGCCTCACATACTCTCCTAACGCACACTGCAGGAATTTTCTGAGCGCCTCGGCACATTTCTTATAGGCAGTGACAAAACACAAAGCTGATTCCTTCAATGTGTTTGCTATGCAGGGCAGATAAATATATTCCAGCACTTTGTGGGTCTTGAGGTCTATTGCCTCCTCGCGCCCAATAAGCACTACGTCTCCCAAATTCAACATCCTGCTTCCTTCGCGTCCACGAATCCTCAAATCCGGGAAACAAGCACCAAACTGGACATTGTTGTGCTTAGAGACCAACATCTGTGACACAAACCTGGAAGCAACCTCACAAATGGCTGTGTTGGTTGGTGCAGACATGTGGACTCTGTAGTTCATGCTGGAAAGTATAGACAGCAGAGATACCAGCAGGGTAGTCTTCCCCGTCCCTGGCGGACCTTGGATCAGTCTTACTCGTGGTCCAACTCGGTTCACAAGTCCAGACACTGCATCTACGACTGCTTCCACTTGGGACTGATTCATGGCTCTGACATCCTCACAGTATTTCCTGAGTGGCAGCTCTACTTCATCAAAAGCCATATGTTGGCACCTGGGCACCTGTGCACAAAACATCAAACCAAATTTCCATCCGAACATGATCAGGTTGTCTGCAAGCTGATAACAAACTGCAGTGAGCCATGATAACAGTAATGTAAGTTCATGTGATAAGAAAATAGAATGACCTCCAGACTTCAGAACCACCACGAGATTATCCCATACGGTGTAAAGCATACCGAGCAGTTATAGTCCGCCTGGAGAATATCTTGCAGTACTGGTAATGCAAGTACTTCAGATTTAGAATTACGATACAGTAGCTCCAAACTGTCCCAAATCCTAATAGTCGTAGCTAAGTTGGTGATGTGGAGAATGGTCCATGTTGCCTTGCCATCCCGCAGAGCAGCATACTCCGGACTCTCATCCGGTGCATATACTACAGTCTTGAAATGCAAGTTACCTTGACAGCCTCCAAGCTTGCTCACCTTACGCCTAAGGAAGCCAAACATGTGGGACGCCCTATGAAGGGCATGAAGACCCTTTGGGTCTACTGTTGAGAACAGAACCAGATCGTTGCTTCTGGGTTGGTAAGTCCCTCCTGACACCTCGAGCTCAAGTGTTTTCAATCGAGCGTCATGACTACCAGCAGCATGTCCGATCGCGAGTTGTCGGCCCGAGACATGGAATCGGGCGCGGCTCCATTTCCTCCAGCTGCTGTTGAATGGCGCCCTTGTCTCCTCCAGCAGAGGCCACTTAAAGCCCGTCACATACTGCTCCATGGAGTCGAACGTGAGTCAATCGGCTTTGCCTGTGCCACCCAGAGTGCACAGCACACCAAACCCAACACTCAGTCCTCAAACCAGCATGATCAGACCCGTTTCTCCTACTTCACACAACCTCATTACACCAATCCAAACCACTACCTTGTTCACGTGCAGCCACTTTGTCTGCACGTTCTCCAGCGACCAGCTCAGGATATGGTTCACCATCTGCGTTGGGTGAAACTTCTCCTTCCGATCCCACTCCTCGTTGAGCGACACGCTGTTCCCCGAGGATTTGGAGTCCCACTTTTGGAAGAACTCCTTCCCGCACTCCTCCAAGGAGAGGACTTTCACCGGAATGGGCTTCCTGAGCTCCTTGAACACCCAAAGCCTCCTGTTGTCCAGGCTGGGGACGCCTTCGTGCATCACCACACGGATCGGGGACACGTCTGTCACAGCCAAGTCTCCACGCCGAAGCCTCTCCAGCAAGTCCCGCAAAGTGGAGCAAGCGGAGAGCCTTTCCTCTTGAGAAGACCGTCGAAATCCTGGACTGCGTGTATCGGATTTCCCCGGCAGCATCAGCCGAGTCCCAATCCCTTTGGCCCCAGCAGTTGCGGCACCGTCCATATCCATTCCGGCTTCAAGCGAATCGATGGATGCAGAGAATGCAGAAGGAGATGCTGAGGAAGGAGCTTGAGACGATACTGAGACGTTTCGTTTCGCGCGGCCTTGATGGTGCGCATTATGGGACCGCCGCCGAAGCCTAATTCTTACCTACTTTTGGATACTAAATGCACCTGCCACTCTAACTATGTACATACAAGTATAATATTTTATCACCTCGGTACTTCACTGCAATGACAATGGTACGTTGTTGTTAGGATTTGGATTATGCGCATATTGAAATTTGGTCTCAAGCTGTAAATTTGGCATCATTCTCAAAGTGCGCTCGTCTGGTGAGCACCAAGACGAGATGTTGCAGGGCTCCACAAGCTTGATCCATGGATACTCCATGTGATTGCTTGACCTTGTCCTCGTCCATCCACTGGATGACAGACAGTCTAGTCTGTCATCTCTTACATTCTCCACGCGGAATCCCTGTCCCCAAGCACATCTTTGCAGACCTGATGATGTCCCAGCTATGTGCCACACTCCCGAGGTCAAGGGCGCTCTCCACCTAATTGGTTTGCTTACCACGATGTGGTTCACCAAAATCACGAACACCTCCTGGTTGAATTGATGGAGTCCCCGACCACCAGCATGTTCCCCTTCCTCCCCATCCTCCTACACAAGAGCCAACTTGAACACACTTGTAACAAGAATCGAGAATGATTGGAACCCTAGCCTCCGTTGTCTTAGTTCCCCAGCTCTTTGCTTGCAATTGGAAGCACAGTGACTAAGAATATGGTACAGTCCCAGGTCTTGAATTTATGCAATGAGACCTGCAGAACTCAGCTCGATCGAAATTGGACAAGGGTAGGCTTTCTCATCCGTGTTCCACTCCCATTTCACCTCCTCCCAGCTCACCTGGAAAGTCCTCAGCCTGAGCCTTCCATCACCCTGAGCCAGTCTGTCATTCCATTCGCCATCTCGTTGTTACCTTCTGGTGTCGCAGCCATGTTTCCAACCTTCCAGCTCAAACGAGTCAGTCCTTATAGCCTTCCAGTTCAAAGGATCAGGCAGTTGGAGCAGAATTCACCGACAGAATAAGCGATCATGCTCCTGCATCGATTCATCTCTGGAGAGAAAGCATTGAGATGAGTCGCGTGTCTACAGATTGGCGCGGGAGGCTCATTTCGTAATCAGACTGCGTCGCTCAAGCTCAGTTAGGGGACAGCGACGCTGCCCAAATATATATGCAGTTCGTTTCATTCACTTTCGGTAGAATCGCGATAAGCATACGTGTGTGCCTTTGTCCGAGATTCTGATTTCGAAGTCCTAAGCCCGCAGCCGATATATGCTTGAAAACCCCGGCTCGAACAAAACCCTTGCATCGTTCCCTGCAGCTGGTCGCCTACAGCCGTGAGCCCTCAAGGTCTCACAGCGAGACAACATGGCCGGTGTACAAGGCAGCGATGACGAAACTGATGTGCCTCGGCGGCTGCCTGAGATACAACTGAATACTACAAGGGCCAGGCGCAATGCTTTCTTGCTCAAGGTTCCAGCTGATCATGAGCTGCCGAAGTCATGGGAGCAGAGGCGCGATGCAGGAAGCACAGAGCCAGTGGGTCGGATGACTGTTGCTTGGGATCTGCTCAACCCTCAGGCTCTTCCAAAGGTGCCATGACAGACACCACATCGCATTCCCGCTCGCTCCCAGCTATCGGCGCGGTTTGTTTAGCTAGGGTTGTAGAGACCTGTGAGTAGACGTCGAGGATGACCTCACTCTGGCCATGCTTGCGCAGTATTCCTTGCAGGTGCCCGGAAGGATGGAGAGTTATCACCGACCAAGTATGAGCTTAATTCGGTGAAGCACTTTGGCGCGATGTGCGTATTTTCTGAGGCAGCTGACGGTAATTGCTAACATGCGCTATGGCCAAATGTTGTTAATTGGGTGGTAGCAGGCTGGTTGGGCTGACGAATTGGTGTTGGGTGCAACTTTCGAGCCCCTGTTGTGGTGGGAGGTCAAATTCTTGAGCATGACGCGTGCATACCCTCTGCAGGTAAGCTTGCAGCGGAGGGAACGGTGACAAGAAAATTCGACATGCAGCGCGATGGGCTGACCGACTTGAATAAGTATGGCAAGCTTTACCGGGAGAGGCAAAGGAAGGCCAGCGGCAGACGAACTTTACAAGTAGGTTTACAGCTTGCAATTGGAGACCTCCTTCACCTTTGCCCTGATAACTAGTCTATGCATGTTAAATATGTTCCCTGGCCTCAGATGCTGGAGGATCATCATGGCACGCATATGGGGCCGCAATCTGGAGCTTCGGGTGGAGAGGTACGGTGTTACAGCTGTCTTTCTTTCCGAATCACTTCCAGTCAATACCGCGCTCCTATGCAGCACTGTCTGCAAGCTGATAACAAACTGCAGTGAGCCATGATAACAGTAATGTAAGTTCATGTGATAAGAAAATAGAATGACCTCCAGACTTCAGAACCACCACGAGATTATCCCATACGGTGTAAAGCATACCGAGCAGTTATAGTCCGCCTGGAGAATATCTTGCAGTACTGGTAATGCAAGTACTTCAGATTTAGAATTACGATACAGTAGCTCCAAACTGTCCCAATCCTAATAGTCGTAGCTAAGTTGGTGATGTGGAGAATGGTCCATGTTGCCTTGCCATCCCGCAGAGCAGCATACTCCGGACTCTCATCCGGTGCATATACTACAGTCTTGAAATGCAAGTTACCTTGACAGCCTCCAAGCTTGCTCACCTTACGCCTAAGGAAGCCAAACATGTGGGACGCCCTATGAAGGGCATGAAGACCCTTTGGGTCTACTGTTGAGAACAGAACCAGATCGTTGCTTCTGGGTTGGTAAGTCCCTCCTGACACCTCGAGCTCAAGTGTTTTCAATCGAGCGTCATGACTACCAGCAGCATGTCCGATCGCGAGTTGTCGGCCCGAGACATGGAATCGGGCGCGGCTGATTTCCTCCAGCTGCTGTTGAATGGCGCCCTTGTCTCCTCCAGCAGAGGCCACTTAAAGCCCGTCACATACTGCTCCATGGAGTCGAACGTGAGTCCAATCGGCTTTGCCTGTGCCACCCAGAGTGCACAGCACACCAAACCCAACACTCAGTCCTCAAACCAGCATGATCAGACCCGTTTCTCCTACTTCACACAACCTCATTACACCAATCCAAACCACTACCTTGTTCACGTGCAGCCACTTTGTCTGCACGTTCTCCAGCGACCAGCTCAGGATATGGTTCACCATCTGCGTTGGGTGAAACTTCTCCTTCCGATCCCACTCCTCGTTGAGCGACACGCTGTTCCCCGAGGATTTGGAGTCCCACTTTTGGAAGAACTCCTTCCCGCACTCCAAGGAGAGGACTTTCACCGGAATGGGCTTCCGAGCTCCTTGAACACCCAAAGCCTCCTGTTGTCCAGGCTGTAGGGGACGCCTTCGTGCATCACCACACGGATCGGGGACACGTCTGTCACAGCCAAGTCTCACGCCGAAGCCTCTCCAGCAAGTCCCGCAAAGTGGAGCAAGCGGAGAGCCCTCGAATGTAGAAGCCAGGGTTTTCAAACTGTTCGAAGAGAATCCTAACTGGGAATTGAAGAACCTTATCAAGGAAACTAATCAGCCCGTGGTAAGTATGGCGTATCTCTATCGGACCTGCTGCAATATAATTGGCATCCTAGTTCTCACATGTGCGAAGTTTGTCTCATGGCAGAATTTCCTGAAGGAGATGCTGAGGAAGGAGCTTGAGACGATACTGAGACGTTTCGTTTCGCGCGGCCTTGATGGTGCGCATTATGGGACCGCCGCCGAAGCCTAATTCTTACCTACTTTTGGATACTAAATGCACCTGCCACTCTAACTATGTACATACAAGTATAATATTTTATCACCTCGGTACTTCACTGCAATGACAATGGTACGTTGTTGTTAGGATTTGGATTATGCGCATATTGAAATTTGGTCTCAAGCTGTAAATTTGGCATCATTCTCAAAGTGCGCTCGTCTGGTGAGCACCAAGACGAGATGTTGCAGGGCTCCACAAGCTTGATCCATGGATACTCCATGTGATTGCTTGACCTTGTCCTCGTCCATCCACTGGATGACAGACAGTCTAGTCTGTCATCTCATTCTCCACGCGGAATCCCTGTCCCCAAGCACATCTTTGCAGACCTGATGATGTCCCAGCTATGTGCCACACTCCCGAGGTCAAGGGCGCTCTCCACCTAATTGGTTTGCTTACCACGATGTGGTTCACCAAAATCACGAACACCTCCTGGTTGATCAGTCGGTCCTTGTGGGAGCATTTTCCCAAGGCCGGAAGGAGGATCTCTCCCCACCATGCATGTACAGCGTAAGGGAGGCGTTTTGAGGCAGTCAGTGAGGTTTGAGTGGTAGGGTGTTTCCTTTACAGGATTTATTACACGTCATTTTCCCTCCGTTTCCTTAAGCTTGAGGAGATTGGACCACATCATTCAATAGCTGTGTGCAGCTCCCTTTTCTTGAACGCGGACCTATTTTGCAAAGGGAATGATCGAGCAGTGGAACGCAACGCAACACAGGGGCACCCACAAATCACTCCTTCCGCACTCCTCCAAGGAGAGGACTTTCACCGGAATGGGCTTCCGAGCTCCTTGAACACCCAAAGCCTCCTGTTGTCCAGGCTGTAGGGGACGCCTTCGTGCATCACCACACGGATCGGGGACACGTCTGTCACAGCCAAGTCTCCACGCCGAAGCCTCTCCAGCAAGTCCCGCAAAGTGGAGCAAGCGGAGAGCGCTTGAGAAGACCGTCGAAATCCTGGACTGCGTGTATCGGATTTCCCCGGCAGCATCAGCCGAGTCCCAATCCCTTTGGCCCCAGCAGTTGCGGCACCGTCCATATCCATTCCGGCTTCAAGCGAATCGATGGATGCAGAGAATGCAGAAGGAGATGCTGAGGAAGGAGCTTGAGACGATACTGAGACGTTTCGTTTCGCGCGGCCTTGATGGTGCGCATTATGGGACCGCCGCCGAAGCCTAATTCTTACCTACTTTTGGATACTAAATGCACCTGCCACTCTAACTATGTACATACAAGTATAATATTTTATCACCTCGGTACTTCACTGCAATGACAATGGTACGTTGTTGTTAGGATTTGGATTATGCGCATATTGAAATTTGGTCTCAAGCTGTAAATTTGGCATCATTCTCAAAGTGCGCTCGTCTGGTGAGCACCAAGACGAGATGTTGCAGGGCTCCACAAGCTTGATCCATGGATACTCCATGTGATTGCTTGACCTTGTCCTCGTCCATCCACTGGATGACACCGCCTGCTTCCAGTGCGGTTCACTTGGGCATAGAGTCTGTTACCTGTCCACCGGGCGGATCGTCAACGTTCGCTCCTCCAACGCGGGCGTTCGTCATGATCAGCGAGCTGACGGAGATTCAAGCTTCCCAATGGCAAGGTGCACGCGAGTGACGATCGTGGAGAAGATGATAATGTCACCTGGATTTCTTTGTCAACACCATGAAAGCCTTGAACACCCAAAGCCTCCTGTTGTCCAGGCTGTAGGGGACGCCTTCGTGCATCACCACACGGATCGGGGACACGTCTGTCACAGCCAAGTCTCCACGCCGAAGCCTCTCCAGCAAGTCCCGCAAAGTGGAGCAAGCGGAGAGCGCTTGAGAAGACCGTCGAAATCCTGGACTGCGTGTATCGGATTTCCCCGGCAGCATCAGCCGAGTCCCAATCCCTTTGGCCCCAGCAGTTGCGGCACCGTCCATATCCATTCCGGCTTCAAGCGAATCGATGGATGCAGAGAATGCAGAAGGAGATGCTGAGGAAGGAGCTTGAGACGATACTGAGACGTTTCGTTTCGCGCGGCCTTGATGGTGCGCATTATGGGACCGCCGCCGAAGCCTAATTCTTACCTACTTTTGGATACTAAATGCACCTGCCACTCTAACTATGTACATACAAGTATAATATTTTATCACCTCGGTACTTCACTGCAATGACAATGGTACGTTGTTGTTAGGATTTGGATTATGCGCATATTGAAATTTGGTCTCAAGCTGTAAATTTGGCATCATTCTCAAAGTGCGCTCGTCTGGTGAGCACCAAGACGAGATGTTGCAGGGCTCCACAAGCTTGATCCATGGATACTCCATGTGATTGCTTGACCTTGTCCTCGTCCATCCACTGGATGACACCGCCTGCTTCCAGTGCGGTTCACTTGGGCATAGAGTCTGTTACCTGTCCACCGGGCGGATCGTCAACGTTCGCTCCTCCAACGCGGGCGTTCGTCATGATCAGCGAGCTGACGGAGATTCAAGCTTCCCAATGGCAAGGTGCACGCGAGTGACGATCGTGGAGAAGATGATAATGTCACCTGGATTTCTTTGTCAACACCATGAAAGCCTTGAACACCCAAAGCCTCCTGTTGTCCAGGCTGTAGGGGACGCCTTCATCACCACACGGATCGGGGACACGTCTGTCACAGCCAAGTCTCCACGCCGAAGCCTCCAGCAAGTCCCGCAAAGTGGAGCAAGCGGAGAGCGCTTTCCTCTTGAGAAGACCGTCGAAATCCTGGACTGCGTGTATCGGATTTCCCCGGCAGCATCAGCCGAGTCCCAATCCCTTTGGCCCCAGCAGTTGCGGCACCGTCCATATCCATTCCGGCTTCAAGCGAATCGATGGATGCAGAGAATGCAGAAGGAGATGCTGAGGAAGGAGCTTGAGACGATACTGAGACGTTTCGTTTCGCGCGGCCTTGATGGTGCGCATTATGGGACCGCCGCCGAAGCCTAATTCTTACCTACTTTTGGATACTAAATGCACCTGCCACTCTAACTATGTACATACAAGTATAATATTTTTGCAACTGTCCGAGGTCCCATGATAGGAATCTCGCCAGGCATTGATTGAAGCCTTTGGTCGCCAACGCCGCCACAGAAACATGCCAACCTGCATCAGGGATTCTGCAGCATCCCCAGCGATACCACCATTCGGAACACCGGATCTGAACGCCTTCCTCGTAGCCGTGACGGACGCCGGTGTTGGAGCCGGACTCCTGCCGGATGCTATCTGCGTGTTCCTGCACAGCAGAGGGAGCCGTGCAGGCACCGGCTGACTTGGAATGCCATGATGGCGGGGTATTCCCCAGCAGGGCAGGTGGTAGGAAGGAGCTTGAGACGATACTGAGACGTTTCGTTTCGCGCGGCCTTGATGGTGCGCATTATGGGACCGCCGCCGAAGCCTAATTCTTACCTACTTTTGGATACTAAATGCACCTGCCACTCTAACTATGTACATACAAGTATAATATTTTATCACCTCGGTACTTCACTGCAATGACAATGGTACGTTGTTGTTAGGATTTGGATTATGCGCATATTGAAATTTGGTCTCAAGCTGTAAATTTGGCATCATTCTCAAAGTGCGCTCGTCTGGTGAGCACCAAGACGAGATGTTGCAGGGCTCCACAAGCTTGATCCATGGATACTCCATGTGATTGCTTGACCTTGTCCTCGTCCATCCACTGGATGACAGACAGTCTAGTCTGTCATCTCTACATTCTCCACGCGGAATCCCTGTCCCCAAGCACATCTTTGCAGACCTGATGATGTCCCAGCTATGTGCCACACTCCCGAGGTCAAGGGCGCTCTCCACCTAATTGGTTTGCTTACCACGATGTGGTTCACCAAAATCACGAACACCTCCTGGTTGAATTGATGGAGTCCCCGACCACCAGCATGTTCCCCTTCCTCCCCATCCTCCTACACAAGAGCCAACTTGAACACACTTGTAACAAGAATCGAGAATGATTGGAACCCTAGCCTCCGTTGTCTTAGTTCCCCAGCTCTTTGCTTGCAATTGGAAGCACAGTGACTAAGAATATGGTACAGTCCCAGGTCTTGAATTTATGCAATGAGACCTGCAGAACTCAGCTCGATCGAAATTGGACAAGGGTAGGCTTTCTCATCCGTGTTCCACTCCCATTTCACCTCCTCCCAGCTCACCTGGAAAGTCCTCAGCCTGAGCCTTCCATCACCCTGAGCCAGTCTGTCATTCCATTCGCCATCTCGTTGTTACCTTCTGGTGTCGCAGCCATGTTTCCAACCTTCCAGCTCAAACGAGTCAGTCCTTATAGCCTTCCAGTTCAAAGGATCAGGCAGTTGGAGCAGAATTCACCGACAGAATAAGCGATCATGCTCCTGCATCGATTCATCTCTGGAGAGAAAGCATTGAGATGAGTCGCGTGTCTACAGATTGGTGTCCAGCTCCATTCCATCTTCGGTGATTGGGATTCATCTAGTAAGGCTCACTTGAGCCACACTCAATTCCCCACATTAATTTGGCTTTCATGAATGCACGAGAGCTCACCTGGAAAGTCCTCAGCCTGAGCCTTCCATCACCCTGAGCCAGTCTGTCATTCCATTCGCCATCTCGTTGTTACCTTCTGGTGTCGCAGCCATGTTTCCAACCTTCCAGCTCAAACGAGTCAGTCCTTATAGCCTTCCAGTTCAAAGGATCAGGCAGTTGGAGCAGAATTCACCGACAGAATAAGCGATCATGCTCCTGCATCGATTCATCTCTGGAGAGAAAGCATTGAGATGAGTCGCGTGTCTACAGATTGGCGCGGAGGCTCATTTCGTAATCAGACTGCGTCGCTCAAGCTCCAGTTGGGGACAGCGACGCTGCCCCAAATATATATGCAGTTCGTTTCATTCACTTTCGGTAGAATCGCGATAAGCATACGTGTGTGCCTTTGTCCGAGATTCTGATTTCGAAGTCCTAAGCCCGCAGCCGATATATGCTTGAAAACCCCGGCTCGAACAAACCCTTGCATCGTTCCCTGCAGCTGGTCGCCTACAGCCGTGAGCCCCTCAAGGTACAAAAACGTTTTATTTGCTGAGGTCGGTATGCACAAGCCGGCACTTCTGGTGCATGGTGCGCATTATGGGACCGCCGCCGAAGCCTAATTCTTACCTACTTTTGGATACTAAATGCACCTGCCACTCTAACTATGTACATACAAGTATAATATTTTATCACCTCGGTACTTCACTGCAATGACAATGGTACGTTGTTGTTAGGATTTGGATTATGCGCATATTGAAATTTGGTCTCAAGCTGTAAATTTGGCATCATTCTCAAAGTGCGCTCGTCTGGTGAGCACCAAGACGAGATGTTGCAGGGCTCCACAAGCTTCCCAGGCCATTGTTTCTACTCCTGCCACAAAGCGTAATCATAATGAGCAGTGACTGACTAACGGGCGCTCCGGCCCGACAATCTCTATTCCGTTGTGTTCCGTTCGCGATTGAGCAGAATTTGCAGACAGAAAAGGCGATACTGCTGCCGCATGGATGCATCTCTTGGAGAGTAAAAGCACTGAGATGATCTCGCTTGCAGATGCAATGAATGTCGGGCATTCATTCATTAATATGAGTGCGTCGCCCGAGGTCCAAGAGCTAGCTCCGATGCAAAATATGCATTTGGGTTCATTCGCTTTGAATACGATATTAATCTCGATAACTAAGCAACCGTATATGAGTTTGTCCTGAGATTCGATTCCGAGGCTATACCCCGGCCTATATATGCAGTTCGTTTCATTCACTTTCGGTAGAATCGCGATAAGCATACGTGTGTGCCTTTGTCCGAGATTCTGATTTCGAAGTCCTAAGCCCGCAGCCGATATATGCTTGAAATCCGGCTTGAGGGAGAAAGCGATTAAACCCTTTAATTGTTGCCTAGTCAGCTGCGAGCCCCTCAATAGCGTGAGTGTGACAACATGGCCGGTGTACAAGGCAGCGATGACGAAACTGATGCCTCGGCGGCTGCCTGAGATACAACTGAATACTACAAGGGCCAGGCGCAATGCTTTCTTGCTCAAGGTTCCAGCTGATCATGAGCTGCCGAAGTCATGGGAGCAGAGGCGCGATGCAGGAAGCACAGAGCCAGTGGGTCGGATGACTGTTGCTTGGGATCTGCTCAACCTCAGGCTCTTCCAAAGGTGCCATGACAGACACCACATCGCTCTCTCCGGGCCCTAGGTTCACTAGGGTTGTAGAGACCTGTGAGTAGACGTCGAGGATGACCTCACTCTGGCCATGCTTGTGCAAGACACCTTAACGGCCCGGAAGGATGGAGAGTTATCACCGACCAAGTATGAGCTTAATTCGGTGAAGCACTTTGGCGCGATGTGCGTATTTTCTGAGGCAGCTGACGGTAATTGCTAACATGCGCTATGGCCAAATGTTGTTAATTGGGTGGTAGCAGGCTGGTTGGGCTGACGAATTGGTGTTGGGTGCAACTTTCGAGCCCCTGTTGTGGTGGGAGGTCAAATTTCTTGAGCATGACGCGTGCATACCCTCTGCAGGTAAGCTTGCAGCGGAGGGAACGGTGACAAGAAAATTCGACATGCAGCGCGATGGGCTGACCGACTTGAATAAGTATGGCAAGCTTTACCGGGAGAGGCAAAGGAAGGCCAGCGGCAGACGAACTTTACAAGTAGGTTTACAGCTTGCAATTGGAGACCTCCTTCACCTTTGCCCTGATAACTAGTCTATGCATGTTAAATATGTTCCCTGGCCTCAGATGCTGGAGGATCATCATGGCACGCATATGGGGCCGCAATCTGGAGCTTCGGGTGGAGAGGTACGGTGTTACAGCTGTCTTTCTTTCCGAATCACTTCCAGTCAATACCGCGCTCCTATGCAGCACTGTCTGCAACTGTCCGTAACATAGCATCTTACGAGCGCATGTACATCTCCTCAGGGTCTGAACGGCTGCCGAGAGGCTCCAAAAGAAAAAAGAGAGGCGGTTTCATGGAGAGCCCTCGAATGTAGAAGCCAGGGTTTTCAAACTGTTCGAAGAGAATCCTAACTGGGAATTGAAGAACCTTATCAAGGAAACTAATCAGCCCGTGGTAAGTATGGCGTATCTCTATCGGACCTGCTGCAATATAATTGGCATCCTAGTTCTCACATGTGCGAAGTTTGTCTCATGGCAGAATTTCCTGAAGGAGATTTTGAAGGATCTCTGTGTATACAATAAAGGCGGGACCAACCAAGGAACCTACGAGTTGAAGCCCGAATACAAGCCCTGTTCGGCAGGGGATGCCCTGCCTGCGTCCACAGGATAGATCCTGGTTGATCAGTCGGTCCTTGTGGGAGCATTTTCCCCAAGGCCGGAAGGAGGATCTCTCCCCACCATGCATGTACAGCGTAAGGGAGGCGTTTTGAGGCAGTCAGTGAGGTTTGAGTGGTAGGGTGTTTCCTTTACAGGATTTATTACACGTCATTTTCCCTCCGTTTCCTTAAGCTTGAGGAGATTGGACCACATCATTCAATAGCTGTGTGCAGCTCCCTTTTCTTGAACGCGGACCTATTTTGCAAAGGGAATGATCGAGCAGTGGAACGCAACGCAACACAGGGCACCCACAAATCACTCCTTCCTCGACAACCACGGGATCGTCATCGCCAAGGTGGATGACACCGCCTGCTTCCAGTGCGGTTCACTTGGGCATAGAGTCTGTTACCTGTCCACCGGGCGGATCGTCAACGTTCGCTCCTCCAACGCGGGCGTTCGTCATGATCAGCGAGCTGACGGAGATTCAAGCTTCCCAATGGCAAGGTGCACGCGCGAGTGACGATCGTGGAGAAGATGATAATGTCACCTGGATTTCTTTGTCAACACCATGAAAGCCTTGAACAACGTAAATCCCAGGCAAGATTCACAAGGCCGGTGACTGGGTGATCGATGCGAATCATCTGCTGTAACAGGATCATACTTCTGTTCAATGTTAGTACTGTAATGTTAGTACTGTAATATTTTTGCAACTGTCCGAGGTCCCATGATAGGAATCTCGCCAGGCATTGATTGAAGCCTTTGGTCGCCAACGCCGCCACAGAAACATGCCAACCTGCATCAGGGATTCTGCAGCATCCCCAGCGATACCACCATTCGGAACACCGGATCTGAACGCCTTCCTCGTAGCCGTGACGGACGCCGGTGTTGGAGCCGGACTCCTGCCGGATGCTATCTGCGTGTTCCTGCACAGCAGAGGGAGCCGTGCAGGCACCGGCTGACTTGGAATGCCATGATGGCGGGGTATTCCCAGCAGGGCAGGTGGTAGGAAGGAGAAAGCCCTTCGTAAGTACAGGGCCGTATGCTTGGACTGAACCAGATGTGGAGATGTTTCGACGGACATGTTTGGGCAACAGATTGGTGTCCAGCTCCATTCCATCTTCGGTGATTGGGATTCATCTAGTAAGGCTCACTTGAGCCACACTCAATTCCCACATTAATTTGGCTTTCATGAATGCACGCGAGAGCTCACCTCAAGGTACAAAAACGTTTGTTGCTGAGGTCGGTATGCACAAGCCGGCACTTCTGGTGCATGGTGCGCATCGTGACTACCAGCTACAGTTAGCCAAACACAAGGCATACAAGTTTATGGGCCCAGGGGCCACAACCAAGAGGGATCTGATGAAACTTAATTGTAGCAGCAAACCTGAAACAACACAATAAAGACAGCATGCTTATGCATCCTTGGCTGTACCTCCTTTGCATTCACACAGTTTTGAATTGGTCAGCACTGCGTCCTTCAACTTTGGGGCTGCCCAGCCTTGGTTTCCTGCACGTACAGCCCCACATGATGCATTCATAAAGCAGGTCCAGCACAAGCTTCCCAGGCCATTGTTTCTACTCCTGCCACAAAGCGTAATCATAATGAGCAGTGACTGACTAACGGGCGCTCTCCGGCCCGACAATCTCTATTCCGTTGTGTTCGCCGTTCGCGATTGAGCAGAATTTGCAGACAGAAAAGGCGATACTGCTGCCGCATGGATGCATCTCTTGGAGAGTAAAAGCACTGAGATGATCTCGCTTGCAGATGCAAATGAATGTCGGGCATTCATTCATTAATATGAGTCGTCGCCCGAGGTCCAAGAGCTAGCTCCGATGCGCAAAATATGCATTTGGGTTCATTCGCTTTGAATACGATATTAATCTCGATAACTAAGCAACCGTATATGAGTTTGTCCTGAGATTCGATTCGAGGCTATACCCCGGCCGGTCTATATATGCTTGAAATCCGGCTTGAGGGAGAAAGCGATTAAACCCTTTAATTGTTGCCTAGTCAGCTGCGTGAGCCCTCAATAGCAGGAGTGTGACAACATGGCCTATGTGAGCAGCAGCGATGATTGATTTTCTGGCCAGCTGAAACACTGCTGGATACTACAAGGTCGGGGAAGAACATATGTTGCTCAAAATTTCACCCGACTTGGCGGCGATGGGAGAAGCGACTACGTGCGGATCGCGAGCCCCACAGGTATCATGACCGTCGCGATTGATCTGCACAAGCCTACGGCTCCTCCACAGTCATACCATGGCAACGCCACATCGCTCTCTCCGGCCCTAGGTTCACTAGGGTTGTTGATAGAGGTGATGAGTAGACTACTAGGAGGATTGATGAGCTCACTCTTTGTCTTGCCATGCTTGTGCAGCACACCTTAACGGTGCCCGGGAAGGATGGACAGTCACCAACCACGTATGCGCTGGTCAATCGATCCTGAGAGTATCTGCCATCGCTGTTGTCATTCTCTGTGGCACCTGACGGTAATTGCTAGCATAGGGTATGGCGATTTGTGGTTAACATTGTTGATTGGTAGCACAGGCGTGCTGGTTGGGCTGGCGAAGTGGTGGTTGCATGCAACTTTCGGGCCGTGTTGCAATTGAGGTGAGGTAAAGGTCAGCTTTCTTGAACATGACGCGTGCATACTCTATGCAGGTACGCTTGCAGCGGAGGGAACAGTGAAGGACATATTCCACATGCGCGCTATGATGGCGTGGCGATTTGCACGTGTATGGCGCGTTTGCGGAGAGGGAGAGGAACCAGCGTTAGAAAAACTTCAAAGGTGTATAGCTTGTAGCAATTGGAGACCTCCTTCACCTTTGCCACGATTGCTAGTCCATACATGTTAAAGTTGTTTCTGGTCTCACGGTCTTTGAGGAATGATCCGATAGCTCGAGGTTATGACTTAAATGAGCTTAATGGACAGGTACGGTATCTTGCCTGTCTTTCCCGACTCCCAATAATTTATACCGTACTTCTATGTACCACTATCTATGCATGCGACTGTCCGTAACAAATCATCTTAACGAGCATATGCTCATCGAGTGAGGGTAAGAAGAGGAGCCAAGAGCTTCCAAAACCAAGGAGGAGGATGCGAGATTCCATGGAGGTAGAAGAGGAAGTTTTCAACTGTTTGAGCAATCCTTATTGGAAATTGAAGGACCTTGTCGCGGAGGTTGATCACTGTGGTGCGTATAGTGTCATGCATATGAATCCATATTCAGTCTAGAGCTGCTGCAATATGATTGGCATCCTAGCGTTCTCACATGAATGAAGTTTGTCTCATTCAGCGGGATCTCGTGAAGAAAATTTTGCAAAGTGCGTGCGAATACAACTCGACGGAAAGAACTATGGCACGTGGCAACTCAAGCAGTACAAGCTCGAGGATCGGTCCTTGCGCCCCACAAGAAATTTGAGTTCTTTGGACATGAATATGTCGAATGATATCACATATTTGTTGCCATAACATCTATGGTCCTCTGTGGCCGACTAGATCAGCAAAACTATGGTTGAGAAGGCTATTAAGTCTTGTCTGGGCGCTGGAGGGACTCCTCAATCAGATGCAACGGAGGGGCCAACTGCGGAAGTTCGCCTCACTGCGAGTTTCGAGGTTTTTGATAGGGCGGTAACTTGAGGCATACCTAGAAACCGTGTGAAGCAGCTCGGTAAGTGATCCTCTAGAAACAAATCTGAATAGGTACTATTTGATCTATGAGAAATAACACAAGAAAAAAAAAAAGGTGATATCGATTCAAGTACGGTTCATCGTGCATGTGGTGCTGGATTTGCGATCTGCGAGATGTGTTGTGGTGGATTCACCCGTCACCCCGAGCTAGCCCGGTGGCCACACTTATCCACGGTGGTCGTCGAATCGTGGGTTCGATCCCAAGAGACTTGTTTGGATGCGCTTATCCACGTCGATTCTCACTCTCTGTGGTAGGTTCGCCCGATCACCCCGAGCTAGCCCGGTGGCCACACTTGTCCCATCGTCGAATCGTGGGTTCGATTCCAAGAGACTTGGTGGATACGCTTATCACGAGGGGTCGATTCTTGCTCTCTCACAATTCCTTCTTTGTCACAAATTGCCTCACCGAATATGGGTTTTGGGTTTCTTGTACGGCCCCAACTTGAGCCTTCCGTTCCCCTAACTTCTAAGACCACGGAAAAACACTACAACGACGAGAGAACCCAATAACTCAATCTCATACCTTCTTCCACAACCATCCACTAGATCTATTCTTAACAACCTCTCAAGTCGCTCTTGCAGCACCAACGCCTAGAGTGGCCGAAATCGATGGATTTTCACTTGGGCAGCCACGAGATTACCTACAACGTGAGCGCTCTTGGGTTAGGAAGCTCCCGATAGGTTGCTTAAAACGAGTCTCAGGTGCCTCGCAAGATGCCAACAAGCAACAAGCACAGCCGATCCTAAGGTGAAATACAAGAAAACAGAAACCGGTTAAGAGGGGCGCCACCACTCGGACCAAGGAAGCCTGCCTTAGCTTCCTCCAGTTCCTCCTCCTTAAGAAGTTCCTCCCTATGGTATAGATGCACTAGGAAGGTGGAGACAAAACTAATTTTGGCCTCCTCACTCATCAAATGATTCCTATGAGCTACCGCTTGCTCATAGAGGATGCTCACTAACTGCACCTTGGACATTTCATAGATCATCATGAGGTGGGAATTGCTTATGTAGGTCTTCTGGCGGGCGCAAATCAATCCCAACCAAATCTTGGAGAACAGTTCCACTTCCTTTTCTTTGAATATGGAAACTCGCCAACCATTACCGGAGACCAAACTTCCTTCTGTAGGAACATATCCATGGCCACTTCGGATCCGATTCTTAGAAAAGCGGGCATGGGATGATCCCTCCTAGTGCGCCTCGGGTATGAAATATGTCCGCTGAAAATGGCGCACCTTCCACGCCTGTGGTGACTCGGGACTATGACATCTTGGTGTCCTTGCTTCTCCTCTCGTGGCTCGCAACCGTGTGCACACTCCGCACCAATGCTGGGCTTGAAAAGTGCCATCCAGCGCCAAATACAACCATCCATCTTCAATTCCTCCCGCATCGAAAGCATTCAAGTCTCGAGTGCCTGCAAGATGCCAACAAGCAACAAGCACTGATCCTAAGGTGAAATCTGACAAGAAAAGAAACCGGTTAAGAGGGGCGCCACCACTCGGACCAAGGAAGCCTGCCTTAGCTTCCTCCAGTTCCTCCTCCTTAAGAAGTTCCTCCCTATGGTATAGATGCACTAGGAAGGTGGAGACAAAACTAATTTTGGCCTCCTCACTCATCAAATGATTCCTATGAGCTACCGCTTGCTCATAGAGGATGCTCGCCTAATCGCCACTTGCCCTTGGACATTTCATAGATCATCATGAGGTGGGAATTGCTTATGTAGGTCTTCCGCAAAAATCAATCCCAACCAAATCTTGGAGAACAGTTCCACTTCCTTTTCTTTGAATATGGAAACTCGCCAACCATTACCGGAGACCAAACTTCCTTCTTGGGTCGAGGAACATATCCATGGCCACTTCTGGATCGATTCTTAGAAAAGCGGGCATGGGATGATCCCTCCTAGTGCGCCTCGGGTATGAAATATGTCGGTGAAAATGGCGCACCTTCCACGCCTGTGGTGACTCGGGACTATGACATCTTGGTGTCCTTGCTTCTCCTCGTGGCTCGCAACCGTGCACACTCCGCACCAATGCTGGGCTTGAAAAGTGCCATCCAGCGCCAAATACAACCACTCCATCTTCAATTCCTCCGCACGCTCGAAAGCATTCAAGTCTCGAGGTGAAATTTGGATGGGGCGGTAGTCGAACTCGGGCATGGGATCGATGTTTTTGCCTTTGCCTCGACGGGAGGTGTGGCGGCACTGCCTTTCTGCTATCGCCTTGAGTTGGGGTGCCACCACCCGTCCTAACAATCTTCACCATCTGCACAAAAGGAGCACACACAAGGATGGAATTTGGGAGGGTAGGGAGAGCAACCTATCAGGCGGCTAGAGAGGAAGAGTGAGCAAAGAAAAAGGCACCAAGGTCGTTAATCAAGAGGGCTCCCTTCCTCAGGCTGGAACAAAACCCCACAAACTCCCCGCCAACACTTGCCAAAAGACAGCTCCTCTTCCTCAGCAATCTCTCGCCCCCTAGCTCCTCTCCAACTTGCCATGCCTTCACAATTCTCAGCTCAACCACCACCTAGCGCGCCTTTTCACAACAAACTTTCCTGGCCTCACGCGCCTGTGTTTGCGTCACTTTTCTCACAAGTCCTCCGCTCCCAGGTTGCGTTGCGCCACAGTCGACTCCTCCAGAAAAGTGGCAGACCACTTCGCTTCTTTGTTGTCCTGCAAGCATACTATAACTCGGCAGTCTACAGGAGTCCAGAATGAGTAAAATTCGGCGTGTGTTTCGGACAGCCATATGCTTATGTGTTCATGAGAAAGATCATGCAAATCGAAATACCCAAGAAGTTTCTCTCTGAGGACTACAATATGACGGGCGCCCTTCTTTGTTTGAGAGCTGAGAAAACACTTGAGACGTCCTGGCACATGATATGACCATGGTGGACCATAGACGAAATCAGGACCTCCAAATTCTTCCTCACGAAAGTGGCTAATGGTCGTGACTCTTCCCTGTTGTGAGCGGCCGCTAAAACTTTGGAATGCCTCACATACTCTCCTAACGCACACTGCAGGAATTTTCTGAGCGCCTCGGCACATTTCTTATAGGCAGTGACAAAACACAAAGCTGATTCCTTCAATGTGTTTGCTATGGGGCAGATAAATATATTCCAGCACTTTGTGGGTCTTGAGGTCTATTGCCTCCTCGCGCCCAATAAGCACTACGTCTCCCAAATTCAACATCCTGCTTCCTTCGCGTCCACGAATCCTCAAATCCGGGAAACAAGCACCAAACTGGACATTGTTGTGCTTAGAGACCAACATCTGTGACACAAACCTGGAAGCAACCTCACAAATGGCTGTGTTGGTTGGTGCAGACATGTGGACTCTGTAGTTCATGCTGGAAAGTATAGACAGCAGAGATACCAGCAGGGTAGTCTTCCCGTCCCTGGCGGACCTTGGATCAGTCTTACTCGTGGTCCAACTCGGTTCACAAGTCCAGACACTGCATCTACGACTGCTTCCACTTGGGACTGATTCATGGCTCTGACATCCTCACAGTATTTCCTGAGTGGCAGCTCTACTTCATCAAAAGCCATATGTTGGCACCTGGGCACCTGTGCACAAAACATCAAACCAAATTTCCATCCGAACATGATCAGGTTGTCTGCAAGCTGATAACAAACTGCAGTGAGCCATGATAACAGTAATGTAAGTTCATGTGATAAGAAAATAGAATGACCTCCAGACTTCAGAACCACCACGAGATTATCCCATACGGTGTAAAGCATACCGAGCAGTTATAGTCCGCCTGGAGAATATCTTGCAGTACTGGTAATGCAAGTACTTCAGATTTAGAATTACGATACAGTAGCTCCAAACTGTCCCAAATCCTAATAGTCGTAGCTAAGTTGGTGATGTGGAGAATGGTCCATGTTGCCTTGCCATCCCGCAGAGCAGCATACTCCGGACTCTCATCCGGTGCATATACTACAGTCTTGAAATGCAAGTTACCTTGACAGCCTCCAAGCTTGCTCACCTTACGCCTAAGGAAGCCAAACATGTGGACGCCCTATGAAGGGCATGAAGACCCTTTGGGTCTACTGTTGAGAACAGAACCAGATCGTTGCTTCTGGGTTGGTAAGTCCCTCCTGACACCTCGAGCTCAAGTGTTTTCAATCGAGCGTCATGACTACCAGCAGCATGTCCGATCGCGAGTTGTCGGCCCGAGACATGGAATCGGGGCGCGGCTCCGATTTCCTCCAGCTGCTGTTGAATGGCGCCTTGTCTCCTCCAGCAGAGGCCACTTAAAGCCCGTCACATACTGCTCCATGGAGTCGAACGTGAGTCCAATCGGCTTTGCCTGTGCCACCCAGAGTGCACAGCACACCAAACCCAACACTCAGTCCTCAAACCAGCATGATCAGACCCGTTTCTCCTACTTCACACAACCTCATTACACCAATCCAAACCACTACCTTGTTCACGTGCAGCCACTTTGTCTGCACGTTCTCCAGCGACCAGCTCAGGATATGGTTCACCATCTGCGTTGGGTGAAACTTCTCCTTCCGATCCCACTCCTCGTTGAGCGACACGCTGTTCCCCGAGGATTTGGAGTCCCACTTTTGGAAGAACTCCTTCCCGCACTCCTCCAAGGAGAGGACTTTCACCGGAATGGGCTTCCTGAGCTCCTTGAACACCCAAAGCCTCCTGTTGTCCAGGCTGTAGGGGACGCCTTCGTGCATCACCACACGGATCGGGGACACGTCTGTCACAGCCAAGTCTCCACGCCGAAGCCTCTCAGCAAGTCCCGCAAAGTGGAGCAAGCGGAGAGCGCTTTCCTCTTGGAGAAGACCGTCGAAATCCTGGACTGCGTGTATCGGATTTCCCCGGCAGCATCAGCCGAGTCCCAATCCTTTGGCCCCAGCAGTTGCGGCACCGTCCATATCCATTCCGGCTTCAAGCGAATCGATGGATGCAGAGAATGCAGAAGGAGATGCTGAGGAAGGAGCTTGAGACGATACTGAGACGTTTCGTTTCGCGCGGCCTTGATGGTGCGCATTATGGGACCGCCGCCGAAGCCTAATTCTTACCTACTTTTGGATACTAAATGCACCTGCCACTCTAACTATGTACATACAAGTATAATATTTTATCACCTCGGTACTTCACTGCAATGACAATGGTACGTTGTTGTTAGGATTTGGATTATGCGCATATTGAAATTTGGTCTCAAGCTGTAAATTTGGCATCATTCTCAAAGTGCGCTCGTCTGGTGAGCACCAAGACGAGATGTTGCAGGGCTCCACAAGCTTGATCCATGGATACTCCATGTGATTGCTTGACCTTGTCCTCGTCCATCCACTGGATGACAGACAGTCTAGTCTGTCATCTCTTACATTCTCCACGCGGAATCCCTGTCCCCAAGCACATCTTTGCAGACCTGATGATGTCCCAGCTATGTGCCACACTCCCGAGGTCAAGGGCGCTCTCCACCTAATTGGTTTGCTTACCACGATGTGGTTCACCAAAATCACGAACACCTCCTGGTTGAATTGATGGAGTCCCCGACCACCAGCATGTTCCCTTCCTCCCCATCCTCCTACACAAGAGCCAACTTGAACACACTTGTAACAAGAATCGAGAATGATTGGAACCCTAGCCTCCGTTGTCTTAGTTCCCCAGCTCTTTGCTTGCAATTGGAAGCACAGTGACTAAGAATATGGTACAGTCCCAGGTCTTGAATTTATGCAATGAGACCTGCAGAACTCAGCTCGATCGAAATTGGACAAGGGTAGGCTTTCTCATCCGTGTTCCACTCCCATTTCACCTCCTCCCAGCTCACCTGGAAAGTCCTCAGCCTGAGCCTTCCATCACCCTGAGCCAGTCTGTCATTCCATTCGCCATCTCGTTGTTACCTTCTGGTGTCGCAGCCATGTTTCCAACCTTCCAGCTCAAACGAGTCAGTCCTTATAGCCTTCCAGTTCAAAGGATCAGGCAGTTGGAGCAGAATTCACCGACAGAATAAGCGATCATGCTCCTGCATCGATTCATCTCTGGAGAGAAAGCATTGAGATGAGTCGCGTGTCTACAGATTGGCGCGGGAGGCTCATTTCGTAATCAGACTGCGTCGCTCAAGCTCCAGTTGGGGACAGCGACGCTGCCCCAAATATATATGCAGTTCGTTTCATTCACTTTCGGTAGAATCGCGATAAGCATACGTGTGCCTTTGTCCGAGATTCTGATTTCGAAGTCCTAAGCCCGCAGCCGATATATGCTTGAAAACCCCGGCTCGAACAAACCCTTGCATCGTTCCCTGCAGCTGGTCGCCTACAGCCGTGAGCCCCTCAAGGTCTCACAGCGAGACAACATGGCCGGTGTACAAGGCAGCGATGACGAAACTGATGCCTCGGCGGCTGCCTGAGATACAACTGAATACTACAAGGGCCAGGCGCAATGCTTTCTTGCTCAAGGTTCCAGCTGATCATGAGCTGCCGAAGTCATGGGAGCAGAGGCGCGATGCAGGAAGCACAGAGCCAGTGGGTCGGATGACTGTTGCTTGGGATCTGCTCAACCCTCAGGCTCTTCCAAAGGTGCCATGACAGACACCACATCGCATTCCCGCTCGCTCCCAGCTATCGGCGCGGTTTGTTTAGCTAGGGTTGTAGAGACCTGTGAGTAGACGTCGAGGATGACCTCACTCTGGCCATGCTTGCGCAGTATTCCTTGCAGGTGCCCGGAAGGATGGAGAGTTATCACCGACCAAGTATGAGCTTAATTCGGTGAAGCACTTTGGCGCGATGTGCGTATTTTCTGAGGCAGCTGACGGTAATTGCTAACATGCGCTATGGCCAAATGTTGTTAATTGGGTGGTAGCAGGCTGGTTGGGCTGACGAATTGGTGTTGGGTGCAACTTTCGAGCCCCTGTTGTGGTGGGAGGTCAAATTTCTGAGCATGACGCGTGCATACCCTCTGCAGGTAAGCTTGCAGCGGAGGGAACGGTGACAAGAAAATTCGACATGCAGCGCGATGGGCTGACCGACTTGAATAAGTATGGCAAGCTTTACCGGGAGAGGCAAAGGAAGGCCAGCGGCAGACGAACTTTACAAGTAGGTTTACAGCTTGCAATTGGAGACCTCCTTCACCTTTGCCCTGATAACTAGTCTATGCATGTTAAATATGTTCCCTGGCCTCAGATGCTGGAGGATCATCATGGCACGCATATGGGGCCGCAATCTGGAGCTTCGGGTGGAGAGGCAGGTGTTACAGCTGTCTTTCTTTCCGAATCACTTCCAGTCAATACCGCGCTCCTATGCAGCACTGTCTGCAACTGTCCGTAACATAGCATCTTACGAGCGCATGTACATCTCCTCAGGGTCTGAACGGCTGCCGAGAGGCTCCAAAAGAAAAAAGAGAGGCGGTTTCGCGGAGAGCCCTCGAATGTAGAAGCCAGGGTTTTCAAACTGTTCGAAGAGAATCCTAACTGGGAATTGAAGAACCTTATCAAGGAAACTAATCAGCCCGTGGTAAGTATGGCGTATCTCTATCGGACCTGCTGCAATATAATTGGCATCCTAGTTCTCACATGTGCGAAGTTTGTCTCATGGCAGAATTTCCTGAAGGAGATTTTGAAGGATCTCTGTGTATACAATAAAGGCGGGACCAACCAAGGAACCTACGAGTTGAAGCCCGAATACAAGCCCCTGTTCGGCAGGGGATGCCCTGCCTGCGTCCACAGGATAGATCCTGGTTGATCAGTCGGTCCTTGTGGGAGCATTTTCCCAAGGCCGGAAGGAGGATCTCTCCCCACCATGCATGTACAGCGTAAGGGAGGCGTTTTGAGGCAGTCAGTGAGGTTTGAGTGGTAGGGTGTTTCCTTTACAGGATTTATTACACGTCATTTTCCCTCCGTTTCCTTAAGCTTGAGGAGATTGGACCACATCATTCAATAGCTGTGTGCAGCTCCTTTTCTTGAACGCGGACCTATTTTGCAAAGGGAATGATCGAGCAGTGGAACGCAACGCAACACAGGGGCACCCACAAATCACTCCTTCCTCGACAACCACGGGATCGTCATCGCCAAGGTGGATGACACCGCCTGCTTCCAGTGCGGTTCACTTGGGCATAGAGTCTGTTACCTGTCCACCGGGCGGATCGTCAACGTTCGCTCCTCCAACGCGGGCGTTCGTCATGATCAGCGAGCTGACGGAGATTCAAGCTTCCCAATGGCAAGGTGCACGCGCGAGTGACGATCGTGGAGAAGATGATAATGTCACCTGGATTTCTTTGTCAACACCATGAAAGCCTTGAACAACGTAAATCCCAGGCAAGATTCACAAGGCCGGTGACTGGGTGATCGATGCGAATCATCTGCTGTAACAGGATCATACTTCTGTTCAATGTTAGTACTGTAATGTTAGTACTGTAATATTTTTGCAACTGTCCGAGGTCCCATGATAGGAATCTCGCCAGGCATTGATTGAAGCCTTTGGTCGCCAACGCCGCCACAGAAACATGCCAACCTGCATCAGGGATTCTGCAGCATCCCCAGCGATACCACCATTCGGAACACCGGATCTGAACGCCTTCCTCGTAGCCGTGACGGACGCCGGTGTTGGAGCCGGACTCCTGCCGGATGCTATCTGCGTGTTCCTGCACAGCAGAGGGAGCCGTGCAGGCACCGGCTGACTTGGAATGCCATGATGGCGGGGTATTCCCAGCAGGGCAGGTGGTAGGAAGGAGAAAGCCCTTCGTAAGTACAGGGCCGTATGCTTGGACTGAACCAGATGTGGAGATGTTTCGACGGACATGTTTGGGCAACAGATTGGTGTCCAGCTCCATTCCATCTTCGGTGATTGGGATTCATCTAGTAAGGCTCACTTGAGCCACACTCAATTCCACATTAATTTGGCTTTCATGAATGCACGCGAGAGCTCACCTCAAGGTACAAAAACGTTTTATTTGCTGAGGTCGGTATGCACAAGCCGGCACTTCTGGTGCATGGTGCGCATCGTGACTACCAGCTACAGTTAGCCAAACACAAGGCATACAAGTTTATGGGCCCGGGGCCACAACCAAGAGGGATCTGATGAAACTTAATTGTAGCAGCAAACCTGAAACAACACAATAAAGACAGCATGCTTATGCATCCTTGGCTGTACCTCCTTTGCATTCACACAGTTTTGAATTGGTCAGCACTGTCCTCCTTCAACTTTGGGGCTGCCCAGCCTTGGTTTCCTGCACACGTACAGCCCCACATGATGCATTCATAAAGCAGGTCCAGCACAAGCTTCCCAGGCCATTGTTTCTACTCCTGCCACAAAGC
Source organism: Anthoceros angustus (assembly GCA_010909165.1). Lineage (NCBI taxonomy): Eukaryota > Viridiplantae > Streptophyta > Anthocerotopsida > Anthocerotales > Anthocerotaceae > Anthoceros > Anthoceros angustus. The sequence goes on along the minus strand of MU008180.1, from coordinate 322,905 downwards.
GTAATCATAATGAGCAGTGACTGACTAACGGGCGCTCTCCGGCCCGACAATCTCTATTCCGTTGTGTTCGCCGTTCGCGATTGAGCAGAATTTGCAGACAGAAAAGGCGATACTGCTGCCGCATGGATGCATCTCTTGGAGAGTAAAAGCACTGAGATGATCTCGCTTGCAGATGCAAATGAATGTCGGGCATTCATTCATTAATATGAGTGCGTCGCCCGAGGTCCAAGAGCTAGCTCCGATGCGCAAAATATGCATTTGGGTTCATTCGCTTTGAATACGATATTAATCTCGATAACTACAACCGTATATGAGTTTGTCCTGAGATTCTGATTCGAGGCTATACCCCGGCCGGTCTATATATGCTTGAAATCCGGCTTGAGGGAGAAAGCGATTAAACCCTTTAATTGTTGCCTAGTCCTGTGAGCCCCTCAATAGCGTGTGACAACATGGCCTATGTGAGCAGCGCGATGATTGATTTTCCTGTGAAATGCTGGATACTACAAGGTCCGGGAAGAACATATGTTGCTCAAAATTTCACCCGACTTGGCGGCGATGGGAGAAGCGACTACGTGCGGATCGCGAGGAGCCCCACAGGTATCATGACCGTCGCGATTGATCTGCACAAAGGCTCCTCCACAGTCATACCATGGCGCCACATCGCTCTCTCCGGGCCCTAGGTTCACTAGGGTTGTTGATAGGCGATGAGTAGACTACCGGGAGGATTGATGAGCTCACTCTTTGTCTTGCCATGCTTGTATGCATTAAGCGGTGGGAAGGATGGGATCATCGTTGGTCAATCGATCCGAGTATCTCCCATCGATGTTGTCATTTTCTTTTGGCACCGACGGTAATTGCTAGCATAGGGTATGGCGATTTGTGGTTAACGTTGTTGGTTGGTAGCGTCTTTGGTTGAAATTTGGCGTGGTGGTTGCATGCAACTTTCGGGCCGTGTTGCAATTGAGGTGAGGTAAAGGTCGCTTTCTTGAACATGACGCGTGCATACCCTATGCGTACGCTTGCGTGGAGGGAGCGATGAAGGACATATTCCACATGCGCGCTATGATGGCGTGAGCGATTTGCACGTGTATGGCGGTTTGCGGGAGAGGAGAGGGCGGTAGAAAAACTTCAAAGGTGTATAGCTTGTAGCAATTGGAGACCTCCTTCACCTTTGCCCGATTGCTAGTCCATACATGTTAAAGTTGTTTCCTGGTCTCACGGTCTTTGAGGAATGATCCGATAGCTCGAGGTTATGACTTAAATGAGCTTAATGGATGTGCGTGTCTTTTTCTTTCCCGACTCCCAATAATTTATACCGCACTTCTATGCACCACTATCTATGCATTCGTAACCAATCATCTTAACGAGCATATGCTCATCGGTGAGGGTAAGAAGAGGAGCCAAGAGCTTCCAAAACCAAGGAGGAGGATGCGCAGAGATGGAGGTAGAAGAGGAAGTTTTCAACTGTTTGAACGCAATCCTTATTGGAAATTGAAGGACCTTGTCGCGGAGGTTGATCAGCACTGTAGTGCGTATAGTGTCATGCATATGAATCCATATTCAGTCTAGAGCTGCTGCAATATGATTGGCATCCTAGCGTTCTCACATGAATGAAGTTTGTCTCATTCATGGCGGGATCTCGTGAAGAAAATTTTGCAAAGTGCGTGCGAATACAACTCGACGGAAAGAACTATGGCACGTGGCAACTCAAGCGAGTACAAGCTCGAGGATCGGTCCTTGCGCCCACAAGAAAATTTGAGTTCTTTGGACATGAATATGTCGAATGATATCACATATTTGTTGCCATGCTGTGAGCCCCTCAATAGCGAGTGTGACAACATGGCCTATGTGAGCAGCAGCGATGATTCGATTTTCCGCCACCGAAACACTGGATACTACAAGGTCCGGGAAGAACATATGTTGCTCAAAATTTCACCCGACTTGGCGGCGATGGGAGAAGCCACGTGGATCGCAGGAGCCTGGTATCATGACCGCGATTGATCTGCACAAGCCTACGGCTCCTCCATGTGTCATACCATGGCAACGCCACATCGCTCTCTCCGGCCCTAGGTTCACTAGGGTTGTTGATAGAGGCGATGAGTAGACTACCGTGGAGGATTGATGAGCTCACTCTTTGTCTTGCCATGCTTGTGCAAGACACCTTAACGCGTGCGGAAGGATGGGCGGTCACCAACCACGTATCGCTGGTCAATCGATCCGAGTATCTCCCATCGATGTTGTCATTTTCGTGGCACCGACGGTAATTGCTAGCATAGGGTATGGCGATTTGTGGTTAACGTTGTTGGTTGGTAGCACAGCGGCCGGGTTGGCGAGTGGTGCATGCAACTTCGGGCCGTGTTGCAATTGAGGTGAGGTAAAGGTCGCTTTCTTGAACATGACGCGTGCATACCCTATGCGTACGCTTGCCTGAGGGAAGCGATGAAGGACATATTCCACATGCGCTATGATGGCGTGAGCGATTTGCACGTGTATGGCGCAGTTTGCCGGGAGAGGGAGAGGAACGCCGCCAGCGTCAGAAAAACTTCAAAGGTGTATAGCTTGTAGCAATTGGAGACCTCCTTCACCTTTGCCCTGATTGCTAGTCCATACATGTTAAAGTTGTTTTCTGGTCTCACAGGTGCTGAGGAATGATCCGATAGCTCGAGGTTATGACTTAAATGAGCTTAATGGACAGTGTCTGTCTTGCCTGCCTTTCCGACTCCCAATAATTTATACCGCACTTCTATGCACCACTATCTATGCATGCGACTGTCCGTAACAAATCATCTTAACGAGCATATGCTCATCTAGTGAGGGTAAGAAGAGGAGCCAAGAGCTTCCAAAACCAAGGAGGAGGATGCGCAGAGATTCCATGGAGGTAGAAGAGGAAGTTTTCAACTGCTTGAACGCAATCCTTATTGGAAATTGAAGGACCTTGTCGCTGGAGGTTGATCACTGTAGTGCGTATAGTGTCATGCATATGAATCCATATTCAGTCTAGAGCTGCTGCAATATGATTGGCATCCTAGCGTTCTCACATGTATGAAGTTTGTCTCATTCAGCAGGATCTCGTGAAGAAAATTTTGCAAAGTGCGTGCGAATACAACTCGACGGAAAGAACTATGGCACGTGGCAACTCAAGCAGGAGTACAAGCTCGAGGATCGGTCCTTGCGCCCACAAGAAAATTTGAGTTCTTTGGACATGAATATGTCGAATGATATCACATATTTGTTGCCATAACATCTATGGTCCTCTGTGGCCGACTAGATCAGCAAAACTATGGTTGAGAAGGCTATTAAGTCTTGTCAGGCGCTGGAGGGACTCCTCAATCGAGATGCAACGGAGGGGCCAACCGTGGAAGTTCGCCTCCGCTGCGAGTTTCGAGGCTTTTTGATAGGGCGGTAACTTGAGGCATACCTAGAAACCGTGTGAAGCAGCTCGAAGTGATCCTCTAGAAACAAATCAATAGGTCCTATTTGATCTATGAGAAATAACACAAGAAAAAAAAGGTGATATCGATTCAAGTACGCGGTTCATCGTGCATGTGCTGGATTTGCGATCTGCGAGATGTGTTGTGGTGGATTCACCACCCCGAGCTAGCCCGGGCTACACTTATCCCACGGTGGTCGAATACGTGGGTTTGATCCCAAGAGACTTGTTTGGATGCGCTTATCCTCGAGGGGTCGATTCTCACTGTGGTAGGTTCGCCCGATCACCCGAGCTAGCCCCCCGTGGCCATACTTGTCCCACTGTCGAATACGTGGGTTCGATTCCAAGAGACTTGGTGGATATGCTTATCACGAGGGGTCGATTCTTGCTCTCTCACAATTCCTTCTTTGTCATAAATTGCCTCACCGAATATGGGTTTTGGGTTTATCGCCCACGGCCCCAACTTGAGCCTTCGGGTTCCCCTAACTTCTAAGACCACGGAAAAACACTACAACGGAGAACCCAATAACTCAATCTCATACCTTCTTCCACAACCATCCACTAGATCTATTCTTAACAACCTCTCAAGTCGCTCTTGCAGCACCAACGCTTAGAGGACCAAATCGATGGATTTTCACTTGGGCCGGCAGCCCTGAGATTACCTACAACGTGAGCGCTCTTGGGTTAGGAAGCTCCTGATAGGTTGCTTAAAACGAGTCTCTGACGGTAGTGCCCTGCAATATGCCAACAAGCAACAAGCACACAGCGATCCTAAGGTGAAACCTGCACAAGGAAACAGGAAACCAGTTAAGAGGGGGACGTGGGCGCCTCCCCTTTAGCTCAGTCCCTACGATCAACCTTGCTCTCTTCCCGACGCACTGCCCGGGCGAACGGGATCGGCCACGCTACCCGGGGCGCGCGACGAGAGGAGCCACAAGGATTGATATTGAATTGGTTACATGGCCCCCCTTTTATAGGTGGAGCGGTCTCTCAAAATATGTGCATCTTAAATGCGGGATGACCCTCCGAATTCCACGAGGGAATTCACGACTGGCAGTCCGGACTTTTAACCCCACAGGGTAAGGTCCAGCTCACAACTACCACCTCTCCCAGCCATCTTAGTCATGGCCTCCCTCAAAATAGGGTCCCCCTCTTAAATACGGGTCCCACATTAGTGTCGGTGTCCAAAAAAGAATGCTTCTACCAGTCATCCTACGAATCGTCCTACCAGCTAAGAGGTTCGTCTTCATTTGCTTCTTCTAACTCCACTGTCGGCTTCATCCTCGGCGCATCGCTTACCTCCTCCTAACTCGGATCGTTCATCGGAACTGCCCCTGACATCTCCTCCTACCTTCGTTCGCTCCTTAGGTAGATCTGTTCCTGGGGAAGAAACAATCTCCCCTTCTTCTGTGGTAGGAAGCTGTGGACTACGGACCCTTCCCTTGGGTAGGAAATGAGCTAGGTTTTGTTTTTTTTCGTAGGTGTGGAGTAGAAAATAAGGCGGAAAGGGAGAAATAAGGTCGGAGTACTCCGTTCTACACTCCGGAGTAGGCAGAGCGACTCCGGACCACACTCCGGCATACAAAACCACATAAAATGCAGAAACTACGGACATGACGAAATTATAGAACAATGAGGTCACTAGCCCATCATCATACCGACTAAATCGCCATGAACCTGAGTACAAGCGCCAGCGTGGTGTAAATGACTCGACAGGAAGTGGTGCCGGAGCCGAGAATGCCCGAAATCGATGGATGAATACCTACAAAAACCAAACCAACTTCAGTTTTCGGCGAAATAGGGTTGGGATTTTTTCCAAAACCCCTTTTGACAGGAGAAACCCCTTTTTACACAGACGCTGTTATTTGGGTTCATTCGCTTTGAATACGATATTAATCTCGATAACTGAGCAACCATATATGAGTTTGTCCGATATCGATATCAATGGAGATTCTGATTCCGAGGCTATACCCCCCCGGCCGGTCTATATATGCTTGAAATCCTTGGCTTGAGGGAGAAAGCGATCAAACCCTTGAATTGTTGCCTGGTCACCTAAACCGGTGCGTGTGAGCCCCTCAATAGCAATAGTGAGACAACATGGCCTATGTGAGCAGCAGCGACGACGATTTGGATTATCTTGGCCAGCCTGAAACACTGCTGGATACTACAAGGTCCGGGGAAGAACATATGTTGCTAAAAATTTCACCCGACTTGGTGAAGCGATGGGAGAAGCAGCTACGTGTAGAATCGCAGGAGCCCCTGGGTATCATGACCGTCGCGATTGATCTGCACAAGCCTACGGCTCCTCCACAGGTCATGCCATGGCAACGCCACATCGCTCTCTCTAGGGCCCTAGGTTCACTAGGGTTGTTGATAGAGGTGATGAGTAGACTACTAGGAGGATTGATGAGCTCACTCTTTGTCTTGCCATGCTTGTGCAGCACACCTTAACGGTGCCCGGGAAGGATGGATCACCAACCACGATCGCTGGTCAATCGATCCCGAGAGTATCTGCCATCGCTGTTGTCATTCTCTGTGGCACCTGACGGTAATTGCTAGCATAGGGTATGGCGATTTGTGGTTAACATTGTTGATTGGTACAGGCGTCTTGGTTATGGCGTGGTGGTTGCATGCAACTTCGGGCCGTGTTGCAATTGAGGTGAGGTAAAGGTCAGCTTTCTTGAACATGACGCGTGCATACTCTATGCAGGTACGCTTGCAGCGGAGGGAACAGTGAAGGACATATTCCACATGCAGCGCTATGATGGCGTGAGCGATTTGCACGTGTATGGCGCAGTTTGCCGGGAGAGGGAGAGGAACGCCGCCAGCGTCAGAAAAACTTCAAAGGTGTATAGCTTGTAGCAATTGGAGACCTCCTTCACCTTTGCCCTGATTGCTAGTCCATACATGTTAAAGTTGTTTTCTGGTCTCACAGGTGCTGAGGAATGATCCGATAGCTCGAGGTTATGACTTAAATGAGCTTAATGGACAGGTACGGTATCTTGCCTGTCTTTCCCGACTCCCAATAATTTATACCGTACTTCTATGTACCACTATCTATGCATGCGACTGTCCGTAACAAATCATCTTAACGAGCATATGCTCATCTAGTGAGGGTAAGAAGAGGAGCCAAGAGCTTCCAAAACCAAGGAGGAGGATGCGCAGAGATTCCATGGAGGTAGAAGAGGAAGTTTTCAACCTGTTTGAACGCAATTCCTATTGGAAATTGAAGGACCTTGTCACGGAGGTTGATCAGCCTGTGGTGCGTATAGTGTCATGCATATGAATCCATATTCAGTCTAGAGCTGCTGCAATATGATTGGCATCCTAGCGTTCTCACATGTATGAAGTTTGTCTCATTCATGACAGGATCTCGTGAAGAAAATTTTGCAAAGTACGTGCAAATACAACCCAGACGGAAAGAACTATGGCACGTGGCAACTCAAGCCGGATTATGGGGTGAGCCTTTTCGTAAGCCATCACCCAAGGATTTTTGAAGTATCCGTTTGCGCTTTCTCACTCCTCAAGCACTTAATCCAAAAGCTTTGAGGATCGGTCCTTGCGCCCCTACAAGAAATTTGTGTTCATTGGACATGAATATGTCGAATGATATTACATATTTGTTGCCAGAACATCTATGGTCCTCGGTGGTGGACTGGATCAGCAAAACTCTGGTTGAGAAGGCTATTAAGTCTTGTGCTGGGTGCTGAGGTTAAGGTCTTATTTCATACTTGCGGTGTTCGCCCGTTAAAAAAACAAATGGCAAGTTATCATTATAATATCTAGAGTTCATATTTAATTAATTTAATTAGGATTAGGTTTTCTAGCCTCTCTTGGATGAGGGATTGGTTTAATGGTACGAGAGGTACTTCACAAGAGCACAAGCTACGCCGCACACATAGAAACGATGTGCAAGGAGAACCTGGCTGCCTATAATTGCCCGGGGAAATGACAGACTTTCGACTAGGTAAGTAGCAACCTTGGTTGGCAATACTAGTTCACAGTACCATGGTTTTGCATTAGCATCTCAACATGGGCATAGATGGCATGGACAAGCGTTAGTATCTATGTTTGCAACCGAGGTTAGCACATGAAAAGTGAATGACCGGAACTTTGTGCCATGGTCTGACAAGGTAGTTATCCAAAGTAGGCATTCTTGGGATCGTGAATCAACACACAGAAACATGGGAAAAGGTAGACTTCCAAGTCTGCTTGTTAGCGAGTCCACATCAACACTCAGCACACAATAGAAAATTGTTAGAGGCTGCACTGTCTTTGAGAAGTCCCAACCTTACAATTTCCGAGCCTGGCTTTATAGTTCTAGCCCACTCAACTTTCTAGACGTCATAAAGGAAACGGCGGCTTTACACTCTTCTATATTCTAGCGTGTCACAAGGAAATTCATATTCTATGGTAAGGCTACACACTTATGGGCCCACATTGCTCAGAGCGTAGGTCCATCATAAATGCACTCCTTCTGGAGTGGCACCCTACATGAATTAGGCAAAATTCTGCATATAGATGCTGCAATTCAAGCTTGAGGCACTGATGTCTTTGTAGACATCACAACACTACGCCCTTGAGCACCTCATCCCGTCATGGCTTGAGGCTAGGGCAGTAGAGTGCAGCAATTGGGTCTCTACACTACGAGGAAACCATGCCCTTTACTAACCTCTGTTTTATAGAGAGATGAGAGAGTGGAACATATTTTTGTTTTACTACGGGGCTTTATTGGCCGAATTATTTTCTAGGAGTATACAACTAGACTTTACAACAGGGGTTGCGGTATTTTACTACTGTGGGGTTTCGCCGCGACTCAATACGATGATGTGGCATTGGCGAAAGTCGTTTATTACGAAGGAAATTGAGGTTCACAGCAAGATGGAGGACTTTACTACGCAAGTATAGAAATTACTACATAAAGATTTACTGATGGGTAAGTTTTTTTACTACAAATGTGTTTTACAATGAGCGTTTACCTTTTACTAAGGCTCTTATTTACTATCCATCGCTGTTCTTTTACTACATGCTTGGATTTATAACGGATGTACCTTTTAAATTACACATTTTACGTATGGGATCACTATGGGCGTATATGATACTTACCACGGGCTGTCTATTACTAAGTTATCAAAAGCATTACAGCATGGCCCTTTTTGCGAATTTTTAGGGGTTGCCACAAACCCTAAATTGCATACCCTAAACATGTTCACACTAATGGGGGTTTGGGCCAAAACGCGCCTTTATGGCATCCTATAGAAGCCTCATAGTATGTCGCTGCTCGTCCACTCATGTGAGTATCCCGGGTGTCCACGTCACAAGCATCAATTCGAGCATTGAATCTATCTCCGAACGACAACAGCCCACTACCGTTTACCGCATGCGAAACTTTGGAAACTCCGCATCGGGGACACCCTAAACAATTCTATGTGCCTCCTCTGCGGTCACGATGGTGTCGCGTGGGGGCAGTTGACCCCGAACCGCCCATGCGTGATCAAAGGTGGCTCGAATGGTGGCCTCGCACTGAGCAGCGTATTCCGGCCACCCATCTCCGGGAGATCCTGCTTCAAGCGCTGCGGCCATCGATGCTTGTCTTCCCTGGAAAACCATTCACAAGTGTCAGGACTAATGGCGATTAGGTTTTTGGGGAGTCGCGATTGGGCAGCAGACATGGGTGAGGACATGGCCGAGGCATCAGCATGTGCCACGGCCATGGGCAAGGACATGGCCGAGGCATCAGCATGTGCCACGGCTAATGGCCAAGGCATAAGCATATGCCATGGCTCATGGCCGAGGCACAAGCATATGCCGTGGCTCATGGCCGTGGCATGCGCAAGTCCTCGCCCTCGCATATGGTCGCCCTTCAGCGCGCGTCTCAAAGCGCCCCCTGGTGCACATGATATGCAAGAGGGTGCGTCCATGCCAACAACAAACAACAAGGAAAAATTGGCGTGGACAGGGAAATTTGGATATGCTCACAGTAATTCGGTGCTCCAATCTTCAGAATCGCAAATGCCAACTGTAATCTTCCGCTTCAGCTTAACCTACACCCAACGATGTGAAGGGGAGGCAGTGGCCCCTTCTTATGGCTTGGACAGGCCAATGGCTCATGGCTCATGGCGAGGCACAAGCATATGCCATGGCTCATGGCGAGGCATCGGCATGCCGGCACGTGGACTTTGCATAGGCGCGTGCTTCTAAAAGGACTCGTCAAGGCTTCATGCATACGCATAATGGCTCCATTAAAATTGTTTCCTTGTTTTGTGTTTACCTTCCTTGGGTTTTGGGGTTTCCATGAAATATACCATTTTTACCATGGTCAGATAATATAGGTAAAATTCTAGGATTACCAAGGCTCGAGGACAAGCACTGATAGGGTTCTTTAGCTTTCGGCGTTGAAAACGGTGACGCTGGGACTGCTGACGACTTGTTATTTTGGAATTCATCCAAAATGCTCGCAGCTTCTCCAGCCAATTTCCGTTAATGGTGCCAACAGCTCTGATCTCATCCATAGTTGGCTCCCTCCCAAACATTCCTTTGAACCTATCCAGAAAACCACGCTGCTCCCATGGCCAAAGCATGCATAGGTATTGCTACCTGTATGCTTCACCCTCTTCATGACAACTCCTTTTGCTGGCTAGGGGCTACAATGCCATCCATCTTCTCCTTCTCCTCCCTCAAAAACACCTCCTAGTACTCCGGCTTTATACTCTTTGGAACATAGCCGGTTTCTCTTCTTCCTTCCAAAAACTTTCGGCCTCCTTCCTCTCATTGTTCCGCCAATGCTTGAGATAAGTGCCAAAAATTGTAACACAATGGCTTCAAATGACCAAGGTCCAAAAATAGTTTGCTCGATGCATTGTTCAACATGAACCTTAGTGGCTTCAGCTTAACCTACACCCAACGATGTGAAGGGAGGCGGTGGCCCCTTCTTATGGCTTGACAGCCAATGGCTCATCGCCACATGTCTTGATCAATGCGTTTCAATCTTTGCGATAAGCAGCATCGCCGTGGACTTTGCATAGGCGCGTGCTTCTAAAAGGACTCGTCAAGGCTTCACAGACGCATAATGGCTCCATTAAAATTGTTTCCTTGATTGCCTTGTATGGATTACCTTCCTTGGGGTTTTGGGGTTTCCATGAAATATACCATTTTACCATGGTCGATAATATAGGTAAAATTCTAGGATTACCAAGGCTCGAGGACAAGCAATCGATAGGGTTCTTTAGCTTTCGTTGAAAAGCGGATTGGCTTGACGACTTGTTATTTTGGAATTCATCCAAAATGCTCAGCTTCTCCACCAATTTCCGTTAATGGTGCCAACACTGATCTCATCCATAGTTGGCTCCTCCCAAACATTCCTTTGAACCTATCCAAAACCACGCTGCTCCATGGCCAAAGCATGCATAGGTATTGCTACTGTATGCTTCACCCTCTTCATGACAACTCCTTTTTCTTTGGCTAGGGGCTACAATGCCATCCATCTTCTCCTTCTCCTCCCTCAAAACACCTCCTAGTACTCCGGCTTTATACTCTTTGGAACATAGCCGGTTTCTCTTCTTCCTTCCAAAAACTTTCGGCCTCCTTCCTCTCATTGTTCCGCCAATGCTTGAGATAAGTGCCAAAAATTGTAACACAATGGCTTCAAATGACCAAGGTCCAAAAATAGTTTGCTCGATGCATTGTTCAACATGAACCTTAGTGGCTTCAGCTTAACCTACACCCAACGATGTGAAGGGAGGCGGTGGCCCCTTCTTATGGCTTGACAGCCAATGGCTCATCGCCACATGTCTTGATCAATGCGTTTCAATCTTTGCGATAAGCAGCATCGCCGTGGACTTTGCATAGGCGCGTGCTTCTAAAAGGACTCGTCAAGGCTTCACACAGACACAGACAATGGCTCCATTAAAAATTGTTTCCTTCAGTGCCTTGTAAGCCGGATTACCTTCCTTGGGTTTTGGGGTTTCCATGAAATATACCATTTTTACCATGGTCAGATAATATAGGTAAAATTCTAGGATTACCAAGGCTCGAGGACAAGCACTGATAGGGTTCTTTAGCTTTCGTTGAAAAGCGGATTGGCTTGACGACTTGTTATTTTGGAATTCATCCAAAATGCTCATGACTTCTCCACCAATTTCCGTTAATGGTGCCAACACTGATCTCATCCATAGTTGGCTCCCTCCCAAACATTCCTTTGAACCTATCCAGAAAACCACGCTGCTCCCATGGCCAAAGCATGCATAGGTATTGCTACCTGTATGCTTCACCCTCTTCATGACAACTCCTTTTGCTGGCTAGGGGCTACAATGCCATCCATCTTCTCCTTCTCCTCCCTCAAAAACACCTCCTAGTACTCCGGCTTTATACTCTTTGGAACATAGCCAGGGTTTCTCTTCTTCCCTTCCAAAAACTTTCGGGCCTCCTTCCTCTCATTGTTCCGCCAATGCTTGAGATAAGTGCCAAAAAATTGTAACACAATGGCTTCAAATGACCAAGGTCCAAAAATAGTTTGCCTGATGCATTGTTCAACATGAACCTTAGTGGCTTCAGTTTGATCCCCAAAAACACTAATGAGAGGATTGCAGAGCCACCGGATGGTGAAATGCACCCTATTCTTCATTGGCAAAAAGCTGGGGGAGTCCTGGTAGATGAATCCTCCACATTAGCACCGGCATAGTTAAAGGAATGTTCAGTCCTGAATTGCCTGAAACTCATGAATAATCTAGGCCTGAATGGCCTGGAAAATACAAGGCTGAAAGGGTTGCAAAATCCAGGCTTCAATGGCCTGAAAACATCCAATCCTAAAAATCCAGGCTTGAAAAGCCAGAAAATTTCAGGCCTGAATGACACAATCGAGGTAAGTCCACCTGAAAACAGAAAGCAAACTAAAGCAAACTAAAGCAAAACTCACCTCCTGGATGGAGGTGTTCGGGAAGCACCGCGTGTTCCAAATCAGGCTTCCTTTTCCGCTTAGGACCCCTTGGACGCTTCTTGTCAATGACATGACATTCTTCTGGAATACACGGTTCATAATCCTCATCCACTGCATCATGAGGAAGATGATCACCTTCCTCAACACGATCTTGAAGGGCACCATCTGCAGCCCGCATTGCATTAGGTGCCACAAAAAACAAGGGGGTAGCACTAGGCGCATTCGACTATAATAGTCGAATGCGCCTAGTCGAAAACCTATTGGACTTGGGTATCTTCACCCGTTTGAAGTTCTGTTCCCAAAGCCGCAGGAAGTAGGCATATGAAATAAAGCGCAATCCTTTGTGCTCCATTTCCCCTTTGTATTGTGTCCGGACCTCTAGCTTAGTGAATGTGTCCGCAAGTTATACACCTCCACGTTTGGCAAACGCTCGCCAAGTGGATAAATGTAGAGTCCATCCACGCAATCGCACCCAAAGCATGGGAGGATTGCACCCGAGGACTTGGCTTATTCTCATCCCATGGAGCATTACACAATACCCTCCTCTTCAACTCTTCATATCTTGTTGAGCCGATGCAAGACACCAACCGGAAGGCTTTCAGCAGATCTCATTGGAGCAGCACCCATGAGATGGGTTATAACTCGTTGTCTTGAGCTGGCCCGCAACTGGTCCGACAAGGGATCAAGAAATGTTTCTGCGGCTGCTCAACCTCGGAACTGTCACTGCTCACGGAAGCCTTCTTTGGTCAACATTTGGATGCACAATTTGTTGCAACATGGTTTCAAAATCTCGCAACACAGTCCCCTCTCTTACGCATGACAGCCGGCGCTTCAACCCGATATCTGTGTTCGCTTCTGGCAACGTCTCGGACATAGGTTTGGATGATAGGAAGGTGGACTTCGTCTTCGGTGGTGTCTGGAAAACATTCTCTTCATCCACATTTGGGTGTCCACTTCTCCACCACTAGCATTTCCATTAAACGGACCTCGGACCGCTGCACAACCCGTTCGCCACTTTCCGGACGTACCCTCCCTCCCAGGACTTCTATCCATTGCGGTGTAGAGATTCATATTTCTTGGAGTGGGAGGAAGAAAGCGAGGCACACGAGCCGATGAGTCCTCCTCCACCTGGACTGCACTCAAGAAGTGAACATTTGTCGCAATGCGGAAGTGCGCGTCCACACAGAGAACTCCACTTCACGCTTTATAACATGTCACCAATGCTCGATTGTAATTGCTTACTTTCTTTGAGAAGGTTGAGGCATGCATGCAAACGGCCGAGTCATATCTGGCGGCAAAATTGACGCGTTTGGTTCTTCTTTCCGAATCGATCTCTCGGAGATATTGGGAGGCATCTTCGCCTCCAAAATGAACATCGCCATCACGGTCCTTCTGAATCGGCAACCACGTGACCCACATTGCCGTAAAGTTTCACTACAAAGGGTAATAGAAGTGAGGGGCACGGTGGTATCACCTCGGTCATGAAGAATGTGCGTAGCTTGCAGCATGATGTAGGTCTAGAACCTTGACGACCTCGCCGGTGACACCAATAGTCGCCAACCTCGCAAACTATAGCCACTGCTTTCTTGCTCTCTGTGTTGTACCTCTCTCACATTCCGGCACTGTATGGAACATTGAATGGGTGGAAAACGGGTTTCACGTTTCTTGAAAGCCAAAGCAACAACAGGGCCAATCCCTTCTCGCAAGAAGTAAAGTGGACGCAAAATATTTTGCCAGCAAGGCATGCATCATTACAGCATCTAGCGGATCAGAAATCGGCGGCTCCAATTTATGGTTTTTAACCACGGTAAAACGGCGTTTCCATCTTCGCCGCAACTAATTTAGGGTTTCCTCCCATACAGACACATGTCGGCACCGTATTATAAGCACGGGGTGTCTATTGTCAGACCTACCTGAAGTGAGCGTAACGACGCCATCTTCTTCACTGTTCAGCTGGTTCGGAAGGCAACAAGTGCTTGTGAGGCTGAGAGAACTCTGTTGCGCTCCAGCAATTCCGCGCCGGCCTGCAGCATCTGGGCGCACCAGCACCAGCAATTCCCCGCCTTGCTCCAGCAATTCCGTGTCGCGGTGAAGGAATTCGGTGCCGCGCAGAAGCCTGCGTCGAGCTGTAGCAGCCAAGTCCCAGCCCGTCTCCGGCGGCGAGCATCAAATTCGGCAGCTAACCCCACAAGCATCGTGCACGACGCGGCAGGAGGGTTGGTATTTCTGGCTTCAACCCACACAACCATTGTTTTGGATGGGCAATTCTGCCCTTGACCCGTCTTGTGTGATTTCGTGAGAGCAGATATGGCAAGTGGAAGGCGGCCGGAAGGAGCCGGGCGCCGCCAGATCCTCAGAGCTTGTGGACAAGCCAAAGCGGCATAAGAAACGACACTCAAGAAGGAAGAGGAGACAGGCAGCAGACCGCCCGTGAGCATAGCGGAGGGTTGGTATTTCGCTTCAACCCACACAACCATTGTTTTGGATGGGCAATTACGCCCTTGACCCGTCTTGTGTGATTTCGTGAGAGCGAGATATGGCAAGTGGAAGGCGGCCGGAAGGAGGCGGCATGCCGGCGCCGCCAGATCCTCAGAGCTTGTGGACAAGCCAAAGCGGCATAAGCGACACTCGAAGAAGGAAGAGGAGACAGGGCACGCCGTGAGCATAGCGGTGGAGGGGCAAAGGGTCAGTCTGGTTCCCACGTTTCGAGAAACCAAGCTCGCAAAGGGAGCGCAAGGGCACAGGAAAAGGTTGGCCTTCCCAAGTCTCGAGGCTCCTCCCGGATCCCATCCCATCTCCTTATCGTATGAGGAGGCGGTGCACGCAGCACACAAGCCAGTTGATGAAGTTGTTTTGTTGGAGAAAGACGGTTGTTCACGCAATCGGAGGAACTCAAGAGGACACAATGGTGTGGACTCCTTGTTAAAGCTGTGGATTTTGGGTTCAATGGTGCTTTGCACAATCGGAGGCTAGGCGGGATGGGTTCTGGGCTACAATGGATGTGGTGGATGGTGAACCGGAGTTCAGTTTTGTGCACATCCAAGCCTTACAGTGGAAGGGTTGCCACCGACACCGATGACTACAATGTGTATGTGCTAAGGCGGCAAACTTTCACGGCGGAAGTGTGAACCGTATATCCTGTCAAGGAAGTTCTTGGATGCTGGCGAATTGAAAATGTAAGTGCAAATGTTTCCTCAACTCTCTCTAACATGATCGGTGTGTATTTGAGAGGTCGATAAAAGTAACACATGTCTTGTGTTAAAACCATGTGCGGTGGAAGATCATTTTATAGGTTTCTTTGTCGTGATTACAGACTCCATGAAAATGCACCTGAGATGTCTTTATGGAGGACAAGGCAGCCCTTCCACGCTTTGCCTTTACTAATGCGAGAAGAAGAGGAAGCGAGTTTGGACCCTCGGATGAGGAGGATGGTCCCATTGCAGCTAGGACAATGGATGAGGAAGCCTCAAGACCATGAGGAGGAAAGGGACAAGGGCTTCTTTGCTTGTGCCAAAGTTAGCATACGTTCGATGAAGATGGGAGCAGGAGGAACCCTCCTCTTCGCGACAACCAGAATTGGGAAGCCCGCAAATAAATAGGTTTGTATCGGGCTTTGATGCGAGGCGGGAGGAGGCGCCGGCATGCGGCCTGGGTGCCTTCCCAAGCGAGAAGGCACCCTAGCACGTTAGGTGGTGTGCAATCGGAGGCACCACCGGCCGCTAGTGGTAGTGGGGAGCCCGCCACCGAGGGCTAAGAAAAGACATCGGAGCCATGGAGCTCTCTATGCACAGGTGGAGGCGTCGGAGGAGGGGCGCGGCATGCGGCGCCTCCTTCCTCCGATGATATGGGTGCGGGCGCCGCATGCCGGCGCCCCATGTCTCGAGGCGGTGGAAGGGAGGCGGGCGCCGGCATGCGGCGCCCCTCTCCTCGATATGGATGTGGGGCCGCATGCCGCCCCTCTCCTCCGATATGGATGTGGGCGCCGCATGCCGCCCAGTAGCCTCCGATGGTGAAGAGGGGGCGCCGCATGCCGGCCCCTTCGGCGGAAGGTGGGATGCGGGCGCGGCATGCCGCGCCTTCGTGGAAGGTGGGGATGCGGGCGCCGGCGCCCACCGTGAGCCGAGCAGAGATGGAGAACCCGGCTGGGGAAGAGGAAGACTTCCTCATCGACCCACACAGAGGCAGTCGGACTCACGTGTGGATGCCGCGGTCTGAGGCGGAAGAAAGGAAAACGCGTCGCCTTCCGATAGCAATGACATTCCAACGTACATGTGGCCACGGATGGGGAGCGCAGCATCTATGTTGGATGAAGATTATTTGAGCAAACTGCGAGAATCGGCGTATGCAAAAAGGTGGTTCAGCTGTTCTTGTGAAGCTCGAGAACTTGAGGCTGCATCATTTCGACTCCGATGCAGATCCGGAATGTGGATGAGGCTGGCTAACTATTTGGCACGTGTGATAGCAAAAAGGACGTATAGAGGAAGGAGTCCTCCTCGCCTGTATGATTGACCCATCGAATGCGGGATATCCAAAGCGGATCGGATCAAGTTTCGGGCTAAGAAGTACGTGATGGGAGTCTTAGGTGGCAATCATACATATGCCGCCATGAAGCACCTTCGACATATCGCCAGGAAGGCAAGGTTCCAATGGATGGAGGCCCATGTTTATTGTGGGCTTACTATAGAGATGAGGATATTGGCAATGACCACAACACGATGTCGACAAGAGGAAAAGATGAATTTCATCGAACAAGTTAGGTACTGCGAGATGAGCTCCAAATTGCAAAGCGAGATGGTGTGACCATGAGCATGAACTGAAGTTTAACCTTTATAAGGTGCTTGGGCTAATAGAGGACGATGAAGGTCGCGAGGATGAGCAATATAAAAGCGAACAAGGTGGACAACAGGACACATATTCTATGCATTGCGAAATTGGAGGGAATGGTTTAGGAGAATGTTGATAGTATTTTCACAAAGTGGGAGGCCATGGAGCTACCGAGCAAAGCATGTGGCAGCGGGACCAGCAAGAAGGGCAAAGGAAAGCATAAAGTTGGTGATGAAACAAAGTCATTGAAGGTGTATTTCAAGCCGAAAGAAATGCAGGCAAGCCATGGCGCAGCTTCCAAGGTATTCCTCCGGGAGGCGGAAGATGCTAATTAGTGTGAGAAGGTGTTGAGTCTTCTAGACTGAATGGAATGTCCAAGGAGGTGACACTGGAAGAAATTTCATGTCATACAAGTGGCTATGGCAAAGCATCCGGGTGTAGTTCATTCGACATGGTGAGAGAATACCCACTACACTCATCGGATGCGATGTCGCGAGGTTCCAAACCGCTTTTGAGGGAAAGGTATGTCCTTCTATGTTCCCTGTACAGTTAGATTGGTTGAAGGCGCCGGCTTGCCTCACCTGTCGTTTTTCTGTTTTTCAATCGGGAAGGAAGAGAGGCGGGCGGCATGCGCGCCCGCCTCTCTCTCCGGCGTGTGATTGTGAAGCTTTAGCGGCTGTTGTCTTCGTGCAGCAAGTAAAAGATGTTGAAGACCTGAAGAAATTGCCCGAGGATTTTCAAGCTTTCATACGAGAGGTGCACACATGGAAAGGCTTGGAGGACGAGCAAAGGGCACTTGCAGACATGGACATGGAGGAAGGGCTCCAATCTTTCACGGTGCCAAAAACGGAGAATATTGTGAACTACTGTGTGGTATCAAGAGATGCCTTGGACATGCGGGGTTTCTACGGTTCAAGGTACACACTATTGTTGATGGATGTGCCGATTCAATAAGGGACAACATGATGTGAAGATGGATCGCATGTGAACACCATTTTCCATTCTTTCCATGACATGACAAGTTGCTCGGAGATTAGATTGATAGTCATGCATGGAGTAGAAGAGCTGCACATGGTGAGAGAGGCAATGCGGAAGTGGTGCAGGTGGAGGGATGGTCTCCTTCGTTTGGGATAAAACGAATATGCACAACGACCAAGGAGGCTATGACACAGTGGAGTACATCACGGTGGGCTGGGGTTTCACCTCCAGCAGTACGATCGGGAAGATGTCTATGCTCCCGAATAACTTGCAGGGCTCTTTCAACAATGGGCGTGCAGTCCTTGCGCACGACACTGTTGTGAAGAAGCTGTTGTATATGTCATTTGACAAGCTGGTGGTATGTGCATACCAGAGGCCTCTAGGCCTGATGATGAAGCTCATCAAGAACTTTTCGAAAGAGGGAGACTGGGTTCTGGATGTATGTGCTGGGAGTGGTACTTCGACATTGGCAGCGCTGCTATGTGGACGCAATTGTATTGCTGTCGATATTGATAAGCGGTGTGCGGAGTTTATTCCACAGAGGATCCATGGATATGAAGTGCTGCCAGATGCCGAGGAGGAATTGACTCATGAGCCGCACTGTCGGGGACCCTCCCAATTCAGGCTAAGGAATTGAGTCTTTCGAGAAGGATGTCTCCTGTGCTCGTGGTTCCTTTGGGGTTGAATAGGATGAAGGAGATCACGGAGATATTCGGGCGATGGCCAACAAACCTTGCCCACCTTATGGCGGCGAGAACAACGGAAAGGAAATGATGGTGGCCTTTTGGATGCAGAGAATGCCATGAGGGAGAATGACAATTTCAAGATGCGAGGAGGCAAGGTCAAGAGTACGGAAGTCGTCTTTGATATGCGGCGGTGCCACGAGTCCCAACCTGCGGATTAATTGGGCGATTAGGTCAAAGTTGTGGCGTGTCCATGGATTTCGTGCCATCGATATAGTGCAAAAGCGCCGCATGCAGTCTTGTTTGACTTTATACATATTACGTGTTTGGGATTTGAATCCTTTTGTGCATATGTTCTGTGCCATTGCTCTGTTCATAGTTTGCATACATTCTTTGCATCGTGTGATCTCCACGAAGACCGTATCCGCATATCATATACGATGAAATCGGACAAAACCATATTGTATGCCATTGACCAACTGCGCCAAAAACCCGAGGAATGAAAAAGCCGCTTTTGTGACCGTGGAGCACATAGAAAATTGGTCCGAGGTTTCTGGAAGCGGCTTCGTATATTCAGCCCCTTCAAATATTAGCATGTTTATTGCTTCTCCCCAACATGGTCGGCCGGTGTCCTCCGATAGCGAAATTGACAAGGAAGGGGTCGGCGTGTAAAGGTTAAGGTCAACGCCATGGCCCAAAACATCGGTCGCTATCGACGATGTGTCACTGATCCTAGCCTAGGGTTTTGCGCGGGGGATGTGAGCAACAAGGTTTCACATGGACTGTATGCAACAAATGCTACAGAACTGTCGGGATATGACGAGGTGACTTTGGCAGCTAACCATGATGCTCTGGCGGTGGAAGGGGAAGATCAGGCGGCTACAGTGCACTGTTCTAACGATAAGGGGATGCAGCTTGATGAGTTCACAAGTGTGCCTGATAGCCAGAAGCGCACATCTATGTGGACTACATTTGTCCAGCACGTGAAGAATGTGCCCAAAGTGCCGTTTGATGCTGATCATGTGAGCTCAATCCCCACTCTGGCTAATCGGACACCCTTGCCTCAAGCCGTTGCAGAGCCTCGACGGATTCCTTATTAGCACACATGTCCTTCCCCTCAAAGATTCGGCGCTTTTCCACACCTTCTGACCCTGAGGAGGTCGTGGCTGCTGAGGACGTCACGGTCACGTAGTTTATGGGTCTTATATGTATATATTTTATATTATATAATTACATAATTACATTAGAATTCATTTTAAAATAACTGGTGTAAAATAGTTGTAAGATTTTTTTAATTACACTCAATTATACCAGATTACATATTTACAACAATAAATTACATACAATAAAATAAATAGCTTAGTAAATATTAATTATCTTATTATGATAAAATATAAAATTAAAATAATATTTTATTTAATGTTATAATAAGCTTACTACACTCAAGGATGTCTTCACTATAAAACTCACAAGAAGTCTTACACGTAAAACTCACAAGATTACAAATTATAACAAAGAGTTTGAAAGTTTGTCTCCATCGGCAACTAGATGGTAGAAGACCAAAAGGCGATTAAGTTTGAAAGCGGTAATAGATATATATATATATATATATATATATAATTTTCTTACCAAGCTTAGGCTGCCAAGTTTGGTCATCTCTTCGCTCTTGGAGCCGACAATGTATGGCAGCCCTTATTCTCGGGCAAAGGTAAAGGTGTGGAGTGTTAGTGGGTGAGGAGTTCTTCCCAACTCCCACATAACTGCGATGGTATCTAGGCATGTACTCGGATGACCTCGGGAAGAGTAAAGTCTCTTCTGTTGGGATGATACGATGTGTAACATAGGGGAATCGAGCCCTTCTGAAGATTTCTCCCGGGTTGTTTTGATTTATTCTCAAAATACCAAATTAAAAAAATCTCTTCGCTCTGTCCCAATGGTTGCCAAGTTTGGTCCGCTTTGTCCCAAGTTTCTCTCTACTTTAGAATCAATCGTTCATCTATTTTTACTCTTTTGTCGACTCAAGACATGGTGCGCTCAAATTCATAAGCGGTTTTCCGTCCACATTGAAGCCGGCAATAGTCACTTTTCATGCTTGGCGTCCTCTTGACACCAAGGAACACCAAATTCGTCAAGCTCGTCGCTCACCTTAGATGACCTTTTAAACATAAGTAAAATAAAATAAATAGCTTAGTAAATATTAATTATCTTATTATGATAAAATATAAAATTAAAATAATATTTTATTTAATGTTATAATAAGCTTACTACACTCAAGGATGTCTTCACTATAAAACTCACAAGAAGTCTTACACGTAAAACTCACAAGATTACAAATTATAACAAAGAGTTTGAAAGTTTGTCTCCATCGGCAACTAGATGGTAGAAGACCAAAAGGCGATTAAGTTTGAAAGCGGTAATAGATATATATATATATATATATATATATAATTTTCTTACCAAGCTTAGGCTCGCCAAGTTTGGTCATCTCTTCGCTCTTGGAGCCGACGCAGCAATGTATGGCAGCCCTTATTCTCGGGCAAAGGTAAAGGTGTGGAGTGTTAGTGGGTGAGGGAGTTCTTCCCAACTCCCACATAACCTGCGATGGTATCTAGGCATGTACTCAGATGACCTCGGGAAGAGTAAAGTCTCTTCCTGTTGGGATGATACGATGTGTAACATAGGGGAATCAGAGCCCTTGCTGAAGATTTCTCCCCCGGGGTTGTTTTGATTTATTCTCAAAATACCAAATTAAAAAAAAAAATCTCTTCGCTCTGTCCCAATGGTTGCCAAGTTTGGTCCGCTTTGTCCCAAGTTTCTCTCTACTTTAGAATCAATCGTTCATCTATTTTTACTCTTTTGCCTGTCAGCTCAAGACATGGTGCGCTCAAATTCATAACTGGTTTTCCGTCCACATTGAAGCCCGGCAATAGTCACTTTTCATGCTTCGCGTCCTCTTCGGCACCAAGGAACACCAAATTCGTCAAGCTCGTCGCTCACCTTAGATGACCTTTTAAACATAAGTAAAATAAAAATAAAATAGTAAAAAGAAAAACTCACAAAGGTACCTGGAGTAGTGCTGCTTGATGAATCTACAGTAGTTGATGCTCGATGACACTGCCTCCGTCTAAATTGGAACTGGAGCCTGGGAAAAATGTGGCACCGTGGGAGTCTGAAGTTATAGCTTGGGTGTGGATGCGGGCTATTTCTATATACAGTATGTGTCTGGGTTCGTGAGGTACGGCCTCAAAATCCGCCATACCAAGTCCGCTACACTTTTATTATTATGACTATGCACATACATATCTGGCATCGTCAGGTACGGTCTGACGGTCCGACAAACCGAGATGCAATGCCATGCCATGCCATGCCATCGAATGCCATGTTATGCTACGGGGCATGCATGGCATGGGAGCCATGTCGGCGGAAAAGGAAGGTTGTTGGTTTTCGGCGGGAAACGAGACGGGCCCATGCCAGAAAAGAAAAAGCCATCCGAACCCAGTTTGTGGTAAGACAGAGTGCCATGCATGCCATGGCCCTGGCATGCATATGGCGGCCCGGCATATCGGTCCTTACCTGACAAAGATACAATATCGCAGTTATTGCATATGGCATGCGCGGCCTTTCAAATGACCAATGACCCCGATGACATGCTTGTCATCGGCGTCAGCCAATAGTAGAGACTGGGACTCTGGGAGAAGGATTTTTTCCTGTCCCCAGGACCGGGGGCAAGGGAGGAGGAGTCGGAATGAGGGAGACCGGGCCCGGGCCCAGGCCCAGGCGCATTCGAAATCCAAATCCAAACCCAAATCGGCAGCTGGACGCTGATGGAGAAGCGATGATGAAGCACCGGGCGAACTTGTCTTCGAGTCGTGCGTGTCTTTGCTACGCGGCATGCGTTTTCTCCGTTGCAGCGCTGACGCTGGCTCTGTGGAGCTCGGGGGATGCAGGACGTCACAGGACTCTCATCATGGACAGCCTGCGGTCCTTGAGCTCGGGCGCCAGCAAGTCCGTGCTGCACATTTCTGGCACCGACCTGCACGGCCCAGCAGCGACCGCATTCCGGCAGCACCTGCGATGCTTCAGGTGCGCACTGCGCTTCAGGGCTTGTTGGACTTGTTGGAAGGCTCAGGCTGTATGCTGACAATTGCTGTGGAGAGACGCTGAAATTTTTGAGCGGGGGGGCTTGTAGCAGCTCGGGGAAGTGGGTGTACGACGCAAAGCCCAAGCACATTGTGCCCAATTCGTTTGGCCCCGGGGCGCTCGGCCAGTGTGACGCGCGGTTCCGGAACGACACCCCTGGAGCCGTGTTTGGGGAGACGGCAAACCAGGTGGCTGCATTCGGCAATACCCCGGACTGGATTGTAAGCTTCCCTTCGGCTAGCGCTACGTCATTTCAAATTCATTGCGTTTTGATTTTGTTGATGTAGTTTTGGATCTCGGATCGACTTGTGACTTGTTCCGAATGCGTTCATGAGGACTGTGCAGGTGAGGGAGGAGCTGAAATGGGAGTGGAAAGCAGATGATGAAGCCTGCCCTTTGTCGGATTTCAATCGAGATGACTTCTGCAGGTTTCGTGGCATAAATTCGAGACCTTGGCCTGTACAGTAGTCGTTGAGCTTGCACGCAAAAAGTTGCGGAACTAATTGAAGACAATGCAGGCTAGGGTTCCAATCTTTCTCCATTCGTTGGGTCTTGCATGTGTAGGAAGATGGGGAAGAGGGGCAACATGCTGGTGGTCGGGGACTCCATCAACCAGGAGATCTTCGTGATTTTGATGAATCACCTTGTGGGAAACAAGACAGCGTGGAGACCGGTCTTGAGCTCGGGAGTGAGGCACACGCAGGGAGACCATGAGCTCTGCCAAGACGTGCTTGGGGGACAAGGATTCCGCGTGGGGTATGTTAGAAACGACAGACTGTCGCTCATCCAGCGGATAAACGAGGACAGGAGAAGCAATTTCTACGAGTATCCATGGATCAACTTTGTGGAGCCCTGGAACATCTCCGTCTTTGTGCTCAACAGAGGAGCGCACTTTGAGAGTGATGCCAACTTCACCGAATCCCTCACCAACACCTTCTCGGTCATCAAGATGCGGTGGCCACGGGCCCTGGTGTTTTTCCGCAACACACCTCCTGGTAGGCACCACGTACAACTAAACTTGCAATTTCAATCTTGCTGGAGGTGGGCCCAGGATCTTTGTAAGCAGAGGTTGCGCATATCTGCGCGCTGTTTCCGTGATCCTCCTGCTGTCATGATCTCTATGACTACTCTTTCAAGTTCGATCCATGGGTTTTGCCTGCAGGCCACATCAATTGCACCAACCACCACGAGCCCTTGAGGGAACGAGAGAGCTACGAGAGACTGAATAAGTACGCTAGGGGACACCACTGGGCGGAATTTGCACAGCAGAATGAGATCGCCAAGGAGATTACGGAGAGATTTGGGTTTATCTACATGGACCTCGATGCCCTCTTGGCTTTAAGGCCCGAGGGTCACTATCGAGCTACGGACTGTTTGCATTACTGTCTGCCGGGGCCTCTAGACGTGTTCGCAAAGCTCTTATACAACACGATGTTGCTCCTTGACCACTTCCCCCGTCATTGGTGGTGACCCCATATGATCTTCTGTCTTAAACAATGTTGTGTATTACAACACATCCAGCGAGCACTTGAATCCATAGCACCGCCTGAACTGCATTAGGTGATGCACGTTCCCATCGTTGTCGAGGGTGTAGTGCTTTCTGAGTGCCCCTGCATTGCGTTCGTGGTGGATGTCGTACTCGGTGAAGGTGATCTTGTGTCTCCCATTGTAGCACGTTCCCTTGCGTGCGGGATCTTAGCTTGCAGTTGCTGGAAGCCTGGAAGCATTCGTATGGCTAGACTGAGCGACAGTGCATCGGGAGTAGGCCATTTTGGTGGCAACTTGCAAGGCTGCAAGCTCCTCTCCCATAGTGGAGCACGAAGAATTAAGATCAAGGAATTTGTTGGCAGGATTCGGATGCCTGCATGCAACAGGGTAGGAGCCACACCAGGCAAACTGTCATGCTGAGCACTGTGAAATGAAACAATGATGTCTACACCAAAGAATAATTCTTTATTGAAGGGGAGAAAATGATGGGGAGAGCCTACATGGCGACAGACTTACACCTATGCGCCGCGACTTTTTTCTACTCATTTTTACAGATTGAAGAAATCCTCGGAGGTGACGAAGTCATGCAAAGACGACATCTATCACCCATTCTCATCCTCATTCTTGACCCAGCCAGTGCACACTCCGAATATAAGCTGCTTATCCATTCTCATCCTCATTCGGAGTCTTCTCCACTCTCATCCTCATGCGGACTCTCCTCCACTCTCATCCTCATTTGGACTCTTCTCCACTCTCATCCTCATTGTGACTCTGTCGTTGTACAATTACAAAAATAATGTACTTATTGGGTGCATGCACCCTTAGGTAGACCATATTTTGTAATAAGGCAAAAGTAGTCAAAGTTGCAAAAGTGAACTATGTACAGCATGTGCTAGCCGCTTCAAATATAAAATAATTATATAATTATTTATTAAATATTTATAATTAATAATTTCAAGTTACGGAGAAATTTTTAGACAATAAAACCAGTTTTCGAGGGTTGAGAATTATCTGAAAGATAATGTGGACATAATAAGTACCTACTTTTCGTTGCGTCCATCCCCACATAAAGTGGTATACCATACTGTGCCTCCACCCTATTCGACTATCTCCTACAAGCAATGAAAATTCAGCTAAACTCTATGGATGTCAACTACAATAAGAAATGAAATACATAGCTACCCTAAAATTTGGTTGAAAATGCAACTCAACTTTACAATGTCAACCACAGCAAACAATGAGAAATGCATTTATCCTAACCTCTAAGAATACCAAGCATTGTTTCTGCAAGTTTTAGCAGAACTATTAAAGTCCTACTACCAACAAGAAAACAAGTAACATGGGGATTACTATTGCTAGTTTTTATATAGAGTGGACTAGGTTAATTTTTATCACATGTACAAGTCCAACCAAAGTATGAATTGAAGTTTTATTCTAGAGTCCATGGCTGCAAAATTATTATCATCCATGTAATGCTTAATTATCAACCCAACTAAAACCTGAATTCATCCCTTCCACCACTACCTTTGAAAAATCTATTGTTTGCAATTTTTGGAATAAGAAAGGAAAAGCTTTCATAAACATGCTTGAAAAGTCATTTCTCTTTATTTTTTCAATTAGTTCAAGATATGCTTATACTTTGCTTGGTCCCGCTCCTCCCCTTGGCCTAAAGCCCTCTAATGGGTTGTTCCTCTTCGTCTCGGGGTAGATGCGATTTTTCATCTCTTTTTCTATATAAAGTCTACACGTTCTTATACTTCATATCAAAATATGGGTCTCAATGGAAGAAAAATAATAATAAGAAGAAAAAGGTTTTAGTCCTTAGTCTACTAATGGATTATCATAATGTATAGGCCAAAATATTGGAGCCCATTATAAAATTATAAAATAGAATTCATAAGAGTTGAGTCGGTAATGTGAATTGTTTTAGCGTAATAATAGTGTGAAATTTTTCTCATCTCAATAATATGATTTTTTTCCTCATCTCAATCATTTTCAGCTAATTTCAACAATATTGACTCATGACTGAGATGTGGTTCAGCAATAAACATTGTCTATTACTCTTAGTTCTTCATAATAAATAATAACTTTGATGCATTGGAGATTGTTCATTTTGTAGAAGTCTCGATAATCTTCAATCAATTTCAACAATATTAATTCATGATCGAGATGTCCAAAGCTTTAAAACTATATATGAGTCCTAATTGTTCACAATAAATACTACTTCAATCAATTTCAACAATATTAATTCATGATCGAGATGTCCAAAGCTTTAAAACTATATATGAGTCCTAATTGCTCACAATAAATACTACCTTTGACGTAAGAGATAGCTCATTTTGGAGGAGTGCTCAGTTTGGGGGAGTATGCAGTAACAATTTTTCTTAACTTAGTGCAAAACGTACGGTCATCTTCTACATTACAGGTAAAAGTGCTTGTCTAAGCAAATGTGCAACTCTTTGAACTATATATTGCATACTATCAAGATGTGGGCATTCATAGGTAGTAGGTTGAAAATTTTTGTGTTTGTTTGACCATTGCGGGACGTACTTGGAGGACGAGTCGAACACGCAAGCTCAAACTTCTACGGTGGTATGTAAACACATAAGTTAACAATGATAAACTCTTAAGGCCTTTGAATTGGAAGTGAGTGAAAATTTTGATAGTCTCTCATACCAAAAAACATGTTCCTCCAGTTTTTTTTATCAGATTGCAAGACTACTCTTATAATTATAGTCACATGATGGAGATTATTACTCCTCAAGATGCTTATACCAAAGAAAGTCATGATATATTCATGATAGATGTGAGAGGTGAAACAAAAATCTGTTATCAACTTCTTCAAATTGGAATATAATACTTGGTTAAAGTCTTGTTTAACATACTCATATATGATGGACAGAGCTAGAAAGGAGCATTGACAATATATTGAAAAAATATTTTATTCCAAGCTCGACCTATGTGCAAGAAGATTTGAACAATTCTAAGAAAGGTCACGCATTCTTATCGACACATATGCTCAAACACGCTTGTAAGAAAGAGATGCATGTCGATAGTCTTCTGACAACACATTTAGAAGATGTATCCCCTGAGTATGAGACTGTACAAAGCTCAACACATCAAAGTATTTCAAGGGTGCAAACTACAGATGAAGCTACTTTTTGGAGTCTCACATTAGCTTCAGAAGACATGCCCGTTGAGTCTATGAGTGTGAGGAGTGAAACACTCGATGGTGTTTTAGGGGTGGAAGATGTTTCTAGAGTCAAACCTACACATGACGATACTTTTTGGAGCGCAGAACGCATACATCTATGGAGGATGAATCAAATGAGCTATTTAGGTGCTCAAAACATGGAAATTAGCAGTACAAGAAGAAATTCAAATACCCCTCAAATCTCGCAACGTCCTATTATCATTACTAACGTTTGTAGGATTATAGGAACAATTGTTATACTTTTTGTACTCATGATTATTCTCTGTTATATAATTAGAGCAGCTAATGCATAACTTGTTGTTATCTAGATGGATGATGGATCTATCCGTACGATTGGCTAGTGCTAATTAATTTTTTTTGCTAATGGGTAGGTAAGTATTTACATTCCCCTTAATCTAGAGGACCCTAGAGGATACTTATATGAGGGGAGAATAATCTGCTAGAAGATGTTGAGAGGCTTAATAGGGATCTTGAATGGACCATGAAGTTTCAATGAACTCATTGCTACTGCATCACTCTTTAAGGAAGGTCTAATTAGTTTGCATCTAGAACATAGTCTATCTTATCTAAAATTAATAATAAAATAAATCGCCCACTTTACCTTTTTCTAGAAAACATGATCCGCACATATATTGTGAGAGCATTAAACTTGAACGTACTAATGTATTCCACTTTAATGCATCCACGCCACATGCCCATATCACACATCACGCAACATGATCACATGATCCGGTTCCGACCGGTTGCCTATCAGGCTATCTCCTATCCCGCCCTTCCATGCCATGACATGAGATGCCCCCATTGGGGCCTGGAGACGGGTCGTAAGCTTGTGGGACCTGACGAAGGCGCGGGAAGGGCAGTTCAGGTGGGTACTGTAATTGACGTGGTGGACATATTTGTAGCGGCGGTCTGTGGTGACCCACAATTGGCTGCACTCGGCTCCGGGTTTCACCCTTGCAAATAGAAAGCAAGGGCGTGGGCGCACGTCCTGGATTAGCAACGCTTTAGGAGGAGAGGCGCACTCGGCTGCCTTATAATGCAACCTTCACATTCAAGCTCAGGCCTCTCCCTACAAGTAGTTGTGTGCCTCCAAACTGAGGTCGCAAGTGCTTCAGATTCCTCACACCAGCAGCTCGGCCTCTGCCCCTGCTGCAGCTACTCCTGATCTTTGCTTCCAAATCGTGCGTCTCCATCTCGTCTCCGGTATGTGAAGACATGGATCGATCCTTTTGACAGAACATGAGCTGGACAGACTAGGTGCATACATTTCTGGATGTATGTTGTCATGTGTTGTGACATTGTGCTGAGCAATGCACCTCGGCTGCTTGCAGGATATCCCTCGCCCGGGCCCATTGCAGGCAGCTTCTGGAGCCTGGAGCGGGGAGCCCGTCATGTGGAGCTGAGGCAGCGGGTGCAGGACATCGGGACCTCGGATTCGCGCTAGCAGGCTGGCCTGCAGTGGGCGATCCGCCATGGCTGCAGCCACGAGATCCATGCCAGCGGCTCGCGGAAGCCTGCGCACATGGCTGGCACTTGCGGTTATGGTGGCGGTCATCATGCTGGCGCACATGTCAGACTCTGCCAGCGCCCTGGACCTGAAGAAGAAGCTGCCCAAGAAGGAGGCCGTGAGGAAGCAGGCCCCCAAGCCCAAGGCGAAGCTGAATCCGAAGCCGATCGCGGGGCTCAAGAAGCCTGACTTCAAGAAGCCGGCTCCCAAGCTGCCTCGAGCCCCAGAAGCAGCTCCCAAGCCCAAGAAGCCCATCAACAAGCAGCCTCCCAAGGTGACGACTCCGTTCCCGTCGCTGCCCAAGCCCAAGCTGCAGACGCCCGTGAAGCTGCCATCCCTGCCAGTCCACGTGAAGCCCCATCTCCCCTTCGGCTCGGCGATCAGTCTGGCGGCTCTGCCCGGCCTCCCCGATCTCCCCAACCTCCCCAACCTCCCCACAAACCCCCTCGCGCCGTTCACAACCGGGGCCTGGGCCAACGACGCGCACGCCACGTTCTACGGCGACCCCAGCGGCTCGGCCACGTTCGGTGAACCCCCGTCTTCGGACCTGGAGTGATCCCGCACCCCGGTGACCGGATCCTGATTCCTAACGGTGTGCGGACTTGATGTGGGCGCAGGCGGGGCGTGCGGCTACGGCGACCTCATGGCGCAGGGCTACGGCCTGCAGACCACGGCTCTGAGCGAGGTGCTCTTCAACAACGGGTTCTCGTGCGGGCAGTGCTACCAGATCCAGTGCATCGACAGCAAGTGGTGCACCCCGAACGCGGTGATCACGGTGACCGCCACCAACCTCTGCCCCGCCGACTACTCCAAGCCCAACGACAACGGCGGGTGGTGCAATCCCCCCCTCAAGCACTTCGACCTCTCCATGCCCGCCTTCCAGCAGATCGCGCAGGAGGTGGCCGGCATCGTCCCCGTCACGTACCGCAGGTCAGCAATGCTCCAAGTCCAGCTCTCTTTCTCTTCTGCTCTGCTCTAGAGGCTAGATCTGCTGTACATGGCATTGCTGATGCACGTTTTGTGTCAACTGGGAACTGCAGGGTCCCGTGTGTGAAGCTGGGCGGCGTCAAGTTCACCATCCTGGGAAACACCTGGTGGCATCTGGTGCTCATCACCAACGTGGGCGGCGCCGGCGACATCGACACTGCTTCCATCAAGGGATCCAACACGGACTGGATCCCCATGTCCCACAATTGGGGAGCCTCCTTCCAGGTTTTCCAGTCTCTGGTGAACCAGGCGCTCTCTTTCCAGCTTAACTCCACGACCGGCCAGGTTCTCACCACCTGGAACGTGGCCCCCGCGGACTGGACCTTCGGCGTCACCTACGAGGGCGGGCAGTACCCTTGAACATCGTGTACAGATCGTACAGTTTTATTTTATTTTGGGCTCTACTTCAGCTTAGCCATTAGCTCATTGTCTTGGCTGGACGCCCGTTTTGTGGCTTGTTACCAGCCTTGCAACGGAATCGAAATCTCATTTGGCTTACCCCTATATGACCTTATCCGCTAGCTCCTTGTCTTAGCTGAACGGCCGCCTTTTTGTGGTTGTCCTCGGACTGGAGCAGACTTGCAACGGAATCAGACATTTGATGGTCATCAGGCTTGTATAGTGAAATATTGTCACGCTGCTACATGAATTACCAATTCTGATTCAAACGGCACAGGATGATATGTGGCCATGGGTGGATTGCTGCATGTTACCATCTTCCTCAGGAATGAAGGTGACATGTCTGGCAGCACAAGGTATCTTGTCACAGGTTATATTCTGTAAAAGAAACTTTGCTATCTGCAAGTTGTGGGAATTTGCACCTCCCACCTTACAGTTGGCCAGAGCAGGAGCTTTAAGTCCAACACCAGCAACTTTCAAGCCTCTGCTTAGTAGAACACGTAAGACTGGTCGAAGAACTCATTCCTGTGATAAGGCCTTTGTCAGTTTGTCAACAATCAAAGCAAATGAAAAGGCTCTTCCCTCCTATAGAACAATGGTGTACAGCAAATCACCCACCCACCCGTCCTTGCCAGAGTAGACTGGCTCGTAGTTGTAGATGAGAATTTCTTGTTCCTCGGTTTGTGACGATGGTTTGTGACCTGATTTCCGAGCCTCGCTGTATAACACAGGGTTACTGCTGGTTAATCGTAGCTGACATATAAGCTTTGGTCAAAACTAGTGGCGGTGGCAGGCACGGTTCAGAGACGGGTTACCTGACGAAGAAGTTAGCTGCTCCTTGGGTGACACTCACAGCATCGGCACTGTGAGGTATTGAAGCTACTCCCCACTCAAATGCATGTTTCTGGTGTCAGCAAAAGTTGGTGTCAGTACAAGTTGGTGAAAAGGTTAGCAGAACAAGGTCCATGTTTGTGGCCGTTCTGCGGTATTCAGAGCGCATCCGATGGGCTTTCTCTCAGGGACTGTACCTCAGGATGCCATTGAACTCCAGTTACTGGATACCTGTAGGACTCGACAGTGGACACATAAACCTGGAACGAAGGAGGAAGTCAGACGCAGGAAAGCTACGAAGCCTCAGGAAGCTGTGCTCTGGAATGATACCATATCCTTCTATTCGTCACACACCTTATTGTTGTTGTCCGGCGTTGTTGTCAGTACTTCAAAGAAACTTGCCAATGACTCTGTGGCACTGAACTTCTCAGGTGTGAGGCCAAACTGCGACACAAATCACCTGGTTGGACCTCATATTTTACCTTGTATGCCAACCTTCGCCCATTGCTAATCAGATACACAGATCAGAATGCTTGTTTACCTTATGATTCTCCATGGCAAGATCCTTGTGATTCAGCTTGTCGACCACATCCTTGGGGATCCTGTAGTGGTTTGCCATGAGGAGCCCAGAAATACCTGTGTTGAACAGTCTGTCTGCCTTGACCTCCTTTAAGCAGAGAGAGCAGGGAAAGTCCTTACCATTTAAACAAATTCCGATTTTTGGCCCAGTCACCTTTGAAGTTCAGTGGAGCCGGTTTTTGCTGTGCATTGAAATCCTCAAGGATGTCATGGTCCTGCAGAGCAAGTACGCGTTAGAAACATTCCTCCTCCGAACTTTGTACTTTCCACATATTTACTGTTGAATGTTAGTCTTCTAGTCGTAACCTCTAAGTTCTGAGAAACAGAGAAGCCAAAGGTACCTGACTTATGATGATGCAAAGAAGCTCGTATCCCAAGCATGTGCCCCAGACAGGAAAGTAGTCTCCCTTGTCGTTTGCCGCTATAGCCATCTGAAACAGGCAGACGCCAGTGTCAAAAATTCGCAATGTGACGTAGACATGAACAAGCTACCGCTGATCAATAACTTGCAAACCTTGAAGAGCTTTTCTGCAGTCCGATAGAATGGGCCCTCTTGCAGCGAGGCTGATCCGCCTGGGAAGAGAATTCCGTTGATGGCGGCGAATTTCTGCAAAGCACAAAATGTCGTTCCAGTGAACCTGTTCGATCAGGAAGGGACATCCTGCGGTGAGACTTATTACCCTTTCCAGGATCTCGTCAGGCTCGTTGTAAATCAGAGGCACGGCTCTCGCACCCGCAGCCTCCACAAACTTGACATACGAGGCAGCTATGTAGGATATGGTGGAATTCTCAGGGTCAGTAGGGTAGAGCTTATGGATGATGATCTTGCCATCCCCATCCCCGGGCTGAGACAGAATTCCTATGAGAGGCCTGTCGGTCACGATGGGAAATGCTTCCTTGTGGTCTCTCAGCCTCTCTGTGGGTTGCTTGAGCGACGGACGGTGTTGTTCATGCACCAACCGTATAGAGAAGGCTTTCCAGACTGGAAGGCATAGCAACTGAAGCGTCAGCAATTGGGCAAGCATCAGCATCCTTGCATTCCCGAAAGCCATGGGCTACAAACTGAATGGCTGGGACCCAAATTGTGGCAAACTGATGACAGTCCACCGCACGGCTGAAGGATGACGCAAGAGAGCACCCAGCCCCAGAAACTGATTAGGACTCAACCCCGCAATGCAAACCGGAAAACTACAGAGGGAGATGATAGAGACGGTCAAGGTTTATGGGTAAAAGGTGACCTCGACAAAGCAGCGGGTAGGAACCTCCTTTTCCTGGCAAGACATGTTCTACCTGGGAAAAGGGTCTTCTGTTTTTGAAACTTGGAAATTTGGCTTGGGCAATTTCCCATACATTCCTGAGTAAGAATGGTTGTCGATGAGAGCAGCGGAATCGCCACCTGAAGAAAAGGAACGAGCGCACAGTGGAAAGCGACGAGGCGCTAACAACCACCTCGAAGCAATGTACCCAGTCCGGGCACACGGTATCTCAAAAAAGATAAACAAGACTAGAACAACAATGACTAAAAAAGACGAGATACGTTTAACTTGTTCAAAAGCACAAGAAGCCAAGGGGAGATTCTCCCGCACCGGGGCACAGCCCAAGGGCTAAGTTGTCAACAATCGCAGACAACGGTGACAGCACACCAGGACGCAGGAACTGGGGCCACATCAACACGCTCATCGTCATGCAGGACCAAAAAACATCTCATTAATCAAAATGTTTTCTGAATCACACACACAATTGACATCTAATCGACTTCCTGAAGCGGGGCCGCAACATCCTCGGCAGTGAATTTCCCCTTGCCCTTCTCCGCGGCTCGGCCCTTGCCCTTTCTGTCCAACAAGGACTTCCTATCCTTGTCGAGCTTCAACTTGGTGATGACCACCTTGGACGGGTGAATTCCAACGTTCACCGTTGCGCCTGCTCTCCCGTAAATGAAATGCCCATGATCAGTTAAACAATCGCCCGGGCACTGCTCGGCATACCTGAATCTCAAGACGAGCACAGCAAACAGCTCAGCTACGAAAACCTAAAGTCCTTACCGTTCACTTTCTCACGCGTGATGCGCTCGATGTGCACAACCCACTTCCTCCTGTACACCTGGACAACCTTGCCCTCTTGCCCCTTGTGAGGTCCGCGCACAACCATCACCTCGTCATCCTTCCTTACCGGAACGGACCGCACCTGCACAAAGCACAAATGATTAAATCTCACAACAAACGGAAACACGGGGATACAAAAGAACCCTAGCAAGGCACACAACTGGGACCCCTCTTACGTTGTATTTGTTCTTCAAGTCCGAAGACAGTGCGGCGCTCATCAAAATGCGCCTCACGCTCGACGGAGCCTTGAAGTGGTCCCGCCGAGACTTGCGCCTCGAGCTGCTCACTCTGCTGAATTTCATGGTGCCGGAGCAGCGATGTTCAGAGGAGGCGCAGGAAGAAAGGACCGGATGAAGAGCAGGGAGTCTTCTTATTATTAGGGTTCACTTCGCTAGGGCTGGCATATTAGGTCGTGCATAGTTTCTGACATCAGTTAATAACAGGCAAGTAAGGGGACTCCCAGGCTTTCCCCCGTGGTTCTCTTTCAAAAATCGCGAGCTGCTGGACTTCCCAACCTCTTGACATGAAAGTGAAGATCCTCAGTATCCTGCCGCTGCTTGCCGCCAGGCGCCTTGTGCTTTGCGTTGTCTCCGTCTTTTTACGTTGAAATGTGGAGTTTGTTGCATTGCCGGATTGGTTCGGTGCGGAAACTTTGGCTGCCTTGTCTCTCTTGACCAGGTGCCTCCTCCGATCGTGAAACAATGTCATCAGAGTACGCTGCAGTCTCTATTGCTTGATGTTCATGGCAAGGTGAGCTAGGCCCAGGACGTGGAGCCTGAGCCACCCCCTGTGTGGCTCTAGTTGCGGGTGGCATGGTGTTGCGTCATGGACTTGGACACTGGATGCGAACGATGACTCCTCTGTCATATGCCGGATGGCCTTCGATGGCTGCTGTTCTGACGGTAAAATGCCCGGGGACGACTGTCCCCTCAGTAAGTTCCCCCACTTTCAGAAAGTTTCCCCTTTCGTGGAATCATGTCTCGTAACCGAATGCTGGTGTGCATCTGCAGTCTGGGGAGCCTGCAACCACGCCTTCCATTTGCACTGTATCCTTGAGTGGGTGAACTCCCAGAGTCCCAGGCCACATTGCCCTATGTGCTGGCGAGAGTGGAAATTCAGGGGGCGGCCCTGAAGGGGGTGGGTGGACGGTAAAACTACTCAAGAGTTACGTAGTGAGTTCATTCATGATCTTCTGATGAACCAGCCACAACACAACGATTTTGCCTTTCCATTTGATCGGATGTGTTCGAAACACATTGACCAGAGAGCACAAAGTCCGGTCCAAATAGATTAACGGAGGGACGGACACAGCGAACTTCCATGACCATCCCAATGATAAAACAAAAATTGGAGAGAAATGGTCCGCACCGCGTAAGGAGAAAATGAGAGAACAATGGCACAACCCAACGGGAGACGGGAGCTCTGTAGGGCTCAAGAGCGTCCGATTCCCCAGACCCTGATGTGGCCATCCGTATAGCCACTGTAAAGAGTGCTACCATCTGCGCTCCAGTTGAGGCTCGTGCAGTAGGGGATCTGCAACAAGAGAGAGAAACAGGGAGATGAGCATGAGGAAGGGGAGGGATGAGGAGGAAGACGACGAGGAGGGAAAGAGGGAAGAGATACGCACCTGGCCCTTGCGGGCACCAGCGAAGGTGTCGGGGCGGAGGTCATCCACGATGCTCTTGCTTTCCAGGTCCCAGATCTTGATGCACTGTTGGGTGGCGGCGCAGAGCCAGTAGCGGTTGGGGCTGAAGCAGAGGGCGTGGATGATGTCGCCCGCGTCCAGGGAGTACAGGCGCTTGCCCTCGGCCAAGTCCCAGAGCATGGCGACGCCGTCCTTGCCTCCACTGGCGCAGAGGGAGCCGTCGGGGGAGACGGTGACGGTCTCAATGTAGCCGGTGTGGCCCGCCAGAGTGGTGCGGAGCTTGCAATTGGTCAAGTTCCAAACCTTCACCATCTTGTCCCAGCCGCCCGAGACGATGATGGGGTTGTTGGTGACGGGGGAGAAGCGGACGCAGCTCACCCATCCCGAGTGAGCGTCGGAGTCCTGGATGGTGTACTTGCACTCCCCCAGAGTGTTCCAAAGCTTGATGGTCTTGTCCCGCGACCCCGACACAATCTGGCGGTTGTCCACGGAGAAGGCGACGCTGAGCACATCCTTGGTGTGGCCCACGAAGCGGCGGGTGGTAGTGCCCGTGTTGAGATCCCACAGCCGCAGCGTGCCGTCCCAGGAGCCCGACAGCGCGAACTGGCCGTCGGAGGAGATCACCACATCCTGCACGAAGTGGCCATGCCCTGTCAGCCGCCGCTTCGCGACCCCGTAGTTGCCCTCCTCCCGCGTCAGCGTCCACACGATGATGCTCTTGTCCCGCGACGAGCTCAGGATGAGGTCCGGGTTGTCCAGCGGGCACGCGATCGCCGTCACCCAGTTGGAATGCCCCTTGAGCGTCCCTCGCAGCACCAGCGTTTCCGCCATCCTTCCGTCCCTCCTTCTCCTCCGCCTTCCACCACCTTGACGACAGGAATCAAAGAGACCTAATGTGGGCACGTCTTCCCCTTTTTGTTCCAACAAGCCCCATTTGTCTTTAGGGTTCTGCTTCTTCACTCCCGCTCGATTTAGGGTTTACGCAAAACCCTAACTGGGGGTCATGCAGCTCCCCTGCGACCATGGCATGGTTCCATGATGGAGTCTCCCGACTGCATCCACGGCCGCCATGATGCGCGCGGCTGGGCCCCGGCGATGGCGCTCGCAGCTTCTCCTCGCCCGGTCTTTCTCCTCGTCGGAGGGGCCCTCGGCCTGGCAGCAGCAGCATGCGGCTTGGCAGAGCAACGTCCCCGCTGATGCTCTGCAGCAGCAGCAGCAGCAGTTGCAGCAAGGGTCCTCGCAGTTCGCGCAAGGCAATTCTCCCACCCAGCACTTCGTGCAAGGAAATGCGCCTTCCGCGCAGTTCCTGCAAGGTAGCAGCGGAGCTCCGCCTTCCCCGCAGTTCGTGCAAGGGAATCCTAATGCCGGTTTCAGGCCTGGCCAGGGAAACGGAGTTTCGCAACAGGGGATCCAGGGCAACTCGGTTGGCCAGCACTGGAACCAGCAGGATGGTAGGAATGCGCAGTTTCTGCAAGGCAGTAGTGGAGCTCCGCCTTCCCCGCAGTTCGTGCAAGGGAATCCTAACATCGGGCAGGCGCCTGGCCAGTTCGCTGGTTTCGCGCCTGGCCAGGGAGACGGAGTTCCGCAACAGGGGATCCAGGGCAACCCGGTCGGCCAGCACTGGAACCAGCAGGATGGGAGGAATGCGCCGCCCTCATCTTGGAGTGGTGCGAATAACCGGGGCTCTTCCCCTGCCAATTCCGGTGGGGTAGGTCAGTTTGCCTCCCCATCCAACGCTGCAGCGCTTGTGAGGGACGCCGCTGGGTATGGTCATAACACATCGTCGTTTCCTCCCATGGGAAGACGAGGGGGCCCAGTGCAGCAGCAACAGCAGCAGCCTGTGTCGGCTGGTGGTGGCAGTGCTTCTGCTTCGCCCTGGGCTGGTTCCAACGTGCAGGGCTCGGGTCCTGTCAATTTTGGGGGTGGGAGCTCTGCTCAAAGATCTCCTTTGTCAGGAGGAGGTTATGGGCAGCCATGGTTCAGCCATGGTCCTCCATCGTCGGGGGGAGGTGGACCTGCGCCCTTCGGGCAAGGGAATCAAGGCACTCGGTTCCAATCCAGGCCCACAGCAGGTGGTGAGCAGGAGATCCAGACCAGACAGAGTTCGCCTGTGTCGCAACTTTCTGCTCAACAGGATGCTGGCCACTTCTCGGCTTCTTTCTTGTCAGACAGCGTTTCTGGGAACGTTTCTGGCCCCAGGCAACCTGCTTATAACCCAATACCTGGCATTAGTGCCAGGCCCCATCAGAGTGGGAGAGGTGCGTCACCTCTTATCCAGGACATCGTGAAGGGCCTCACCAGGAGTGCCACCGATCCGGTGCAGGGATCGGAGCCTGTGCTCCCTCGACATCTGCAGGTGCCTGAAAGTAAGGAGTTTGGCTCGCTCTGCCTCTTCAACTCCAGTGATCTGGCTCTGCATCTCTGCTTTTTTTTTCCAGCAATTGTCTGTTCATGCTTTCGCTCTTCGTGAGTGCCGGAAGGACTCAGGATGTACAAAACAGCGCATGATCAAAGGCAAACGTGGTCCAACTCAGCGGAAGCTGTCAGGCCAATGCGCTTTGCCTGAATGTTTTCTGCTGGAACTCTGATGAAGGTGATCACTGCTTTTTGGCCAGAGAAGGTTGTTGCACGACTCTCAGTGCTCCCCAGGTTTGCTCTGAAGTCTGACATCATGAGCTACTTTTCTGACTGCAACTTGGAAGAACAGGATCTGAAGTTCATCTATGACGACAAGTACCGGGCACGGTTCATGTAAGAGCCCCATGTCTTAATCACTTTGTCCTCTTTACATGTGTCTGCTCCGTGGTTAGCAATCTGATCGAAATTGCTCTCAGGCAGATTGAATTCAAAAATCAAGATCTCTATAGGACTGCGCTGAAGACACTCAGTGACAAAGGGCGACTCGGAGGAAGATTCATGAAGCTGGAGCTGGTAGGGCTGCTTCTATCAATTTTGTACCCACTCATTTTCAGATCGTTTCTCCGTCACTCAGCTAGTAGTGCTTTCTGGTGACAGGACTCTGAATTTGAGATGGACGAAATAAACAACTTGGTGCAAACTGCCAATAGCCATGTGGTACTGTTGTGTGGGTTGATTTCTGTGGAGACTCCTGTGTCTGCTCCTCAACCTGCATTGTGGCTGACATTGTCTCAATCTGTATCCCAACCGCAGTTGTTGATGGACAACATCCCCAAGGAGTCTGCGGCGGAGGAGTTGGACAGATTCTTCCATGGATACGACTTGGGATCTCAGGGTGTGCGTATCTTGCGAAGGTGCGGTTCCTTGTATGACCCGGCCATGACATTACTTCATATCACCTTTCTTCACGTCGTTTTACCTTCTGGGCGTTGTGTTTTGGATGTCTTCCTCTGCTCTTGATATACTCTTCACACTTCCCGTCCTTCCATGTCGCATGATCATCAGCCGGGTTGTCCCCTGGAGTAAGGGTCCACCTGAGAGACGAGCCGCAGCACACTTCGACACGTATTTGAAGGCAGCTCGGGCCCTGCGAGAGAAGCAGGGAGAGTTCTGCGGGGACAGGCCTGTCGAGCTGAGATATCTACAACCTTGACCTTCTGGAAGGCGTTGTATCACAATTTGGCTACTGAAGCAGTTCGACCGAAATTCTGTAAGCTGCCGGAGACTTCACGCTCCTTCCGTGACCCAATTCATCCCTTTATGTATGTCGTCAAGTTACTCGCCCCTCGTAGTCAGATCGTGCAGAGCAAGAGAACACCTCTCTCTGGCAGACCATTGACAAGCTTCTTGCGTCCGTGGTGCCCATTCGTCAAGCGTTTGCCGCACGCCTGTCATCGACATCCTACGTGCAATGTACATCCGTGTCTATTCGCAACGGTATCCCAGGCCCGGCGTCGTCGTCGCCTCTCCACTTTTACTGTATGTATGTACACATGTGACTTCATGTGTACGCAACGCCTTCACTCGGCTCAGGTGACTCCCGTGAATCCTAATTTTATGCATCGTGCCGGTAGCTCTGCAGTGTCTGCACGCGCCTGACTGAAGAGCTTACCGACAGGTACTGCACACACCACCTGCGTCGAACCTGTGGTTACCGGGCCTATAAATACAAGGCATTTCACTCTGTGCACCATCGAGTCATCGTCTCCTTCGCTCGTCGTCGTCGTCCTGTGCTGTGGGCTGCTTCTGCTTGGTGCGGCCTGTAGACGGAGGTTGGCGGGAGGAGTGGCGGCAGCAGGTGCTGGTGCTGAGTTTAGTCCCAAGATCTGAAGGGCTGTTTTTCATTGCATCTCCCAACTTCACGTTCTCGTGTTGAGCGCCGCATCACAACCCTAAACAGCCGTGTGCAATGTGTTCGGACAGTGGCTGGCTACCTGCCATGAGCCCGAAAACATTGGCTGGGTGCGTGCGATGAGCTCCGAGAACAGCCCTTCATCTTGGGATTACATCCAGTACCAGCACTGCAGACGGTCGGCGGGGTCGGTAGTGGTCCGGTACTGGTCACGTTTGAGGCTTCCGCCTCCTTGCACATGGCTCTTCCTTGGAGCTCGTGCTGCCCTGGTTTGTGTGGCGCCGGTGGATGTGTGCTTGCTGTGAATTACTTCTATGAAATAGGCCACTATTTCGATGGCTGTTTTGCTCTGTGAGGGTTGCAGGTCTGTATGGTGGCTCAGACAGGGGAGTTGACTCTCTATCGACAACTCAGTTCTTGGCCACGCTGGGACTTCTGGAGCGTATTAGCATGTTGTTCGGAGTGACACTTCTGGACATACGCGAAGCCCTGGATGCCCGGGAAGCGGCTCTGGACCCTGGCCGTGATCGTCTCCCAGCTCTGGAGTTCCGGCCTCTTCCAAGTTGCACGGTCCCGCCAGACATCAACGAGTCCGCCTCGGCCTTGGCGAGCACCGCGGCTTGCAGATCGAGGATGGACGCGCGCAGGCCCGGCAGGCGGGGGTCGTTCTTCAGTCTTGTGTCCAGCTCCGAGTATCTGTTCGCGGAAAGAGGTGAAGATGGCCACATCAGATAGGAGCAAGGTCTGGGCCGGTTACGGGCGTCTGCAAGGGCGAATACTTACTTCTCCAGTGCGCGTTTCTCGTGGTCTATCTGGCGTTCCTGGAGGATGCGGATGACGAAGCTTGACCGCTCGCATGCGCGCTCGTACATCTCCTCGTCCGCCACGGTCATGGCCTCCTTGTCTCGCTCGAAGTTCATCTTCCGCTTTGCCAACCCTGCTATCTCTTCTTCGAGTCGCCTCTGGTGAGATCAAGGGGTGCAGGTAAGTGCCATGCTCAGAACTCGACTGGGATGCGGCTCGCTAGAATTCTGTTCCCGTTGCTATACCTGGATGATCGCGGCTCGGTTGATCAGTCTGTCTTTCAGGGCTCCTAAGCATGCCTCTCTGACCTCCCACTGTTGCTGCATCGTTAGCTTCTGCCGGGGTCTCACTCCAGCGGGCCAGAAAGGAGTCAGGTAAGTCTTCTCTCTCTGCGAGACAAGATCTGGATGAGTAAAGCACATCCGCATCTACAATCGAAGTTCTTTAACGCCCCAGGCCTTCAGCCACGAACCTTCACTTCTTCCTCTTGGATGTCTTCGGGCAGATAACGGGCCACATCGGGGTATGGTATTATCAGGTAGATGTTCAGCTCTTCCCTGGCCCTCTGCTGCAAAAGCTCTCTGGTATCTCTTTCTGATTCCCTCACCGATTGTACTGTTGTGCGTTCCGTCGTAAGAAGGTCATGGAACTCGTCCATTGTAGGAAAGGGCTCCAGTTTTTTATCGAATACACCAGCCTGCAGTGCTGAAACATTTAGCCTTCAGTGAACTTGGGGTTGTAGGAAGCAGGTTCCCAGACCAATGAGTTACCTGTTCTTCGTGCAGAATTCCATCTTTGCTGTAAATCCGTGACACGGAAGTTATCCGGCCATCCTCATAGTGAAAGTCGATGCGTAGCTGGTCTGTGCTAAGCCAAAACACTTTCTTGCACACATTCTTTTGCGGGTCAGTGTCATGTTCATTCTTGAACCTGCGGTAGTGGTTACATAAAATATTAGTGCCTGGATGCTTGGAGGATGCTCTAGCAAATGCAGTGTGCGATATTTCCGCTTACTTCTGTGTGATCTTGGATATCGGAAGCAGCTTCTCAATCGCATACTTCTTCCTGGTTACCGTCCACGATGGAACGGCTGGCTTCTCTTGTGGGATATTGGTCTTCCTTGATTTCTTGTGGAACATGCTAGGTCTGTTTGAGAAACTGCAGCCGGGTGATGCATGAGGTGCTTTAGTCTCAGAGTAAGCAAGTGTGGTTGGAGGAATCTGAGAGCGCTGTTGTTTACCTTCGCATCTTATTAATGCTTTTACGCTGGGCCAGGTGCTGCTTGGCTCGCTGGCTGGTGCTAAGCCTGTCGCTTGACTTCTGGCTTGAGCGAGACTTATCTTCTTTGCTGTTGGCTTTGTTTACTTCCGCCAATTTTTTGTCCTGGAGAAAGGCATCCATGCTGGGACTGACCCCGGGGTCATCATCTAATGGCAACTGATGACCATATTGTACTTGTCGGTAGAACATGTTTGATCCAGGCTTATCATAATGCTCCTCTACGGAATGCCCAATTATCTGCGCGGGTTCAGAGTTGATATAGAAGCTAGGTTACAGGTAGCAACACCACAGCTGCCGTGGCCGCTAGCATCAATGAGAGTGCGCTTACTTCTTCACGGACTTGAAGCCCGTCGATACGATGTTTTGAGTAGAATGTGAACTTCTGACTTAGACTATCCACGGTTAGAATCTCCTTTATCCCAACTGCTGTGCCAGGCTCGAAAAATTCATGTGTCTGCAGATGCATGCTTTAGTGATACATCCACCAGATGACAAGCTTCCGCATTCTGAAAGCTTCTACGACTGCTGCACCTTGTTTTCTGTAAAGTAGGTCACGCGCTTGTAGAGTCTATCCTTTCGCCGCCTGAAATAGTCATGGCACTCTGTGATGACTTTGTGGTCTTTGTCTGCGTAGTACAAGAGGCGCTCGTCCAGTCCATCCCAGCGGACGTAGTCTCCATAGAATGCAAATATTTCATGTGAGCACTGGTCATATACCGCCTTTTTGGTTCCCAATCGGCATCTGCACATCCACGTTCCAAATGAGGAATGACATCTTGCATACACTTTTTCTTGTTCAAAGTGCTCTTTAGAAGCATCTAGCAACGTTTCTTTCCCTCTTAACTTGTGTGTACCTTGTGACCACAGCTTCCACTTCAATCTGAAGTTTGGGTATCCACGAGGGAGGCAGTAGCCAATGAGAGAGTTCCATGTCTGCTTTAAGTCTCTCCTTCGAGAACCTGGCGTCTCTGAGAACCTTGGGCTCTACAGTCCGATCTGGTTCGAAAAACCCTTTCGTCTTTTCCATGTCTATGTTTAGTGAAGTTTTCTCTGCTGCTGTCGGTTTTGCACCAGGCACAGGAGACGGACCTGGAGTTGCAGACTGAGGTGAAGGTACAGTTGACGGAGCAGGTGAAGGTGAAGCTGCAACTGGTACGGCACCAGAGGGGTCGGCAGGTTTGGGTGGTTGCTCTGTGCCAGCAGCAGTGACAGGAGGCTTTCCTGGGGTTGCTGAAGCATCCTGCTTGGCGGGGTCCTTCGTGGCAACAACCTTCCCGTCACCGAGAGGAGCTGCTGGTGTGGTGTCGTTCCCTGGCTTTGCCTTTGCCTCCTCTACATCACTTGCTTCAACCACTTGCGACCGGAAGTTTTCAATGTCATTCTCGTCGTAGTTGATCTCGTTCAGAACTGCATTCCACTTGGTAGTATCCAGTAGGTCCCATGACATCTGATGAACAGGGGTAAACGTCTTCCACTGAGCGTTGTACTGCATGTTGATCCAGAGGTTATTCTGGCTCCACACCATTTCAACTCCATAGTAGGGGGAATTCACCAAGCTGTATGTCAACCCTGTTGACGGCTCTACGAAAAATTTCTCAGTCATCTCCCTTTTTCCAGGTCCGATCATCACCCAACAGTGAAGTCTTCGTCTTAACAAAATGTCCTTCACCTCGGGATCATTGGGATCTTCTTCTTTGCCATCGGAGCTGGGTGCCCTTGCATTCTTGTAGTCCTCCTGTCGGTGGGCCATGGCAATATAGTCTTCGCTGTGGTAACGCTCACGTACGAACTTGATCAACATGTCCTGCTCTTCACTCAGACCTTCTTGCATATCATCGTCACAGTTGGCTCTAAAGTTTCCAATGTAGTTGGACACCACCTTATCTCTCGCCTTCTTTTGATTGCCCAGATAAGTCGCATCGAAGATTGGAACATTCTTGAGAAAGTATTTGGTCTTGGCCTGA
Source organism: Anthoceros angustus (assembly GCA_010909165.1). Lineage (NCBI taxonomy): Eukaryota > Viridiplantae > Streptophyta > Anthocerotopsida > Anthocerotales > Anthocerotaceae > Anthoceros > Anthoceros angustus. Next base: position 278,844 of record MU008180.1, on the reverse strand, counting down.
CAGATTGCAGAATCCACCTTTGAGATCCTGTCGTGCCCTTCACTTCAACAAAGGGCCTGTAAAACATACCGGTGGTGGAACTACAGGCTTCGGTGGAGTGGGTAACCGCATGCGGGGTGGCGGTACATGCTTGAAAGCCATCTTCTCCTGTAAGCCATCCAAGTTTGTGTTGTGGGAATAACTTTGTGAGATAACGAGGGCGTGAATGAACAACTTTCGACCACAATGGTCAACTATTGAATGCGGATCTTTACCTGTTTCATTTTTGTTATGAATATCGGGGCATAACCTGCTACACAATATGCATTGTATCCAACTCCAGTGAGAAGAGATACCAAAGCCATTGCAAAGTCGAAACAATCACCACGTTGCCACTGTTCCGGAATAGATATTTTATTATATTGATATATATATATGCATATTTAAAATTAGATCAAAAGAATATGAACGTGGAGACTTTATATAAGAAAAAAAGATGGGAAATCCCATCTACTCCGAGACAGAGGGGAACAACCCTCATGAAAGCACCAGGCCAAGGGGGTCTAGCTCCCGCGATCACTCATCTAAAGAAATACAGTAACTTGGTATATACCTTGATAACGGTAGCGGGTGAAGGCAGCCACATTGGAAAACGAGTCGGAATATCAAGTTGTTCGTAAGTTAAAAAAGACGATATAAATTGACAACAAGTTGTCCAATAGAACAATTCTGTATATTCAAGTTGTGAAGGTCGAATAGTGTTGCAAAGAAACTTCACAATGCCACATTCGTTTGGTACATAAATCCATAAGGTTTTCCTTGTAGGATACAGTTGCGTGAACTGCAAAAAGTATGAAATCAATCTCCAAACTATTAAATGAATTTTGTCACACATTCTCTTTTTTCTAATATTCTTACTCTTTTTCTAAATTTTTTGGCATGTTGCAAGACCAAATTTTCTCTTTTCGTTGTCATGCGATAGGATCGTGGAAATTGTGCAATCTGTTCCATTCAAAATTATAATTATTTTTTGCAAAAGGTTTCATATCATGTTGAATGTTCATGAAAACGGTAATATTTCTTACTTGTATCTCATCTAAATTTTCCATCCGCAACTTCTTGTTTTTCATTTTATCGATCCTTTTTGCTTGTGGCCACTATTAGGCATATCATACATAAATTTTAGGACTACACATCATACAGCTTGGGAGCTTTTTAAAGTTTTCCTAATGAATGAAGATCTTATTCAATATACCTTTGGTTGAAAATTTTCAATCTCAGCTTCCATGTAGTTATCCCAATAAGGAGAATTGGATACTTTATCAAGAGCTTGCTCATCGGCATCAACTTGAAGGTCGGGTTCTTGCAATACTAACATCTTTCCATTGTGGAATGCATACCTATGGACAATTAAAAAAAAAAAATCTAGTACGAGTGACAACATGTACTTTTGTAATAGACTTTAAAATTAGGTAACTATTATTTTTATAAGAATAAATATCATTATCCACAAAATTATTACGACTTATAGTTGTTATTTCTTACAATCGAAGTTTTCGTCTTGAGAAAAGCTCACAATCCAATTCTACCCACGTGTTAGCAACTGGAAAATAAACAACCAAAAAAGAACTTAGTTAACACTTGCCTTTATTTACCTAGTTATCTTTCAAATAATAAAAATATTTCTACTTTAATATAATATTATGACGCACTTGGAATCTGAAGTAAATCTGATTTTCGATGTTCAATTTCCTCGTCGCTTAGATTTATATCTACATCTACGCTATCTGTTTCGCTACAAAAAATATATATTATATTATAAATTCATATTTTTGTCCTGATTTTAAGAAACATACTTCAAATGTTTATTCCCTGTATTCGGACCAAAAAAATCAACTTACTCTTCCTCTTGTTCAATCCGTTTAAAGACATCTCCTTTTTCAATCTCTTGTACATTCTTTAGGTTTATCGTCTTAGGATCGACTACTTCGTTATTGGTTTCCATTTCCTTAGTTTCTACTTTTTCTTCGACCATAGTACCACGGTCATCATCGTTGGGTAAACAAAAAAAATACATTGAGACTAATGATTGCTCAAACTCGTCTATTCCTCCGACAATGAAAAACCTGAAAAAGATATTATAACTACCAACGTCAGTAATTAGATGTGAACTACAATACAATAGATATGAGTGATGAATCATATCGAAGACATAACTATAATTTATATGCATATGCACAAGATCTATTATATGTACTTACTTATTTTCATGTATATAAGGTATATGGCCATATCTTGGTGAGGGTTGCATGGGTCCTATTTGATTGATCTTCATGGAGAATGCAACTTAATTTGTAAATACGATTGCAAAAGTTTTATTCAATTCAAGTTATCTATTAGCAATAATAAAGGTATCACCTTAGTCCATGCGAGTTTTGATATGTCCAAACAATAGAAATCATCAAGTATGATACTTGTCTTTCCACCATGTACATAGAGCTTGTCACCATCTAAGAAAACGGCTGCATCTTGACGTGGAATAGGTCTTTCGCAACCTTTTGTTAATTTAGGAGTCCATACCCAAGTCTGCACTAATAGGTAGATCTCAATTTATGAAGATAATAGACTCTCACACTAATAGGCACGCATGATCATACATAAATAAATATTATTTGAATGAAAGTAGAACTTACGCGAGTATCAAGTATGTAAATGTCATTGTATCGCTGGTGGTCTCCTCGACCACCAAATAATATAAGTTGTGTTCCATGGATCACCATTGATGCACCTTCTCGGTTGCATGGTAGACTACCTTCAACTGGTGGCTGTGATCAAGCTTTGTACAACATACGAACAAAAACAAATAAGGGTGACATAAAATCTTCATAGAATCGAAAAAAATCCGAACAAACAAAATTATTTGAGAGTCAAAGTTAAGGTTTACGTATGCGCCAAATAATAAGACTGAATATATTTTATCTCAAATATTCTAAATTGTCATCTATTTGTGAAAGCTTAGTTACCTTAGTCCACACCCAATCATGAAGATCAAGGAAAGCAATGTCGTTCAAGAGTTTATGTTCTTCATTTCTTCCCCCAAAAATGTATAAACTATCATACATAAATCATAAATATTAATATTTTGAATAATATTTATTAAGCAATAGTTTTCATAAATGTTATTGATGAGAAGAAGATAACATATGTAGTGACTCACCCTCTGTAACCATCAAATGCAGCAGAATGCCCATCACGAGGGGCAGGTGCTGAACCAGTAGTCACAGGTTTTGTCCAAACTAAAGTTTGAGCATCAATTGCATAAAGGTCATCTGTCTGTAGATATTCATGATTAGAAAAGAAATGACTTGAGTCACATAGAAAAGCCTTGCTTTGTACAAGATAATCTCAATATGTAAGTACCTGGCCGTAGTTGTTTAGAAGACCTCCAAAAATGTATGAAATTGTTTCTATTTGTGTAATACTATAACCCGTGCGTATAATAGCACCATGTTCAAATTCAGATTTAGTAAGATAACTCATATATGGACCTGTAAATCAAGATCGTTCTTTTTTAGAGAAAATAAAAATGTTTTTGTGAAGAGGTTTATACAAAAACAAGCTTGGATCTAATCATAATTTTGAATTCAGTTGTAGATGAAGAATCTAGTTCCATATGACAATCTAATTTTAAGATCAAATTGAAAATGAAGATTTAGTCTAAGTTTCAAGTACAATAATATGTATCTAACAAAACATAAGTTCACCCTTTTAGTCTTGAGGGGAAACTAGCTTAATGTAAAATGTAGAATGTAAAATGCAAGACTCACCTTCTGGCACCCCCTTTGGTTTGTTACGTGCTAACTCCTCAAGCCTTTGTTGCTCACGCAAATCTTTTAAATATTCTTTCAATTTGTCAATTGGCTAACAATAAATATAATATTTTAAAATTTTAATATTGAATGATATAAATAACAAAACCATAAAATTTTAATATTTTGCCAACCTGTAGTCGATAAGTATTAACAGGTTCTGTAAGGGGGTTATCCCCACATTCCAATACAACTAATGTCTTAATTAGACATAATAATGTAGGAAGAACAGTGAAACAATTATCACGAATATCAAGAAAAATAAGATGATCACAATTCATAAATGTTTTTGGCAGATCAGTTAATTTATTCCTATTTAGGTCCAATCTTTCCAAGTTCTTCAAGCATCCAATACTTTCGGGAAGTTCACCCAGGTCATTATTCACTGGAGTATTGAATAGATTTTAATATGATTATTAAAATGAAGACCATGTAAATTATGAAGTGATATACAACATGATAGTTGAAACTAACCAATTGTTAGATTCGTTAAACAAGAAAAGTTGTCCCAATAATCTGGGAGTGAAGTCAATCTGTTATGGGAAAAATCCAAATCCTTCAAATTTATTAAATATAGAAGTTCGTCATCAATATCCTCAAATTCATTTCTCGAAGCATCAAGTATCTGAAAATAATATTGGAATCTTTATGTATGATGAGTCAAACATCCTTCATATCAAATTCAAAAAGAAGACAAAGAACACACCTCTAGCTTAGAGAAATTGTAAAGAACATGAGGAAGACCATGAAAACAATTGTTATCAATTCTTAAACTTCTCAAAGCCTTCATTTCACCCAATTCTTTGGGTAAAGTACTAAGATGATTGCTGTTTCAAGTAACCCATATGTTGTTAACATTGTAATTGAAATCAAAACATGGATATACATCATTAACAAAATATGCGTTCTTATTTTCTTATAGTATAACTTACTTGTGAAAGTCCATATCTAATATGTTGGTGACTCCCACTGCTTTTATCTGACTATGTAAGTTCTTTGGCAATTCCGCCAAGTCCAGGGAGCTATAAACATAAAAGTATATAAGTACAATGTTTGTATACCAACACTTGAAATATCATTGCAAATAAATCCATAATTTGAATGAGATGATTAATTTCGACGAACCTCAAATTCAACTTTTGGGTTTTACGAGATTCCACTATACGCGCTTTGATTTTTTCCAAAGGGCTCACATTCTTTTTCATCATTTTCTTTTGGGTTCGGTCCTTGGGCTTCCCCATTTTGACAATTGGGTTTGGCATTGCAAAGACTTGATATAATGTAGGAAACAATCTATAAATTCATGTTAAGTAAAATTCGAAGTAGAATTAAGAATCTATGGCGAGTTCGACATAGATGATGATGTCCATATAAATTTAGAAGATGAAACCAATACATCAATACATTAAGTATTGCTTCTTGTGGGGAGAGATGAGATTTCCCATCTCTTTTCCTTTTATAAACTCTCCATTTGCCTAGTATTGTATTAACAATTGATGTTTATAACAAAGTCATTGCTAGATGTGTAAGTAACATAAGTAGGATGTCTTGCGCACAAATCAAGTTTTATAGTCTCTTTCTTATGTATTGTCTTGAGAGTCCATGTTGCCACAATCAACCCTTGAAGGAAAAGGGTATGAGTTGTTTATTACTTCTTGGAGTTAGAGTTTATATAAGCTGAAAGTTGGATTAATCTCTTGAGTTCGCTAGAGAGGACCATTGCATACACTTGTATCTTCTTGGTTCACTCCATGACTTCAATGATTCCAGCTACCTCGTACATTTCAATGTTTTAAAGCATTTTCACTAAGAATATGTATCGGTATTTGTACTCACTAAGAATATGTATGGGTACTTGTACACATAAATTAAAAATAAAATAATTGAAGATAATTTTATGAAATAAGATTACTATATTTTTAATCTAATTGAAATGATCTAATATCATTTATAAAGGTTTTACACCAAAGATATATTACCTATAAAAATAGAAAAAATATCTCAATTTGAAACAATACACTTAAGTTTAGGTTGTTACAGGTTTATTTAGGGAAGGAGAAGAGATGACGTGAACTCATCTTCCCGCTAGAAGATATAAACTGAATTGGAGACCCCTTTAACGTGATTGGTAATGTTGGTATTCCATATTTTTCTCAGTATTAATAAAACAAAAATTACTAGGCATATTAGTAAATCAGGAGAAATGTGCACTAACTGGAACCACACGGAAAGGTACAAAGGGCTGTGGGCGGAAATCAGTTGCTGCAGAGAGAGCTGCATGAGGTGGCTCCATGCTCCGGCGAGGGTCAGAGAAAAGCACTTCTAACCTATACGTGCTAGTATCACTGGTGACCTACCACCTGAAGTCCACCTTGAAGGAGTGACATCCAGATATGCAACTCCACAGTTAGACATCCTTGGGACAGATGAGTACCAAGATATGGTGCCACCCATGTGCTGTTTCCAGGCCTTTACGGGGCCGCCGCCGTTCCTCTGCCGAGGGCGGAGAAAATGGCCAGCTCCGCCGAGGAAGCGAAACAATTGGAGCTGGCCATTTGCAAATTGGTTGCGGTCCTTTCCATCGTCAATCACAACATCCGTCGCTTCATTTGGAAATCTCTAACCCCGAAAACCTACCGACTTCAGAACCCGTTTCAATTCAATCCGCAAATCTGTGTGAAAGCCGGCTCACGAAAATGGCAGCATCGATGAAAAAAAGGGCTGGGCTCTACCTACTACTGGTTACAGCTTACGCCCCTCTACCCACCTCGCCCCCTGCTGCGACCTCCACGGCCTCTCCCACGGCCTCCCCCGCGGCCCCCTCCGCGGCTCCTTCGAACCCACCTCGTCCGCGGCTGCCTTGGAACCCACCTCGCCCACGGCTCCTCCGCCACGCCCGCCTCCGCGGCTGCCCCTGCCGCCGCGGAAGCCTCGCCCGCGATCGCCATCGCCATCGCCGCCGCCGCCGCGCCCAAACCCTCCTCCTCTACCTCGGCCCCTAAACGCGGGCCTGCCTTCGTCGTCCGAGCGCACGAAGCTGGCGCTGCCGGAGAAGCCTCCTCTCCCTCGGCCGCGTCCCCTGAGGCTGGGCCTGCCGTCGTCGTCGTCGGACTCGTCCTCGCTCTCGTCTACGTCGCTCCAGCGGGCGGCTCGGGAGCCGCCCCTTGCTCCTCGGCTGCCCCTGCCTCTACCACCTCTTGCGCCTCTACCTCTACCTCTCGGGCTCACAATCCCATCCTCGTCGGAGTCATCGGAGTCGAAGTCATCCTCGTCCGTGAAGTCGGAGTCGTCCGAGGTCACGTCCCAGTCCCCGGGCTTGACTGAGTCGAGACCTCCCTCCTCCCAAGGGACGGAGGAGACTCGTCCCCTGGCTCCTCCTCTGGCTACTCTGCCGCCTCTGCCTCTTCCTCTACCTCCCCTTGCTCCTCTGCTTGGCCGATCATCCTCCTCTTCATCTTCCTCGTCATCCTCATCCTCATCCTCATCCTCGTCGTCGCTAACTACAACCCTGGCACTCCTGCCCCCTCCGCGACCCCCTCTGCCCCGACCTCTCTGTGCCGTGTTCCTGGGAAGGGTCTCTTCGTCGTCGTCATCGTCACTCGTCTCAGCCGCGGCGTCGTATTTCTTGAACTTGGCATCGATATCATCCTCGTCGTCATCGTCCTCCTCCATTTCTCGTTTCCCACCTTTGAAGTCCGGTTTCCACTCATCAAATTTAGGACGCTCCACCTTGGTTGTGGTAACACCCTCAGCAAAACTCCCTGAACTTCGACCGGCATTGCCTCTGGCGTCGCTAGAGCTTCTCAAAGAATCTCGGTCGCCATTGCTCCTGGCAGAATCCCGCCCACCGTAGCTTCTGGAAGCATCTCTATCACCAAAGCTCCTGCCAGAATCCCGGTCGCCAAAGCTCCTACCAGGATCCCTGTCACCAAAGCTCCTGCCGGAATCCCTGTCACCAAAGCTCCTGCCGGAATCCCTGTCACCAAAGCTCCTGCCGGAATCCCTGTCACCAAAGCTCCTGCCGGAATCCCTGTCACCAAAGCTCCTGACGGAATCCCTGTCACCAAACCTCCTTCCAGAATCCCTGTCACCAAAGCTCCTGCCGGAATCCTTGTCAGCAAAACTCCTGCCAGCGTCCCTGCCACCAAAGCTCCTGCCGGAGTCCCTGCCAGAATCCCTGCCGCCAAAGCTCCCACCAGAATCCCTGTCACCAAAGCTCCTACTAGAATCCCTATCACCGAACCTCCTGCTAGAATCCCTGTCACCGAAATTCCTGACAGAGAATTCGTCGGGGTCGGCGCTTCGCACCCGATCCTTAGTGAATGTACGGCGACTGTCGATCCTGTCGAAGCCGACGCCGTCGGGCCTGTCGGCTTGGCAATCGAAGCACTGCCTGTTCCTGGCAAAGTTAGCAAAATTACAGTGGCGGCAGAGCCAATCGCCTGGCTTGAGCTCCCGAGCTGGACGATCTGCGTTGCACTCCCGACAGTTCCTGTTCCGATTAAAGTTGACATAGTTGCAGCGAAGACACCTCCAGTCACCCGGCTTCAGTTCCTCATCCCCTGCTGCAGCCTTCCTGGCTCTTTCTTCCCGGAGCCGCTTCGTCGCCTCTTCCCCGAAGATGGAGGACACCGAAAGCAGGGACTTCAACTCCGGCTTCGGCAGGTTAGGGTCCCTGGGCACGGCACTCAGCTCTGTCATCTGATCCAGAATGCGGAACACGGCATTCTTCACATCCTGAGGCACATCCCTCTTCTCCTCTGCCGGTGCAGTCTCGTTCAAAGCGAATTGGTTCATGAGCCGCACCACCTCCGTGGTGCCGGCATCCATATCCTCAGTCGCCGCTGCATAAGCCCGAGCACAGGTTACCCGCGCGTCACATTTCTCACACACCGGATTCTCCGGGATGTTGAGCTTCACCCTCAGCCTTTTGGCCGCATTCACCACCTTCCTGTCGATGCTCGGGCAGCCGAAATCAGCGATCACTCGCAATGCCTTGGTGTCCAGCCCCATGTAGACATCATCCCTAGTTCTGCCAAACTCGAGCGTGGCCCGCTTCACCGCATGCTGATCGTCGAACCTGGACACCCCATCGGGACTCCTCATGTTCGGCAGGTTGAAGCACTTGTTCTGATCCATCCGCCGCACAAACGCCCTCCAATGAGACCAGGGGTGGGAGCAGGCGAAATCCGAACCCGCTTCCGCCGCCACAACCGCCTCTTTCTCCACAACCGCTTCACCATCTCCACCGTCGTCCTGTTCCCGCTCAATTACAGCTGAAGCTGCTCCCACATTCTCCTCCGATGCCGATGAAGAGGCCTCGACATCCACTTCCTCCCTGCTTCCCACACTACCCACCTGCACAACCCTAACATCCGCGCCCTCCCGAATCCCCAGCTCCGGCAGGCCATCGCCATTCGGCCCCGCCGCACTCTCCAACACATCCTCCTTCGGTTCTTCCTGGCTGGACGCCAGCACCTCCGCCGCGCTGAAGCCCCTGGCCGACAGGCACTTCACCAGTCCGTTGCCTCCATCCCCCTTAACTCTGCAAGAAGCCGCCTTCAGCGCCCCTGCATCCCTCCCGGCGGCGCCCCCAATTCTGGCCAGCAGAAACCGGGACGAAGACGAGCAGAAGGAGGCCACCACCCCGGGCCGCACTCCCGGCGCCACAGCCGACCCGGCCCAAGCCGGGCCCCTGCCTCCGCGAAACATCGCCAGCATGCCGCGCTCAGAGGCAGTCCAGAGCGAGGACGGGGCCGAGGCCAGCAGCGCCGGCCTCCGAATCCGACGCCCAGGCCGAATGCCGGACGCCGAGAGCGACAGCAGCCGGGCCGCCATGCCTCAGCTGCGCCAACCTCTCCCCCTGCTCCACGCAGCTCGCAGGGCCTCGCACGAGCGGCCTTCACGTCCCGGGTGAGCACGCCATCGCCGGCGCCGATCGAGCAATGCTCGCCATTGCCAGTCCGCGCTCCTCCCTCGCAGGGTTTAGGGTTTAACGAGCACTAGGGCCCGCTGCTGCTGAAAGGCTGAAAGGCTGAAAGAGCGTCCGTTAGTCCAATTCAAGCGTTTCCCTCCACTTTTGCCCTAGAAATGTTGGTCCCTCTGGAGATGGTCGATGGCCTTGCCAGCGGCGATGCAGGCAGAGGGGCATCTGCAGTTTGCGTTGGCCGTGGACCTGCCAGCTGCCGCGTGTTCGCCGGCGGGGTGACTCGGTGCAGCGCGGGGTGAAGAGGGAAAGCCGAAGCTCGTCGTCTTTTGCATCCACGGAATTTTCCTCACTCGGCTGGTGTTTGAGCTGCCGGATGCTGCCAGCATTCTGCTGAGCTTGGGGGAGGCTCTGCGCTGCTGTGTGCACTTCAGGTGAGTGTGGAGGTGTCTTGGTTAACGCTTGATGTCGAGGAAGATTGTTGTGTTGTGTTGAAGAGAGCGAACCCTAGGCTGATTTCTGTCCTGTGGCTTGTTTTCGCTGGTTTTGTGGGGGTGTGTATGAATGTGGTAGCCATGGCTGGGTTTGGTGGCTTTGGATCTTCTGCCTCGGGTGGCCCTTCCACCTCCTTCTCTTTTGGAGGGGCTGCCGCGTCACCGGCATTCGGAGCTTCCAGTACCCCGGCATTCGGAGCTTCCAGTACCCCGGCATTCGGAGCTTCCAGTACCCCGGCATTCGGAGCTTCCAGTACCCCGGCATTCGGAGCTTCCAGTGCCCCGGCATTTGGAGCCTCCAGTGCACCAGCATTTGGAGCCTCCGCGGCACCCGCATTTGGAGCACCGTCTGCCCAAGGAACTGCACCGTCTGTCTTCGGGACTGTCTCTGGCGCTGCGTTCGGCGGGTTTGGAGGGGGTTTCGCGCCAACGGGAAGTGCACAGGGGGCTGCCTCCGGGGCCGCGACGGGGGGTTCTATCTTTGGCTCGGGCAATGCTTTAGGTGGGGGTGTCAATATTTTCGGAACTGGCAGCGCTCCATCGGCGTTTGGGAGTCAAGCACCGGCCACGGGGGTGTCCACCGGCGGGGCATTTTCCTTTGCTTCTCAGCCCGCTACTGGAGCTAGTCTGTTTGGTAGTGGCACTGCTGCAGGAACAGGAAACATGTTCCCGTCTCAAGGTGGAGGTGGAGGCATTTTCGGCTCCTCAGCCCCTGCTCAAACGTCGTCTACGACTGCTAATTCCTTTGGCGCGACTTCTCCCTTCGGATCTTCCTCTCCTTTCGGCGCTTCTTCTTCTGCTTTCGGCGCCTCTTCTACTTTTGGCTCCTCTCAACCTTCGTCCTCACCTTCCCCGTTTTCATCGTCAAGTGGTTTTAGCTTTGGCTTTGGCACTGCAGCTAGCCAGACAAGTAGCTCTACTCCCCCAGGTTTCTCATTTGGTGCTAGTGCTTCTCCCTTTGGCGGAACAGCGCCAGCCGCTGCAGCCAGTACAGGAGCTCAATTTGGGACTCCTCAAACTGCAAGCCCAGGAGTCAACACGCCTTTATTTGGCACTTCTACCCCCGCTGCCAGTGCTTTTCAATCAACTGTGGGCTCCAATCCATTCGGTGGGACAACACAAAGTGCTCCTGCATTCGGTCCAACCCCTTCAGCCTCTGGCCCTAGCTCTACCCCAGCTTTTGCACCTGCTGCTCCGTCAGGGTTATCAGGGTTCGCATTTGGAACAGGTGGATCGGAGAGTACATCAGCCTTCAGTTTTGGGCCTTCAGCGCCAGCAGCATCCTCAGCAAGCTTGGGTGGGTTTGGTTTTGGATTTAACTCTCAGGCAGCACCAGCAGCTTCGTCTGCAGCCCCGACTACGGGTTTCTCGTTTCAGTCGCAGGGCCTCCAGACGCCTGCTTCTGCTCCTTCATTGGCAGCATCACCTGCAACAGGTTTCAGCCTCAGCAACTTTGGCAGCTCCACTTCTTCCTCTGGATCTACCCCCTCAAGCGGAATGTTTGGTGTCACCGCTGCCGCCTCTGCCCCTGCAGCTGCCCCACCTCTATTTAGTACTTCAACCACTGCCGCCCCTGCATTTTCTTCTCTCGGGAGCACTCTTGGTGCCCCATCTACATCGCTGTTTAGTGCCGCAGCAGCCAGTAGCTCTGCAGCTACGGCCCCTGCAAGCTCTACAGGGCCGTCATCCCCCTTTGCATCCTCGCAAGGAGCACCTACTTCTGCGGCTTCTACTGGTTTGTTTTTTTCTTACGCAAATGACTGTATCACTGGCAGCATTCTTGTCACAGTCGCCTCTGCAGATTTATCCTTCAGCATTCGGTCCGCAGCATGTTTGCTGAATTTGCTCCTTGTGTTTACTTCTGCAACAGGTACACAGCCAGCAGGAGGAGGCTTTTTGTTTCAGACGTCTGCAGCTCCTGCCACACCTGCAACCCCTGCGACAACACCTGCAACAGCGTTGAATTTTATGTCCACGCCCAAGTCCTCAACACCTGCCATAACTAGCTCCTTCTCGTTACCTGCTAGTGAGTTTCCTCTACCACTGCCTGCTATGATGCAAGTGATAGTGTTTCTAGCTCAATATTTAAAGTGCAATACCGGTTCTAGTGTCTGGACCTAGCACCAGCACGGGCTTTGGTGGAGCAGGGTTCTCCTTTGCAGGTTCTTCTTCAACAACAGCACCTTCTACAACTTTTGCAGGCACAACTTGTGGTGCCTTGAACACTCCTGTCTCTGGGTATGTGTAACTGAGTGGATACTTCATACTGGCCTTTGGGGTTTTAATGCTATCTCTAGTGTCTTTATCCAGCTGGTTGAGTGTTTTTATTGCCCCCCACCCCCCCCGAAATGATGTCCGAGAGTGTGCAATTCACTCCCTGCTTGTTGTTTTGGCTGGTGGAAATTGCACAGTGCAACAGGACTTTGTGCTGTCTCAACGACTGCTACTCCGAAGCTTCCCTCGGAGATAACAGGGAAATCAATTGAGGAGGTCAGCATCCCACGTATTTGATGAATTCATTCTTCTGTGTAGAAGAAAAAAGTCCTTGATCAGCTTGGCAGTTTTTGACTCTGTTCTGCTTGCCTTGTGGCAGATCATTAAAGATTGGACACAGGAACTTCAAGAGCGCACATCAAAGTTCAGAAAACAAGCTGAAGCACTTGGGGAGTGGGATCGAAGAATTATCAGCAACAGAAGCGTGTTGATCAAACTTGAGGTGTGAATTTGTTTTCCTCCGGCTGCTTGTTTGCTGTGTCTTCAGGCAGCTCTGTTAAGAGTAACCTCTGGAATGCACCCCTTATTTGTCTTTCCTTTTGCACAGAGTGAAGTTGCAAAGGTCGTGGAATCACAACACAGCTTAGAACGACAACTGGAACTCATTGAGACCCATCAGCTGGAGGTATCATCTAGCTGCCTTGTGCCTCCCAAAGCCAGTCTGGCAGGCAGATTCAGACATTTCTTTGCAACTGGGCAGGTTGAAAGAGCTCTTGTAAGCATCGAGGATGAAGCGGATCGTCTGTACAAAGATGAACGTCCTCTCGTTCTCGAAGATGATGCTACGGCTACGCGAGACATAATGTCAGCTCTTTTTCCTAAGTACTTCGGATTTCAAGATGACTTTGCTGTAGCCATTCTCACATTGTCCCTGAAGCTTTGTACATCAATGCAGGTATCAACAAGCTGAGTACATAGAGAGGGAGCTGGAGAGGATGGGCGAAAATATTCGAGAGACCATACAGAATGTGAATAAGAGCCAGGTCAACGCTGTTTACCTGGATGCTGGATACTGGCTATTCTGTCTTTGTGGAGGCTTTCACGGTGGAATAACGGTTTTTGTTTTGTTTAACTCCCTTCGGAGTCCCTCAGGGTGGGGATGTTGATGTTGTCGACGGGGCAAGTCCACTGGATATGGTGGTTCGTATACTGAACAATCAGCTGAGTTCACTGATTTGGATCGACGAACAGGTAACTTATGCCATCCGTATTTTTGCTGCCCGTCTTTTCCCAGCTTGGTTCTGTGAGCTCCCGAGCTGACTGGTTCCCGGCGACAGGCCGGAGAGCTGTCATCGCGCATACAGAAGCTTGCAGATCAAGGTGCTCCTCTAGACCGGGGTGTATCGATCCGCCTGCGTGGAGCATAAGTTGAGGATGCAGGCCCCCGTCACTTAAACCCCCTGCTACCAATTTTGTACATTAGTCAGATCTTGGCCATAGTTCATGGCGGCAGTGCGTCGTTGTGGAAAACTCCATAGAACCTTGCCTTGAGAGCCAGGATGGCAGTTCTCAAGAGGGTGTCGTCATCTCTGAGCGAAGTGTAAAACTCCAAGCATCTGGCCTGCCTTTGCCCCAGCTGCTGCGTCTTAAACGCCCGTACCGTGGGCAGAATTCTTTGCATCTGCGAGGATGGGAATTGCAAGACGCAGCGGTGCCACTGGAACAGAGTATCGAAAGGCTTCACGTAATTGTCCGCAATGAGCACGGGGATGGCCCCGGCACTGAGCACCTCGATGAACCTGTACGAGTTGGGCTGCACCCCGGCAGGAACCAAGCCGAAGGTGGTGTTCATGAGCTCCTGATAGGAAAACCGCGCATGCACTGCATCGTCTTCCTCGCAATGCACGCCCAATGCTGGATCCTTGGCTCGGTTCATGTCGTTGATGAAATGGTCGCAAGAGGTGGCCACAATCACGTCCTCCCCGTTGTGCATGTTCCTGGCATTCCACAAATTCAGTAGCCTGCTGAGTAGCCATTGTCGCACACTCCAGAGAGGAAGGAAAGCGAGAACTCAGTACCTGAAGGCGGGCTCGCTTCTGAGGATGCCTTCTCCGCGGTGGCCGAGGTAGCGAAGGCCGCGGAACGTCATGAGGTAGCGCCTCTCCCACGGCTTGAGCCCCTGCAAATCCGGCATGTGAACGTTCCCCGGCAGCGGGATGCTGATGTCGAAGCCGGCGCGGTATGTGGTCTCGTGCATATCGGTGGCCATGATGGAGGCGAAGCCGATGGTGCCCGGGAGCGGGCCCTTCTGCCTCCACATGTCCGCGAAGGTGATGAGCACATGGTTGAGGCCGCCGTTCCAGTGCGGGAGCTCGGCCGGGTGCGGCGGCCATGGCGTCTCCGTGTCCAGGAACACGAAGAAGAGGCAGGCTTTGGCCGGGTCGTTGGTGTGGTGCACGCTGGAGTTGATGCGGGCGAAGTAGCGCACCGGCGGGCTCGGCAGCGCGTACGAGAACACCAGCAGCTCCTCCTGCTCCTCGCACCTGGAGAAATTGAAGCAAACGTCCATGGAGCAGAGCGGGAACTCGGCCGGGTAGTGCCATGTCCTGTTTTCCGCGTACCACGGCTCGTGCTTCACGATCGTGGTCTGTGGAGCATCCTGCTCCTGCTGCTGCCTCGGCTCCTCCTTCTGGCAGGGTTCGCGGATTACAACTTCCTTCACCTCCGGCTCCGGCTCCGGCTCCGGCTCCGGATCTGGCTGAGGCTGGTGCTGGCAGGAGCAGTTGCTGGGAGCAAGGGGCTGGTCAGGGCACGCCGTTCTTGCCAGAATGCTCTGCGGAGCAAGGGCGAAGTGGTGGATGCTGTAGACGCAGAGAGACAACGCGGTGAAGAGCAGGGAGAGGAGGACCAGGGATTGGCCTCTGCCCTTGCTGCCTGCGAGCACGGCGCGCTTCCGTTCGATCCATGCCAGCTCGATCCGCCTTCTCACAAGGTGGAGCCTTGGAGAATGCATCTATCCGCGTTCATTCATCTAGCGGTGCGATCCTGCAGCTGGTGGATTGAGGGAGAGGGCCAGCGCGCATCGAACCGCGACGGATTCATTGTTGGTGATGAGCAGAGGCTGGGAGAGCATGCATGGCTCGAATGGGAGGAGGATGGCCGTTCTTGCAAGCTCGGTGGACTCGGGGGGGAAGAGGAGGAAGAAGAAGAGAGAAGCGTCCTCACTACTAGTCCTGTCGTCTCTCAATCCAAGCCAAGCAAGAAGCAGGAGGAGCTCGTTCTTGTTTGCTGCTCTACGGGCACGCGTCCGACTTCGGGCTCTGTTACGCGACAAGAACCACGGGCGGGTACAGCCTGCAGCCGGTGGCCAGCCGTTATAACTGCTCCAAGTCACCGGCTGGTTGTGTCATGCGGCGCTGAAACCAAACCTGCTTCCTTCCTGTCCCCGCCTTTCTTCTGGATTCCTCAGGAGGCTGACTGTGCTGGGGAGCTTGTATAAATGGGGCGTGCACACGCTTGGTCTGCAAGTCAGGGTGCGGTGCTTGCGTAAATCCTGGAGGATTTGTTTTCTGACTCCAAGTTCGGACCCCATCGTTTGACTCTATGAGACGAGATTCTCTGAGTAAGGATCTTGCCGTGGTGGCATTGGGCTCTGGGTGTGAGATACGGGATCCCTCCCATGGCTGCAATGCAGAGGCGGATTTCTGGTGGAAGTGAAGAGCCTATCAAAGTGTGTGTGGTTGGGCCTAAGGGTTGTGGAAAAACCAGTGTCAGTCGTGCTCTGGCGGAGTGGGATCCTCTCACTCTCCGTTACAATCCTACTGTTGGAGTCAGGTGAGGTTTCTCCTGTGCTTTTGCAGGTTTTGGAGTCTTTAACTTTGTTCCACTGCAAGCAAGTTCTGAGCATTCCACGTCTTCCTTCCCTTGGTTGTCCAGGATACAAGAGGTGGAACGAAAATTGCCACGCACTTCACAGACCAGGCCTATCCAGCTTTGGGACTGCTCCGGAGACCTTAAGTTAGTATTTCTGCACTCTGGCCGTGACCGGTCTGCTTGGCCACATCCCGGGCTCAAGGGGTGCCTGTACTTAAAGGTTAAGTGCATTTCAGGTATCAGTCGTGTTGGCCAGCAATGGCAAAGGATGCCCAGGGGCTTCTACTGGTGTACAAACTGGATTTGGAGACGGAGAGCATTGTCAGACAGAAGGAGCTTGAAAGATGGTGCGCGATGGGCCTCCCCAATCTTCTCCAAGTCTCCATGACCTGATGCCCGTAGTCACAGAAAATACCCGGTGGAGCGAATACTTGTTGTGCTTTAGTCTTGTCAACCTTACTGCGCATGTGACCTAAAGGTTTCTAGTTCCGGAAACAGTTGCGCTCATACTAGAACCTATTTAACAAAAGCTCTGCTCCCTCTCTGTAGCTGATAGGGCTGAAGGAACACCTAGATAGCACACCGTTGATGCATCATTGTAGTGCAAAAGAGGGTGCTTTCCGGCCTTCCATGAGGACACTTTTGCACAGGAGTGGAAGCTGGCCAGCCACAAGCTGCTGTTGCCAGTTGCATGAAAGATCGCTCAAACTATGATCCATGTCCACAACTTACAGGTACCACGAGTTTGTCCTGCCAAACAAACTTCCCAACTCCTGCTGCAAGATCGTAGCTCTCAGCGATGATCCTAAGCTTCAAGCACAGGGTAAAGCACTCACCTGATCCCTCAATTTACAAGTAAAATGGTAGCCAAGTGAGCATCCCTGCCTTCCTTTACTCATGAACCCACTTCTCGATGCAGACTTCCCGGACAGACTAGGATCCGTTCAGCAAATTGTGGCCTCTATAACCGACCCTGCATCGCGGAAGCAGCTCTTTGCCGCCCTTGACTTCATCCTGTCAAGCATAGAAGAAGACAAGCTCAAAATCTAGCTCACATGGTCATAGCCTGAATTGAATCCTTGCCATGTGGAACAAAGGCTGCATGGTGGAGAAATTCCACATACATATGCAGGATCTTTTCCATGCACACAGTGTATGAAGGTTTCCTGTTGGCTCCGCAGCCTCCGCTGTTGTACAGTATTTTAACTGTGAGCGGTGCATGTACCTGTCCGACTTGAAAAGAAGGAGAGAGAGTGATGTGAGAGAAAGGGTGACGGGCAAGGCAGGCAGAGACGTTTACGGTGATGGGTCCCAGGCCAAATCAGCAGCTTCACTTCCCAGGAGCATTGTGATCCGTGACACCAGTCCTCTTGGGTATTCCCGCATTTCTTGCTCCCGCCGTCCGACTCTCGAGCTGTCACCAGTCCAGCCGGCCGCTTGCAAGGTTGGAAGCAGCTCAGCCCAGCTCAAAGCTGCTGTTTTGCGTTAGCTTTGTGGTGGTCGGCAGGAATTGCGAGTGGCACTGTCTTGAGTTGCTGACACTGGGCTGTCCGAACTTTGGTGCGCGCAGAGAGGTTTGAACGAGATGGGGATCAATCTGGGAGACACGGTGCCCAATTTCAAGGCGGACTCGTCGCAGGGCGAGATCGACTTCTACCAGTACATCGAGGGGAGCTGGGCCATCCTGTTCTCGCACCCCAACGACTTCACCCCCGTGTGCACCACGGAGCTGGGGTCCGTGGGAGCCTTGCTGCCGGAGTTCGAGAAGCGGGGCGTGAAGGTGCTGGCGCTGAGCTGCAACACGGTGGACTCCCACAAGGCCTGGATCCAGGACATCGAGAGCTACACGCCCGGGTCCAAGGTGGACTACCCCATCCTGGCGGACCCCAGCCGGGAGCTGGCCGTGGCCTGGGGCATGGTGGATCCCGCCGAGAAGGACGTGTCCGGCATCCCCTTCACCGCCCGCGCCGTCTTCGTCATCGGCCCCGACAAGAAGCTCAAGCTCTCCATCCTCTACCCCGCTACCACCGGCCGCAACTTCAACGAGGTGCTCCGGGTGCTGGACTCCCTCCAGCTCACCGCCAACCACAGCGTCGCCACTCCCGTCAACTGGCAGCACGGCGACAAGGTGATGGTGGTTCCCTCCCTCTCCGACGAGGCCGCCACCGCCAAGTTCCCCAAGGGCTTCGAGAAGGTGTCAGTCCCCTCCGGCAAGGGCTACATCCGCCTCACCCCGCAGCCCAACGTCTAGCTCAGCATGCTTTCTTCTTCCCACACTGAGTGCAATTCTCCTGGTTTGCGCTTTAGGGATCCCGATGAGTCCAGACTTTTTCTGGGTTTTGCATTGGTGGGTTGTTCCACACGACTGTCTTCTGGACATCCGGAATCCTTGTTAGACTCTCGGATGATGAACAGTATCAGAAGCAGCTCTTGTTCTTGTTCCTTGGTGTACAGCAGGCAGTAAAAAATGTTGTTGTTCGTCGTCCTCGTCAGATTGTCTTCCCCGTGATCGCAAAGGCCTCGAGGGTTTTGTGTATGTAGGTCTCCCTCGGGCTTTCCCCCACAGTAGACCATACGCACTAATCCACTTTGGCGTCAGCTACATGGTCGGCAGCAGTGGGCCCTGTCTGGACTCTGGACTGGGGTCTCCGGGGAGCTGTCGCACAGGGCTACAGACTAGGCCGATCGCCATTACCAGCAGCTGGATCTGGTTGGAAGATGTTCTGGCCGCGTTATCCAGCCACCAGGCAGAGGCAAACGGACTGGCCAAAAGAGAAACCTTCTTACCATTTTCCCTCGTTTTACAGTGCGGGTAAAGCACAGGCTCTTTGCGGTGTTGGCTCACCCTTGGAATGGCGACGGCAGTGGCGGCTGGGCCGGCGCTGGGAGCTGCAGCTCCACCTACAGCGGTGTGTGGAGCTCCAAGGGCAGCCTGGGCGTCTCGGGTGCTGCGGCAGCAGCAGCAGCCTCTGGCCGGGTCCTTCCGGGTGCAAGTGTGCTTGGGTAAGTGGTGGGCGATTTCGGATTGGCTGCTGTTGTGGCATTTGAGCTGCTGTGGAGTTTGGGTGGTCACGGAATGGGTGCCTTGTTTTACATGGGGTGTTAAGGCAGCAGGATTGGTGCTCGCAATCCCAGACCCGCTCGGAGATCCCATGGTTTGAGAACGTATGCTAAAGTGGTGGAGGCTGAACCGGCTACCGTCGATCAGGAGCAGGTGCAAACGCACGCATTTGCAGTTCCCAAGGCTTCGGGGGATGACACTGTCAGGCTCTTGACTCGGTAAATGGCTCCTGGCAGCTGGTGAGCGAGGTGAAGAGACGGCTGGAAATCGAGCACAGCAGTCTGAGGGTGGGCAAGAACGGGCGGGACGACGATGGCCTGTTGTTGTGGTTCCTCCGAGACCGCAAATTTGATGTGGATGCTACTGTGGCCAAGCTCAGCAGGGCGCTTGTATCCATCCTTGTCCTTTTCCTGCTGCTCCTGCTGGTGTTGGAATCGGTGCGGATTGCCACACTCTGTGTCGTCCTTGACGGCTTCAGGAATGGCGTCGTGACTTCGGTGTTGATGACATCACCGAAGAGGAAATCGGTGCAATTGCAGCTTCAGGAAAGGCTTACCTGCACAGCAGCCCAGATATACAAGGACGGCCCGTGGTTGTAGTCAAGGCAGCCAACCATTTCCCAGACGTAAGCAAAAGCACACCACATCTTCGTTCCCCCCCTTGCCATGGCATCTGCTCCGAATGGTTAACAAGAACACCTGGTGTGTGCACCATTCTTCCAGCCAGAAACACTGGTCGCCAGTGAGAAGCTCTGCATCCACCTGATCGAAACGGCTCTCAGCCAGCTCCCACCAGGAGGGGAGAAGATGCTTGGTATTTTCGATCTTAGAGGCTTCACATCAAAGAACGGAGACTTGAAGTTTGTCAAGTTCCTGGTAACAACCCGTCTCCTCCTCACTCCTCATTCTCTACTAGTCCCACCAGCCTGCAGCCCTCATTTGTTTAGATCGTCTCATGTTGCAGGTTGATGTCTTCTTCGAATACTATCCGAAGCGGCTGGGTGAAGTGTTGTTTGTGGATGCTCCATTCATATTCCAACCAGGCTGGAACATTGTCAAGCCCTTGCTCAAATCCTACTCTAATCTGGTAATCTTTGTCTCTAGTCCGAACCTTCTCCACACACATATCTTCAAGCACGACTCACCAGATCATCGTCTCGAACGTTCGTGCAGGTGAAATTCTGCTCAGCTGCGCAAGTCAGGGAAACCTACTTCACGCCCGACACAGTTCCTCCCGACTTCCTGGAAACATCGCGCTCGTCCTCGGCCTCCGAGACGAAAACCGACAACTGATCCTTCCCCTCATGTTTTAGAATGGCCAGATCATGCACCACACCTCCCCCTCTTGAACGCCTGCAAAGGGGGTGTTGTAATATTCGTTTCACACGAGTAACTCGTTTAAAAAGGCGGTAGTCGCGATTCTAGTCGTAATTAGTGACGGTCTCCCGCTTCCCTACTGGCTGTGTCAAATTGCTCAGAATTTAAACATCGCGCTTACAAGGTATCGAGCGGACTGCTGGTGCCGAGCTCAAGGCGAAGTCTCGCATCAGATTTGCTTCTGGAGGCACGCGAGCCAGGGAATTCAAGGAATATCAAGTCCATGACGCTGGCCTTGTGATCCAGCAGCAGCCATGGCGGGGGTGGGAAGGGCAAGCGCCCTGGGGAGTTCCGGAGCAGCGGTCGCAGCACAGGAAGCGGAGGAGGTGGCCCCGATGGCCTCTAGGCAGACCACGCCGCCGGCATCTGCCGCAGGCGGCACAAATCATGGAGCTGCCACTCCTCCTTTTCTGGCCACAGTCATTCTCGTTCTCATCGGAATCATGGGATTTGCCATCCGGCTGTTCTCGGTACGTGCCATTTTGCTGCTCGATGATTCCCTGTCCTAACGCCGAGCTCAAGGCTGCCTGGACATAGCATTGGTGGCTTTGAAGCTTGCAATAGCGGAATTTCGATTGTTAGACCTAAATTCTGTGCCGTTGTGGCTTAGCTGATGCTGAGCTTGACCTGTAGGGTCGTCCAAGGTGTGGTCTAATGAAGGCATCTAGTTTGTGGCTGTAGTTTCTCAATTCTGTGAATTTTCAATGTTGTCAACTTGAGATTTAGTACTGGGTTGCTACGTGTCTTTGAAGTGTGTGAAACCTAATGAAAGCCGGTCGCTTTCTATTCCATTGCTTGAAATTCATCTGAAGCTGCAATGTCCTGCTGTTAAGTCACTGTCAGGGTGCTTTCGGTTGCCCTCTCCAAGCTGCAAGTGGTAATATCTTTCAGTGTCTGGCAGGTGATCAAGTATGAAAGTGTCATTCACGAATTTGATCCTTACTTCAACTATCGAGTAACTCAGGTCAACGAACAACCTCTCTGCAAGTCATCCAATGTCTTTGTAGTTGTGAAAATGCCTGTTGGTGTTGATATTGTGTACTATTGTGTGTGGTGATTGTTTTGTCCAGTACCTCGTGAACTCTGGAGTGTATAACTTCTGGAACTGGTTTGATGATCGTACTTGGTAAGTGCCTTTCACTTGTCTTCAGATAGCGGATAATTATGCACTAGTATCTATCCCATATATTTGCATTTGCATCTTCTCCTCCTGTTCATCGTAGGAAAACTCGAGTCTCTGGTTCTTTTGTCATCTTGACATGTCTTCGCTGTGTGTGTAGGTATCCACTGGGACGTGTGGTTGGGGGAACAGTCTATCCTGGACTGACCCTAACGGCAGGCACCATGCATTGGTAAGATCATGTCGTCCTTCAGAAAGCTATTCAATGACATGGATGCTAGATGTAGGTTTTGTTTTTGTGGCCTGTTTCCTGCTTACATATTAGCCGGTTCTGCAGGATAGCCAATTCACTCAATATCCCTCTGTCGGTGGAAACAGTATGTGTTTTCACTGCTCCAATTTTCTCTGCATTTGCAGCCTGGGCCACCTTTTTCCTGACTAAGGTCAGCAGTCGGCTGTTTGTATCTTGAGCTGCTTAGAAATGCTGCTAGCTACTACTGTGCGAAAGTTTCTTTTGATTGATTGAGTGATGTGCTGAACTTTGAGGTCGTTGCCGCTGCCAAAGTGTCACTTGAATTCTGTAAGCTTGACAGGCGCCAGACTTGGTGTGGTCTTTGTGTGCAGGAGGTAAAAGGCACAGGAGCAGGTTTGATGGCAGCCAGTTTAATAGCAATGGTAAATGGTCTAAGTTGGCTGGTGTTTGACTAGCTTCATATGTAGCTGCTTATGCCGGTTGTGCAAGATAGTTTGTGGAAGTAATAGTTTGTGGGAGGTCCAGTTTGGTGATGGTCCTGCCTTTTATTTATTTGGATTATGCAGGTACCTTCGTACATCTCTCGATCTGTGGCAGGTAGTTATGACAATGAAGCTGTGGCAATTTTCGCTCTAGTGTTCACCTTCTTTCTTTACCTTAAGGTTTGCTCCCTGAAAGCTATGAGTTATATTTGCTGCACTTAGGTGGGATCATCTTTTTCAGATGTCTGATCCTTGAATTTTGATTCGTTGGGTTTGCAGACATTGAATACAGGATCACTGTTCTATGCCACATTGAACTCCCTGGCCTATTTCTACATGGTATGGAACTCCTGTTATGGATTTCCTTCTACCAGGCCTGTTGTGGGATGAATATTCTTGATGTTGTGCTTGTGCTCTGTCCAGGTTTGCTCGTGGGGTGGGTACACATTCATCATCAATTTGATCCCTCTGCACGTACTGTTGTGCATTGTGACTGGCCGCTACTCATCACGGCTTTATATAGCTTTTGCGCCATTGGTAAGATCCAATCACTTTGCAGCTCAGTAGTACTGCGGCTCATAAATTTCTAGATGGTAGCCTGACAAGGCACTTTAGGGCATGTTATGCAGGTTATCTTAGGTACGCTGCTAGCTGCACTGGTACCAGTTGTTGGTTTCAATGCCGTTATGACTTCCGAGCACTTTGGTGCTTTTCTGGTAAGTACCACCTACAGAGTTTTGGTTCATTGTTTAGATGGAGACATTCCTCAAATGGGGTATTTTCAAGCTGCCTGTGGAGAGAAGTCACAGTCTGCTGGGTACATGAATAAAGTTTTGCCAATCATGACAAAATTGTCCAACAGGTCTTTGTGATCATACACATTGTGGCATTGGCACACTACATCAAGAGGATTTTGTCAGCAAGAGTCTATCGAGCGGCATTGGCTCTGGTTGTAACTATTGGCACGTAGGTCATCTTTCCACAACCTGTCCCTACTGGAGTAACCGAGAGAAATTCTGTGGCATGCTATTGGTCTTTGTTTCATGAGGTCAAAATTATGTGGTGGACACTCCTTGATAAGGTGCAATTCGTTGTGATAAACTTTATATGGTAGCAGTGGGTATGACCTGATGCACCGTAGCCAATGAGTTTTTATGTTGCACCTGCAGAACTGTTGCTTTTGGACTGGTTGCCATCCTGGTAGCACTGGTTGCTGCAAGTCCAACGAAGGGATGGAGTGGCAGAAGTCTCAGCTTGCTTGATCCGTAAGTTGCTTCCAAGTTCACTAACACAATATGCCTTGTCTGTAAGGATTTTCACTCCTTCTCAGAGTGCTCTTGGGTTGTTTTTCAAAAGCGCTGCCTCCAAGACAGTTTCCAGCATTGTCTTTGGAGGAAGTGCAACCTAAGGGCATGATGATAAGCTGTGCACTGTCTTTCTTTGACTTGCAGAACATATGCTAGCAAATACATCCCAATCATAGCGAGTGTCAGTGAACATCAACCTCCAACATGGCCATCATATTTCATGGATATCAACGTCTTGGCTTTCTTAGTCCCTGCAGGCATCATTGTGAGACGTTATATCATCCTTACACGACCTATAACTTCATGTTATGTGGAATTTGAGCAATTCAGAAGCTGTACATGTGTATGCTTGTGAAAATGGTTGGGGCAGTAAGCTCATTTGTTTTGTTTTTGCCACTTGGCCTCTTACACGTATGTCTTCATGTCCTGACAGGCTTGCTTTCTACCACTATCAGATGCCAGTTCATTCGCAGTGCTGTATCTTGTCACATCTGTATATTTCTCTGGAGTGATGGTCAGCACTCGATGCTGGAAAGCAGCATGGACTTTGTCTTTTCGGTCTCGTCCTGTTTTTGCATTGAAGGGAGTCAGGCACTAATTGCCGCACCGAGGACTCCTCTTAAAACTTTTCAACTTTTGCAGGTGCGACTTATGCTGGTATTAGCTCCAGCTGCATGCATTTTGTCTGGGATTGCTCTTTCTGAGGCTTACTCAACTTTGACAAGATCTCTCAAGTTTCAGCTGTTCGTGGACCGGAGTCTGGTTAGTCTTAGCTCAGAAAATGTACACAATTAGCTACTGAATTCACTGCCTTGTTCTGTTCTACATTTCGTCTCTGAACGTGTGATTCATCTATTTGCAGGAAGAAACAGATGCCAGCAATTCCATTAGTAATGATGTCACTGAGACGAGCAAAACAGTTTCTAAGGGTCCCAGTGAGGGGAGATCAAAGGAACCACTGAAAGAGAAGCTTGCAAAGAGAAGTAGGAAGAGGGAGAAGGAAATCCTGGACAAACTGACTTCTAAGAAAGGACCAGAGAGGAGGCTTAGCGTCCTTCCAGTGGAAGCATCAGTAGTGTGCCTCTTCTTGCTTTTCTTACTCGTTTCATACTACGTGGTAAGCTCCTGTGAGTCTGTCCCTTGAATGGTCTGTGTCAATGTGACGCACTATCTGCTGGCTACTGTGGATGAATTGATTGTTGTGTTCTAATTATGGCTATGGCTCTGTAGATACATTGTGTCTGGGCAGCTGCTGAGGCGTATTCGGCCCCATCAATTGTGCTGACGTCCCATGGTGCTGATGGCCTCCATGTGTTCGATGACTTTAGAGAAGCATATGGCTGGCTACGGCACAATACTGCAGAAGATGATAAGGTTCAAGTCATGGTGGCCTGTGAATTTTTCTAGAGCACTCTCTGAAACCCGTGCTGAGATGTAAAGTGGTCCTGGACTTTTTTTTTTTGCAGGTTGCATCGTGGTGGGATTATGGGTATCAGACCACAGCTATGGCTAATAGGACTGTTATTGTGGATAACAACACCTGGAACAATACACACATTGCCACTGTAGGGATGGCCATGTCCTCCCCAGAAAGACAGGCCTGGGAAATTTATAGGTCTTTGGATGTGAAATACGTGTTTGTCATCTTCGGAGGTCTTGGACACCACCTTTTGATTATTTTCTGGTCTCACAATGAGAAAAAATGTAGTTCACATGTTGCAGATGTGGACTCTATTTTTCTCACCTTCGGGTGTATGCATACTGACTTGGCAGATGTGCTGTCCAGGGCTTGTTGGCTATCCAAGTGATGACATCAACAAGTTCCTCTGGATGGTTAGAATTGGTGGGGGAGTCTTTCCACACATCAAAGAGCCAGATTACCTGGTGAGCCTTCCTACCTGCTGGATTGTAACTTCCCTTGCTGTTTGTTGGAACGTGTTATGTCTAGGAGCTGATTGCTGAAACAAGTGCTTCATGACCTGTTCAGAGAGATGGAGTGTATCGAATCGATTCAGAGGCAACACCGACTATGCTGAATTCCCTTATGTACAAACTGTCTTACTACCGGTGTGTAGTCTCCTTGCGTATTGTAGTTTGGCTATCTCGCGGTCCTGGGCATGAGTCCTCTCTAACCCGTTTGGTGGCTGCAGTTTTGCAGAAGCAACTGGGGATGGAAAGGGATATGATCGGGTTAGGAAAGCTGAAATTGGAAAGAAAAGATTCAAGCTTACACATTTTGAAGAGGTATGAGCAGCAGGTAGTGACTCTGTTCACTTCGTTGGTATGGTCTATTAATTATTTCTTAATGATTTGCAGGTGTTCACTACCCACCATTGGATGGTACGGATTTATAAGCTAAAAGATCCAAGGAAAAGGCCAAGAGGAGTGAACAAGAAGAGACTGGTAAGCGCTGTCACCACTGATCTTGCGTGTATTGGTGTTGCAGTATTGGAGACCGGTGTCTGATTGGGCAGCATGTGAACAGGGGAGTAAGAAGGCTGGAACGAGAAGGAAGAGTAGCTGAAGACCCTCGTCTACTAGACATCAATCACGATGTTGTCTAGCATTATCTATTTCCCCATTGAGACCGACAAACCTAGTCAGCTCATTGTAGGTTTGCAAGGTGCAGGTACTTCCTGTCACCGCCCGGGCATTGTCGTGTGGGATCGACATGGTCCCATGCGGCGGTTAGAAGAGAATGTGAGGGACGGATTCGCCGAGACGCGACTTTGAAATTCCATTTTTGGTTAGTAACCATTTCATGCCTTCATAGGCTTGGGAACTGCACATATTCTGGGCAGTAGCGGCACTTCACCAAGATGTCTGCAGCCGACGTCCGTGCTGCAAGCCAGGAGAGCAACTCAGTCGTCGCAAATAATTTGTTCACTAAAGGTAGTCGTTGCCACCTGGTTGCCTGTCGATAAACATCATGCGCGTGCGGCAATCCTCCCCGTTGCCTTGCATACAAGTGTGGCAAACAGAGCTCAAAAAAAAGTGGGTGATTCCAAAATGTCACTCACGTTACTGATCTCTTCCTTGACGTATGCTGTTGCTAGTCTCTCCATAGCCTCTGCAATCGAGACAATCAGGGACGCAGGCGCTTGCACTTGTGATCCACATTTGAAAGGCGTGAGGAGAGGTGCACGAACCTTTCACCTCATCCAAGTGCTTGCCAAATTGCCTCCGCAGATAGTCTTTCACTTCGTCCGGAGCAACAATCCTGCCTGTAGAATCAGCAGCCAAACGTAACCCATCCGCGTCCTTCACGAACACCCTCTTGCCACCGAACACGTCCACCTGCTCAATCTCCTCGCCTTCCCGCCTCCGCTGCTCTGCATTCACCCTGCCCATTCCCCCAAGCCCATGCCGAAATTCCGTGGTAGCCGCATCACACCGAACTTCCGCAGCTTGAAGCGTGCAAGCAAGGCAGCTATGGCCCTTCCGTAGGTCAGCCTTTCCTCAAACGTGGAGCCTTCCCTTTCCGCAACCACTGCAACCCACAGCAGCAGCACTGCTGACCTCTTCTGCGTCCTCATCCGATTCTGATCCCCCACCATCACCTTCTGAAGCATGAGCCTCCTCCCCGTCATCCTCCTCATGCCTCCTCCATCTTTATCTTCTTGGCCTTATGCCCAGTAGCATGTTCCTCAGAGTGTGTGTCGGCAACCTCGCCTCCATCTCCGCTTTCAGCTCCAGATTCGTCTCCCTTCCTGGCCCTGGAGGCTGAGGACGCTTTCTCATCATCACTGTTCTCAGCTCCACTTACGCCCTCGTCACTTGAATGCGGGGACTTGGCAGCCACAGAAGATCGATTCCTCCCCCGTGCCTTCTTCTCACGCTCTTCCTCAGACTCCTCCCCTGGACCTGCTCCCTCCCCATCGTCATCTGTCCCGCCAGCATCCAGAATTGTCAGCAGCTAGGACCTAATCAACGTCAACTTGTACAACATCCACCATCATCTGCCTTCTCCGGGCTTCCTTCTGCCTCGGCCCTTGGGTTTTTCCTTCTCTCGATCCTCCTGTTCGTCAGGAGCACTCTCCCCCTTGGTCTGTCGATGTCGATGGGCAACCATGAGGTGACAACGAGCAGGAAAAAACAATAGGACCGGCCACACCGCAAATCTGCTATCTCATCTGTGGAGCTCTAAGCTTACTTGCTACCCCGCCATTGCAGAGAAGGAACTTGCTTACACAGATCAGTATGAAGTGCGTGTGCAGCAGCCATTTCACCGCTTGTCGGGCCTTCGACTTCCTTCTTCGGTCCAAAACTGTGAAAACGAAAAATCAAATATGTTCGGTTTGCTTTTGCGACAGTTACCACAAGCGTTGCCCATGTTTCCTCTGCTCACCGGATAATGCCTATGTGTCTACTTCTGCGCATTGTACAGACCATTGGCTTGAGTTGCATCCGCAGCCCCTGGCGGCACTGATGGCTCTCGCACTCAGCTCCCTGCAGCCTGTTAAGAATGTGGTGGCCGGGCAACAAACCACCTTCCTGGATGATTCCCACATGCAACAGTTGACGACCCGGAGCTGCCCACCAGCCAAGCTAGCTGGCTCGCTGCAGTGTGATAGCGGCGATGAAGGGACCAGTCAGCCGGGGCGGATGGAGCTCTTGTGGCAGGACGTCTTCGCAGATCCCACGCAGTGGTGGGACAGAAGGCACGACAAGACAAGTCCCCGCCATCCCGACTTCAGGCACAAGAGGTCCAAGGAGGTCCTGTGGCTCAACAGCAAGTACAAGCCTGCTTGGGTGGATTCCCAGCTCGCCATTTTGGATGCCCAGCTGGGTACCCAAGTGGCCTCCACCTCCGTTTCTGGAAGTCCATCTCTTCCAGGCTGGGATGCGCTGAGCGTGAGCGTGGAGAATTGGAGCATGTTATTGGAGGACGGGGAGCTCGCTGAGACTGTGGAAGGCCTGGAGCTCCTTGTGGAGAGAGGATCCCGTATCGACAATTCCTTCTTTTACCGCCTCTTGAAGAGGTGCATTACGGACAAGGATTTGGCTGTTGGCAGCCGAGTCCACGCCCTTCTTGTGAAATGCGGCTACGAGTCAAACGCGTTCTTGGCCAACCATGTTATATGCATGTATGCTTCTCATGGCAGGTTGGCGGAAGCGGTGCAGGTTTTCTCCAAGGTGTCTCAGCCAAGCAACCAAATGTGGGCGTCCATGATTTTTGCGCATGCTAGGCACGGACAGCCGAAACAGGCAATCAAGCTCTATAGGCTTATGCGGAAGGCAAATGGGAAGGCAGATAACCGGATATTTTTGGCAGTCCTTAAAGCATGCGTCGCTGCAGTAGATTTGGCCTCAGGCAAGGAGGTGCATAATGACATTCTGAACGGTGAAGAGGAGCCCGATGAGTACGTTTGGAGCTGTCTCGTCGATATGTATGCTAAATGTGGGAGCCTACAAGATGCTCGCCGAGTATTCGATGGGATGCCCTCAAGAACTGTAGTGACATGGAATGTCATGATAAATGGATATGTTCGACAAGGACTGAGTAAGAAAGCGCTTGCTCTGTACGCCAGCATGGAGCAGCAGGGCATAAGCCCAGCTGAGCAAGCCACATTTGTGTGTCTCTTGAAAGCATGTGGCAGCGTCAGAGCTTTGCAGCAAGGAAAGCAACTTCATGCGCGAATTCAGAAACTGGGACTTGAGGCTGATGTACTTGTTGGCAGCTGTCTGGTAGACATGTTTGCTAAATGTGGGAGCTTAGAGGAAGCTCGTAGAATTTTTGATAGATTGCCTTCAAAGAATGTGGTGACATGGACTGCCATGATCAACGGCTACGTACAGGAAGGACTGGATCAGGAAGCCCTTGCTGTATATGCAAGAATGGGAGATGAAGGCGTTATCTCAGCCAATCAGTTCACATTTGCTTGCCTCCTCAAAGCATGTGGCAGCGTAGGGGATTTGGTTCAGGGGAAGCTAATCCATGCACAGATTAAGGACAGTGGCTTTGAACCTGGTCTGGTGGTTGGTAACTGCCTCATCAACATGTATGCAAAATGCGGAAGCATAGATGATGCTCTACAAGTTTTTAATGAAATGCCGACCAGAGACGTGCTGACATGGACAAGCATGATCAACGGCTATGTCCAGCAAGGGCTGGGTCGAGAAGCCCTCGCCCTTCATACAAGGATGCAACAGGAGGGCATGACACCGGCTGATCACTTTACCCTTACCTGCCTCTTAAAAGCTTGTGCAACAGTTGGAGCTTTGCAGCAGGGAAAGCAACTGCATGCACAGGTAAAGGAAAGCTGCCTGGAAGGTCATGTGGTTGTCTCCAACTGCCTTGTAGATATGTATGCGAAATGTGGGAGTTTGGAGGATGCTCGTGAGGTTTTTGACAGGATGCCAAAAAGGGATGTGGTCACATGGAATGCCATGATCAATGGCTACGGCCAGTGTAACGATGGCAGCAAAGCAGTGAGGTGTTTCCAAGAGATGCAACAGCATGGGGTGGAGCCCAACAAGGCTACTTTCATTTGCCTTCTAGTAGCCTGCAGTCGCGAGGGCCTGGTAGTTGAGGGACAGCAGTATTTTGCGAAAATGGAGGAGGAGCATGGCATCACGCCCGAATTGGACCACTACCATTGCATGGTGGATCTTCTTGGGCGCTCAGGCCGTCTGGATGAAGCCGAGAAAATTCTGCAGACCCTGCCTTGCGAGAGGGCTATAGTAGGATGGACATCTTTGCTGAGTGCCTGCAAAAGCCATGGTGACATTGAGCGTGCAGGCAGATGTTTTGGTCGTGTGATATCTGTGGAACCTGAAAATGCAGCTGCATATGTAATGTTGGCTAGTATGTATGCAAATTGTGGCCGATGGGGAGAGGTGGAGAGACTAGAAAACCTGAGGAAGTCCGCAGGGGCTAAGAAGAAGCCAGCAAAGGCAACCATTGAAGTGAGGAACAAGGTGCACGAGTTCACAGTAGGGGAAAAGAGGGATGACCTCTCTTCCAAACTGACGAGCGTGAATTTGAGGTTGAAAGAGGAAGGACATACTCCTCGAACAGAGTTAGTACTGAAGGCAGTATCAGAAAAGGAGAAGGAAGATGCCCTGTGTGGGCATGCTGAGAAGCTAGCCTTGGCTTATGGTCTACTCAATACACCCGACGGCACACCGTTGCTGGTCACAAAGAATCTCCTCATGTGTAGTGACTGTCATAGTAGCACGAAGGTTTTGTCACGTGTTGAAAAGCGAGAGATCACGGTTAGAGATGCACATTCTGTGCATCGTTTTGTACAGGGGTCGTGCTCGTGTGGAGATCGCCACTAATTTAGCAATGTCCCGGCATGGCCATTGAAATCTATCTCGATGCTGGAATGAGAAGGAATGCCACTTAAAGGCATCCACCTGAAGTCCAGCAGATAAAACTCTGCTTCCAAAGCAACATAGATGTCTAGATGTAGTTTTGTCATCCTATACACCACACATTTGCATCGTGGTGTAGACCACATGCGGAAGAGGCGCCGTTTCCCAGCACCAGTCTCCAGCTCAGGTAGACATCCATCCACCCCAGGTTTGTCTCGGTTATGCAGCCACAGCGCCTCCTTGAACGTCTTGTGCCTGAAATCAGGATGGCTGGCGCTCACACTTGTTAACCATCATGATATCCTGGTTCTGGTTGAGATGGTTGGATGAATAAGCCCTGCCATCCTTTTCAGCCCTTGACTGCTTACTGCATGCTTTTCATCCTTTCACCCCAGATACCCCCAGGCCTTTTTGACTTGAAAGGGCCTGGACCGGTTTTAAGGGTCTTTTTGTATGAAAATATTTTCAGAATTATTTGAAAAAAACAGGGCAGACAGCTGGATCCGAGCTCTTCCTCCTGCACCAAACAGTTCCTCATTCCAATCCGTGCTCATTTTCTTATGCTATAAAATCTTTCGAGAGGTTTCTTTCTCAGCACCCTTTCCCCTTTGTTTTCTCACCACACTATTCTGATTGCTGGCCTAAATAGATTACAAGATGCAGCAGGAAGAGACAGAGACGCACATTCTGATCCCAAACATCCAAAATCAACTTCACCAAACATGGGTTACATCATAAAACGGGCTTGCAGTCCTGCATCCTGCATCTGCTACGTGCGAGACATGCGGTATCATTCATTTCGTTCAGGTCCGATTATCAAGCTTTATGCTTCTTCAGCCAGCAGACCTTCATCTCATGACCGATGACGCAGCCACGGCGCTGGACAGATTGGGAGGTACAGGCGTCATGAGTTATGACGCAGCATTGGATAAGTTTGACAGTCTTAGAACCGATTCCACCACAGATGGGAAGACCGTCTGATAACTATGTGCTCTCCGAGGACAATTCCTCTTTTCATCACGGAGGGCGAGGATCCTCGAGGCTTCGAGGAGGATTCAGTTTGCAGTTGGATTCAAAAAAATTGGCATGTTCCACTCGTATCCTAAAGCTGTGCGGTTCGTGATGACGTATTAGCCTGCCCAGAATATGTACCTGGATTGCGGTGGAGGGCTCCCAAACCGCGTTATCCAGTCCCCATCTCTACCAAGTCTTCCGGGTCCGCAAAGCCCATCCTACTTTATCTCTGCGAAGCCAATTAACCGGGAAGGATACCGGTAGTGAAGTTGCCATTCACGACCCCCAGAGCGTGCAATTGATCCAGCTGCCTCTCCCAGATCTGCCACGCAATCCGCGTCAGGGTGTGCGAAATCGCTGCTACCAACGCCGTTCCATGTGTACTTTCGTCCCACGCCTGGATGTGGATGCGTAAGCCTGTGGCGTGGTCCTGTCCAGATTCAAGTGTGCAGCGCTGCGGCTGCGGATTTTGCATTTCATGTTCGGCGTAGTCTTGGGTCCCATATTTTGCCCACCGCTTTGTTATGAAGCCGCGAGCTATGGCCCCTGCTGCTCACATGTGCCTGCATTACAGAGCACACGAAACTAGAACTACGTATGTATGTACATACTTTGTGGGCATAGTGACAACATTCTGTCAGTCTCTTG
Organism: Anthoceros angustus; assembly: GCA_010909165.1. Lineage (NCBI taxonomy): Eukaryota > Viridiplantae > Streptophyta > Anthocerotopsida > Anthocerotales > Anthocerotaceae > Anthoceros > Anthoceros angustus. The sequence continues at coordinate 245,908 of MU008180.1, read as the reverse complement.
TGAAGCCGCTGCACATGAATTTTGCAGAAATTTTCTGTGCGGCATCGCCCCTGCCCTGCTCCTGCTCACACCATTACAGTGCGGTCATGTCCAAGCGCAGGGGCCGTTCAAAGCAGCCCTCCAGCAAACGAGCTGATGGACGTGGCTTGCCAAGCTACTGCCGGAAGCTGATCGAAATGGAAGCTGAAAATGCAGCTGACATGAGGCTGTTAGTCACATGATCTTAGGGACGAGAAATGAAGGGAGCGGGGCGCCCACGGATTACCTGTGCCGGAGCGGACAAAGTTTGGATGACGAAGACGCCTGATGCAATGAGGCAGGCACGTGGCTTTGCAGCTAAGGCTGCCCAAAGCTAGTAATCCAGTATCACTCATGAAGGCGGTGGCTTTGATAGCGATTGTGAACCAGGAAACCCTTACATGCTTCTGTCATTGATGCTCCAAAGTTTGGAGCATCAATGGGAGCAGTCCGAACACTCCCACTGCTGAGCCAGGCAAGCTTAGCTCAACACATGGTGAAAGAGTGATGCAAAAAAACACTGCGTGAAGCTCAGTATCTCGTGTGTACCAGGGTCTATTGGGAGCAAAGCTATGGTGGCTCTGAACACTGACAGCGGCACGGTAGTCTGGAGCAACAGGCTGGGAGGATGCCGCGCCTGGAGATAAGACTGCTTGATGCCCGGAGGTCCCAACTGCCCATCAGGCCCTGGCACAGACTACAACTTCGGAGAGGCGCCCAGGCTTCTCACCATTAACAATGGTACGCACGATATCCCGCTGCAGACGGAGCCAGAGCATTCACCAACATCACCAACTCCCAGAATCTGCCATGGACGTTGGTGCCCACCAGTATCTGGTGACATGCAGAGGCTGGGTAGCATTCGAGCGGATGGAAGTGGCAAGCTACTGCGCAAAGGTTTTCTCAAATTCTTCCGGAGTGCGTGACAACTGGGTCACGAAGGTGAGAAGATTGTAGCAGCTATGGGTGAAAGAGCTGCTGGAGGTGGGTTCTACAGCACCATGACGGGGGCCACCTCAAGGCTGGTGAAAGCGTGGAGTTTGCAGACATCTTCCACCAAGCCTGACTTGCTTCATCAGGTAGGGAACGAATATTTGAGGATGCACAATGAGGGGAGGCCCAGCTGGATAGGACAAGAGCTGCAGGTCGTAGAACAAGGACACGACTCCGAATCTCCTGCTGTAGGTGAGACTCACATGTGATTGTTTTGATCAAAACGTTTACTCTGGTCTCACTGGTGAATGTGCTCATGCCAGTAGCCGCTTTCGTGTAGGCTGTAGGGCATACAGCGAAGCGAAGAAAAAAGAGCGGCAGGAACTCCTTTGGCAAGAATTCTTCAAAGATCCTTCCCTATGGTGGGACAATAGGCTGGACAAGGTATGTGTTTTACGGTTCACTATTTTCAAACCTTTTGGCTACAGGGCGTTTGAACAATCAGTTGCACTAGGTGGAGGGCTGTGTTCCTTTCAGAAACACTACTTGTAAGCGTCACTGTTTTCTGAACAGAAAAATCCCCAGCAACCAGACTTTCGACACAAGACCAAGAATGGTGCCCTGTGTATCAGTAGTCATTTCACACCTGCTTGGGTCGCAACAAAGCTAGGTGATCTGGAAATCAACAAGTATGCGTCATTGGTAAAATTGGTGATAGAAACAAAGATTAACGTCTGATACCACGACTGACTTGTTACATGGCAATGAGCGTTCTAAACGGCTTACTGTCTGCAGTGTAGAGTGCAAGGATGCGGAGTTGAAGAGATTGTGTGAGGAGGGAAGACTGGAGGAGGCAATTACTTCTCTGCACTGGATGGACGAGCGAGGCAGTCAGATTTCCATGGAAACTTATGATTGTCTCTTCCAAGGTTGTAGTAGGAAGAAGGCCATTAGTGAAGCCAAGCTCTTGCATGCCTTCATTTCCAACAAGGGGCTCGAATCGAATGTCTACCTGGGCAACTCTATTGTCATCATGCTTGTGAAGTGCGGGAGTCTTTCAGATGCCATGCAAGTATTCAACAGATTGTCCGTACGCAAAGTCTCCACATGGACGGAGTTGATATCAGCCTATGTGAAGGAGGAACGAGATCGAGAGGCTCTTGATTTGTACCACAAAATGAAGGAGGAAGGTGTAAAGCCAAACAAGTACACGCTTGCTAGCATATTAAAAGCCTGTGCTAGCTTGGCCGAGATACACGAAGGCAGACAGATCCACGCAGAAGCTGCCAAAACTAGATGTGAGTTGGACTTCTTTGTGGGCACTGCTTTGGTTGACATGTATGCCAAATGTGGGAGCATGGTGGAGGCACAGTCTGTCTTTGACAGATTGGATAAGAGGGATGTGGTGTCGTGGAATACAATGATCTTAGGATACGTCCTGCAAGAACTAGGGCAGGAGGCTTTGTCACTCTATGCACGAATGCAGGCAGAAGGTAAAATCGAAAACAAATGGATTTTTGTGAGTGTACTAAAAGCATGTGCCTGTCTTGTGGCTGACGAAGTAGCAATGCCGATGTTTGAGAGACCAATCAAAGCACAATCGTTGGCGAGGGGTAAGACTATTCATGAGAAAATATGTAAAGCAGGTTTTGAATCAGATGTCTTTATTGGGAACGCCCTTGTTTATATGTATGCAAGATGTGGGAGCATTCAAGATGCGAGATATGTGTTCAACCTGATGAGTCAGCGAGATTTGATATCGTGGAATGTAATGTTTGGAGTTTATGCTGAGCATGACCTACTTGACGAAGCTCTAAAATTATATTCCCAAATGCAGGATGCAGGTGTAAGCCCAAACGAGAGGATCTTTGTGAGCATGTTGAAAGCATGCAGTGGGATGGCAGGCATTGAACGTGGGACATTAGTTGAAGGGCATCCTGTCAAAGTGCAGTGTCTGCACGCGGTAAAGGCAATCCATGCTGAAGCTGTTCAAAGGAGCTATGAATTGGATGTCTACATTGGAAACACCCTTGTTCACATGTATGCCAAATGTGGAAGTGTATCAGACGCGCAGCAGGTTTTCGACAGATTGTCAATACATGATGTGGTGTCATGGAATGCGATGCTCGCAGGATATGCTGAGCAAGAACAAAGTGAGGATGGTTTGCAACTTTATGCTCAAATGCAGCAGAAAGGTGTGACGCCTGACAGCCGAACATTTGTTGGTGCCCTAAAAGCATGTGCAGTTGCTGCAAATGTGGAGGAGTGCACCTTTACTAACGGTCAGCGTGTGAAATCACGGGCTTTGCAGATGGGGAAAGCCATTCATGCAGAACTAATTCATCAGGGCTATGGATCACACAGGATGATCTGCAACACACTTGTGCACATGTATGCAAAATGCGGGAGCCTTGAGGATGCCAGGCATGTGTTTGACTCATTGTTTGAGCGGGATGTTGTTTCCTGGAATGCCATGATTGCTGGTTATGCTGAACAAGAAGAGGGTGACAGGGCTTTGCAAGCTTTTGCAGGTATGCAAACTGCGGGTGTTTTGCCTGACAGTCGGACCTATGTGGCCACTCTAAAAGCATGTGGCAGCTTGGCAGCTACGGAGAAAGGCGAGCTTGTTGATGGCTACACAGTGAAAGCAGATGCTCTACAAAAGGGTGCACTAGTTCATGCGGAGATCTGTCGAAGAGGCTATGCATCAGATACGTTTGTCTGCAATAGTCTCATCAACATGTATGCAAAATGTGGCAGCGTTGTGGATGCGTGGAATGTCTTTGACACACATCCGGGGCGTGATGTGGTGTCTTGGAATTCGATGATGGGCGCATATATTGAGCAAGAACTAGAGTTAAAAGCCCTCCAATTGTATATGCGAATGAGACGGGAGGGCGTAATACTGAGTGAGGCAACATTTCTTTGCATCTTAAGAGCTTGTGGCAATGTTGGAGCTTTGAGAATGTGCACCGACATCCAGCATGATGTGATACAAAACGGAATGGAGAACAGTGTGCTAGTGGCAACTGCTCTCATACATGCTTATGGAAAATGTGGACGGATGGTTAAAGCTCAGCAGTTATTTGACACACTGTCCAAGCAAGATGTGGTGGCCTGGAATGGACTGATTTCAGGATATGCCCGGCACGGAGACTATACAACAAGCTTGCAATGTTTCAGTCAAATGCAGGATGCAGGGATACAACCAGATGAAATCACATTCGTGTGTCTGTTCACAGCTTGCAGTCATGCCGGCACTGTAGAAAAAGGCCTGCAGTACTTCATGTCTATGAGCAGAGACTACAGAATTGCTGCAGTAAGGCAGCACTACTCTTGTGTCATTGATATCCTTGGACGAGCAGGACTCCTGAAGCAGGCAGAAACATTGTTGTTGACAATGCCAATGCAGCCTGATGTTGCAATGTGGCTGTCTTTACTTGGTGCTTGTAGGAAACATGGTGACATGGAGTCAGGAAGGCGTGCTTTCAACCGTGCTGTGGAACTGGAACCGAAACAGAGTGCTGCGTATATCCTGATGTCCAACATCTATGCCCTTGGCGGCCTGTTAGAGGAAGCCAGACAAGTAGAACGAATGAGAAGGGGTGCAGGTGGAAGGAAAAAGCCAGGGCAAAGTTGGATCGAGCACGGAGGGAAGGTGCTTATGTTCTCGGTTAGAGACAAGAAACAGCAACGGAGAAGTGAACGCATTCTGACGACGCTCGACGAGCTGAACGCACAGATTATTCAGTTGTAGTAGTTACTGAACAAAGAATTTGTTCTTCTATGTTAAAGTGATGGTTTCTCCCATCGGGAGAATTCTCCTATCTCCCAAGGGATTGCTAATATCAAAATGGGCCTGCTAAATCAAAGTGTGCTTTTAACAAAAAAAACTATTTTGCACGTGCCACCTCATGTCCTAGAAGAAGAAGAAGAGGACATAATATTATATTTTACATTTCGTTAAGAAGGATGTGAAATAGTGCAAAAATTATAAAGAAGTTAATTTAAACCAGGAGATTTTATTAATAACTTTATATATTAAGTATATTAGAATAATATTTTTAAAATAAAATATATAAATTATAATTTTTTAAGCATACATGGTTTAGAAGTAAGAAATAATAGTATTGGACCGCAAATGACCATGTCACAAGTCATCACTAACCATCCAGGTTGGGCAGCTGCCGGTGTAGCAGCAGCCAAGTTCAAGAAGTATAGGGAATGCAAGCTAGCGACCAATTCATCCCTACAGCTGCCCAACTTGGCAAGGGGCAGCGGATGCAAGCTGGCAAAGAGGCAGCTAGGTTAGGAAATACGAGGGATGCAAGCTGGCTCAAGACTTCTATAAATTTATTAAGTCTCCGCTAAAGCCTGTCATGCTTCCCTGCATGGTACAGGGATACCTCTCTCCTCCTTCACAGCATTCTTGTAGTAGCGAGGGTCATGCTGTGGGGCTACCTCTCTCCTTCTTCATGGCATTCTTTCAACAGCAAGAGTCTATGACTTCGAGAGAGCACTTTTAGGAGCAATCTTCGGAACGGCCACGATAGTAGGTGATGCTTCGGAAGCTCTATAACCTCTGTAGTATGTAGGCCTTTTAATCTTCCCTGCTATAACATTGTAGGAGCTAAAGATGACTTCAGATATGGAGCTTACAAGCTAATGGTGACTTTAGATATGGAGCTTAAGCTAATTGCTTTGTCTTACTACGACCCTCATGGTCTCTTATGTTTTCCTTTGATAGATGAGCTCACCTCATCTCTCCTCCATTTATAAAGTCCCTCCTCTAACCGTAAATGACTAGAATTAATGTCATTATACAACTTTGACCATATGAGAATTGTTTTCTCGAATATATATCATTTTTAAATGCTATATATTATTTTAAATAATTAAATATTAATAAAATACAATAAATATAAATGTTTGATTGACTATCCCCATAGGTGATGATTCCATACTCATTTGGTTTTGATGAGATTACTCTATATATCACTAATATTATGCATATACTTACTAATAAATAAAATTATTCATATATTTATCATGAAAAATTTATAAATTTATTAATATATTCTTAAAATTATTCATATACTTACTAATATATAATTAAAATTATTCATATACATTCTGATATATAACATTAGCTGTCACTAAGTAGTATAAGGGTCGATTCACACAGTCGAAAGTAACGTTTCTTGATTGGTCCACTTTTACAACATGGTTTCACACGTACCGAGTTGAGTAAAATGAGAAAGAAAGGGAAAGGAGTTTCCTCAAGGATCTAGATCAGCTGCAATCCTCCCCAACTTTCCTTCTCTGTCACAATATATTAGCCCTAGAAAAGGTGGAGTGATCAAAGTGGACTATGTCCAACTAAGGACAACACAGCTGCTATACTAACCAAGGGACTTCCTAAGTACAAATACTATGCGCATATGGAAGGACTTCGATTGTATGACCTCACAGCTTATTTTGATCAATAGCACTTATCTGGTTGTGTGGGTAGGGGTTGGAAGCCTGAGCCTCCAGATAGAATTGTGTTTAAGGCGCCCTCTCAACAGCCAGGCACATTGCTCAGTGACAACACGTATGGCGATAACCAGTTAATAAGGACACAGAGGGAGCACAATTTTTTTCATAGACAGGGCACACCAGTCGGATGAAGCATCATGTTTACCAAATCAACTGGTGTTGCCCAATAGTTGCTTCTCTTCTTCCACTTTCCTCTTCAATCTATTTAGTAGTGTGACAGCATCCCTCAGTGGCTGGAGAAGACCGCCCTCATCATTAGTATATCTGGTTGCCTTCGTCTCCTCGTTGCCAACTGGGGTCGACTTCTTGAGGCTTGCTCCAGCAAAGGTTCACGCTGACACTAATACTGTATCTTCCTCGCTAGGCGCATGCCCCGATTGAGTGACCTTCGTCCTAGTTCTCCGTTTCTGCTGAGCGTTTGATAGGAGTTCTCCGCTTGGCCCTGGCACTGCTTGGCTTCTACTTTCTTCCTTTGCTGCAACCAACACCTGGAGTTTTGGATGCATACTCATATGTGCTCCTGGTCTTCATCGCGAGGATCAACAGATGTGTGGCTCCGAATAGCAGAAGCTAGAGCATAGCCAGACTAGTAGCCAGGTGAGTAGCCATCGCGAACTGGAGCACCAGGACAATTGGACAAACCCTCGAGTATCAGAAAGGAGCGTAAAGGCCCGCACGAGGGGGCAGCTTCAAGTGAATGCCTAGTACAAGGGGGTTAGGGTTAAGCTCAAGCTCGGGAAGTTTAAGAGGGAGTGTTAGAGTATAGATTTGTTAATCAACCATTGCTTAATGAATAGTCATCATAATCAAGGCTAGTTAAGTGCACCGACACAAAGAACACATATACACAATTTTTGTGCATTGTATATTCTTTCTCGCATCTTCTCTTCCGCTCCAATCATTTGCACTATGGCCAAGCATTTCAAGAGTAACAAGACACTAGAGAAGATTCAGCCATACATGACAGTTGCTAAGTTTCAGTCTACAGCAATATTGGTAATTGAGGAGAGAAACTTTGGGATTACACGTGAAGACAACATTGCTAGTTGAGGAGAGAAACTTTGTGATTACACATGAAGACAAGCACCTGGCTCACGGTCAAACCTCAAAGCTGTTGCCATGACTTTTTCTTGCAACTCCCCACCCATGACTTCATGAGTGATTCGATGTTGTTCCTACCAATGGAGGAGTACTCATTTTCTTCGACAAGGGTAAGTGTCTTCATCTATGCCTGTTTCCAACATATCTTCCTCAGACCATAGATCTTGTGTGGACATCATGTGAATGTGGAGAAGGGCACACACCAGAATCTAGCAGCAAATATGTGAATACCTAGCTTTGCTGTTGAATTGAGTGCATATCTCCTTCATGCTGAACCAACAAGACTTTAGCATGCCAATACAATGCTCATGAACATAACGCACCTTAGCGATAGCAATATTGAAATCTCCCTTGTTTGTTGAAACATACGTATTTTTGTATGCACCATAAGTATTTTTGTATGCACCATATTTATTTTTGCCATGGATGAGCTCGATCCTGGAAACCCTAAAACTGCAAACCTCCAAGTCAAAAGGGCAGGCTAATCTTGTTTCGGCCACAGACGTATGGAGAGAGTACATTTTCTTAAGCTAGAAGACAACTTCGAGTATAGTTCACAACACTTCCTATGCTCATCCCCTATTGCTGCAAGGTCCATTAATTCATTGCCGTAATGGCCTAACCTATCAAAACTTAGGAGCTCGTGTAGATATATTGAAGCGTCAACAAGACATTACTTTGGAATACTTGATGAGAGAAAATAATATCCACCAAAGAAAAGAATACTTGTCCATTCTAGTCATTTGTGAAATGATTGAGGACACATATCATATTGAAAAAGGATGAGCCATTCTGTGAACTTTGTGATTACACATGAAGACAAGCACCTGGCTCACGGTCAAACCTCAAAGCTGTTGCCATGACTTTTTCTTGCAACTCCCCACCTACAGCTTCATGAGCAGATTCTGATGTTGTTCCTACCAATGGAGGAGTACTCATTTCTTCGAGCCCACAAGGGTAAGTGTCTTCATCTATGCCTGTTTCCAACATATCTTCCTCAGACCATAGATCTTGTGTGGACATCATGTGAATGTGGAGAAGGGCACACACCAGAATCTAGCAGCAAATATGTGAATACCTAGCTTTGCTGTTGAATTGAGTGCATATCTCCTTCATGCTGAACCAACAAGACTTTAGCATGCCAATACAATGCTCATGAACATAACGCACCTTAGCGATAGCAATATTGAAATCTCCTTGTTTGTTGAAACATACGTATTTTTGTATGCACCATAAGTATTTTTGTATGCACCATATTTATTTTTGCCATGGATGAGCTCGATCCTGGAAACCCTAAAACTGCAAACCTCCAAGTCAAAAGGGCAGGCTAATCTTGTTTCGGCCACTGTACGTATGGAGAGAGTACATTTTCTTAAGCTAGAAGACAACTTCGAGTATAGTTCACAACACTTCCTATGCTCATCCCCTATTGCTGCAAGGTCCATTAATTCATTGCCGTAATGGCCTAACCTATCAAAACTTAGGGAGCTCGTGTAGATATATTGAAGCCTGGTCAACAAAGACATTACTTTGGAATACTTGATGAGAGAAAATAATATCCACCAAAGAAAAGAATACTTGTCCATTCTAGTCATTTGACGAAATGATTGAGGACACATATCATATTGAAAAAAGGATGAGCCATTCTGTGAACTTTGTACCCGCTAAGTCTTATGTGCCAAGTACTTCTCCAATTCAAAGCATAAGTAAAATTGTAACCACTGCAGCCATGATGGGTCGTTACCACACAAATTTGTATAGTCGGAGCCCTCAAGTGAAAGATTAGTGGTTCGTTTCATAGCACTAACACCTTTTAAGTGAGGGTTGTCTTCTTCCATCAAGAGGCTCAAATTTACCACTTGGGCCACCAGAGCACTAACATCTTCTAAGTGAGGGTTGACTTCTTCCATCAAGAGGCTCAAATTTACCACTTGGGCCACCAGAGCACTAACATCTTCTAAGTGAGGGTTGTCTTCTTCCATCAAGAGGCTCAAATTTACCACTTGGGCCACCGCCTCCAATACTTAATGACACTGACTTATTTGAGGCATTTTGTAAATGGAGTGGAGACGAAGACAAGCGCCACAGAACTCAAAGTGAACCCTAACTCTATTGACAAGTAGGATTTTTGAAAAAACAAGTTCTTTCCATTTTCCGATTTGCGACAAACGAGGCACCCAAACGGGTCCGGTCTCCGGTATCTCGCATGGTTTTACCGAGCCTATTTTGGTGGATCCTGGATGGACTTACCGAGCATATTTTGGCGGTCAAACGAAGACCCCAATAAGATTCCCGTTTTTTCACCTCAATAAAATCCCCCTTTGACCTGTGAACCTAATGTTAATGTTTGAGCCCCATATTAGATATTGTTGAAGACTTGTAAGCATGGTTTTTCTTTTACAATAAGTTTTCACATGGCTTTTATCATTACAAAGATCTTTTAATGTCACTTAGGGTTCTCCACTCTTCTTCACATTTTTTCTGTAAAGAGAGTAATGGGTTGAAGGGGAGGAAGATATACAATATAGAGTATATTAGGGTTTGTGGTGTAAAATCATAATACTATATAGAGATTAATTATATAGAGCATCTTAGAGTTTAGTGGTGCAGAATCATAATACTATCTATGTAGGGATTAATGCTGTTAGTGGGTGGTACTGTGTTAAGAAAGGTTTCCTTGATAGGGTGGTTTATTCCCTGTAAGAATGAACGTCCCAAACTAGGTTTTATTATCCTGTATTATCTTGTTTAGAGCTAATAGTTCTTGTTATGATTATTTTTTTATTCTATCTTATAAAAAATAATCATACTATCAATTAGTACCTATAACTATTAAAATATAGAGCCATAAAATAATTGAAGACAGCGTATATAGTAATATTATATCAAAGTATTAAAAATATTACACAGGTACGAGTTTAAAACCTGGCTCTAGTTGCACATAATTTCAGTCGGTTAGGAGGTCCATAACATGGAACAGGATCACGCATTGTGCCCCTGAGGATCGCTGAATGTGCTAAAGCGCAGGTGTCAACAATGATGTCACGGAGCGATGGAGCAAGAGAGTTATTGATTGGCGATCCTCTGACAGAAGTTGGGCGGAAGAGAAGCCGGTGGAGAGCCCTGGTGGAGAAGTTTGAGTGCTTCAATTTCCTGAGGATTGGTCACAGGAGGTCAAAAGCTCGTCTCCAATTTGTTTGCAACGGCGTTCAGGTCAAGGATCACAACATGTTGATGCCCGTCATGAGGTGCCTTGGCTGGAGCATTTTTATTGACGAGCGGCGGCACTGGATCACTTATTGGAAGGGTGACATGTACCAAGCTGGCTTACCGTATCCATCCTTTGCGGATGCTTCCTATAACACCTTAAGCGAATTCTCGGCTGACGTGAATCAAATTCATCCAAACACGCTCACAGTGAGATTTAGGTGACCATTTCTGCCTTACTGGTTCCTGGATGCGCAATAATATATAAAATCTGAATTCATGTGGTCTTAGGCAAGTCTCTTCTGTAGATGTCTGGGCATTCGTTTGATCCTTGAAACTCTTTGATGGCTCAATTACATTATCGCATTTCAAATTTCAACGTTAACATGCCAAGTTGGTTCTGGCTGCAATGTTGCAGGAGCGGGAGATCTGATTCAAACGAAATGTTTATCAGGAGCTACTAGGCAGTCACGGTCTCGACTCCGACTCCTCAAGTAGCGGCCGACCGGCTTCCTTAGGGTGGTTTGAGCAGTGTAATTCCTACTTTAGGACGTTGCTTGCTGATGGACCATGGCAGCTGGCTGACGATCCAGGAGGTCAGTGCGCCTCTTCAAGGCTGTTTCCAATTTGTAACATAAAAATCTGAAGACTATGACTAGAGACGCCATGCCACTGCCAGTCTGCTGTAGTTATGTCACCGCTCTCTAACGATAGAAAGTGTGGGCACGCCTATGAATCGTCCGACTCGTTTCAAACTTTCAATCCATTGTGGTTCACGAACTGCTTGCAATATTTTAGTGCGCGAATTTCCTTGTGTACAGACGTCACATTCTCTTACGAATTTAATGAACCTAATTCTGCTTGAAGATGAGGTAGGGCGGGCTGTTGGCGGATTAAGTGACTCACCACAAAGCAGCCGAGATTCCAGCGGTTTCTGGAAGTTGAGGAATCGGTGGAATCTTGTCACGGGTGCTTTAATTGGAGTACTGAGATGGAAAGTAGCAACAGAGATAAGGTTGCCGTGGCCACTTATGCTTGGGCTATCAGCCTTATTATGTACTTGCTATAGATACAGGAACTCACCATCCATGGATCTCTAGTCCGCAGTGCCTTCGAAATGGAGGTCAACAGTGCAAAACAGAATAATAGCAGCGGTCGCCAGCTGCTGGCCTCAAGTCCCATGTCGGGGACATCACAGGCCCTCACAAATGCTACAAACTTGCATCGTTTTCCCAGATTCTGAAACACTAGCGTAGTCAGTCTATATACCAGCATCATGCCTTCCAATTCCAAACTTGCCCCTCTTGAGACTTACCTTGGGCACCAAACATACTCGTACCACACTAGTATGTCTCCAGAGACTCCAGATTGTACAGCAGAACTTCGATGATGCTTCTGAAAGTGACGAGGCCGATGAGCATGTCGTTGTCATCTGTCACCCACAAGTAGGTCACCCTGTTGGCCAGAGCCTGTGCCATGACTGCCACCAGCGTGCTTTGCGGGCGGCAGGTGATGGGGGCAACCCGAGCCTGGATGCCCGACTGCGTGGTGAAGAGGTGGCACTGCTGCCATGGGCGGGGCATGCTCTCGAAGGAGGCCCGGAGAGGCCCTGTTGGGGACGGCAGCCCGGATGACTCGTCTTCCGACGATGACTCCTCCCAGCCTGCAGGGAGGAAAGAAGTCAGCCCGTGGCCTGACCGCTGCCTCCTCACCCGCAGCAATGCTGTCACATCCCCCCCAGCAAAATCCAGAAACTCCTTCACAGAGAGTGTGGCAAGCGCCTCGGCTGCAGTCCCGTCGCAGTTCCGCATGGAGAAGGCTGAAAGGTCTCCCACCAGCCGCACTCCGCTCAACTCCTCCCCTGACAGGTAGTCAAGGCAAGACAGCTCCTCCACGACCGCCACGGACGTCATCTCCTGGCTGGCTGCCTTGATCAAGTCCAGACCTGAAGCCGCAGGTGCCGTGGAATCGATCCCCTGGAAGTTGGTGTCGATGATCCCCAGCTCCTCCACCGTCATCAGCGGTGCGTTGGCCACCCTGGCAATGAATCCCAGCAGGAAACGGAGAACGTCCTCCTGCGTCAAACAGCAGTAGAGCTGGCAAGAGCCGGCCGGAGCCGGAGCAGGAGCAGGAGCAGGCTTGGAGGAGTGGCGAAAAATCGGGCCTGGCCCGTTGCGGCGGCGGCTTTCCTCCATCCGCAGCACCAGGTGATGCGCCCCGAGATCCGCCATCGGAGAGAGCGCATCCAGCAATCTGTGAAATTCAAATCCACAAACACAAACACAAGCACACAACACAACGTTTAGATTCGGAGGATTCCCCAGACAGCACTGGAAGCAGGCACCGAAATCGGAACCGAACTCACCTGGATTTGCCATCGACGTGAGCCACCGCGGAGGAGAAGGGAGGCAGCAATTCCGACACGCAGGTACGCAAGGCCCGGTCCCGATTCTGCCACTCCTCGGCCAGATGGCACAGAATGTCCACCTTGGTGAGAATCCCCACACATTTACACTCCTGCTGGCCGAGTCCGAGGCAATTTTCCTGGCTCAGAGGCTCCTCCTTCCTGCAGCTGGCGGGTGCAGTAGCTCCTGCTCCAAAATCCTTCACTTTCGGCGGCGGTGGCTGCTGCAGCTGGGGGGCGCGGCATTGCCAGACGCTGATGCGGCCATCGCTGGTCTGCTGGAGCGCCCTGATGGCATCCGCAACCGAGGCGGTGAGCGGGAAGTGCGGGACGGCGGGCTTGCCCAAGGCCACATCCGCTGCCTTCCACAGCTTGAAATAATCTGCCATGCAATTCCGCTCTCACTGTGCCCCGTGCCTGGCCTGAGCTCGCTCCCGGGCTGGCCGAGAGAGAAGAAGAAGGTAACAACAGCGCAGATGGTGTGGAGCTCGGGCTCTGTGCTCTGCTCTGTGCTCACAGACTGAAGCTGTGAGGACGTGTGCTGCTTAGCAACCTGTCCGACTGAGATTGCTCACAACTGGAAGCCCGTATAATGCTATATACATACTTCCTTCCCGGCCGCCCTTGTGCCGAATCGTACAATCAAACAAGTACATACGTATAAGCCGATTAAACAAAGGCAAAGCCAAGCACCTTCGACTCACCACCGGGACACGAGACTCTTGAAGAGAGACGTGGCAAAGCTGAAGGCTCAACCTCCGGCTCTAAAGTGGGCAACCATGAGCGGCAAAGAACGCCCTGTGGACTGTAGACTTCTTCTTCTGTTCTTCTCATAGATTCCCGATCGGATTAAGCGGACTACATGGGTAGACACTAGACAGGGTTCCATACCGGGCCAGGGGCATTAATCGCGCTTTCCGACACAACCCCGATCCATATCGGGCCAGGGGCATTAATCGCTTTCCGACACAACCGCGATCAGGATGTAGTCGTCATGCTTGGTTGATGAGCCGTTGATGAGAGGCAATGGGCATGCCCCTATTGTTTTTGTTGGCAGCTGGCATAGGATGAAGGGCAAGACAGGCGCCGCACCGCGTACAGTACGACGCAAATGCCGAGAGCGCATGTGGCTGGAATTGACATGCGCAATCCTTTCACGAAGAGCAGCACCAGCACTGCAGCAGCCCTTGCCTTTCCTGTCTCTCCTTTTGCTCTTGCGCGTTTCTCTCTCTGGAGGCTGCGAGTCTGACATCCACTGGGCCCTCCAATCAGTTTCGTCAGTAGCCTGGTTTGGGGATCCCGATTCCCAATTCCCGATTCCCGCATTAGGGTGCGGTGCAGAGTGCAGAGTTCGGGATCCTGTTGATCCGTTTGGTGACATTCCTTGCACACACCCTCAAGAACCCACTCACTCCCCATTAGCCTTGCTGCAGACAGCGGGAACTCGGCGGTGAAGACTCGGATTGCGTCTTGTCCTAAAACACCTGGGACTGGGGCCCAGAGGAGAAGGACCCATTCCCCGCCGCCCGACGGTCCCATGGTCAAGGCAAAATTTTACATACCATGGCATATCCGCCTTGCCGTTGCCGTGGCCGTCGGGAGAAATTGCCCTAACACTACACCACTTTACCATGATATGCCTTGCCGTTGCCCATGGCCGTCGGGGGAAATTTCTAACATCTTCTGCACCGTCCTCGTTTGCAGGAGGAAGTCAGCACTGTAGCCGCCTCGCACTCGCAGGCAAAGCTCAACACGCACACCTAGCCCAGTCTACAAATGCAACAAATGCATGCAGTTTTCTGGAACCGAGTGCACACGTGGACGTCGCCATAGCGCAAAACCCCCATCACACCAGAGGACAGATATCTGAGTGAGGTACGTCTTAACATTTTGATACTTTGTACTGTATGGACCGGACGGAACTACGTACTTGCTACGACTCAGGACACTCTCACAGGTGCACTGGTACACAGTCCTCCACCGTCGTGACCACACTCTCAAGCCTGTGACCACGAGGACACTCATCAGGACGCCCGCCTTTAAAATTTGCCTTCGGCCGCACCAGTTCACTCTCCTTCCAAACAGCGAATGACAAGACAAACGGACACAAATATCTGACATCCAGCCGGCCATGTGAGCCTCTCGTGAATGCACACAACTATGGCATACCAAAGCGGACAGAGGGGACGACAACTATGGCATACCAAAGGGGACACAGGGGACGGGGCACGGTACATAGGCGCCGAACCTAGTACGGAGGTGCTATCTCACAACACCTCCCACACATGCTGTATCATATGTCGGCTTTGGCGCCCTCACCAAGAGCGGCCAAGCACCAGAGGGACATACACTTGTTTTTTCTTCCAAACTATGCTTCAAAACCTTTCAAAACAAAGAGGCACTATGGGGCACTCCGATTTGAGAGGCTGTGATACTAAGTTTTCATAATCTCCCGCCCTACCCTATACGATTCTATGGCGGCCAAACCCCAACCCACCCGCCGCCGCGGCTCTGGTTGCCAAAACCTACCTTGGTCGCGGCCATAGGTGTGGCCACTTTTGGCAACCTCAGTTTGGTCACGTTTGATCCAGTTACCAAAGCGTACATAAGCAAGCGGACATAAGCAAGCCCTGTGATATGAAGAAAAGTTTCGCGTGTGAAAAAAAAGTGCCCCGTCCCCTTTGTCCCCTTTGATATGCCATAGACAACTCCGGGAATTCAAAGGTAAACTTTACAGCTTGCTCCGTCGTCTTATTAGGTGGCACAGGGTTTGTGAAAAAGGACATATAAGGGACAACGGAAGCCGATAAATTCAACCTTACCCGAACAACCCTAACCCTCGTTTACACATGTAAAAATCACTCTTCTGCTTTTGTCCCGTACTCTCGGAACCAGTCCCTCCAGCAGTCAATCGCTGTCACAGGCCCAGGCCAAGTTCGTGTGAGCATGTGAACTGACATTCTGGATCTCAGGTTCCAGCTCTGTATACCTGTTGCTTTCCCTGCTGGATGTGACCCAGACACACCGCTAAGAGCCTACATGCATTACGTATGTTCCCTCTCAGCGAGCAACCTCAGCTTCACAAACTTTTTGAAATCATGTACATGTCAACTTCTCCAACAACTACACTCCACTTGCTCTAGTACAGAGGCCATGTTCAAGCATGGTTGGTGAATCAAAGATTGTTGGCCTCCCGCGGAATACATACAGCGATATACTCCGGCAATAGTGTCAGGCTATGTCAATAACATCCCTCATACAGAAGCCACAAAACACTGCTCCTTGCCACCACGTGCTCCATATGCCGAAAGAGCCCAGAATCAGGTCCCCTATCAGAGACACATGCCGTTTGCACATTTGCAGTGAACATCCCATCTAGGGTACATATCAAGTTTCAAGTTCAGGGTACATATCAGGGATAGCGTACATAATCTTGATGTATCAGGCACTCTGCATATGTCAGCACGAAGCACCTTGCTCTGAGCCATGAAGGAGAGGCACTTGCAGGAAAGATCTCTCATTTACATACCGCGGTACATATCTAGGGAGTTCTCACATGCCTCACTTTCTAGCGAATACCCTACTCCCGTACACTGCGTAGACAAGGCTGGAGGGGCTTGAGGTGGGGGATTTAAGATTACGATTCACTTGTTGCGTTCCTTCCGTGAGACGCTTTCTGCAACTAAGCTGCGAACCATAACGCAAGAAGCGGTCTGTCAGAGCGTATTAGAATTTTTCGTGGCACAACTCCTGTGTACGCCCCCCCTGTTCGCGGCATAACCGCAACTCCTCGACACTGTGAAAATCCATATAAATTTGCCATTAAGAAACATGAGTGCAAAGTCAAGTGCTGGAGTCTGCAACCCATTTACAGGTGCTGTATGCCTGTGTCGTTTAGTAATTCAACAGATTTATAGTTAAACATAGATTTACGTGAGATACTGATATGAGACTCTGCATCCTGAAATTTCTCAAACCCGAAGATTGTCCGAAGCCCTGAAGCAGCAGAAGTGGAGGGATCCCCTATTGGCCAGGAAACCCCCTGGCGAAACCTGGATTCCATTCCGATCACCGTATAGCAAGGGGATGGAATGCTGGACTATACTAGGGACGCGGCCAGCAGAAACTTAGGTTGCAGTCTCAGAATTAGGATCCCGCAAAAGGGACAGCAAGGAGACACTGTTTCATGTAGAAGAAGAGGCAAAGGAATGTGGTCAACCTGTGTTCTGCTGGTCATGGAGAAGAAGAGAAAGGGGGGAAGATTGACAACCGACCGGCCACAACCCTGGCAATGCCAAAGAGGGATGGCCGAGCATATCTCCAAGGACACGGCGCACCTCTGCAGCTTGTGCTTTGATGCTTCCCCTTCTCTGGAACAATGACCTAATTCAGGTGATTCAAATGGCACCGGTGCCTCACAAATTGTGCATGCTTCACGTACACCAGATCCGCAGGGCCCCAAGCTACACCTGGACGGAAAAGCATACAATTTAGGCTCAGCGAGTATGGCAGAAAATGGCACTCTGCTGTGGGTAACTTACCAGTCCCCGGAGTTGGACGACCGCGCTGCCACATGCACCAGTTCAGGAAATGTCTTGGAGCCCTCTGTGCATACCCAAGCGGCCATGAGCTGCGTCCCTGAAGGACTCCAGTCATCTTCGAAACTGGCTGTGTCTTTATATTCCTCCAGATCTATCCTCTTACAGGCAGCTGCGAAGAGGCTCACATACATAAGCCTCTGCCGCAATTCCTGCTCGCTTGCCGTCAAGTGATCTCGCCACAATTCTTCTTGGCGCATAACACAAGCAGGAGATGAACTCTCTAGCAGTTTATCCTGTTCTGACATCCTCTTTCTGTGCGTATCCCATATGTCTTGGCTGCTTCGCCCGCTTAGGACGTCTGCTCTGAATCCGACGAGGAGAAGGTACCGATAAGTCAAGTTCAGCATTTGTAATCGCCGGCAGCTTGCGTTTCTCAGGTACTCCTCCATACGCTCCAAACTCCATTCCAAGGGTGTTGTTGAAGACTCCTGCTTGCTACAAAGCCAGCTTGACAGAATATCTCCCACATGCTTCGTGCTCTCGGTGAGTACCCTGATCGAAGAAGTTGCAGCCACAATATCCCACAGAACTAAAGGCTGCTCCCTCTCCTCGATATGAAGGAGTGCCGCCACAATTCTGGATTTCCATCTTGCAAGGTCCTCACCCGGCAAACCAACTGTAACACTGTCTTGAGCTGGAGGAAAATCACCTTGGATGTGCTGCCCCCCTATCCAGAAAAGCTGGACAACTCCTTTTTGTGACCTGAGAAGAGCTGGATTGACCTCATGAGAGAGGCTATTGCCTGAGCAATGTGTATCGCAGAAAAAACATGAACAAGGATGAGCTCACCTAGCCTGGTACATTTGGTCCACCATGTCGGCTGCTATGCTTCTTAACTGAACAGGGCGCAGCACAATATGTCAGTTCCTTACCACCACAAGGCTCCGGAGACGAACAAGCACACACCCACCCACATTGTCTCTGACTAGAAGAAAAACGCAGGAGCAACATACCACCACTAAAGCCAGGTTCCCAGGGGACAAGGCCACTCCGAAGAAGGACTCCAGCGCTGATGTGGGAAGCTGCATGACACAGCATACAGGAAGTCACATTGGCCCGATAACTCACAAAGGAAACCCGCTGGAAGAATGAATGCTCTTTAGGCAAGCTACCTCTGAAGTTGTCTGAGAGGTATCAGTGGTGAGCAATGAAGAGCCACTCGGAAAGGCCACAGGCCACAACCTGCTGTTGGAAAACTCCCAAGTTCTCATTGTGCTATCCTGAATTGACCAAAAAGGCTCACAAACCCTTGGATGGCTATTTGGTACGATGTATAGCTCCTATACAACTGGACCTGCCACTAGGAAGCGTAGCTTCAGGTCTCATGTGAGAAGATTACCTGTGAACAGCTGTAGAGGATCCGACCATCAAATGTCCATGTCAACCCTGTGACCTGGTAAGCAAAATAAGTGAGGGTAAACGTAATTCACCCAACGTTCTGCCTGAAAACACTAGTTTTTAAGCTCATTACAGGGTCGAAGAAACCGGGACACTGCAGGTGGCAGCAGATAAAATTACCAAGTGATCATGCGCTCGGAGCTCGCAGGCGATTGACCCCAAATCTCCAGTTCTGTGGCACTCCAATGCAACCAAACTACCAGAGGCCTTCCCAACAGCCAATACAACTTGTCCAGCAACATGTGAACAAGATATCATTGCCAACGACGTTATTGGCACACGGTCCACAGGCAGTACCTGTTTCATAATCAGGAAGCACATATAGAAGTTGAACCAAACGTGACACACTCTGCAGTCACATGCAGTAAAGCACACGCGTAGGCCAGCAATGCGCCGTGTATTACCTCTTTCAGTAACTCAAGCGGTGAGCCATTTGGTGAGGGACAGTAGTCTGCAAGGCCCTGGACATTTGCGATCCACAGCTTCACACTGCCATGACCAGAAAGTATTCAGTAGCTTTCCAGCTGCACACTACAAAAAAATGGTAGCGCGTGACTGACATAAAAATCTTGGCACACATCCCACCTGCCATTGGAGCCCCCAGAAGCAAGTAAAAGTGCAGCTCCGACATCTTCAGACTCACCCGGATTGATAGCCCACTCAAGCCCTGTCACCCAGGACTCATGGGCAGGGACTGAGCCAAGGTAATCCATCTCATGAAATGGAAGGCCTGTCTCTCCAGAGTACGACAGAAGCTTCGGAACTCTGAAAAAGAAAACTTTGCCAGATTTTCCGCCTACAGCAAACATTACAAAATGTCTCCTCCGTTCACCTTTGCCACCTTGCCCACATGCTGCTCCACATAGCGGAGACCATACACTAACTAAATGAGCCAGCTCATTACTCCTTGCTGCATATTGTGCTGCAGAAACCTCAACTTCTGGTCCTCTGCGCGGAAGGCTCCGTTTGTTGGCTGCTTGCTCCTGATTACAACTCCATTCCTGCACTGTAAAAATAGCTGTTCAGCTTCCGGACGGAGTTATCAGCCAATCAGCGCTGAAGACAAGGGCTGGCACCGCTGTGCAAGCCATACCCAGTCCTTGCCGCTCCATCGTGGAGGCCTCCGCAAAAACTCTTGTTCCACACCAAGTACAGCACGGTCACCTGTGCACAATGCATCTACGAACATATATGTTAAAAATGAAAGTGAGAGAATTTCCCATTATGATATGCAGGCCAGATCTGACACCTGTAATTGAAACTTTTGGAGGTACGCAGGCTGTGTCTACCAGCACTCCTTCCTGCCACCTGCAAGAAAACAGTACCCATCAAGTTACGAGGCACGAAACTAAGCAGACAACTTACCTTTCAAGTCAGAGCCTGATCATCTTGCTAAAACCAGATTGCAATGCCAGACTCACGTCCTGTTTCAGTGAACAACCGTCGCAGGTGAATTGGAACAACTTGGCAGACATACCTATCGTTTCTCCATATCTCAACTGGATCTCCATCTGACATCCCATCCCTTTCAACGTGGAGAAGGCTCATACTCAACCCCTTCTGTAAGAGCATTTCTGCAGTGAGCAGAGGACGCATGCAAGGTGCAGCAGTCCGAAGAACTCCATTTTCACAGCACAAGTGACAGTCTAGCCACTCTTCTTTTGCATCTGCCATCAAATAATAACGCACTGTGAAAGAACTTACAAAACGAAAACTGATGAACTAGCCTAATCCACTGAAACGAAGAAATTCACTTCCTTTGTCGCAGTGACCTGTTAATGATGTGCCATATCTGACCAATGCCCTGCTGTCTGTCACCTTTAACACAATGCCAGACAGCCAGACGCGCACTCCCCCATGCTCCCTCCGTACCTGATTTGATAGGAAATACAGAGGGAAGGCAACCTTGAGTTGCGAAGAAAGAGATGCCCCTACAATGCAGCAATGGTATGTTGCAGCCCCCACCTCAATTCTTGATCCCTGAGAGATTGGGGGTAACTGAGAGCTCTTTAATAGGCACACTTTCCCGCACACTTTCTCCCCATCCTGAACCTCAGGATCGTCATCCACAGCTGTGTAACGCGTTACTCTGACCAGTAGATGTAATTGCACCAATTTGAGAAATAAGACATGTATTTCGGAATGTACCAGCTTACTAACTAACAAACTTACGAGGAATTTCTTCTGAACACCAAAGAAACCTTAAGGGTTGCAGACAGCTGACACTTACTGTCGGTTTGTCCTACGTTTTCCAGGGGGCAGAATGGTTTCATCTGCTGCTTTTCGTTTCCTAGATGAAACTGTCCTGATTAGGGGAGCTAAAGCCTCATCTTCCTGTGCAAGAAGAAAACATCAGCGAATGATGCTGTCTATACAGAATCCAAACAGATCACCTACGGCAAAACTAAAAACCAAGTGTGGATAGCGACCACGGTGAATCCAGAAGTACCACGCTACATACCAAGTTCAGAGCCCGAGCTGTAGACTGCGTCTCTGCAAAATGGTTTTGGGCACACTGAGCGTAAATTAGTGCCGAAACATCCAAAACCTGCAAATGAACAAGTAGTCTTAGCGTTAGCCCGTACGTTCAGAGATGCAACCGTCTCAGCAAACAACACGATGAATTTGAGAAACCCCGCACCTCGACCCACTCAGACTGAAATTCACGATATGGAGCACGATAGAGCTTCACACGGTGATCAGTTGTGCAGACTGCAAGGAGACAACTGCACGCCAGGGGACAACGCCCGTACCCGTTCATTAGCCTGGAAATAAGCAATACACAACAGCCTGCAGCTCACTTTCACGCACCCTCCATTCGAAGAAAATCCTTGAGGAGACCAGTCCAGACTCCTCACATATGGACGGCTCTCCTTGGCCAGGGCGAGTGCCTGAACAGAAGCTGCCTGCCGGTCTGAACAAGAAACGCACACAGAGAAAGGCAGAGTGAAACCTGACACCCTTCTTCATGTCCCTCCCAACCTGCATTGTGGTGCAAAACGCGACGCAAGCAAACACAAGCAATGCACACCCGAGTTTCTTATCCTCCCGATGTTGAACGCAGGATTTGTCGTCAACGAGACGAAGCCTCTTGGCCCGGACAGAGCAGCTGGATTCTGCACATCGATGTTCAGAATTCAGACTTGATAGCTTGCCGGCAAATTCAACATTCTCGGCTCAATATTCTCGGCGAGCACGGCTTCACCAGGATGTACACTAAATGGCCACTGGCCACAGCCAGCAGGTTCTCGTCGGACCACTTGACGGAGTTGGGATACAAAGGAGAGGAGCCAAATGCCAGAGCCTGCGCCGGGGCAGGGAGATGACATGTCCATCCTTCGTCCTCCTGCTCTTGCTCTTCTTCCTCTTCCTCCTCTCCCTCCTCCTCCTCCACCTCCACCTCCTCCTCGTCCTCCTCCTCCTCCACCTCCTCCTCCTCCTCCTCTTCCTCTTCCTCCTCCTCGTCAGAATCAGGGGACGCAGCCCCTCTCTCTGTGTCCATTCGGTAGGATTTTCAACAGGACCGGTCTGTGTCTGTCTTCACAGAGGTAGCCAGCGCCAACTTGTGAGCAAACCGAGATCGAACCCTCGTCGTGAGGGAGCACACCAAAATTCACCCCTTACGCCTCACAATAGTTCATTACCCTAATTGTATGGCTTCATTCTAGTACATATACCTGTGTGAACGTACTCTGTTCCTGATCTGCGCACCGGGATCGCATCCGGTTGCTGGTGGTTGTGACCGGCTTCAAGTTCTTATTTCCCGCGCTCGTATGAGCTCCGTGCCGCTGAAGGAACAGCTATGGCGCCAAGGGCCTCCAAAAAGAGGAAGCGGCCCTCGGACAAGGACGATGATGGCTCTAGCTCCCCTGTAGGATCGGCGGAAGGAGGAGAGGTCGAACTTGGAGGCCGTAGTGGTGAGCATGGTTTTCCCACAGAAGGGGTGAGCCCGGTGGAGGAGCTTCCAGCTACGTCGTGCCTCAACGCTCTTGAAGAGAGTAATTACAGAACATGCGTCGGCGACGGGGAGAGGAGCTCAGCCGCACCAGGATTCAGTGATCTGGAGAAGAGCGCCTTTGCGGAGGGCTCCAGCATGGCCCCTGTGACCGCAGAATGCGATGTCGTCAGGAGCAGTGGAGGGGAGGAGGATTCGAGTAGCTGGCGGAGGACAGCTTCCTTGAGGGATGACAGTGCGGTGGTCGGAGCGGGACAGGAGGATATGCCCGGGAAGATGACTGTTAGGGACGCGCAGTTGTTTATTGGAGCCGTACCTGAGAAGGTCTTGCATTGTGTCTGCAATGCTGCTTTGGATGTGCATGAATTTGCCAAGGAGATGGTGTCGACTGGAATAAAGGCGCTGCAGCTGGTGTCCAGCGGGGAGGAAGCGGGGGCTGGTGGCGAGTTGGAAGTGGCTCAACGTTTAGTCGGATTGCTTCTTGGAGGCACCGAAACTGGGTCTGCTGGTGACGCGCGGGAGAAACTTAGAGCTCAGGAGCTTCAACTGCTGTTTCGGATGGAGATCATTTTTGCCTTCCAGTCAGTTTGGAGGGAAGAGTACGGGAGGCTCTTGGATGAAGTGTGTGATTTGCTGGATAATGTTCAGTTCACTCTTGATGTGGTGGATGGTGAGAGTTTGATGGACTATGCGGAAAGGGTGATCGGTATTCGATATTCTGGAAGCATGCCTGAAGTTGTGAAGCAGATATTCACGCAAATGGAGTTTCTCGGATTCAATGAGGAGTTAGGAGACATGGATGTCCCGAACACGGTGGAGGCTGCAGCCACTCCGGAATGTTCTGCCGAGACAGAAATTCCTATATCCGACTGGCAGTCTTCAGCTCCGAGCCTGAAAGCCGGCATTAAGAAGAGCCTGAGCGGAAACACTAAGGTTGCTGTGTTTCTGAAGGAGATGCCTGGAGTTCCTCTATCTGCGCAGTGCGGTAAGGACGTTGACTGTAGTAAGCAGTCCGAGGACGAGTGCCAGAAGAAGAGGGAAAGAGCACGAAGGCTGTCCCATTTTGGTAAAAGCAGAGCAGTGGAGGCCCTAAAGAAGATCAGTGTCCTGCCCCCTATGAAACGGCCGAAAAGTTTTGTTCCTTCTCAGAGGCGGAAGAGAGCAAGACACATGGAGCCTGCGAAGGCAGATGTGGTCCCGGAGACGCCATTGGTGTTCCATGATTTTGCAAGAACAATTCCAGAGACTCCAGTGGCGTGCCACAGGTCGAAAATAACTATTCTGGAGACTCCATCGGTGTCTCATAGTCCCAGAAGAAGAGTGCTGGAGACTCCATCAGTGTCCAGGAGAAATATTTTGACTATCAGACCAACCGGCTCCCCTGACGTGGTTGTGATGGAGACTCCCGCTAGTATGAGGAACTGTGGTGAAACAGCAGTTTCAGGTACAAGAAGGCCTCTTCCAACTAACAGCCTTGAGAACAAGCATAGATTGTTTCTCAAAAGTAAGAGAGCCATGGACTTGGGATCTGTGTTTGAGCTCAAGGGAGCTGGGATGAAGCCTGCATCAAAGACGACAGACTATGTCGCAAATGCTCTTCCTGCCAACTCGTCCTACCGTCAGCTGTAGGGTGATGTGATGAGAATGGGAGGGCGTATCTCTGACCTCTTAGCTTGCGGGAGATGGACTTTCGATGTACAGCTTTTTGGGCTGCTGGCGGAACGTCATGCCCAACATACAAGGCAGTTGATTTCCCAAGCTTTTCTAATCGTCTTCAGAATCACAAGACAGTACAGTAGTCAGTACTTCAAGCTTTCTGATGACTGCCAATGTGAGGAGTTGATTTCTGCACCCTGGGCGCTCACGCTGAACTGAGACTGCTAGCACGATTCAGTTACAGTGTTGGGAAGGAATTTTGGACGTTCTTGAGGTTCTAAGATGATGCACGTCAAGCACTTCTTGCACATAAGGCAAGCACTGCAGCTCTGGTTTGAGTATCGTCTAGGTTTAGGTGGTTGTTTCACAAATTCAGCTAATTGTGGGGTCTGGAGTTCACATTGTTCTTGGTATACTTGTTTTCGTTTAACTCGTCTGCGCTCGAGATTTGTTCCTCTTACCATTCTCCACCTTGTAGGTGAGAGGCACGTATCACGTGTAAATCGTTTGTTTGTTTTTACACTAACTGCCTTCAGTGCTCTTCTAGGTTTTAGAGGCGGCAGAAAGAATCTATCCAATCAAAGTCCATATCGCTGATAAAGAGGAAATAGGTGTGCACATTACCAAATCCCTCGCGCGGGCCCTTGTTGCCTATTTTCAATCCTCACCACTGATGGCAAAAGTCATCACTGATGATAATATAAGTCAATTTGCGTGGCTTTTCTGTTACAGTTGTCCCGCACATGCCATCTTTGAAATTTCGCCTCAGCCTGAACCCTGAACCGCCAGATTACTGCCCAACGTTTTCGTGCCCTCCTGGGCAAACGCGTCCTCTGAACTCAGATCGCCCAGCTAGCTAGTAGACACATTACAATTTTTTCGTGATCTCCTCTACAACTCGCTGAAAATAAGTCATGCGCTGAACTGCTTGCCTGGCAGTTGACAGATCCTCCTTGTCGAAGGCATCCACCAAGACGTCTTCTGTTTCTTGAATTCTTGCCTTGTTCTGAAACGAAGGTCATCGACCCAAATCAGTATCCTGATATACAACCCATAAAAACTTCTGAAATCGGTCTATAGAGATTCCACTGAGCTACAAATATGTTAAAAAGGTAGAGGTATACATCTTCCAGTATCTGCCGCAACCCTGAGCTATCTTTTGCCTCTTCTATTGCCTCTCGTGTCTCCATGATCTACAACGGGTCAAGGAAAGGATCAAGAACGAAAGTATAAAATGGAAAAGAGCAATAGCAGGACAGGCAGGGCAACCTACCTGCATAAGCAGCCCATGGTCAGTGACCGTCTCCGCTTCTTCAATCTTCAGTCCTTGAATCTCGAGCTGTGCTCAACCATATCATATTCTCTGTGAGGAACGCATGCAGCGTACATTCTTAAAGACATTCCAGCCAGACGTGTATTCACATACACATCTCGGGCAAACGGGCATATTATCTTACCATATACTGAGCTCGGGATAATGGACGTAAAAGCGTATAATAAGCCTGAATGACTTGGGAAGACTGATCCGCAGAATAACCTTGCTCCCTCTGCATGCAGAGATCGCAACCTAAGATCAGTCAACATTACACCATAGGCATGGCAGCATAACTGACGTGCAGGGGCAACAAACCTCAGACTTTCTGGAGAAAAGATCTGGGTGAAGTTTCTTTTGCAAATTCTTGTATCTTTTCTCCAACTCCTTTGTGTCTAGCTTGAAAGCTCTGTCTCTGTCACAAACGCAAAAAATACCAAAAATGAGGAAGTTTGGACAGATTCACGCATGTCAATAAGCACAGGTTTGAAGTTGAGACTGCAGATCATTGACTAAGAAAACTAAGACAAAATCAAACAAACGGGACTAGTTCACCAAAAGCTGTAAAGAATAAAAAGACCTTACAAATCAAAAATCTGGAAGTAGTCGATGGAGTGATCTCTGGGTTGAACAGCACTGCATGAAGAACAGACTAGAAAAGGCCCAGAAGGAGATTTCGTTTGGCATTGCCAGCATGTGCGGTCCTGACTCTGGTCTGCGGCGGCTGAGAACTTCCTTCGGCCTAGAGATGGACACGGGCACGCTTTTACGAAGACGAAAGAACCATGCCCTTCAAATAAGGAGCTAGAGCTACAGGCCCTGGAAGCAAACAAAACAGAGGTTCGTCACATTTTTGCAAGAACTACAGCCACATCAAATGTTCAGCGGACAACTGCCCTGGAACCACCACCTGAGCAGAACGCAAGCGCAAAAGATGCATCCAAACCTACCCAAGTGCCACTTCACCAACATTTGGAGCACTATGTCGGATGTAGCCTTGCCAGAAGTCCTCTGAAAACCCTACAAAACAATCCAGAAACGACCTCTCACTCTCCATATTTGAAGGGAACTGCCTGGTTCATGCTGCAGGTAACAACCTGAAGCATCCGGAGACTCAGACCACACTTATCAACCACCAAATTCACATCACTTGGCAAGGAGTTCGGACCTCTTAAATACGCGGCCGTTGGAGATGAGGTAGTGCTGTGTCTGGAATTTGATTTTGGACAACGATCCTTTCCAGACCAAACCCCGCCACTGACTGTGCGAGCCGAGAAATCTGCACCCCATACCAATCTGTTATTTCACAACTAACAAGCACAGCACCGGGGACGTTAGTTAGGCCACCAGAAGAATACCCGGGCCACATGAAACTGCAAACCCTCCTCCCCCAGTGCCAGCATTATTGTGCTCCTCAACCAAGGCTTCGGACAGGAGTACTCTCGGTCCCTGGAGCAAAAATATATAATTGTCTGAGCTCTTGGGGCATCTGAGCCAGGGGATAAGCCCTTCTTGGAACGAAAACCAATCGCAGAACTGCATCAGAAAGCTCACCGACGAGAGACTTGACAGCAACCTTACAGCAATTCTCTGGAGACCTTGGGGGATCCGATACACCGTTAATTTGCTCATTCCGAGTCACGGACAATTTAACTCGCAACACCGACTGTCTGAACCACGCCAAGCAAACAAGCCCCAAGCACGGGGGGGCATATCAGGAGCTGACGACCTAGTCGCAAGGTATCCAGCATTGGTGGGGGTGGGACCACAGATGGTCAGCGTCACAGAAAACCCTGAAGACGGATCCAAGCAGCAAAACCTCGTCCACAGGCACTCACAGGTGTACTGTTAACGATGCCAGCAATCAGCTGAGCTGCCAAACATGTCACGGTGTTCGTATAGAGAAATCAGGCTCATACATAGGGGTGAACCCTACAGTGGGAGTCAGACGGACATGCAATTGCATCCTTGTCAACCCGTTGGCGTGTACAAGTCGAAGATACACGGATTCATTCCCTCCTGCTCTGAATGGTAAGAGAACAGTAAAACACGTTTCGTGGTTCAGATTTAGGTGCACGGTGTGATGTTTTACAGTGTGACTTGTACGTAATTAGACATTGTGCAACTTGAATGCTCTTCCCTCCAAATTCCCGCGCCAAATATGTAAATGCTGCCGTGCCCTTCCTGCTGGCCGGTTGCTCCGGGCGAAGCAAGAAGGCAGCCTTTCTTTGTTGTCTGGAGGGCTGTCTCGGTCAGCTTTTGTGACACTGCTGTGGCAATAGGCTCTCTGCTGTTGGGGGACCAGGTTGCAGGCAGTCAGCAGGCGGAGTCTGTTATTGCCGAGTTCCGGGACACCCATGGCTGACGTTGTGGCCGAGCCGCCATCGAAGTTTCTTAAGATCACTCAGAAGCAGGAAATCGGGGAGTATGACAAGCTTTCGGTTGCTGCCCCACCAGCCCTGCAGGTGAAGCGGCTGTCGGAGCATGCTATTCTGCCATCCAGGGGTTCTGCCTTCGCTGCTGGTTACGACATTTCCAGGTTTCTAGCTGTTCTAGACTCAGTTGTTGAATCAAAAATATGTTTCAGAATCGTTGCGACTCTTTTGCTGCTATGGTCTTGAGATGTTGTACTTCATGCTACCAAGCAAGCGAGGATTGTCTGGCTTAAGGTTGCCTGGTTCCCCGTGCAGTGCATACGATGATGTGGTGCCTGCGAGAGGGAAGGCCTTCATCAAAACCGACTTGTCAATAGCCGTGCCACAGGACACGTACGGCCGAATAGGTATTTCCTCCTTGGTGTACTTTGTCTAATAATGTGGGCGGCTAAAGTGATGAAACCACTCCCATCATTCTGGATTTCTCTTGCAGCTCCCCGATCCGGTCTGGCATGGAAGCACTCTATCGATGTTGGTGCAGGGGTGGTGGATTCTGATTACCGTGGGCCCCTGGGGGTGATTCTTTTCAACTTGTCCGATGTAGACTTTGTCATTAAGGCAGGAGATAGGATCGCCCAACTTATCCTTGAGCGGATCATCACACCTGAGGTTGTTGAAGTGGAAGAACTGAGCGAAACAGTGAGAGGTGGTGGAGGTTTTGGCTCGACGGGCGTTGCTCATGTGGTGGGAAAATTCTGATCCAGAAAATTTCACCCATGTTCACGCGTAGTGACAGTATTGATCCTACACAAATGGCTGACTCTTGAAGCTGTGAACTTGCAGTTTCATCTTCCAACCTAGGGCAACAATGCACAAATTGAGCAGGAAACAATCATTGCCGTTTGGGCTCCTTGCTTATGAACTTGAACAACCTGCTCTGTCACCTAAACGAAACCTCGATTACTAACAAAATATATTGTTACACAATCCTAGAACGCATACTTCCTGAAGTTAGCGTTGTGGTTTATCGGATATTGGTACAACGGTGGGCATACAATTCATGCAATGGACACAAATGAAGGCCATCCCAGCTTCAGCAGCTGATCTGTT
This sequence comes from Anthoceros angustus, assembly GCA_010909165.1. NCBI lineage: Eukaryota > Viridiplantae > Streptophyta > Anthocerotopsida > Anthocerotales > Anthocerotaceae > Anthoceros > Anthoceros angustus. Next base: position 216,300 of record MU008180.1, on the reverse strand, counting down.
GCTCAATCCAGATACTGGTGAACGGGGGATGGCATACTCCAGTGGTGATGTGAGATAAAAGGTGATGAGAGTCCAAAAACCGTACTACCTGCACCCCAACTCAGAAGGTCAGAATAAGAACAGCCGAAAAAGTATCTCCGGAGCCACGAACGAAAGGGGAAAAACTGACCTAAGGTGGGGATGGCTACGCCGAGGAGGAGGAGCCCGATGAGGATCAAAACCAGCCCGAACCGGGCCATGTCCTTCATGGGAACCAATCCAGTGGAGAAGGCGATGGCGTTGGGTGGAGTGGAAATGGGTAGTGTGAAGGCGAAGGAGGCTCCCAAGGTAGCTGGAATCATGAAGAGCAGTGGGTTGGCATGCATGGATATGGCCACCTGAGCTAGAAGGGGAAGGAAGATGGTGGCAGCGGAGTTGTTGGAAGTGAACTGGGTGAGCAAGGTGACCAGCACCGCCACCACGGGCGCGATCAGCAGATATGGCAGAGAGTCCAGAAAGTGGAGCCGCACTGTCACCCAGTCCGCCAGTCCGCTGGCCTGAATTCCATCTGCCAAAGCAAAACCTGCGGGAAACCAGAATTGGTGAGTGGAACATCATGTATTCATGTTTGCAGAGCGCTTCGCATGCTGGAGTTCATTGGTACCTCCGCCGAGGAGGAGAACAATGTCCCATGGCAGGTTCTTGCACAGTTTCCAGCTCATGAGCTTCTCCCCTTGGGATTTGCAGTCAGGTATCATGAACAGCACCATTGCCATCATAATCTGCAAGATGGAACGTTCACTGAAATTGAGATTCCAGGGGTAGTGGTGGACTTGTTCATGGACGAAAGAGGAGGGCCTGGAATTGCTTACGCTGACTGTGCCATCGCCAGCAAGGCCGTTGAAGTAGTTTCCCCATCCATAATCACCAACAGACCTCGTTATCCACAGGAGAGCGAGAACCTGTACAATAAGAAGTGTCAGCTCATGCACATTTCCTTCCCTCGCAACGAAAATGGCAAGATTTCACAGCTTAGAGAGAACGATGGACCACTTTACAGTGAAAGAAGAGAGGACTGTCTTTTCTGCGAAGGAGATCGGGCCTGCTCACGAGATCGTCTCGATTAGTGAAATCAATGGATGCTTGATGCAATTGGAGGCCAGATAGAGGACTGAAGTCACTTACCGAGATTTTTGTACTCTTGTTCGATGACAGACCGATGCAAGGAAGCCGAGACTAGAGTAGACGTGGGCTCGGGGCAGTACCACCAGATGAGCAGAAGCCACAGGACGAGGAGGTAGATGAGGCCTAGAGGGAAAGCGAACAGAAACCACTGCAAGTAGGTGATCGGCGCAGCCTCTGGAAACATGCTCTTCCACATTCCCGCCAGAATCAAATTGGGCCCGGTTCCCGTGAGCGTGGACAGGCCTCCGATGGCCACAGCGTAGGCGATGGCAAGCATCAGTCCCCGGCAGTAGAGCATGAGAGGCTCAGGCGTCTCGGCAGGCACAATGTCGTCCTGGTTTTGCTGCTGCTGCTGCTGCTGCTGCTGCTGCTGCTGCTCCCCTTCCTTGAAATCTGCCACAGTGGAGCTGTGGATGTTGTGCGATGCGCCTTCCTTCACCTTGCGCACCACGCCCAGGGCCATGGGAACCATCATGACGGCAGCTGCGGTGTTGGAAATCCACATACTCACAAAGGCGGGGCCAACGCAGAAGCCCAGGACGAGAAAGTGGGGGTCCATGTTCTTGCCCCCGAAAAGGAGCAGGATTTTGAGCGCCAGGCGCTTGTGCACGTTGTGGTGCTCCACAGCCAAGGCCATGATGAAGGAGCCGAGGAAGAGCGCGATGGTATCATTCATGTACACCTTGGCCACGGTGTCGCAATCCCGAATGTCCAACAGGGGGAACAGGAAGAGCGGGATGAGCGCAGTGATGGCCACGGGAACCGCCCCCGTCAGCCACCAGAAACAGATCCAGATCGCGGCTCCGAGCATGGACCAGATCTTGATGTTTTGGGCAGCCACCTCCGGGGGCTGCTGCCCATTGAGGATTCGCGACAAAGCGATGCTGCAAATGGCCAGTGTCGGCCCTGCAATCACCGCCAGGTTCTTCTGGTTGCACAGGCAGTTCTTCCAGGACAGTTTGCTCCCGGATTCGCCCCCTCTGCCCAGGAGGCTGGTCGAGAGCTCTTCGTGCGAATTCCACCGGCGGGCGCCCAGGGACTCGTACTTCCTTCCCCCTCGCCCATTTTCCACGTCCGTGATCGACCCCTCGCCCATGGCGATTCCTCCCACACTCACTCTCAACCGAAAGCTGCCCGAATCGCTGGACAAGCCAACTCCCACAGGATTTCCTCAGCTACTCAAATCGCTGGTCCCGGACAACGCAAGTCCAGACGAGCCTGTAGGCCAGCTCTGCCGGGAAGGGGTCACGCCGAGCCCGTGTCGCCTGCTCGGACCGTCTACTGGAACCAGGCCATGGCATGACGTTTTATACACCTTCCTTCCACCAGGCGGAAAGGGACTCGGAGCCTCGACACAGGTGGTTGATGTGTAGAACGATACGTGCGTATGAGGCCGAGGCGAGAGCCAAGGGAGGCCTCACCCAGACTTGGCGCCACATACGAATATGGCACTGGCACGGCAAGTAAAGTGAACGAAGTGCCCAAAAACCTTCTCCTGGTCGGCGGAATCACATCCTGCTCTACCGATTCCCGCTGACTCACTGGATCGGCTTGCCAACTCCTCACTGTAGGCCGACGTAGGATCACTTGAATCCTGGACTGCCAAGTTTTAGGATTACGTAGGTAGTAGCCAGACCAACGCCATTCTGATAAGCAGGCCTCACAAAGCGCTGCACAGATTCGATCTTGTGGGGCAACCATTCGCTCCTTTCACCTCGGAAGGAAGACTTCCCTTTATTTAGCTCACTCCAATAACGTCTCCAGGACTCCAGATAATAGCGTCTCAGCTCTCACCCAGCCGAGTCAGCACCTTCCGTTTTGCAGAATGCTGTGTCCTCCAGCTATGCCCCACCACAGCGATGAAGAGACTGGAGGCAGGCTGCGCAACTTGAAAAGCCGCTTCCTGCAAAACAGGTTGTCGAACGACAACGATTGCCAGATGGTTGGCCCAGGCCTCTTTGCCTGATTCCTCATGACATCATGGCCAGACCGACAAAGCCATGCCCATGTAACTGCTAGTGCACAGCAAGGACGGCACTCGCTGCACCACAACATGTCTGAGAGCCGGTAGGTGTCCAAAGGTTTGAAGTGTGCACCGGCTGTGAAGCCCGGTTCCTGTCCACACAAGCTCATTTTGTTGGACGATGCAAACCACATCCACAAACCAAACTCCTGACATGGCAGATCTTTTAAGGCTCTCCGATTCGTCCTGCTGCCGCTGCCCCGAGCCACGAGGGTACAACAGCACTCGCCAAACGTCGACCACACGTGAATCAGAAGGCGACATACGTGATGCCTGCACTAGAAAACATCTACATCTTGGGTAACGTGGACTGCATTGCATTTTACATATTATTTTATAACTTTGTACTACCTGTTCGCTGTCCACCGAAGTATTTATGCGTTTGCCTTGCGTCTCTTGCTCTCTTCCTGAAAAGCCACACATAACAACACTCTACATCTGTACCCTGCGTGAGTGTGTGCTCGCCACCTGCCCTTCTGTACATGTACTGGACAGAGGTCATTATCCAATCAGAAACCGGCCATAAAAGCTCGGACGCGAGGCCATGAAAGAGAAAGTTGTTGTAAAAATCCTGCGGGTTTCTTTCTGCTCCGTGGACACAGATGCAAGCTGATGAACCGTCGGAGTAGTCCCTACCAGAGTCACTACCTACAGCTCTCGATCCAGGCAAATGGTAAGTAGAATGTTACATGATTACCGGCCGACAAAGCGTAGACTCACACAATAAGTAGCAGCCCTAAAGTTCCGAATCCGAAACCAAGTTCATCTGGATTGCCCTTCTGCAACGCTTCCCTCGTCTTCATCATCAGAGTCAACTGCTTCCTTCACGCCTTTCACCTCTGTCACGTAGTGCATCAGCATATTCTCAATCCCGGACTTCAGGGTGACGGCGGAGCTGGGACATCCGCTACAAGCGCCTTGCATCTTTAAGGTTACTATCCCTGACTCAGGATCAAAGCCCCGGTACTCTATGTCCCCGCCATCATCCTGCACGGCAGGGCGGATCCTGGTCTCCAGCAGCTCCTTGATCATGGCCACAGTCTCATCGTCATCTTCATGTATGGCGGTGTCAGAAGCAGCTAGAGTCTGCGCATCAGTAAACAAGGGCTCGCCTGTTGAGTAAAAATCCATAATTGCTGCAAAGATCTCTGGCTTTAAAATCTCCCACGGCTGTTCCTCAGCCTTGGTCACAGTCACAAAATTCGAGCCGAAGAACACGCGTGTCACTCCATCTATCCTGAACAAAGCCTTGGCAAGCGGCGATGTCACTGCCACACGGGCATTCGGGAAATCCGCACTGCCAACTTCCATCACCGGCTTTCCTGGATGAAACATCAAGGACAACGGGTTGGGAGTTGTCTCCGTTTGAATGAACATACCCCTGCTCTGCCCGGCAGCATGAGGACGCCATAGGGCAGAAGAACCCCTGACCCCTGACCACCAGGAACACCTGTGTGATGCCATGCAGCCAGATTTCACAACCCTCTGTTGATGTACCGCTCCTGCTAAGGTTGTCAAAGCTCTTCGATCCCGCGGAGATTGTACAGCTGCTGGCCGAGATGCAATTCTTCCCAGCAACTGCCGCACGCATTTCCACGAAGCCGCCATCGAGAGAATTCGCTTCCGCAGTCCGGCTCTCCACCGAGAATGCTCGTTACCTTTGTTCTATAAAAGGGGTAAGGGGAAGGAGGCATAAACCCTAATTGATGGCCACTTGGCAACCGGTCTGCCCAACCACGCTATACTGATTGTGCCTTTGCGTCGTAAACACGAGGAGGACTGGATGCCGTGCAGGATGTTGCCTATCAGGCGTGCAGCGGAGGCTAAGTCACATTATGCCCTTCGCTACAAGGATGGTACAATCCTGATAGGATCAGAAGGAGTCACAATGACGATGGTGTGCACATGAGTGTCTTCCGTGTAAGATACTTCCACCCTCTCATCTTTTTGGCCAACACTCTGGCTAGCATGTATTCTCAAAGGGTGTTTGACAACCTGCAGAGCAAAATTGTGCTGGTCTGAAGCACGTTACTTCTTGCATCACCTTTGGTCAGGAGGGCACTGAAACTCGGATGGAACTTTATGGCACGTCATGGATTTGATGCGAACATACTACGAGCATGTGGCTATATCGAAGCTCTAAAGAAAGGGAAGCACATCCCATCCCACATCCTGGTAAGGTTCCAGAAATTGGATGCCAGCGGTTGCGAGCAGTCTACCAGACACTTAGAGCAGCTGTTGGAGACCGGTAGAAGCTCACAAAGTGTTTGACCATCTTGCAGCCAGAATCATGGACATGGTATTCTTCTAAAACTGCAGGGTAGAGTCAGCAAGGGATTGTTGAACAATCCCTAAAAGCTTGGCATTAGTTCAATCTCACATTGAGGGCATGCTGAAAGCTTGTGGCAGCTTTGGAGACATGCAGGAGGGAAGGCGAGCTCATTCCGAGATCCTAGCCTAAGGACTGGATAGGAAGAGTTTTCTTTGCAAGACTTAGGTAGAGTGCCATATGCCTATGACCAACACGACCCTTGTATGTATGTATGGAAATCTCTCTCGACCCTTGTATGTATGTATGGAAATCCAGAGAGATTTGAAGCGAGACCAGCACAAACCGAGCAGAAAAGCGTTCAAAGGGCATGATGAAAGTGAAAAGCCTTCCGACTGATGAACCGCAAAGCTCCTCCAGTTGTTAGAATATTGTATCTAGACAAATATAATATAAGCCATATCATCACATAAAATTTATAATGTATATAGGAATAACATACAAAATATATGCTCAAGATACACTATGCTCATAAGTAGTTTATAACACATACACCTCGTTCAATGGCATCCCGATCTTTTCTGGGGACTTTTACGAGGGTTGTGTTAAGAAGTTTAAACTCCCCTACACACCCTTCCCTACACACGACCCTGATGACATCAGCCACGGGGGCCTTCCACCCTTGTACCGATGTCGTCACAAGCTTGTGATACATTATTATTTCCGTGATACATAGAAGTTTCTCTTAGGGCTAGGGTTGGAGTTGCATGATGCACAGAAAGGGAAGGAGGCGTTCTGCACGGTCACCAAGTCCCAAGACTGTTGCATGCAACCATGATGGTTTACAGGCCTGCTCGCAAGCTGCTGAAATCCGCTGAATTTGCTGTTGAAATCTGCTAAATCTGCTGCTGATTCAAGGCATGCTCGCAACATATTCAGCACCACATTCAGCAGCAAACACTCCTCCCTTGTGGTGCACACTGTGAGGGAAATACTCACACTGCTCTCGGTGTGTGCTACACACTTTGAAAGAAATGCTCACATTGCTGCCGCCGCCTCAATAGTTGTTGTAGCCAACGAGCTAGCAATATCAATAGCAAAGATAAGCACATTCAAGAAGACGCACGTATATATAGATTCAAAGAACACGATATGACATTAAAAGCACCTTACACGAGTAAACAATTCACTATCGCTACATGGCCTCCTTCCTTCTCGCTGTCCTCGCTTCTAGCGTTTGTGAAAGATGGATGCATCAACATCAGCCAACGAGGATATGTGTCACACACAACGCAGTCGCATTTGCTTGCAATCTACAATAGTAGCTGCCTCCACAACCCGCAGTAGCATTGCCCTTGCCCGCGCCCTTGCCCGCGGCCTTGCCCGCGCCCTTGCCCGCGCCGCCTGCCCGCGCCCTTGCCCGCGCCTTGCCCGCGCCCTTGCCCGCGCCCTTGCCGCGCCCTTGCCCGCCCCGCGCCGCCGCCGCCTGCCCGCGCCTGCCCGCGCCTCTGCCCGCGCCCTTGCCCGCGCCTGCCCGCGCCCTTGCCCGCCTGCCCGCGCCTTGCCGCGCTTGCCCGCGCCTTGCCCGCCTGCCCGCGCCTGCCCGCGCCCGCCACCCGCGCCTCTGCCCGCCTGCCGCCCCTGCCCGCGCCTCTGCCCGCGCCTTGCCCCCGCGCCCGCCCTGCCCGCGCCTGCCCGCGCCTGCTCCGCCTTGCCCGCGCCTGCCCGCGCCTGCTCCGCGCCCTTGCCCGCGCCTTGCCCGCCCCTGCCCGCCCGCGCCCGCCGCCTGCCCGCGCCTGCCCGCCCTGCCCGCGCCTGCCCGCGCCTTGCCCGCCGCCTGCTCCGCGCCCGCGCCGCCTGCCCGCGCCTTGCCCGCCGCCGCCTGCCCGCGCCTGCTCCGCGCCCCCCGCGCGCCTTGCCCGCGCCCCCCTGCCCGCGCCGCGCCCGCGCCTGCTCCGCGCCTGCCCGCCTGCCCGCGCCTGCCCGCGCCTTGCCCGCGCCTGCCCGCGCCCCTGCCCGCCGCCTGCCGCCCCTGCCCGCCGCCGCCGCCGCCGCGCTGCCCGCGCCTTGCCGCCGCCTTGCCCGCGCCTGCCGCCGCCGCCGCCCGCGCCTGCCCGCGCCCGCGCCTTGCCCGCGCCCTTGCCCGCCCTTGCCGCGCCTTTCCCGCGCCTTGCCCGCGCCTTGCCCGCCTGCCCGCCCTTGCCCGCGCCCGCCTTGCGCCCGCGCCTTGCCCGCTGCCGCGCCTTGCTCGCCGCCGCCTTGCCCGCGGCCCACGACGGCCACCAAGACCCGCCTTGCCGCCGCCTTGCCGCCGCCGCCAACATCTTCGAGCGATTCCCAAACCTCATGGGTGTAGGCATCTCCCGATCCGCCAAGGACCGCTAGACCGCACTCGAGCGAGTCCGGGTTGGGTGCTCGACCCAATCGGGACTCTTAGGCCCCGTCTGCCGCCTGCCCGCCTCTGCCCGCGCCCTTGCCCGCGCCTTGCCCGCGCCTCTGCCCGCCTGCCGCCCTTGCCCGCCTGCCTGCCTGCCTGCCTGCCTGCCTGCCCGCCTGCCTGCCTGCCCGCCCTTGCCCGCCCTGCCCGCGCCTTGCCCGCGCCTGCCCGCCCTTGCCCGCCGCCCTTGCCCGCCGCCGCCTTGCCCGCGCCTTTCCCGCGCCTGCCCGCGCCCTTGCCCGCGCCTGCCCGCGCCCGCGCCTTGCCCGCGCCTTGCCGCCGCCCTTGCCCGCGGCCCACGACGGCCACCAAGACCCGCCTGCCTGCCCGCCCTGCCCGCCGCCGCCAACATCTTCGAGCGATTCCCAAACCTCATGGGTGTAGGCATCTCCCGATCCGTCAAGGACCGCTAGACCGCACTCGAGCGAGTCCGGGTTGGGTGCTCGACCCAATCGGGACTCTTAGGCCCCGTCTGCGCCTCTGCCCGCGCCCTTGCCCGCGCCTTGCCCGCGCCTCTGCCCGCCTGCCGCGCCCTTGCCCGCCTCTGCCTGCCTGCCTGCCTGCCTGCCCGCGCCCGCCTGCCGCGCCTTGCCCGCCCCTGCCCGCGCCTTGCCCGCGCCTGCCCGCCCTTGCCCGCCGCCCTTGCCCGCCTGCCCGCCGCCTTGCCCGCGCCTTTCCCGCGCCTGCCCGCGCCCTTGCCCGCGCCTGCCCGCGCCCGCGCCTTGCCCGCGCCTTGCCCGCCTCTGCCCGCGCCCTTGCCCGCGGCCCACGACGGCCACCAAGACCCGCCTGCCTGCCCGCCCTGCCCGCCGCCGCCAACATCTTCGAGCGATTCCCAAACCTCATGGGTGTAGGCATCTCCCGATCCGTCAAGGACCGCTAGACCGCACTCCGGAGCGAGTCCGGGTTGGGTGCTCTGGACCCAATCAGGACTCTTAGGCCCTGTCTGTCCGGAGTAGGTGCGTCCAACTCTTTGGTCCGTTTCACGGTCAATTCCTTCTCCGCTCTCCTTCGCTTAGAGTCCGGTGGGGGTGAAGGGGTCCGGGAGCAAGCTCTCTTCCCTCTCCCCTATGAGGAGAGAGGACTGGCTCCGGGTGAGGCTGCTGCCAATGGCCTTGGGCAGCGTAACTTTTCGTCCTCCCTCAAACTTTTCGAACGGACGGCCTTGCTCGCCGCCGCCAACATCTTTCGAGCGTACTCCCAAACCAACGCCACGGTCTCGTAGGACCACACCGCCTGGAAAATGTCCAAGTGCCACTTCAGACGAGCCCGCCGCCGCCGCCATGGGCGAAATCGGGTAGCGTCGTCACTATGTTCCGCTCCACGGGCACGTGGCTCCAAGACCTCCACCGCTTGGGCCCCATGTGTGCACAGCTCTGATGCTAAGGTAGGGTGGGCTGCGATGCTCTTCACTGCGCTCTTGAACCCCGGAGAAATTGACGCGCCGGAAGGAGCCGAAGGTCATCGGGCATTGCGCTCGAACCTCGGAAGAGAAAGCGCCAAAGAGCGGGGTGCCTAAGCGCGAGTGACTGAGAGAACTACCGAGAAGTCGTTCGAGAAGATGACCTTCTCTCAGCAGCGGGGCGTCGGGTATAATCGATGCGCGGGAAGGTGTCCTTCACGCTAGTAATCACGGAGTCCAAGATCGCCGTGGGCGCGATTTCTTCACCGGCGCGCACAATCCCGTGTCGTTGTAGGAAGGAGTCCGTTCCCAAGGGAATGTGTGGTGACCACATGGTACTCAGACCCCCTCGGAAAGGAGTGTTTTTTTTGTTTTGTGTTTAAGTTGCGAGAATCGTGTGGAGTGGGAATGTGAAGTAGGTTAGGAAATAAAGAAAAGTCTACTAGAGCCTAGTAGGAGGAAGAGGGTCTAGTCCACGATCCCGGATAACCCTCGGAGGGTTGGCTGCTCGACCGGTTGCTAGGGGCCGTTGCTAACGACTGCTATGACCACAACCGACTGGAGCCTGCTATGGTAGCAACCAAGTTGGAGTTTCTTTCCAATGACTTCGAAAATCCAATCGATGGAATTACAAGGGAATACCCAAACGGGAAGTAAGGGGTCCTATTGGCAATTAAAACGATGGCGGGAAGAGGATTTGCATCGAATCCAGCGGATTGAAGACGGCGCCTCAAGCTCGGAGCGTAATTGTGGACGGAGACTGGAGCGAACGCCAGAAGGACACAAGGGGAGCAACGGGGACTCCAACGACACCTAGAGCCACAAGAGCGCAGGAGGACCGAATCGTGATTGGTGGCAGTCCGGAGGATGCGGCGTGATCGGAGGCCGGGCGGTTGTGCCGCGGGGTGCCGCAAGAAGTTGGGAAGAGCACGGTGGGTTGGATAGGGCCAGGTGAAGTGGCTGTAGGAACTGTCCGCAAAATTGGTGGAAAAGCGGTGTGGTGGCACGATCCGAAGCATTCTGAGGAATGTCCTGGAAAACATAGGGATTCTTATAACCAGGAAGGGGAGCATGGTCACGCCACAAGGGTCGGGCATGCCGAGTAGCCGGCCGAACAGAGTAACACGAGGGCTCGGAATAATCGATCAAGCGGTCACCGGCGGATAGGGCCGAGACGGCGCACCAGGGGTCACTGCTTAACCGTGATTGCGTGATTCCAGCCAAGTAAAATCAGGACACTCGCCACCGTGGTAGGAGGAAGAGGAGGAAGGAGTCCGTTCCCAAGGGAATGTGACCGTGGCTAAGGTGAATTTCGGGATGTGGAGCATGGCGCCTAAGAAGAATACTCCGCCATTGAGGCCATTACGACCGCCCAATGGCCCAATATGGGGCACCGGAGAGTGAAGGGGTCTTTGGTGGCTACATCACCGTCCTTCATGGACAAAAGTGGTGCTACAATAGCCCTCGTTGGTTTTGGAGTGCAGAGCGCATGAGGAGAAGGCCATAGGGAAGGCAACGTGAGGACCAACCCCGCACTGGGATATTCACTGCTCCGGTCATGAGAGACCAAGAGGAATGTGGCGGATAATCATTGACCCTTTCAGAAACCATCTCCTCAAAAGTCGCAGGAGGCACAAGCGGTCATTGCTCCCACATTGTCTAGAGTGGAGAATGGCTGGGTCACCAACAAGCTAGACCTCGAGCTGGATTAGCCAAGTGGATCCCGTGCTCACTCATTAAGAAGGAGCACATTCGACCATTTCCTTGTCTTTCTATGAGGTGGTGAGAGGGTCCAAGATAGATTGGGCCAGATGTTCTATGACACACAGGTGGAGAGGGACCACTTGACCCTACCATCACCTAGCCCCTCGCTCTATCTCCCTTCTTAATCCACGCCGACCATGCCAGTTCTTTGGAGGGAATGGAGATGGTCTCGACCTTTCATTTCTGGAGGCCGGTTTGAAAGAAGGAAGCCCAAAGAGGAGTCTGAGGAAGAGGCCATCTCCAGGCATCGGGAGTGAAGATGAGAAGTCCAAGTGTCCATGAAAAGGAATGTGACTGGCTAAGGTAGCGACCGGTTGCTAACAAGGCAATCATAGCTTGCTAAGGCCCCAACAGTACCAAGAGGAGCCGGGGAGCAACGGGGACTCCAACGACACCTAGAGCCACAAGAGCGCACGGGAGCCCACCGATGCAAGACAAGGGCAAGGCTGTGGCAGCACCAATATCCCAGAGCCTGGGGCCGGGAAACCACAGAGCAACAGGAGGAATCAGCCCAACCCTTGGGCACGGCCGAGCTGGTCCGAGAAAGTGACTACTGCTCAACCTGAGTGGCTTTCAAGTATACCCAAGCGGGAAGTAAGGGGTCTTTGGTGGCTACATCACCGTCCTTCATGGACAAAAGTGGTGGTCGAGGAACCGCCCGCAAAATTGGTGGAAAAGCGGTGTGGTGGCACGATCCGAAGCATTCGAGGAATGTCCCGGAAAACATAGGGATTCTTATAACCAGGAAGGGGAGCATGGTCAACGCCACAAGGGTCGGGCATGCCGAGTAGCCGGCCGAACAGAGTAACACGAGGGCTCGGAATAATCGACCGCCGTCACCGGCGGCGGATAGGGCCGAGACGGCGCACCAGGGGTCACTGCTTAACCGTGATTGCGTGATTCCAGCCAGTAAAATCAGTGACACTCGCCACCGTGAGGTCGGAAGCCGAGCGTGTTCCCCTGTGGGGATCCTCCGATCTTGCGGTCGAGGCTAAGGTGAATTTGGGACGAGCATGGCGCCTAAGAAGAATACTCCGGCCGCCATTGAGGCCATTACGACGCCCAATGGCCCAATATAGAACCTTTGGAGAGTGAAGGCGGGGTCTTTGGTGGCTACATCACCGTCCTTCATGGACAAAAGTGGTGCTACAATAGCCCTCGTTGGTTTTGGAGTGTGCAGAGCGCATGAGGAGAAGGCCATAGGGAAGGCAACGTGAGGACCAACCCCGCACTGGGATATTCACTGCATTTATGAGAGACCAAGAGGAATGTGGCGGGATAATCATTGACCCTTTCAGAAACCATCTCCTCAAAAGTCGCAGGAGGCACAAGCGGTCATTGCTCCCACATTGTCTAGAGTGGAGAATGGCTGGGTCACCAACAAGCTAGACCACACAGCTGGATTAGCCAAGTGGATCCCGTGCTCACTCATTAAGAAGGAGCACATTCGACCATTTCCTTGTCTTTCTCTATGAGGTGGTGAGAGGGTCCAAGATAGATTGGGCGGGATGTTCTATGACACTGGCGTGAGAGGGACCACTTGACCCTACCATCACCTAGCCCCTCAGCTCTATCTCCCTTCTTAATCCACGTTTTCGACCATGCCAGTTCTTTGGAGGGAATGGAGATGGTCTCGACCTTTCATTTGGAGGCCGGTGTTTGAAAGAAGGAAGCCCAAAGAGGAGTCGGAGGAAGAGGCCATCTCCGGTGGCGGGGTGAAGATGAGAAGTCCAAGTGTCCATGAAAAGGAATGTGACCGTGGCTAAGGTGAATTTCGGGACAGGGAGCATGGCGCCTAAGAAGAATACTCCGGCCGCCATTGAGGCCATTACGACGCCCAATGGCCCAATATGGGGCACCGGAGAGTGAAGGGGTCTTTGGTGGCTACATCACCGTCCTTCATGGACAAAAGTGGTGCTACAATAGCCCTCGTTGGTTTTGGAGTGCAGAGCGCATGAGGAGAAGGCCATAGGGAAGGCAACGTGAGGACCAACCCCGCACTGGGATATTCACTGCTCCGGTCATGAGAGACCAAGAGGAATGTGGCGGATAATCATTGACCCTTTCAGAAACCATCTCCTCAAAAGTCGCAGGAGGCACAAGCGGTCATTGCTCCCACATTGTCTAGAGTGGAGAATGGCTGGGTCACCAACAAGCTAGACCTCGAGCTGGATTAGCCAAGTGGATCCCGTGCTCACTCATTAAGAAGCCGGAGCACATTGTCGACCATTTCCTTGTCTTTCTATGAGGTGGTGAGAGGGTCCAAGATAGATTGGGCCAGATGTTCTATGACACAGTGCGGGGAGAGGGACCACTTGACCCTACCATCACCTAGCCCCTCGGCTCTATCTCCCTTCTTAATCCACGTTTTCGACCATGCCAGTTCTTTGGAGGGAATGGAGATGGTCTCGACCTTTCATTTGGAGGCCGGTGTTTGAAAGAAGGAAGCCCAAAGAGGAGTCGGAGGAAGAGGCCATCTCCGGTGGCGGGGTGAAGATGAGAAGTCCAAGTGTCCATGAAAAGGAATGTGACCGTGGCTAAGGTGAATTTCGGGACAGGGAGCATGGCGCCTAAGAAGAATACTCCGGCCGCCATTGAGGCCATTACGACGCCCAATGGCCCAATATGGGGCACCGGAGAGTGAAGGCGGGGTCTTTGGTGGCTACATCACCGTCCTTCATGGACAAAAGTGGTGCTACAATAGCCCTCGTTGGTTTTGGAGTGCAGAGCGCATGAGGAGAAGGCCATAGGGAAGGCAACGTGAGGACCAACCCCGCACTGGGATATTCACTGCTCCGGTCATGAGAGACCAAGAGGAATGTGGCGGATAATCATTGACCCTTTCAGAAACCATCTCCTCAAAAGTCGCAGGAGGCACAAGCGGTCATTGCTCCCACATTGTCTAGAGTGGAGAATGGCTGGGTCACCAACAAGCTAGACCTCGAGCTGGATTAGCCAAGTGGATCCCGTGCTCACTCATTAAGAAGCCGGAGCACATTGTCGACCATTTCCTTGTCTTTCTATGAGGTGGTGAGAGGGTCCAAGATAGATTGGGCCAGATGTTCTATGACACAGCATGCAGGGAGAGGGACCACTTGACCCTACCATCACCTAGTCCCTCAGCTCTATCTCCCTTCTTAATCCACGTTTTCGACCATGCCAGTTCTTTGGAGGGAATGGAGATGGTCTCAGCCTTTCATTTCTGGAGGCCAGTGTTTGAAAGAAGGAAGCCCAAAGAGGAGTCGGAGGAAGAGGCCATCTCCAGTGGCACTGGGAATGAAGATGAGAAGTCCGAAGTGTCCATGAAAAGGAATGTGACCGTGGCTAAGGTAGCAGCCGCGGTTGCTAACAAGGCAACTGCAGTTGCTAAGGCCCCAACAGGTACCAAGAGGAGCCGGGGGGAGCAACGGGGGACTCCAACAACACCTAGAGCCACAAGAGCGCGCACGGGGAGCTCACCTGGACAGAAGCAAGACAAGGGCAAGGCCAGGCAGCACCAATATCCCAGGAGCCTGTGGCTAGGGAAACCACAGGTCAACAGGAGGAATCAGCCCAACCCTTGGGCACAGCCGAGCTGATCCGAGAAAGCGACTACCTGTTCAACGGGGTGGCTTTCAAGTATACCCGGAAGTTGTGACAGGGGCGGCCACCATGGTAGACGAGGGTAGGAAGGAGGGAGCCCATTCCCAAGAAGGTCTGGGACCTAACATCACCTACAGGAGTTGGTTTCAGCTATGGCACGCACCAGGGGCGAGATGGAAGATCAGATAGCTCTGGTCCTCTCCTTGTTAGGTTTACAGGCGCAGCAAGGGAAGCAACAAGGGGAGCAGCTGGAGGAGCTTGTGGAACGCAAAAGTTTGGGCAACAAGCTTAAATGAGTTTGCTTTGAAACAGGGCCACACTCTTTTGCTAGAAATGGTTTGGTGAAGCCATGCAAGGAATTTTTTTTGCTCCTTTTGAGCGGAGTTGTAGGACCATGCCTGGAAGGCAAAGAGGATATGCAGGAAAAGAAACGGGTCAAAACGACCTTCCGGTGAGGAGAAAGGTAACCTACATGAGTGGTAGGAGGTGTCCTACCACCGAGGAGAAACTCCTACCATGGTAGACGAGGGTAGGAGAGATCCTACCACCGTAGGAGGATGACCCGCTAGTGTTTTGATCACCTACCAGGGAATAGCTCCTACCATGGTAGACGAGGGTAGGAAGGTATCCTACCACCGTAGGAGAAACTCCTACCGTGGTAGGAGAAAGGGAAAACGCCACCATGGTAGGAGGATGTCCTACCACCGTAGGAGATAGGTTTCTAAGGAAGGTAGCTTATGTTTTAGGCAGGATAGGCTTGCTATATATAGAGTCTTTTAGTGGACTAGATAAATAGGCCAAAATAGGTAATTAAGAAATTAGAGGCTAATTTTCGTAATTAGAAATTAGAAAATAGGGAAATGGTATTTTAGTATAAGGAAATTAGGAAACTAACATCAATGGTGGGGAAAGGGGCCACGTGGCACACATCCAAGGGCAGGATAGAATGGTAGTTACTTTTTCTAACCCTTGGGTGACTTATAAAAGTGGCTGCAGGTGCCTGCAGGAGGCCACAACTCAGAAACTTGAAGAGACGGCCTCACAGCAGGAAGGCGCCGCCACACCTCAAGCTGCCCAAGGCCCCCATACAGCAACGCGCCGTACACGCGCCTGTGTTGAGGAGGAGAAGGAGGGCGCAAGCTCAGCAAGGAGGCAGAAATCCACCAGGCGCCCAAGAGAGGAAGAAGGAGGAAAAAGAGAAGAAGAGAAGGAGAAGAAGGTTGGGCGAACCCAACACTTGCCAAGCTCGTGAGGGTGCCTAGGAGGGTGGAGCGTGGCAAGATTGCTAGGAAACCGTGCAGGAAGGGCTCCTAAATTGATGTGGCGGTGTAAGAGTCCGTGGGGAATTTTGTTGAGCTTTCTTGCAGGAGAAATCGGGTTTTGAGACGCCAAGGTGTAAGGACTGAGGAGGAGAGCAAGGGCAAGGACCTTTGAGCTGTGAGCAAGAGCAAATCACGAGGAGGAGGAGAAACGTTTGCAAGGATAAGAAGTCGGTGAGCCGCAGGAATTGCAGGAGAGGCATCACTTTTCTTCAATGCAAGTACTAACCAAGGAGGCCATGACCAAGCCTACCATGACCAAGGGCAAGGAGGTAGTAGCTAAGGAAGGAGCGTCCACCAAGGAGGTGGCGCAGGAGCTGCAAGAGGTCTAAGGCGGAGGATCGACTGAGGGTGGAAATTTGACATGCCCTTATTTACGTGCTATGCAGGCCAGCTATCCTCTAGAGACCTTTCAGACTTTCGACCTTGGGCAGCAGAGGAGAATATTCAGCTAGAGTGGGTGTATGGGCGACATTGGTCTTACACCAACCTTGAATTGATAAAAGAGTGTTTTGCTAATTTGCAGCAGACGGAAGAGGAATTGGCCGCCTTACCGGATAGAAACGCACGGACGGATCCACGGTGTTGGACTGTAAGGAGCATACGCTGTATATGGCAGCCGGATAGCGAGGATAGCGGAATCACGCTTGATGGAAGGAACGAGGAGGCAAGCGTGCATCAACGGCGGATCTTCCCAAGGGAGCCCTTACACTTATGCAAGGGCATGAAGGCTAAGTCCAAGAACGGTTGGACGGACCAAATCTTGGAGCCCAAGTGGAGATTGTTCACAAGAATTGTTTTGGGCTTGGTGAGCAATCCAAGGTGTCATATTTCAGACTACCTTCCTCCATTTTCTATGGAAGATCACTCAAGGAGCGAAGCCGGATTGGGGCTCATCATGTATGAAGCATACACCTACCACCGGAAAAGTTGTCAAACCCAACGCGTCGGATGAAGATGTCCCAAGGCCATGCTATCTTAGCACTTATCTAGTGCATTTGTGGGAAGTAGAGGGCTACTCACAAGTAAGGAGTTGGATGATTCCAAGCATCCCTTTAACATTGTGTACTTACAGCCTGTGAGAGGGACAGGAGTGCTTGGTGCTTTGCCTAAAGGAGGTGCCAGCACCACCGGACATTATTGCCGGAAGGAATCCTCCAAAGATAGGCCGAGGATGTGCAGGAGGACTTGCAAGGAGAAGTTGTAGGGGATTTGAAGTTTGGACCATGGAAGATGCGGAGATGGAAGGTAGGATAGATCCTACCATGGCGTGAATCCCGCCTGCGAGGGTGGGAGGTGTTCCCACGGGTTTGGGACCCCTTCGTCCTCTCATGACAAGGCCTACGGTGGCAGAATTAGTCCTACCACGGTAGGGAAGTAGTCCTACTAGGAGCACCTCCTACCACGGTAGGAGGGAAAGGAAGTCACGGTTTGGAAGCTCCCAAGCAGGAGATAAGGAGACAACCGGCCCCGTTAGGTGGGCGAGCGGATGGAGTCACGGTGGGAGGAGTTGCCCCACCAAGTGATGAGCGGGGAGCTCATCATAGGGAAGCAAGGGATGTAAGATCCCATGAGCAAGGCAAAGGCCTTGAGTCTCCCGGAGGTAGGAAAGGAGACTTAGATATGTTGGAGGAGATGCTGCATAGGGGAGATGTTCAAGGTAGATGTAGGAGCCGCCAAGAGGAGAGTTGAATTCTTGAAGACGGAGGCGAGAAGACAAGGACCTACCAAGCAAGGGAAATTGCGGTAGGCGAGCGGAAACCCAACGGGAGGATGTTATGAGGATGGAAGCTCAAGTGGAGCACTTGGAAAAGAGTCTTGAAACAAGGCAGGAGGCAAACAACTCATATTCGGAGAACAAGGCTCTTACCAAGCAATTGGCAGCTCGAGAGGAGAAGGTGGAGCAACTTGCTCACATGGTGCGACATGGGAAAAGAAGGCGGAAGACAAGCAAGTGCTGCTAATGGAGGAAAGGTCAAGACGAGAGCAATCTAAAGAAATGAGGACAAAGACAAAGGCAAGTAGGCGACATGAGCGGTCATAGCCACACAGCCGTGGAAGATTAGTGACATGGAAAAGGAGCTGGGAGAAATCACGAGGCTGGAATTGAAGGAAGAAGAGCTGGAAGAACGGACATTTTGTCCAAAGATTGGAAATGGAACGAAGTCCAAAGAACGGAGAGTGCACAACTCCCTAGGAGGATAGGGGAGTTGGAGGAAGAAATGGCAAAGGAGAAAGGCCGTCATGAGGCGGTGGCAGCATATGTTGGCGGTGAGGGAGCGTAGATTTCTGATTATGCCCTACAAGAGAGATTGATCCGCCAACCGCAGTAATGAGAGGACGAGAATGTGGCTCTCCATGTCAAGACCGGTGAGCTGGCCTTGAGCGAGATGCTTACAAAAGCAAGTGTGAGCATGGAGTATGGCTTGAGGATTACAAGAATTGGAGATGGCACAACAACGATTTGCAGCCCATCTTCACAACAAGGTGCTCAAGGCCACTAACGAGTTGTTGCGACTTGCTGAGAGGAGGATGTTGGGACCTCATGACGATGATAGGGAGGCCCTCATGCAAGTCCAACCGGAAGCCTTAGACTTGGAGAGTGTCCCAAGCAATGGGTGGAGAAACTTCGCACTGTGGAGAAGCAAGTGAAGCGGGGAAGCCGCATGTGGAGAGAATCACCCTAGGAAGGGGTAAGGAAGAAGAAACAACTCCGGTAGGAACTCCTACCGTGGTAGGAGGAGTTCCTACCGTGGTAGGAGGGACTCACTGGTAGGAGAAGGTCCTACCATGGTAGGAGGGCCGGAAGAAGCAGCGGATTCGAAGGCTGCTAGCATGGATTTGACGGCAAGGGAGGCGAGTACCTTGGCCCTTGCAGAAAGAAGGAAGAGGGGTTGATCTTGCAGAATGGAGCAAGAATCACAAGGAGAAGACCAACCTCCTAACATGGGTGCAGGAGCAAGGAGCTCACTTGCTCCACAAGTGAGAGGAAGAGGAGAAGCCGAGGATGAGCCAGGCTAAGAGAGCCCGGCTATTTTATTGGAGGAAGGAACTCAAGATAGGCATCAAGATAAGGAAGGGATTCATAAGAAGTCCTTAAATTAGCTTGAAGACATGGGGCAAGATGCCACTTGGGAAGACTTTTCTTTAGAGGAGGAGCATTAATGCTTGTCACCAAAGAGAGTGTGTTGACTAGCTAGATAGGAATGTTGACAGAGCCATTAAGGCTCACATAGGTGAATTTTGCTAGAATAGAATTTTACCCAAGATGCTTGGATGTCGAACTTAAAGTCGACAATAGGATACACTAAAATAAGGAGTAAGGCGGCTGGAGGGCGCGCCAGGAGGTCAGATGTGAGGACCTCCCTATAAAAGGAGGAGCTTGTGAAGTAAAATTATCGTGTCTTGCGCCTCCCATCCTCCCGAGTCCTTCACTTTGTGTGAATTTCGTGCCGGGCCGCAAGCCAACGCAGTGTCTGGTAGAGAGGGAGAACGCGACGGTCGGAGTGCTGGGCGGAGGGCTTGCTCTTTGCAGCGCCCGCTAGCCGCCTCCCTTGTGAATGGTTGTGTGGTGAATTGTTTTGCTTTGAGTGTGTGGCGATGCTCAAGGAACTCTCGGCTTGAGGGTAGACTGCAGGAAAGACTCGGAGGTTCTCGCCGTCTGCAAACCACATAGCAACCGCCCAAGGAAGAACTCGTTAATTTCCTGACGGACCCTGTGCCAGCCGTAAGGGCGAGTTGGAATTAATGAGCCAGCAATTGGTGTTAGAGTAGGAGATTGTGGAGGAAGGAAGGGTAGATGAGTAGAGAAGAAGAGGGCGTTGTTGATTGAGAGAGTTGTGAGGAATTAGAGTGTAGGAAAACTAAGGCCACAGAGCCTAAGGGACGAATCCCAACTGCAAGTAAGAGGGCGCCTGTGTGGAGAAGAGTGTCTTAGGAGTAGGGACGGTTGCGGTGTGGGTCGGGGTCCTGGCGCCCGTGATAGACACCTTGTCATAAGACGAACTGCAATTGTGTGGTGTCGTTGTAGGTTGAGGTTTGGTGAGTTTACGGCAAAGACGGGCGCGAGCTGCTGTAGAGGGAGCGTGAGAGGGCGCCTTGCTTGTTTAGAAGGCTGAGGTAGTGTGTAGCTGCAGGTAGTGACGGATTTCTCAAGATTCGACTGTTCCCCAAGTCTCATGGGACGAAACCCAACGTACGAAACGACAGTGGGATAAGTGTGGCCGCTAGAGGGTGCATCTCGGGAGTGCCCCGAGATCTGCCTCCCACATTTTTGGCGCCGTTGCCGGGGACTTGTGGCTAAACAGCTGAAATTTTGAGATTTTCGTTGCTAGCTTGCAGTATGAGCTGAGAGGATCTTGTAAGGAGGTAGAGCGGGGGTCTAGGAAGAGGCCTACACGTCCTGGAACCTGTGCGTTGTGAAGGAGGAGCTCCACGCCTCCTGAATGGTGTGATTTTTGTGTTCCTGCAGCAAGAATGGCGCATGGCAGAAGTTGGCTGATTTTTCTTTAACAACCGTGTTTTGGAGGCTATGAGGATGCTTGCAGATGACTAGCAGAGGGAGGGGGAGAGGAGAAAGCCATAGGAGGTCACCCCACCACATCGCAAGAGATCTAAGAGCTGCAAGAAGAAATCAATGGAGGGAGGAAAACGCAGGTGGTTGCACGCGGCTCCAGGAGGAGGAAGAGCTAAGGGCGCTTGAGGAGGAGGTTTTTTGCCCTTGCCTACAAGGGGAGCCAAGTGATCCAGCAGAAACGCTCGGAGAAGGGACGCCGAAATCACCGACGTGAAGTAAAGGAGGTGGTTGAAGAGGAGTTGGTGTGAAGAGGAAAGCGAGGAGGAAGCACCATTTCTGGAGCGCGATTCAAGTTCAGCTACCAGCACTGGGCCTCCTCAACGCTGGACCTTCAGAAGTGATGGGTCTAGCTCAACCTCTAGCGAAACAGAAAGTGAAGAAGGAAGGGTGAGCAGTGGAGAAATTCAGGCCTGGTCTGAGGATCTTGCGGAGCGCCTTGATAGGATCACTGCCCAGCTCACCATCTTGGGACGAACGCCTAGGGGAGACGCCATCCCACAGCAGTGCCCAAATTTTTGTGCAGAACACCCTTTCTGCAGAGAACTTTGGTTGGATAACTTACCTGCAGCAAGAGGAGGGGGCGCAAGTACGTCGAGCTCATCTGGACTAGGGATCATGAGTGGAATCGGTAGGAGGGGCTTGCCACAACCCCACGCCAGCAGATGTCAAGTTTGGGGAAAAGAGGAAGGGCGACGACGCAGGCGCTTAGCGCACTTTGAGCATGTTTCTCATGCTAACTGGAGGATACGGCCGATCGACGCATCTTCCGGGTTGCCGAGGGGCATGCCCAGCGGGTACCGAACTTACGGGCAAGTGCGCCTGAGATTGGGACTTTGAAGGCCGCCTCAATCGATGGGGTCTCGCCACGCCACCACACCGCAAAATTGAGAACTCCGTAGGAAGAAGAGGGAGTCCTTGTTTGATTATGTTGAGAGGTTCTATGGCTACCTCGATCGAGTGCAAGTGCGCCTGTGATGCCCGGAAATCCACCCACATCGTGATACTCACAAGAGCAAGCGTTGGACTGGTTTGTGAGTGGACTATCTCAAAGATGGAGGTACATTGCAGGGACTAAGACATTGGCTGGAGCAATCCGATTAGCGGAGGAGTGGAATCCGAGCTAGGAAGAAGGAGGAAAAGAGAAGGAGTCATAAGAAGAGGAAGGGGTCCAGGAGGTCTAGCTCTTCTTCTTCTTCTTCCTCTTCCAGCTCGTCCCCATCTTCTTCTTCGCAAGTGAGGAGAGTGGTACCCAAGAGAGCTCCACGCCGGATGAAGAATCCGAGAAAGCCTATGAACGACGATGAGGAAGGACTTGGAGAAGGTTAAGAAGAGGCAGGAGGAAGCTGAACGCGCTGGAGAAGGAGAGGAAGGGAAGACGGTTCGATGGATGGAGAAGGAGAGACGCCCACCGCAGGAGGAGGGATTGCAGGCGGAGGCTTTGACAAAAGATTGATGTAATTGGAGGTCAAGGCTGTGAAAAATCAAGCTCCACGAGGTCACCCTCACCGCAAGACAGCTTGGTGTATTGCTCAATTTGTCATCAAACCGACACACCAACCGGAATGTATCCGAGCACCGCGCATGTGGAATCACGTGGAACTGGCCATGCCCGGTGATTATTGGTACGTGGATGAGGCTTACCAAGTGCATCGGAAGTCGCCCGCCTCCGATGAGGGCGACTTACCAACCCGCAGACCGGCTGTGGAGGTATGGGTCACGCCTACCTCACCGGGACCATGGAGACCGGAGCCACAAAGGCCAATGGCAATTCCACCGGTGCTGTTAATTGGGACACCTGGTCATTATTCAATGAATGCCCGTAACCTAAACAAATGGGTTATGTACCTTTTTGTCAAGTATGCAAGGAGTTGGGGCACAAGGTTGGTGACCCAAGGTGTTCAGGAGTAGCAAGGGTAGCCTCAGCACGCCCGGGGGTGAGGTTCACAGAGCCTGCAGCGGAAGGAACGCCGTCCAATTCCGAAACCGCAATCACGGTGACCACGACGCCGGTTTTAAAGGTGGAAGCGGAATTCGATTTTCTTGATGAATCCAGGTATCTGTGGATTGTAGAAGAAGGGTATGAAGGAGAGATGAGTGCGATTTAAGGGCTGTTGGTGGCCAAAGTTACCACCAGATCCGAGCGCCGAGAAGGAGAGGAAGGGAAGACGGTTCGACGGATGGAGAAGGAGAGACGCCCACCGCAGGAGGAGGGATTGCAGGCAAGTGGAGGCTTTGACAAAAGATTGATGAATTGGAGGTCAAGGCTGTGAAAAATCAAGCTCCACGGAGGTCACCTCACCTGCAAGACAGTTGGTGTATTGCTCAATTTGTCATCAAACCGACACACCAACCGGAATGTATCCGAGCACCGCATGCCGTGAATCACGTGGAACTGGCCATGCCCGGTGATTATTGGTACGTGGATGAGGCTTACCGCGTGTGCAGCATCGGAAGTCGCCCGCCTCAATCGATGAGGGCGACTTACCAACCCGCAAGACCGGCCGCGTGAGGTATGGGTCACGCCTACCTCACCGGACCATGGAGACCGGAGCCGCCACAAAGGCCAATGGCAATTCCACCGGTGCTGTTAATTGGGACACCTGGTCATTATTCAATGAATGCCCGTAACCTCAAACAAATGGGTTATGTACCTTTTGTCAAGTATGCAAGGAGTTGGGGCACAAGGTTGGTGACCCAAGGTGTTCGTGGAGTAGCAAGGGTAGCCTCAAGACGCCTGTGGGTGAGGTTCACAGAGCCTGCAGCGGAAGGAACGCCCAATTCAAACCGCAATCACGTGACCACAACGCCGCTTTGAAGGTGGAAGGAATTGATTTTCTTGATGAATCCAGCGTATCTGTGGATTGTAGAAGAAGGGTATGAAGGAGAGATGAGTGCAGACGAAGGGCTGTTGGTGGCCAAAGTTACCACCAGATCCGAGCGCCGAGAGAAAGACCGAAAATCCGAAAGGCCGTGAACGAGAGGAACGGAAGAAAAGGAAGGTGAGGGACGACTCACCTTGGCCTCCAGAGACTCGTTGGAATTTGGTAGAGGAGGAGGAAATGAAGAGGTCCATAAGACGCCTACCGTGAGATGCTCCTACCATGGTAGGAGGAACGCCACGTGGTAGGAGGCGAACCTACCATGGTAGGAGGAGGGAGTGACCCACCCACAAGCGGAAGAGGGGAGGAAGGTGTTTCCGACATCGAAGGAAGTGGCGAATGTTGGAGGATGAGCTAAGGAGGCTCACCCAACATGCAAGATGGAAGAAGAGGCATGAGCTCGAAATTGACAATCCGCTGATCATGGAGTCCCAGCCAGCTGAAGGGACCAAGAGTGTGAGGAGTTTACCAATAAGGTCGGAGCCGACCAGCATCAGGGCTGCAAACGGGAGGAAACATTGCCGACAAGATCTCCGGCCACGATGCATTGCTTGACCGAGAATTTGTGGTCACTTGAGACAATTGTTATGTGAGTCCAAGATCCCGCAAAATTGTGAAGGAAGCGATTAGGGGATCCTCGAACCCATGGGGACGAAGGAGGCCGGTGGAGGTAAATGTGGTTGAACTTGTTGATTTGGGAGCGCCAGAGATTGAAATTGAGATTGCAGTGCTTGGTGCCTAATGTGCCATTAGATTCGGGTTCGAGTCAACTTGATGACAGAGGAGACAGCCATCGCCTTGGTTTCACCAAGTTTAACCCAATCCGAGTGTTCTTGAGGATGGCGATCAAACAAGGAGGAAACCTTTGGGGTGCCGAAATGTGCCAACCGTGATTGGTGGTCTCACATTCCATCTTACCTACATTGTCATGAGGCCGTCGATCTAGGCTACAAGGTTTTGATAGGCGTGCCTTGGTTGTATGGTACCGCTTGTGTCTTTGATTTGGTAGCGCATTACATTTAAGTCATGTAGGGTAGGGCTGTGAGGTCGCTTGTGTCATGGAGCAAGGCACCCTATGAAGGGGAGTCCGCTCCGATGGGTACACCTCGGTAGTACGGGGTGAGCTCTTCGGTGACCGAGCTACGAGGACCCCGCTTGAGGTGGCGAATAAACTGAGTTGGTGTACACCGCCTACAAGTAGATGGTGTCGAGAGGAGGAGCCGAGGACGAGGCACATAGAGAAGGAGTAGCCTCGGAAGGGTAGAGCCTATGATCGCGATTTCCGACGAAGGATCGTGGAATAGTGTAGCAAGGGACTTATGTAGATCCGCAGAGAGGACTTGGAGCTAGAACCCAAGGTGGTCAAGATCTCTGCATCTAGGAGTGGTAGAAAAGAAGAATTTCGAGGGTCCTTAGAGAATATGTCGATGTGTTTGCCTTCAAGATTATCGACATGACAGAATTCGGAAGAATTGGGGATACACCGAATCGATTTGAAGGAGGGCAAGACTCGTAAGGATCAAGCAATAGTGCTGAATCCCAAGTATTCTATGGTCGCCAAGGATCACCGGACCAATACTTGGAAGCCGGTGATTTATCCGCTTACCAAAGGAGTGGGTCGCCCCATTGTAATTGTACCTAAGAAGCAACAGGAAGGTACGTGATTTCGTGAAGTTTAATGAAGCAACGAAGAAGGACCACCACCTTGCCTTTCATGGATGCCGAGAAGAAATGGCGATTCATGGGAAATCACTCATGAGGTGGCCATGAAATGTACAGCTTAGATGGGTACTGGTTACAATCGATTTCTGAGGAGGAGGACCAGACAAGACTACGCTCACAACCGATTGGGGCACTTACGCTTATTCCAAGCTACCTTCGCTTGTGCAACGCCTCCGCCACTTTTCGGTGGTGAATGCTATCTTCCGAGATTTTCCGGAAGTTCATGGAGGTATTTCGGATGATTTTGCGTGTTTGGAGGAAGTCGCACCTAGACACCTAAGACAATGTTTTCGTATGCGTGGAGTCCAACATGAAGCTTCATCCAGGAAGTGTTATTTTGGCATGACGGAAGGTATTTTGTTGGCACATCGAGTTTCGTGAAGAGGATTGCGTAGATAAGGAGAAGGTGGCGCGAGAGATGGACGCCCAAACGGTGAGGCAAAGGCGTGCTTTGTAGGACTGGTAGGATATTACAGGAGGTTCATCAAGGATTTTGCTAAGAAGGCAGCCTTGCTGACCCAATTGACCAAGAAGGATACTCCTTTCGAATGGACGGCTGCAAGACAGAGGCTTTTCAAGGACAGCTGGTGAGCGCACCCACGCTATACCGCCGATTGGGAGAAACCGTTTCATGTATACGGATGTGTCCGCTTATGCCATTGGGACCATCTTAAGCCGTAAGGACGAGAAGAAACGGACCATCCGATTTTCTATGCCGGTAGATGTCACGGATGCCGAGAAGAACTACTCAACCACGAGCGAGAGGGTCTTGGTATCATTTACTCGTAAGAAGTTTAGACACTATCCGCTTGCTTGCAAAGTGACGCTTCATGTTGACCATTTTGCTGAAGTACCTTGTGAACAAGCCGATTTGTCGTGAAGGATTGCCGTGGGTACTCGCTGCAAGAGTTTGATTATGACGTAGAAACTAGGTTGTGGAAGCAAGATCGTAATGCCGATTTCATTTCTCGTCGAAACCGGAGAGCGACTTGAAGCCACAGATGACCGATTTCGACGAGGAGTTGGTTGCCACGGCCGGGTCAAGGGGAGGACGTGAGCATGTTGTGGACGGCCTAAGCATTGATCAGCAAGCCTTGCTGCCAGCAGAGGTCAAATGAGCAAGAAGGGAGCGCCAGTGAAAGGCCGCAGCAGGACAACTGGAACCGAGAGGATAAAAGGGCGCCAGATGGGCGCGAGGAGGAGGCTGGAATGCTCCTCAAGGGTGAGCAGTCAGAGGGCTGCAAGTGGAGGCCAGCCGTTGGCAAAAGAAAGAAGCGAAACGGATATGGGAGCGCCAGCAGAAAAGGCGCCCCACTTGGCGAGGTCGGCCAGGCGCCATGGGGCCGCGAGGAGAAGGCCCTAGGGAGGTAGGTGCCAGAGGGCGAGGAAGGAGATGCATCCCATGAAGCTTGAGCAAAACGCAGGAGAAGAAAATGGCGATTCATGGGAAATCACTCATGAGGTGGCCATGGAAAACAAAGAGGAGGTCGCCATGGGAGCACGAGCTGGACCTGACACGAGGCTAGACCAGCAGGAATGGAAGAACCAACGTTGTTGGAGGAGGAGCAAAACGGCCGCAGCTCAAAACTTGCAAAGATGGACAAAGCGGGAGAAACTGGATTTGTGGATGGAACAACGCCCTGGGGCTGCTGGTGGGCGAGCAGGTGGAGGCGACGTGGTATGCGTGGAAGGAGGAGATTAGAACGTGAGGGGCGTTCATGCCCAAGATATCTGAATGGTGAGGTACGAAATTTTCTAGAGCATGGAATCATGCCCGATGGTTTAGGGAGGGCGAGCTGTTTTTCCACAAGACAGCCCCTTATTGCCTACGGATGGGGTCTTGTAAGCTTGGTCCACGAGAAGATTCGATGTCCGGAAATTAGAGAAGTCGCTTTGGTCACGTAAGCTTTACATGCGTAAGAGGCTGGTGGTCATTATTCGACGCAAATCACGTGAAGAAGGTCTTGGATGCAGCCTGTGGGCTACAATGCAGGGATGTGGGAATTTATTAGGAGGTGTGATGCGGTCGAGGGTTGGAAGGCCCACTTTGTCAACACAATGGCCTCTCACCTACATACTACCTTTGGCACCATTTGAGAAGTGGGTATAGATTTTGTAGGTCCAATCAAGCCACCCACACAATGGACAAGGAAGCAATATATCTTGGTGGCTACGGACTATTGTACAAAGATGGTGGAGGTCAAGCAACAAGAAGGACGACGACCGCAGAGCAAGTTTTGCTGCCAGCAGAGAGGTCAAATGAGCAAGAAGGGAGCGCAGTGAAAGGCCGCAGCAGACAACTGGAACCGAGAGGATAAAAGGGCGCCAGTATGGGCGCGAGGAGGAGGCTGGAATGCTCTCAAGGGTGAGCAGGAGGCTGCAAGTGGAGGCCACGTTGGCAAAAGAAAGAAGCGAAACGGATATGGGAGCGCCGCCTGCAAAAGAAAAGGCGCCCCACTTGGCGAGGTCGGGGGCGCCATGGGGCCGCGAGGAGGAGAAGGCCCTAGGGAGGTAGGTGCGCCAGAGGGCGAGGAAGGAGATGCATCCCATGAGAAGCTTGAGCAAAACGGCAGGAGAAGAAAATGGCGATTCATGGGAAATCACTCATGAGGTGGCCATGGTGCAAACAGCGAGGAGGTCGCCATGGGAGCACGAGCTGGACCTGGACACGAGGCTAGACCAGCAGGAATGGAAGAACCAACGTTGTTGGAGGAGGAGCATGCAAAACGGGCCGCAGTGCTCAAAACTTGCAAAGATGGACAAAGCGGGAGAAACTGGATTTGTGGATGGAACAACGCCGCCTGGGGCTGCTGGTGGGCGAGCTAGCAGGAGGCGACGTGGTATGCGTGGAAGGAGGAGATTAGAACGTGAGGGGCGTTCATGCCCAAGATATCTGAATGGTGAGGTACAAATTTTCTAGAGCATGGAATCATGCCCGATGGTTTGTCTAGGGAGGGCGAGCTGTTTTTCCACAAGACAGCCCCTTATTGCCTACGGATGGGGTCTTGTACAAGCTTGGTCCAGACGAGAAGATTCGCGATGTCCGGAAATTAGAGAAGTCGCTTTGGTCACGTAAGCTTTACATGCGTAAGAGGCTGGTGGTCATTATTCACGCAAATCACCGTGAAGAAGGTCTTGGATGGGCTGTGGGCTACAATGCGAGGGATGTGGGAATTTATTAGGAGGTGTGATGCGTCGAGGGTTGGAAGGCCCACTTTGTCAACACAAAGGGCCTCTCACCTACATACTACCTTTGGCACCATTTGAGAAGTGGGTATAGATTTTGTAGGTCCAATCAAGCCACCCACACAATGGACAAGGAAGCAATATATCTTGGTGGCTACGGACTATTGTACAAAGATGGTGGAGGTCAAGCAACAAGAAGGACGACGACCGCAGAGCGAAGTTTCTTTGAGAACATTATAACGAGGTATGGATGTCCTTTGAGTTGGTCTGATGGGAACTCATTTCTCAACTCGTGATCGAGACTCTCACCACCTACTTCAACATTCTAAGCATCGAAAGACAACTCCTTACAATCCCAAAGCGAATGGTTTGACGGAGAAAACGAATGGGTGTACAATCTTGACCAAGGTAACTGTGACTCACATGTATGATTGGGACACTAAGCTACATTCAAGGGCTTACAGATGCAGAGAAGGTGACAACCAAGAAGACCCCTTATTATTTAACATATGGCATGTCTCCGTGATGCGAGAATTTGAAGTACCTATAGAATCATGGAGGATGAGCGATGATCAGAGAAGATAGCCGTAGCTAGACTAGAATCTTTCATAGAGCATGAGGAACGAGGGAAGATGCTTTAGAAGAAACTCAACAATCTGTGGAGCTTAGAAAGGATAGGCATGATGGGAAGTTGAGGAAGCAAGAAAGGCGCCCCACTTGGGTCAAGCTGTGCGCCATGGGGCCGCGAGAGGAGAAGGCCCTAGGGAGGTAGGTGCGCCAGAGGGCGAGGAAGGAGATGCATCCCATGAGAAGCTTGAGCAAAACGGCAGGAGAAGAAAATGGCGATTCATGGGAAATCACTCATGAGGTGGCCATGGGGTGCAAACAGCGAGGAGGTCGCCATGGGAGCACGAGCTGGACCTGGACACGAGGCTAGACCAGCAGGAATGGAAGAACCGAACGTTGTTGGAGGAGGAGCATGCAAAACGGCCGCAGCTCAAAACTTGCAAAGATGGACAAAGCGGGAGAAACTGGATTTGTGGATGGAACAACGCCGCCTGGGGCTGCTGGTGGGCGAGCTAGCAGGAGGCGACGTGGTATGCGTGGAAGGAGGAGATTGAACGTGAGGGGCGTTCATGCCCAAGATCTGAATGGTGAGGTACGAAATTTTCTAGAGCATGGAATCATGCCCGATGGTTTGTCTAGGGAGGGCGAGCTGTTTTTCTCCACAAGACAGCCCCTTATTGCCTACGGATGGGGTCTTGTACAAGCTTGGTCCAGACGAGAAGATTCGCGATGTCCGGAAATTAGAGAAGCTTTGGTCACGTGTTTTACATGCGTAAGAGGCGGTGGTCATTATTCGACGCAAATCACGTGAAGAAGGTCTTGGATGCAGGCTCGTGGGCTACAATGCAGGGATGTGTGGGAATTTATTAGGAGGTGTGATGCGTGTCGAGGGTTGGAAGGCCCACTTTGTCAACACAAAGGGCCTCTCACCTACATACTACCTTTGGCACCATTTGAGAAGTGGGGTATAGATTTTGTAGGTCCAATCAAGCCACCCACACAATGGACAAGGAAGCAATATATCTTGGTGGCTACGGACTATTGTACAAAGATGGTGGAGGCTGAAGCAACAAGAAAGGACGACGCACCTGCAGTAGCGAAGTTTCTCTTTGAGAACATTATAACGAGGTATGGATGTCCTTTGGAGTTGGTCAGTGATAGGGGAACTCATTTCCTCAACTCGGTGATCGAGACTCTCACCACCTACTTCAACATTCGGCATCGAAAGACAACTCCTTACAATCCCAAAGCGAATGGTTTGACGGAGAAAACGAATGGGTGTACAATCTTGACCAAGGTAATCGTGACTCACATGTATGATTGGGACACTAAGCTACATTCGGTTATGGGCTTACAGATGCAGAGAAGGTGACAACCAAGAAGACCCCTTATTATTTAACATATGGCATGTCTCCGTGATGCTGAGAATTTGAAGTACCTACCTATAGAATCATGGAGGATGAGCGATGACTCAGAAGATAGCCGTAGCTAGACTAGAGTCTTTCATAGAGCATGAGGAACGAGGGAAGATGCTTTAGAAGAAACTCAAATAATCTGTGGAGCTTAGAAAGGATAGGCATGATGGGAAGTTGAGGAAGCAAGAAGCTATCATGGCCGGGATTTGGTTCTTCTATATGATAGTCATATATGGACTTCCAGGAAGCTTAGATTGAGATGGATGGGACCTTATGAGGTGGTGGCAGTATGAGAATGGATCCGCAA
The DNA here is from genome assembly GCA_010909165.1 of Anthoceros angustus. NCBI lineage: Eukaryota > Viridiplantae > Streptophyta > Anthocerotopsida > Anthocerotales > Anthocerotaceae > Anthoceros > Anthoceros angustus. Next base: position 185,688 of record MU008180.1, on the reverse strand, counting down.
CCACGCAGCCGGATGGGGATTTGCCGCCAACTAGAGTGAATGGGTGGAAGGTTAAGAAGTACCTTCACTGAGTCTCGCTTGTTTGCGAGGACGCAAACAGTGAGGAGGGGAGTATGTGGAACGCAAAAGTTTGGGCAACAAGCTTAAATGAGTTTGCTTTGAACAGCCCACACTCTTTGCTAGAAATGGTTTGGTGAAGACATGCAAGGAAATTTTTGCTCCTTTTGAGCGGGAGTTGTAGGACCATGTGGAAGGCAAAGAGGATATGCAGGAAAAGAAACGGGTCAAAACGACCTTCTGGTGAGGAGAAAAGGTAACCTACATGAGTGGTAGGAGGTGTCCTACCACCGTAGGAGAAACTCCTACCATGGTAGACGAGGGTAGGAGATCCTACCACCGAGGAGGATGACCTCGCTAGTGTTTTGATCACCTACCAGGAATAGCTCCTACCATGGTAGGAGAGGGTAGGAAGGTATCCCACCAGAGAGAAACTCCTACCGTGGTAGGAGAAAGGGAAAACGCCTACCATGGTAGGAGGATGTCCTACCACGTAGGAGATAGGTTTCTAAGGAAGGTAGCTTATGTTTTAGGCAGGATAGGCTTGCTATATATAGAGTCTTTTAGTGGACTAGATAAATAGGCCAAAATAGGTAATTAAGAAATTAGAGGCTAATTTTCAGAATTAGAAATTAGAAAAATAGGGAAATGGTATTTTAGTATAAGGAAATTAGGAAACTAACATCAATGGTGGGAAAGGGCCACGTGGCACACATCCAAGGGCAGGATAGAATGGTAGTTACTTTTTCTAACCCTTGGGTGACTTATAAAAGTGGCGCAGTGCCCGCAGGAGGCCACAACTCGAAACTTGAAGAGACTACCACAGCAGAAGGCGCCGCCACACCTCAAGCTGCCCAAGGCCCCATACAGCAACGCCGTACACGCGCCTGTGTTGAGGAGGAGAAGGAGGGCGCAAGCTCAAGAAGGAGGCGAAATCCGCCAGCGCCCAAGAGAGGAAGAAGGAGGAAAAGAGAAGAAGAGAAGGGAGAAGAAGGTTGGGGCGCAACCCAACACTTGCCAAGCTCGTGAGGGTGCCTAGGAGGGTGGAGCGTGGCAAGATTGCTAGGAAACCGTGTGAAGGGCTCCTAAATTGATGTGTGTAAGAGTCCGGGGGAATTTTGTGAGCTTTCTTGCAGGAGAAATCGGGTTTTGAGGACGCCAAGGTGTAAGGGCTGAGGAGGAGAGCAAGGCAAGGACCTTTGAGCTGTGAGCAAGAGCAAATCAGAGGAGGAGAAACGTTTGCAAGGATAAGAAGTCGGTGAGCCGCAGGAATTGCAGGAGAGGCATCACTTTTCTTCAATTTCGCAAGTACTAACCAAGGAGGCCATGACCAAGCCTACCATGACCAAGGGCAAGGAGGTAGTAGCTAAGGAAGGAGCGTCCACCAAGGAGGTGGCGCAGGAGCGCAAGAGGTCTAAGGAGGATGACTGAGGGTGGAAATTTGACATGCCCTTATTTACGTGCTATGCAGGCCAGCTATCCTCTAGAGACCTTTCAGACTTTCGACCTTGGGCAGCAGAGGAGAATATACAGCTAGAGTGGGTGTATGGGCGACATTGGTCCTACACCAACCTTGAATTGATAGAAGAGTGTTTTGCTAATTTGCAGCAGACGGAAGAGGAATTGGCCGCCTTACCGGATAGAAACGCACGGACGGATCCACGGTGTTGGACTGTAAGGAGCATACGCCAGGTATATGGCAGGCCGGATAGCGAGGATAGCGGAATCACGTTGATGGAAGGAACGAGCGGAGGCAAGCGTGCATCAACGGCGGATCTTCCCAAGGGAGCCCTTACCCTTATGCAAGGGGGCATGAAGGCTAAGTCTAAGAATGGTTGGCGGACGGACCAAATCTTGGAGCCCAAGTGGAGATTGTTCACAAGAATTGTTTTGGGCTTGGTGAGCAATCCAAGGTGTCATATTTCAGCACTACCTTCCTCCATTTTCTATGGAAGATCACTCAAGGAGCGAAGCCGGATTGGGGCTCATCATGTATGAAGCATACACCTACCACCGGAAAAGTTGTCAAACCCAACGCTCGGATGAAGACACCCAAGGCCATGCTATCTTAGCACTTATCTAGTGCATTTGTGGGAAGTAGAGGCTACTCACAAGTAAGGAGTTGGATGATTCCAAGCATCCCTTTAACATTGTGTACTTACCTGTGAGAGGGACAGGAGTGCTTGGTGCTTTGCTAAAGGAGGTGCAGCACCACCGGACATTATTGCCGGAAGGAATCCTCCGAAAGATAGGCCGAGGATGCAGGAGGACTTGCAAGGAGAAGTTGTAGGGGATTTGAAGTTTGGACCGCGGAGGATGCGGAGATGGAAGGTAGGATAGATCCTACCATGGCGTGAATCCCGCTGCGAGGGTGGGAGGTGTTCCCAGTGGTTTGGACCCCTTCGTCCTCCTCATGACAAGGCCTACGGGCAGAATTAGTCCTACCACGAGGGAAGTAGTCCTACTAGGAGCACCTCCTACCACGGTAGGAGGGAAAAGGAAGTCACGGTTTGGAAGCTCCCAAGAGGAGATAAGAAGGCAACCCCTGCTAGGTGGGCGAGCGGATGGAGTCACGGTGGGAGGAGTTGCCCCACCAAGTGATGAGCGGGAGCTCATCATAGGGAAGCAAGGGATGTAAGATCCCATGAGCAAGGCAAAGGCCTTGAGTCTCCGGAGGTAAGAAAGGAGACTTAGACATGTTGGAGGAGATGCGCGCAGGGGAGATGTTCAAGAAGGTAGATAGGAGCCGCCAAGAGGAGAGTTGAATTCTTGAAGACGGAGGCGGAGAAGACAAGGACCTACCAAGCAAGGGAAATTGTAGGCGAGCGGAAACCCAGGTGGAGGATGTTATGAGGATGGAAGCTCAAGTGGAGCACTTGGAAAAGAGTCTTGAAACAAGGCTACAGGAGGCAAACAATCATATTCGGAGAACAAGGCTCTTACCAAGCAATTGGCAGCTCGAGAGGAGAAGGTGGAGCAACTTGCTCACATGGTGCGACATGGAAAAGAAGGCGAAGACAAGCAAGTGCTAATGGAGGAAAGGTCAAGACGAGAGCAATCAAAGAAATGAGGACAAAGACAAAGGCAAGTAGGCGCATGAGCGGGTCATAGCCACACAGCCGTGAAGATTAGTGACATGGAAAAGGAGCTGGGAGAAACCACGGAGGCTGGAATTGAAGGAAGAAGAGCTGGAAGAACGGACACATTTTGTCCAAAGATTGGAAATGGAACGAGAAGTCCAAAGAACGGAGAATGCACAACTCCCTAGGAGGATAGGGGAGTTGGAGGAAGAAATGGCAAAGGAGAAAGGCCATGAGGCGGTGGTGCAAAGACATGTTGGCGGTGAATCTGCCGCGAGGGTGGGAGGTGTTCCCAGTGGTTTGGACCCCTTCGTCCTCCTCATGACAAGGCCTACGGGCAGAATTAGTCCTACCACGGTAGGAAGTAGTCCTACTAGGAGCACCTCCTACCACGGTAGGAGGGAAAAGGAAGTCACGGTTTGGAAGCTCCCAAGAGGAGATAAGAAGGCAACCCCTGCTAGGTGGGCGAGCGGATGGAGTCACGGTGGGAGGAGTTGCCCCACCAAGTGATGAGCGGGAGCTCATCATAGGGAAGCAAGGGATGTAAGATCCCATGAGCAAGGCAAAGGCCTTGAGTCTCCCGGAGGTAAGAAAGGAGACTTAGACATGTTGGAGGAGATGCATAGGGGAGATGTTCAAGAAGGTAGATAGGAGCCGCCAAGAGGAGAGTTGAATTCTTGAAGACGGAGGCGGAGAAGACAAGGACCTACCAAGCAAGGGAAATTGCGGTAGGCGAGCGGAAACCCAGCAGGAGGATGTTATGAGGATGGAAGCTCAAGTGGAGCACTTGGAAAAGAGTCTTGAAACAAGGCAGGAGGCAAACAATCATATTCGGAGAACAAGGCTCTTACCAAGCAATTGGCAGCTCGAGAGGAGAAGGTGGAGCAACTTGCTCACATGGTGCGCACATGGAAAAGAAGGAAGACAAGCAAGTGCTGCTAATGGAGGAAAGGTCAAGACGAGAGCACCGCAAAGAAATGAGGACAAAGACAAAGGCAAGTAGGCGACATGAGCGGGTCATAGCCACACAGCCGTGTGAAGATTAGTGACATGGAAAAGGAGCTGGGAGAAATCACGGAGGCTGGAATTGAAGGAAGAAGAGCTGGAAGAACGGACACATTTTGTCCAAAGATTGGAAATGGAACGAGAAGTCCAAAGAACGGAGAGTGCACAACTCCCTAGGAGGATAGGGGAGTTGGAGGAAGAAATGGCAAAGGAGAAAGGCCATGAGGCGGTGCAAAGATATGTTGGCGGTGAGGGAGCAGATTTCGGGCTGATTATGCCCTACAAGAGAGATTGATCCGCCAACCGCAGTAATGAGAGGACGGAGAATGTGGCTCTCCATGTCAAGACCGTGAGCTGGCCTTGGAGCGAGATGCTTACAAAAGCAAGTGTGAGCATGGAGTATGGCTTGAGGATTACGAAGAATTGGAGATGGCACAACAACGATTTGCAGCCCATCTTCACAACAAGGTGCTCAAGGCCACTAACGAGTTGTTGCGACTTGCTGAGAGGAGGATGTTGGGACCTCATGACGATGATAGGGAGGCCCTCATGCAAGTCCAACCGGAAGCCTTAGACTTGGAGAGTGTCCCAAGCAACAGGGGTGGAGAAACTTCGCACCAGGGAGAAGCGAGTAAAGCGGGGGAAGCTGCACAGGTGGAGAGAATCACCCCAGGAAGGGGTAAGGAAGAAGAAAACCTCAGGAACTCCTACTGGTAGGAGGAGTTCCTACTGTGGTAGGAGGGACTCCTACCGTAGGAGAAGGTCCTACCATGGTAGGAGGAAGAAGCAGGATTCAAAGGTCGCTAGCATGGATTTGACGGCAAGGGAGGCGAGTACCTTGGCCCTTGCAGAAAGAAGGAAGAGGGGTTGATCTTGTGAATGGAGCAAGAATCACAAGGAGAAGACCAACCTCCTAACATGGGTGCAGGAGCAAGGAGCTCACTTGCTCCACAAGTGAGAGGAAGAGGAGAAGTCGAGGATGAGCCGGCTAAGAGAGCCCGGCTATTTTATTGGAGGAAGGAACTCAAGATAGGCATCAAGATAAGGAAGGGGATTCATAAGAAGTCCTTAAATTAGCTTGAAAACATGGAGCAAGATGCCACTTGGGAAGACTTTTCTTTAGAGGAGGACATGCATTAATGCTTGTCAGCCCAGTAGAGTGTGTTGACTAGCTAGATAGGAATGTTGACAGGAGCCATTAAGGCTCACATAGGTGAATTTTGCTAGAATAGAATTTTACCCAAGATGCTTGGATGTCAGAACTTAAAGTCTGACAATAGGATACACTAAAATAAGGAGGCAAAGGCTGTGGAGGGCGCGCTGTGGGAGGTCAGATGTGAGGACCTCCCTATAAAAGGAGGGAGCTTGTGAAGTAAAATTATCGTGTCTTGCGCTCCCATCCTCCCGAGTCCTTCACTTTGTGTGCGTGAATTTCGCCGGCCGCAAGCCAACGCAGGTCCGGTAGAGAGGAGAACGCGGAGTGCCGGGTGGAGGGCTTGCTCTTTGCAGCGCCCGCTAGCCGCCTCCCTTGTGAATGGTTGTGTGAATTGTTTTGCTTTGAGTGTGTGGCGATGCTCAAGGAACTCTCGGCTTGAGGGTAGACTGCAGGAAAGACTGGAGGTTCTCGCCGTCTGCAAACCACATAGCAACCGCCCAAGGAAGAACTCGTTAATTCCTGGACGGACCCTGCGCCAGCCGTAAGGGCGAGTTGGAATTAATGAGCCAGAATTGGTGTTAGAGTAGGAGATTGTGGAGGAAGGAAGGGTAGATGAGTAGAGAAGAAGAGGGCGTTGTTGATTGAGAGAGTTGTGAGGAGGATTAATGCTTGTCACCAAAGAGAGTGTGTTGACTAGCTAGATAGGAATGTTGACAGGAGCCATTAAGGCTCACATAGGTGAATTTTGCTAGAATAGAATTTTACCCAAGATGCTTGGATGTCAGAACTTAAAGTCTGACAATAGGATACACTAAAATAAGGAGGCAAAGGCTGTGGAGGGCGCGCTGTGGGAGGCTGTATGTGAGGACCTCCCTATAAAAGGAGGGAGCTTGTGAAGTAAAATTATCGTGTCTTGCGCTCCCATCCTCCCGAGTCCTTCACTTTGTGTGCGTGAATTTCGCGGCCGCAAGCCAACGCAGGTCCGGTAGAGAGGAGAACGCGGAGTGCCGGGTGGAGGGCTTGCTCTTTGCAGCGCCCGCTAGCCGCCTCCCTTGTGAATGGTTGTGTGAATTGTTTTGCTTTGAGTGTGTGGCGATGCTCAAGGAACTCTCGGCTTGAGGGTAGACTGCAGGAAAGACTGGAGGTTCTCGCCGTCTGCAAACCACATAGCAACCGCCCAAGGAAGAACTCGTTAATTCCTGACGGACCCTGCGCCAGCCGTAAGGGCGAGTTGGAATTAATGAGCCAGAATTGGTGTTAGAGTAGGAGATTGTGGAGGAAGGAAGGGTAGATGAGTAGAGAAGAAGAGGGCGTTGTTGATTGAGAGAGTTGTGAGGAGGATTAGAGTGTAGGAAAACTAAGGCCATGTGAGCCTAAGGGACGAATCCCAACTGCAAGTAAGAGGGCGCCCCTGTGGAGAAGAGTGTCTTAGGAGTAGGGACGGTTGCGGTGTGGGTCGGGGGTCCCCTGGCGCCCGTGATAGACACCTGCCGTTAAGACGAACTGCAATTGTGGTGTCGCTGTAGGTTGAGGTTTGGTGAGTTTACGGCAAGACGGGCGCGTAGGCTGAGAGGGAGCGTGAGAGGGCGCCTTGCTTGTTTAGAAGGCTGAGGTAGTGCGGTGTAGTGACGGATTCTCAAGATCTCGACCGCTCCCAAGTCTCATGGGACGAAACCCAACGACGAAACGAAAGGGATAAGTGTGGCCGCTAGAGGGTGCATCTCGAGCCCCGGATCTCCCATGAGCTCCAAGATGAAGAAGGAGAAGGAGGTTTTGAGGGACGCCAAGCTTGGAAGTGGAAATAGGGAAGGTCCGAGAGGAGTTGGCTAAGTCTAAGGACCAGAAGCCCTCATGGCTCACTCTCCGACACAGAGCACCATAGGAGAGTAATGTTATTTCAGATGCACAAGTGCAGTGAAACCTCGGATGCCTCGCCGAGCGCCACAGAAGGAGAGGGACGAGGCTAGGAAAGGTCGGAAGGAGGCCAAGAGGGCTGTGGATTGCAAGGAGGCCACCGTGAAGAGGCAGAGGCTCCTATGGAAGAATCTGTCGAGTTAGCAATGTACCGAGGAGGTTGCTAAGCAAGCAACCGCCGCTGCTAGGGAAGCAACAGCCTGCACTGCTAGGGAAGCAACAATCAATAAGCTCCAAGACCAAAGCCACAAGGAAGAAAGGGGCAAGATGTGGAGGAGGGACTCCTACCGTAGGAGAAGGTCCTACCATGGTAGGAGGAAGAAGCAGGATTCAAAGGTCGCTAGCATGGATTTGACGGCAAGGAGGCGAGTACCTTGGCCCTTGCAGAAAGAAGGAAGAGGGGTTGATCTTGTGAATGGAGCAAGAATCACAAGGAGAAGACCAACCTCCTAACATGGGTGCAGGAGCAAGGAGCTCACTTGCTCCACAAGTGAGAGGAAGAGGAGAAGTCGAGGATGAGCCGGCTAAGAGAGCCCGGCTATTTTATTGGAGGAAGGAACTCAAGATAGGCATCAAGATAAGGAAGGGATTCATAAGAAGTCCTTAAATTAGCTTGAAGACATGGGGCAAGATGCCACTTGGGAAGACTTTTCTTTAGAGGAGGACAGTATTAATGCTTGTCACCAAAGAGAGTGTGTTGACTAGCTAGATAGGAATGTTGACAGGAGCCATTAAGGCTCACATAGGTGAATTTTGCTAGAATAGAATTTTACCCAAGATGCTTGGATGTCGAACTTAAATACAATAGGATACACTAAAATAAGGAGTAAGGCGGCTGTGAGGGCGCGCTGTGGGAGGCAGTATGTGAGGACCTCCCATAAAAGGAGGGAGCTTGTGAAGTAAAATTATCGTGTCTTGCGCTCCCATCCTCCCGAGTCCTTCACTTTGTGTGCGTGAATTTCGCCGGCCGCAAGCCAACGCAGTGTCTGGTAGAGAGGGAGAACGCGCGGTCGGAGTGCTGGGTGGAGGGCTTGCTCTTGCAGCGCCCGCTAGCCGCCTCCCTTGTGAATGGTTGCCGGTGAATTGTTTTGCTTTGAGTGTGTGGCGATGCTCAAGGAACTCTCGGCTTGAGGGTAGACTGCAGGAAAGACTCGGAGGTTCTCGCCGTCTGCAAACCACATAGCAACCGCCCAAGGAAGAACTCGTTAATTCCTGACGACCCTGTGCCAGCCGTAAGGGCGAGTTGGAATTAATGAGCCAGAATTGGTGTTAGAGTAGGAGATTGTGGAGGAAGGAAGGGTAGATGAGTAGAGAAGAAGAGGGCGTTGTTGATTGAGAGAGTTGTGAGGAGGATTAGAGTGTAGGAAAACTAAGGCCACAGTGCAGAGCCTAAGGGACGAATCCCAACTGCAAGTAAGAGGGCGCCCCTGTGGAGAAGAGTGTCTTAGGAGTAGGGACGGTTGCGTGTGGGTCGTGGGGGTCCCCTGGCGCCCGTGATAGACACCTGTTAAGACGAACTGCAATTGTGTGGTGTCGCTAGGTTGAGGTTTGGTGAGTTTACGGCAAAGACGGGCGCGAGCTGAGAGGGAGCGTGAGAGGGCGCCTTGCTTGTTTAGAAGGCTGAGGTAGTGTGTAGCCGCAGTAGTGACGGATTCTCAAGATTCGACCGCTTCCCAAGTCTCATGGGACGAAACCCAACGACGAAACGACAAAGGATAAGTGTGGCCGCTAGAGGGTGCATCTCGGGAGCCCCGGATGCCTCCAGCGTAGCCCGTAAGATGAAGAAGGAGAAGGAGGTTTTGAGGGACGCCGCTTGGAAGTGGAAATAGGGAAGGTCCGAGAGGAGTTGCATGAAGTCTAAGGACCAGAAGCCTCATGGCTCACTCTCCGACACAGAGCACCATAGGAGAGCTGCATACGTTATTTCGATGCACAAGTGCAGCCGAACCTCGGATGCCTCGCCGAGCGCCACAGAAGGAGAGGGACGAGGCTAGGAAAGGTCGGAAGGAGGCCAAGAGGGCTGTGATTGCAAGGAGGCCACCGTGGAAGAGGCAGGCTCCTATGGAAGAATCTTGCCGAGTTAGCAACATGAGGAGGTTACAAGCAACCGCCGCTGCTAGGAAGCAACAGCCTGCACTGCTAGGGAAGCAACAACGAATAAGCTCCAAGACCAAAGCCAACAAGGAAGAAAGGGGCAACAAGACTGTGAGGAGGACAACAGCTGGGGAGCGGTAAGCACCGCCTAAGAAGTCTAACTTCCCAATGGTGCATTAGATTGAGGGATGCTTATCAAGATAATCATGTGCCCGGATTCTCCTTGGCTGGAGAGAAGATTGTCTCCGAAAGTTTATGTTGTTGTGGGCAGGGGGACATGGAGGTACTTGATCCATGCCTTGACGGCACGGATCCTACCTATGGGTTGGACTTACGGGAGACTCTCACCGACCCATCCAGATTCAAGAGCTCACCGAGGAGGAGTACTGTGCTATGCGGCAAAGAGAGGAGGAGTCCAGCTGAGGAGGTGGAGATTTTGTGGGAGAGATTGCCCAACCAGCCAAGAGGGAGGAGAGCAAGAGGAGAACATGGGCCTAGGCGGCCTAGGAGGCCTGTGAGGGATAATAGGGTAAGTGGCCCAAATAGAAGGCCCATGTGTTATAGACTAATCTTATCCTCATAGTGGATAGAATTAAGAGATAGGCCTCTAGGATTGGTAGGCTAAGACCGATTGGTATTTTTGGCAAGCCAAGCCGCTTTGTGGGTGATCTTGGGTATAAGAGGCAGCCCTCTTGATGAAATGTAAGCAATGTTGGCCTAAAGTCTCGGTGTTTGGGTGAGCACGGGGTTTGGGGGGTACTGATCCAAAGGTCGTGAGTCTAGGCACCGCTTCTCCGTGGAGGAGCCGAGAAGACTACTGTTGCCCAGATCCGTGGCCGATCCGCAAGAGTGGTGGAAAGCAAGGAGGAGCCTGTGGTCTCCTTGGAGGAGTTCCCAAGGTCAAGAGGAAGGGGTTGTGAAGCCGGGAGGCTGTCCATTCTCTTACTCATTCTCTTCCCTGTCTAGTACTCACCTTGTGTTTGAGTTTTCAGGTGTCAAGGTCATGGGAAAAGGAGACAAGGCGGGAGCCCGTGGGTGGAAGAGAAGGTCAAGTGAGACGGAACCGTGGGTTTGTATGTTGGAAAATGTGAGCGAAAAGTGAACTGAGAGGAGGAAACAACATGGAGAGTTGTGATTGTGGAGAGAAGTAAGAGGGATTGAGAAGTCCGAAGTGATGTTTGAGAAAGTGGAGATTGAATGAGGCCGTGAGGTGTGAGAACAAGGAGCGAAGGAGTTGCAGAGGAAACTTGGGGAGGAGAGAGATGCAAGAGGTACTGTGAGCCGTGAGAGCCTGGGAGGACGATGAAGCTTGGGAGGAAAGCTGAAAGGTTGAGGGAAGAAAGAGAGATCCGGAAGAAGTTACAAGAGTAAGGAGGTGGGTTGTGTGAGCAACCCGATTGGTGGATCTAACTTTGTGGAAGGATAAGAGAGAGGTGTCAATTATCCACTTGGATCAAGGCCCCACCTTCTATTAATAGCTGAACCCGAGATGGGCCCCTCTAAAAAATAGAGGGTGGTTGCTAAGATAGCAACTGGCCGCTAAGGTAGCAACAGGTCGCGTGGCTAAGATAGCCACAGTCCGAGTTGTTAGGATAGTAGCGTCTAGCTAGATGTTTTGTATGTCCGTGTTTGGTTGGATTGGCTATGTTTTGGTTGTCTTGACACGAAATCACTCCCTTGGGTACGAATCTCAAGTCTACAACGATAAAGAGGGTAAATGTGGCCTCTTTGTGACCACTTGGTTTAGAAAATCACTCCACATTTTGGCGCCGCTGCCGGGAGTGTCATTGTTGTCAAGACCTTAGAGTAGACTAACCTTGTCTAGTAGTGTATTGGGAGTCTTGAGTGTGATACATGGATGCTACCCATTGAGTCCGAAAGTTCCGACCGTGAAGAGAAGACTCAAAGAAGAAGACAACGCTGCCGTGGAGCGGAAGGGCTGCATCGAGAGCCGAGGAGAGCACAGCAGCAACGCACTCTGGAGGAGCCAAGAAGCAAGCACGCCTAGGACCGGACCCATCCTTGTCTTCCGACCTCCGTCTGAATGCATTGTGAACTCAAGAACTTTGGCGTATGCTAGAGATCCTGCTAGACCAACAATCGCGGTCCGGGATAGTGACGATCCATGGCGACTTCGCCTTTTGCAATAACTAAGCAGCCCATACCCACCGTGAAGAGAAGACTCAAAGAAGAAGACAACGCTGCCGTGGAGCGAGGCGAAGCGCATCGAGAGCCGAGGAGAGCACAAGAAAGCAACGACCGGAGGAGCCAAGAAGCAACAGTGCCTAGGACCGACACCATCCTTGTCTTCCGACCTGGTCAACTTGTGCCCGTGAACTCAAAGAACTTTTGACAGTATGCTACAGAGATCCTGCTAGACCAACAATCGCGTTGCCGGGATAGTGACGACGTCATGGCGACTCAGCCTTTTGCAATAACTACTGCCACATACCCACCGTATGGAGAGAAGAAGGGTATGAAGATCCGCGAGTTTGTTGAACGCTTTGAGCAACTAACCATTGCAAATCGTGAACTGGGATCTGCAGCAGATTCACTCTTCTACGGAGTTCTTCGGAGGGCCAGCCAAGTGGTACAAGAGGGAGTACCTCAAGGCATCAAGACTCAAAGAACCTTCAACGAATCAAGAAAGCCTTTTGTGAGAGGTTCTGGGGAATAGATGTAGAAGGCTACGTGTTGTCAAAGTTGGAGTTTTTGAGGAGAAGAAGGAAGGAGACCTTGCAAGCTTATGTTGAGAGGTTTCTTAACTTGCGTGATCGTAGTGGTCCTCACTCGATTTACTGTGCCATTCGGTGGTTGCTAAGGGGTTAGATCCGAGATGGGCCGACATGTGAGGCGCAAGCGGAGAAAGACGAGACAAGGCCATCAAGGCGGCACTCAACTACGAAGAATCCAACTCCTTGGACAAGAAGAAGCACAAGAAGGAAAAGAGCAAGAAGAAGAAGTCCAAGCGAGGGAAGAAGGACAAGGGATCTGCCGGAGGAAGAATCTTCGAGGAGAGTGACTCCTCTCAAGACTCAGACTGGAGGACTCTTCCTGAGGATGGCAAGACGGAGGAAGAAACCCTAAGAGAGACGCAGAAGAAGAAGGTTGACGCTAAGAAGAAACCAGAGGCTCGAGGATCAAGGGAGCTGGCCAGGGCTAAACAAGAGGTCGCTAGTGCTAAGAAGGAAGTGGAACAAGTCAAGAGGGAGGTCAAGTCAAGAAGGTGCAACAAGAAGAAATGAAGATGGAGGAAATGATGAGCAAATTGAGAAGTTTCACCTCAACGTGAAGGAGCATGAGAAGAGGAGAGCGCATCCAAAGGCTCGGCTAACTGCTTTGTTCCACTTGTGGCCAGCCAGCCACACTAAGTCCAACTGCCATGTGGCCAAGGTGCACATGCTCGCCACGAGGAGGAGGAAGAGGATCGCTGGAGGATACCTACCGATCCGTGAGGTTCTGGACAACAAGACCCCAAGACCGCCCATCCGCCGATGCGAAATTCCATGGGGCCGCATTCAGAATAACCAAGTGCCTGTGGTTGCTAACCAAGCAACGGTGGTTCAACAAATCAGGGGCTTTGGTCATTATGCAAATAGCTGCTCATCGCCACAAGAGCCAATGGTGACTACGAACTACTGTGCAAGACAACAACAGGTCATGTAGCGGAGTGTCACTTGCCCAAACCGAGGAAGACTGCTCAATTGCTCAACCACCGTGATGAGTTCAACAGCATCCCAAGGAGCTGGGCAGCCATGCACGTGGAGGATGCCCTTATGGCGCTTGGGGAGGATGCGGAAGCCATGGTGTTAAGCTAGATGGACTGGGGTGTGGAGACTACTACGGAGAGGCTGCCATGGTCAGGCGCACTAGGAGTGAAAAGCTAGGAGGCTGCGGAAGAAGAAAGAGACGGAGGTGCAATCACCACAAAGTCAAGAGAGCACTCCAAGCCCGGAGGGAACGGATCTAGAGGAGACACTTGAGAAGGAGAACCCAGAAGGAAGAATCAAGGAGTGAATCGCCTGGGGCCATGCTGAGAAAAGAAGTTCCAGAAAAGGGAGAGGAAACCCGAGTTTCCACCGGACGTCGCCGGAAGTCATGGAGATGATAGAGGAGGAATTGACCAAGACAACAAACGCCGAGCTCGTGATCCCGAGACGCAGAAGTCCTCCTGAGTTAGCAACCGTTGCTAAGGCGGCCGTTGCTAAACAAGCAACGACGTTGTTGCTAAAGCAACCGCTGGGGGAAGGAGGGACCGATCGAGGACCATTTAACCTTGCAAGCCATCATGGATCAGCAATTTGCTATCACGTTTGGTCAACTATTGAAGGACAACCAAGTTCTGAGGGCCTTGCAAGAAGCGCAACCCAAGAGGAAGAGGCGATTGCCCAAGCCAGACCAAGGTGCGACCCCTCTGATCAACCTAGTGTCCATGATAGACCAAGGGCCGGAGTCGCAAGTGGAGATCGCCGTCGTCATCAAGCGGTTCCCTTGGATACCGGATCCGGGTGAACATCATGACGAAGGATAGCAAGGAAGCTTGGGTTGGACATTGAGCATACCACCAAGGTCGAGATTGGTGACATGTCAAAAATGCACTGTGGGAGGCAAGGAGTAACCACCATCATAGGGACCATTCCCTATCTCATGGACTATGTGGTTATCCGGCAAGGGTATGACATCCTATTGGGAAGGACCTATGGCTCAAGATGCAAGATGACTTGGGGAGGAAGGAAGTGGCTTTTAAGCCAATGGATTGGGACCCCAAGACGAAGGAGGCGAATTTGTTTGAGTTGGAGCAGGATACCTCGTGGGGAGACTCCTACAGAACGGAAGGATACACATCGGTGGAGAAACATCCGACTGGAGGAAGAAGGGGAACTGGACAAATTTCCTTTTGCACATATCGCATGGTCGGATGAGGAGGAAGAGTATAGGAGGGATATCCCTTACTCCCTCAATTTGGTGGGCTTTGGTTTCATGGAGGACGCACTGAGGAGCCAGCAACCGTTGCTAAGGCGTTGCTAAGGAAACCGGTGAACAACGGTTGCTAAGGAAGGAGAGACAACAGAGGACAAAGGTGAGCCAGGATCATTCGATTCACCTCGAGGACCTATTTAGGAGTGGGGATGAGGGAAGAGGACCTCGTGAACCGGAGGAAGGGTTTGGTGAGAGTTCAGCACCGTGGAGCGAGAATGGGTACAAGCGGACGAGATTAAGGATGTGGAGGTATTGCCCGGAAGGTGCTGAAGTTTGCACAGTGGAACCAGCGTTGGAAGAAGGAATGAAACAGGAGTTCATCGACGTGTTTGCCTTCGAGGTGACAGATATGAAGGGAATTCCCAAGAAGTGGGGGGAGCATAGGATCGATTTGGAGCCAGGAGCGACTCCCGTGCGAATTCCCCAATACAAGCTGAACCCAAAGTACTTACTGAAGGTGAAGGAGCAGCTTGAATTGTACTTGAAGGCAGACGTCATCTATCCAATCGTCAACACAGAGTGGGTGGCTCCGATTGTTGTGGTTCCTAAGAAGCAGCCTGGAAAGATTCGAGTATGTCAGGACTGGAGGAAGCCATGGTGTTGCGGGAGCTAGATGGACTGGGGTGTGGAGGAGACTACGAGAGCAGCCATGGTGCGCACTAGGAGTGAAAAGCTAGGAGGAAGTCATGAAAGAAGAAAGAGACGGAGGTGGAATCACCACAAAGTCAAGAGAGCACTCCAAGCCCGGAGGGAACGGATCCGAGGAGACACTTGAGAAGGAGAACCCCGAGAAGGAAGAATCAAGGAGTGAATCGCCTGGGGCCATCGAGAAAAGAAGTTCCAAGAAAAGGGAGAGGAACCCGAGTTTCCACCGGACGACGCCGGAAGTCATGGAGATGATAGAGGAGGAATTGACCAAGACAACAAAACCGCCGAGCTCGTGATCCTCGAGATCGCAGAAGTCCTCCGTTAGCAACCGTTGCTAAGGCGGCCGCAGCAAGCAACCGACGTTGTTGCTAAGGGAGCAACCGCGATCGCTGGAAGAAGGAGGGACCGATCGAGGACCATTTAACCTTGCAAGCCATCATGGATCAGCAATTTGCTATCACGCTTGGTCAACTATTGAAGGACAACCCGGCAAGTGTGCAACAAGTTCGAGGCCTTGCAAGAAGCGCAACCCAAGAGGAAGAGGCGATTGCCCAAGCCAGACCAAGGTGCTTTCACAACAACCTAGTGTCCATGATAGACCAAGGGCCGGAGTCGCAAGTGGAGATCGTGGCGTCATCAAGCGGTTCCCTTGGATACCGGATCCGGGTGAACATCATGACGGAAGGGACAATAGCAGGAAGCTTGGGTTGACATTGAGCATACCACAGGCCGAGATTACCGACATGTCAAAAATGCACTGTGGGAGAATCAAGGAGTAACCACCATCATAGGGACCATTCCTATCTCATGGACTATGTGGTTATCCAAGACAAGGCGCCTGTGGCATGACATCCTATTGGGAAGGACCTGTCAGATGGCTCAAGATGCAAGATGACTTGGGGAGGAAGGAAGTGGCTTTTAAGCCAATGGATTGGGACCCCAAGACGAAGGAGGCGAATTTGTTTGAGTTGGAGTGGATACCACCGTGGGGAGACTCCTACAAAGAACGGAAGGATACACATCCGGAGAAACATCCGACTGGAGGAAGAAGGGGAACTGGACAAATTTCCTTTGCACATATCGCATGGTCGATGAGGAGGAAGAGTATAGGAGGGATATCCCTTACTCCCTCAATTTGGTGGACCGCTTTGGTTTCATGGAGGACCGCATCAAGGAGAGCGACAACCACCGCTAACAAGAGCGCTAAGGAAGCATGATTCTCGAAAAGGCTAAGGAAGCAACGAGGACAACAACAGTCAGCCGAGGGTGAGCCAGGATCATTCGATTCACCTCCGAGGACCTATTTAGGGAGTGGGGATGAGGGAAGAGGACCTCGTGAACCGGAGGAAGGGTTTGGTGAGAGTTCAAGACCCGTGGAGCGAGAATGGGTAGGACGAGATTAAGGATGTGGAGGTATTGCCCGGAAGGTGCTGAAGTTTGCACGATACCGGAACCAGCGTTGGAAGAAGGAATGAAACAGCCCTTGCCGAGTTCATCGACGTGTTTGCCTCGAGGTGACATGAAGGGATTCCCAAGAAGGGGGAGCATAGGATCGATTTGGAGCCGGAGCGACTCCGGCGATTCCCAATACAAGCTGAACCCAAAGTACCAAAGGTGAAGGAGCAGCTTGAATTGTACTTGAAGGCGACGCCATCTATCCAATCGTGAACACGGAGTGGGTGGCTCCAATTGTTGTGGTTCAAGAAGCTGGAAAGATTCGAGTATGCCAAGACCGGAGGAAGCTCAACAAAGCAACCAAGAAGGACCATTTCCTCGCCATTCATCGACAACATCCCGGACTTGGTGGTGGAAGATGTGTACTGCTGACCTGCACTGGGTACAATCGCACTTGAGGGAGAGTGACTGCCCCAGCCTTCACAACGGATTGGGACCTTCGCACAAGAGGAGTGCTCGGATTGAGCGCCTTCCTTCATGCGGAGCATGGTTGAGATCTTCAAGGAGTATCTCCACAAGTTCATGGAGGTATTCCTAGATGATTTTGTGTGTTTGGGAGTGTGGAGGAGCACCGGATCACTTGCGTGCAGGTGTCGTGAAACTCAACTTTGCCTACATCCCGAGAAATGCTACTTTGGCATGGAGGATTTTGTTGGGGCACGACTCAAAGACGGGCATCAAGTTGATCCGCATAAGGTGAAGATGATTGTTGCCCCGAAGCTCCAACAACTCTCAAGGAACTCCGGGGTTCCTTGGCATGGTGGGCTACTACCGACGCTTTGTGCCTAACTTTGCTAGGAGGGCTGCCACTTGACCAGCTTGTTGAGGAAGGACCAAGAGTGGACCGGACAACGAGAGGGAGGCAGATTTCAAGATTTGAGGACCACGTACAGCCCAACCCTCAAGGGACCGGATCGAACAAGAAGTTCCATGTTTCGTAGATGTTTCCGCCATTGGATTGAGCCTTGAGCCGGATGACAAGAAGAGGACTACCCAATCTACTACGCAGACGGCAACTCACCGATGCGGAGCGCAAGTACACAACAATGAAAGGGAAGCCCTTGGGATGGTGTATTCAAGAAGTTTCGCCATTATCTCCTCTCCTATGAGTTCGTGTTCCATGTTGACCATTTTGCTCTCAAGCATCTTGTCAACAAGGCGGATCTTCGGTCGCATAGCTCGCTTGGATCCACAGTAAGAGTTCACATTCACGGTGGAGACACGTGAGGGGAAGAAGCATGTGAATGCCGACTACTTGTCCCGCTTGAAGACGGAAGGTGGAGCGTGATCAAGAAGATCATTTTCCTGGATGAAGCTTTGCCGGAGGAGGAGGAGAGTGCTAGGCCCAATGCCAAGTTGATCGGAAACGGGTACAAAGACCAAATGAGAAGGGAGGGAGAAGTCAGCCACCTATGAGGAGGTCTTTCGCTTTTAGCAACAGTCGATACCAACTGCCCGCTACAACAGAATGAGGTTGTTCTATACTTCCGCACTGCAAGAGCGAGACAAGCTGCATGTAGGGCCGATGGAGTTGAGAGGTTGTGGGTCAAGGATGGTCAAAAGGACCGGGTTCTCGCATGAGGAGGAGGCCGGAGGTCACCACACGCCAACGTGACTGTAAGAAGATCTTGGAGGTGGTATTGGTGGCCAACCTTGCACATAGATGCTAGGGAGTTCACTGCTGCCAGGATGCATGTCAAAGGGTTGAAGCCAACCAGACCACAAAGGGCCATTGGTCCCTATCCTAGCCTTGGCGCCTTTGAAAAGTGGGGATTGACTTCCAATGATTCACCCAAGACCAAGGGGAGCCAATCAATATATTCGTAGCAACACACTGACCGCATGGTGGAAGCTCAAGCCTTGCCCGTGGACACAAATGTGGTGGCCAGTGTGTTCTTGTTTGAGTACATCATTACAAGGTACGGTGCGCTGAATTGGGTTAGCGACAGGTACCCATTTCATCAACGAGGTGATCTCACACATGGTGAAGTACTTCAACATCAGCCCAGTGAAGACCACCCCTACAACCCCAAGGCGAATGGACTCACGGAGAAAGCTAATGGATTGCTTTGCAGATCCTCAACAAGTTGAACCCACCTACACCTACGATTGGGACCGGAAGCTTCACTCGCTGCCAGGGCGACAGATGGAGAAGGTGACCACGCAGACTACTACCTCACCTATGGGCACTCACCACCATGCCCATTGAGTTTGAAGTGCCAACGCTTGAGAGTCCAAGAGCATAAGAGGATGACGGTGGAGGAGAGCCGCTTGAGAGGCTCATAGGCTTTGTTCAGACATGGAGAATAGGAACAAGCCTTGGCGTCCCGTAACGCCCAAGAGAAGAGGAAGGAATGGCATGACCTAAGTCGCAAAAACAAGAGTACGTTGTTCCGGGACTTGCTGTATGATAACAGTACATGCACTTCGAAGTCGCATCTTAGATGGATGGGTCCCTACAGGTGCTGCAAGTGTTCGACAATGGATCCATACCGCAAGAACTTGATGGATTCGCTACAACTGGTCAATGGTTGCGTGAAGAAGTATTATTAATAAGTTGGCGGGACGCCAACAAATGAGAAGGGAGTATGTGGTGACCACATGGGTACTCAAAAAGGAGTGTTTTTTTGTTTTGTGTTTAAGTGAGAATCGTGGAGTTGGAATGTGAAGTAGGTTAGGAAATAAAGAAAAGTCTACTAGAGCCTAGTAGGAGGAAGAGAGTCTAGTCCCGATCCCGGACAACCTCGGAGGGTTGGCTCGACCGTTGCTAACGCGTTGCTAGGGCCGTTGCTACTGTGGCTCTATGACCACAACCGACTCGGAGCTGTTGCTATGGTAGCAACCAAGTTGGAGTTTCTTTCCAATGACTTGGAAAATCCAATCGATGGAATTACAAGGAATACCCAAACGGAAGTAAGGGGGTCCTATTGGCAATTAAGAAGTGGGAAGAGGATTTGCATCGAATCCAGCGGATTGAAGACGGCGCCGCCTCAAGCTCGAGCGAATTGGAGAGACGGAGCGAACGCCGGCGACACAAGGGAAGGCACGTGAGTCGCTGAGGCATCACGACGAGCGCGCAGGGAGGACCAATCGTGATTGGTGGCGGTCCGGAGGAGGAGAGTGCTAGGCCCAATGCCAAGTTGATCGGAAACGGAGGTACAGACCAAATGAGAAGGGAGGGAGAAGTTTGGCAGCCACCTATGAGGAGGTCTTTCGCTTTTAGCAACAGTCGACAACGCCTGTCAACAGAGGTTGTTCTATACTTCCGCATGCTGTTAAGCGAGACAAGCATGGTAGGGCCGATGGAGTTGAGAGGTTGTGGGTCAAGGATGGTCAAAAGGACCGGGTTCTCGCCGCCTTGCATGAGGAGGAGGCCGGAGGTCACCACACGCCAACGTGACTGTAAGAAGATCTTGGAGGTGGTATTGGTGGCCAACCTTGCACATAGATGCTAGGGAGTTCACTGCTGCCAGGATGCATGTCAAAGGGTTGAAGCCAACCAGACCACAAAGGGCCATTGGTCCCTATCCTAGCCTTGGCGCCTTTGAAAAGTGGGGATTGACTTCCAATGATTCACCCAAGACCAAGGGGAGCCAATCAATATATTCGTAGCAACACACTGACCGCATGGTGGAAGCTCAAGCCTTGCCCGTGGACACAAATGTGGTGGCCAGTGTGTTCTTGTTTGAGTACATCATTACAAGGTACGGTGCGCTGAATTGGGTTAGCGACAGGTACCCATTTCATCAACGAGGTGATCTCACACATGGTGAAGTACTTCAACATCAGCCCAGTGAAGACCACCCCTACAACCCCAAGGCGAATGGACTCACGGAGAAAGCTAATGGATTGCTTTGCAGATCCTCAACAAGTTGAACCCACCTACACCTACGATTGGGACCGGAAGCTTCACTCGCTGCCAGGGCGACAGATGGAGAAGGTGACCACGCAGACTACTACCTCACCTATGGGCACTCACCACCATGCCCATTGAGTTTGAAGTGCCAACGCTTGAGAGTCCAAGAGCATAAGAGGATGACGGTGGAGGAGAGCCGCTTGAGAGGCTCATAGGCTTTGTTCAGACATGGAGAATAGGAACAAGCCTTGGCGTCCCGTAACGCCCAAGAGAAGAGGAAGGAATGGCATGACCTAAGTCGCAAAAACAAGAGTACGTTGTTCCGGGACTTGCTGTATGATAACAGTACATGCACTTCGAAGTCGCATCTTAGATGGATGGGTCCCTACAGGTGCTGCAAGTGTTCGACAATGGATCCATACCGCAAGAACTTGATGGATTCGCTACAACTGGTCAATGGTTGCGTGAAGAAGTATTATTAATAAGTTGGCGGGACGCCAACAAATGAGAAGGGAGTATGTGGTGACCACATGGGTACTCAAAAAGGAGTGTTTTTTTGTTTTGTGTTTAAGTGAGAATCGTGGAGTTGGAATGTGAAGTAGGTTAGGAAATAAAGAAAAGTCTACTAGAGCCTAGTAGGAGGAAGAGAGTCTAGTCCCGATCCCGGACAACCTCGGAGGGTTGGCTCGACCGTTGCTAACGCGTTGCTAGGGCCGTTGCTACTGTGGCTCTATGACCACAACCGACTCGGAGCTGTTGCTATGGTAGCAACCAAGTTGGAGTTTCTTTCCAATGACTTGGAAAATCCAATCGATGGAATTACAAGGAATACCCAAACGGAAGTAAGGGGGTCCTATTGGCAATTAAGAAGTGGGAAGAGGATTTGCATCGAATCCAGCGGATTGAAGACGGCGCCGCCTCAAGCTCGAGCGAATTGGAGAGACGGAGCGAACGCCGGCGACACAAGGGAAGGCACGTGAGTCGCTGAGGCATCACGACGAGCGCGCAGGGAGGACCAATCGTGATTGGTGGCGGTCCGGAGGATGCGCGGATGGAGGTCAAGGGCGAGCAAAAGCCGCGGCTGGTGCGCAAGAAGTTGGGAAGAGCACGGTGGGTTGATAGGGCCAGTGAAGTGGCCAGAAACCGCTGCAAAGGTGGAAAAGCGGTGGCGACAGCACGTGCCCAAGCATTCTCGAGAATGTCCGGAAAACATAGGGATTCTTATAACCAGAAGGTGGAGCATGGTCACGCCGCCAACGTGACTGTAAGAAGATCTTGGAGGTGGTATTGGTGGCCAACCTTGCACATAGATGCTAGGGAGTTCATCAAGCTGCCAGATGCATGTCAAAGGGTTGAAGCCAACCAGACCACACAAGGGCCATTGGTCCCTATCCTAGCCTTGGCGCCTTTGAAAGTGGGGATAGACTTCAATGACCAAGACCAAGGGACCAAAATCAATATATTCGTAGCAACGGACCACCGTACTGCATGGTGGAAGCTCAAGCCTTGCCCGTGGACACAAATGTGGTGGCTGTGTTCTTGTTTGAGTACATCATTACAAGCAGTTCGTTGGAATGGGTGGGTACCCATTTCATCAACGAGGTGATCTCACACATGGTGAAGTACTTCAACATCAGCCACAGGAAGACCACCCCTACAACCCCAAGGCGAATGGACTCACGGAGAAAGCTAATGGATTGCTTGCGTGATCCTCAACAAGTTGACCGCCACCTACACCTACGATTGGGACCGGAAGCTTCACTCGCCAGGGCGACAGACAGTGAGAAGGTGACCACACAACAGACTCTACTACCTCACCTATGGGCACTCACCACCATGCCCATTGAGTTTGAAGTGCCAACGCTTGAGAGTCCAAGAGCATAAGAGGATGACGGTGGAGGAGAGCCGCTTGAGAGGCTCATAGGCTTTGTTCAGCACATGGAGAATAGGAACAAGCCTTGGCACGTAACATCCAAGAGAAGAGGAAGGAATGGCATGACCAAGTCAAAACAAGAGTACGTTGTTCCGGGACTTGGCGTTGTATGATAACAGTACATGCACTTCGAAGTCGCATCTTAGATGGATGGGTCCCTACAGGTGCTGCAAGTGTTCGACAATGGATCCATACAACGCAACTTGATGGACTACAACCGTGGTCAATGGTTGGCGCGTGAAGAAGTATTAATAAGTTGGCGGGACGCCAACAAATGAGAAGGGAGTATGTGGTGACCACATGGGTAATTTCGAAAGGAGTGTTTTTTTGTTTTGTGTTTAAGTGAGAATCGTGTGGAGTTGGAATGTGAAGTAGACATTAATAAGTTGGCGGGACGCCAACAAATGAGAAGGGAGTATGTGGTGACCACATGGGTACCGCACTCGGAAAGGAGTGTTTTTTTGTTTTGTGTTTAAGTGAGAATCGTGTGGAGTTGGAATGTGAAGTAGGTTAGGAATAAAGAAAAGTCTACTAGAGCCTAGTAGGAGGAAGAGAGTCTAGTCCCGATCCCGGATGTAACCTCGGAGGGTTCCGCTCGTTGCTAACGCGTTGCTAGGCTACAGGCTGCTGCTATGACCACAACCGACTCGGAGCTGTTGCTATGGTAGCAACCAAGTTGGAGTTTCTTTCCAATGACTTCGGAAAATCCAATCGATGGAATTACAAGGAATACCCAAACGGAAGTAAGGGGGTCCTATTGGCAATTAAGAACAAAGGGGAAGAGGATTTGCATCGAATCCAGCGGATTGAAGACGGCGCCGCCTCAAGCTCGGCGCACGTGGACGGAGACCGAGCGAACGCCGGCGACACAAGGGCGTGGCACAGCCGGGAGTCGCTGGCGGCATCAGCGACGAGCGCGCAGGGAGGACCGAATCGATTGGTGGCGTCCGGGGCGGCGCAGAGGGCGGGCGGTGCGCGGGCGCGGTGCCGCAAGAAGTTGGGAAGAGCACGGTGGGTTGATAGGCCAGTATGGCCAGGAACTCCCGCAAAATTGGTGGAAAAGCGGTGTGGTCGGGACAGGAAGCCTGGGCGATCGAGGAATGTCCCGGAAAACATAGGGATTCTTATAACCGAGGCAGCATGGTCACGCCACAAGTCGTTGGGCATGCCGTGGCGGAGCAGGAGTAACACGAGGGCTGGAATAATCGAAGCCGGTCACCGAGCGGATAGGGGGTGGGGCAAGTGCACAGTCCTGCACGTGATTGCGGATTCCGGCGTAAAATCAGGCGGACACTCGCCAGTGGAGCCGGCGAGGCATCCTCCAGTCTTGGTGGCTAAGCGGGAATTTGGGACAGGGAGCATGGCGCCTAAGAAGAATACTCCTCGCCGCCATTGAGGCCATTACGACCGCCCAATGGCCCAATATGGGGCACCGGAGAGTGAAGGCGGGGTCTTTGGTGGCTAAGCATCACCGTCCTTCATGGACAAAAAGTGGTGCTACAATAGCCCCTCGTTGGTTTTGGAGTGTGCAGAGCGCATGAGGGAGAAGGCCATTGGGGAAGGCAACGTGAGGACCAACCCCGGGATATTCAATTTATTCGGCTGTTTATGAGAGACCAAGAGGAATGTGGCGGATAATCATTGACCCTTTCAGAAACCATCTCCTCAAAAGTCGCAGGAGGCCAAGTCATTGCTCCCACATTGTCTAGAGTGGAGAATGGGTCACCAACAAGCTAGACCGAAATGGCCGGATTAGCCAGTGGATCCTGTGCTCTCACTCATTAAGAAGGAGCACATTGTGACCATTTCCTTGTCTTTCTCTATGAGGTGGTGAGAGGGTCCAAGATAGATTGGGCCGGATGTTCTATGACATGCGAGGGAGAGGGACCACTTGACCCTACCATCACCTAGCCCCTCATCTATCTCCTTCTTAATCCACGTTTTGACCATGCCAGTTCTTTGGAGGGAATGGAGATGGTCTCACCTTTCATTTGGAGGCCGGTGTTTGAAAGAAGGAAGCCCAAGAGGAGTCGGAGGAAGAGGCCATCTCCGGCACCGGGAGTGAAGATGAGAAGTCCAAGTGTCCATGAAAGGAATGTGACCGTGGCTAAGGTAGCATGTTGCTAACAAAACAAGCTGCTAAGGCCCCAACAGTACCAAGAGGAGCCGGGGGGACTCCAACACCTAGAGCCACAAGAGCGCACGGGAGCTCACACAGGCGAAGCAAGACAAGGGCAAGGCCGGGGCAGCACCAATATCCAGGGCAGGGGCGGGAAACCACAGTCAACAGGAGGAATCACCAACCCTTGGGCACGGCGGGTCCGAGAAAGTGACTACATTCAAGCGGTGGCTTTCAAGTATACCGGAAGTTGTGTGAGGCGGTCGGTCTGACAGATAGGAAGGAGGGAGCCCATTCCAGAAGGTCCGGGACCTAACATCACCCTCGAGTTGGTTTCAGCTATGGCACAGGGCGAGATGGAAGATCGAGATAGCTCGTCCTCTCCTTGTTAGGTTTACAGCAGCAAGGGAAGCAACAGGGAGCATGGAGGAGCTCAAGATGAAGAAGGAGAAGGAGGTTTTGGAGGGACGCCTAGCGGCTTGGAAGTGGAAATAGGGAAGGTCAGGGGGTTGCGTGAGTCTAAGGACCAGGAAGCCCTCATGGCTCAGCTCTCCGACACACAGAGCACCATAGGAGAGCTGCAGAATGTTATTTCAGATGCACAAGTGCAGGCTGAAACCTCGGATGCCCTCGCTGAGCGCTACAGAAGGAGAGGGACGAGGCTAGGAAAGGCTGGAAGGAGGCCAAGAGGGCCAGGATTGCAAGGAGGGCCACCGTGGAAGAGGCAGAGGCTCCTATGGAAGAATCTGTTGCCGAGTTAGCAACAGCCGAGGAGGTTGCTAAGCAAGCAACCGCCGTTGAGGGAAGCCAGACTCTTGCTAGGAAGCAACAACAAGCTCCAAGACCAAAGCCAGAAGGAAGAAAGGCAAGAAGATCGGGAGGAGGACAAAGCAGGGAGGCGGGTAAGCACCGCCTAAGAAGTCTAACTTCCCAATGGTGCATTAGATTGAGGATGCTTATCAAGATAATCATGTGCCCGGATTCTCCTTGGTGGAGAGAAGATTATCTCCCCGAAAGTTTATGTTGTTGTGGGCACGAGGGACATGGAGGTCCGGAAAACATAGGGATTCTTATAACCAGAAGGTGGGGGTCACCGCCGGCAAGCGCCGAGTCGCCGGGCAGAGTACACGAGGGGCCGGAACATCACCGCGGCCACCAAGCGCGGAGATGGTGACGGCGCAGTGGGTCACCGCGAACCGGATTGCGATTCCGCCCGGCAAAATCAGGTGACACTCGCCACCGCGGAGGCCGAAGCCGAGCGGCTGTTCGGCTGTGGGGATCCCGCCTTTGCTGTCTAAGTTGAATTCGGGACAGGAGCATGGCGCCTAAGAAGAATCCGGCCGCCATTGAGGCCATTACGATCGCCCAATGGCCCAATATGGGGCAATCGGAGAGTGAAGGCGGGGTCTTTGGTGGCTAAGCATCACCGTCCTTCATGGACAAAAAGTGGTGCTACAATAGCCCACGTTGGTTTTGGAGTGTGCAGAGCGCATGAGGGAGAAGGCCATTGGGGAAGGCAACGTGAGGACCAACCCCGCACTGGAATATTCATTGTTCGGGCTGTTTATGAGAGACCAAGAGGAATGTGGCGGATAATCATTGACCTTTCAGAAACCATCTCCTCAAAAGTCGCAGGAGGCACAAGCGGTCATTGCTCCCACATTGTCTAGAGTGGAGAATGGCTGGGTCACCAACAAGCTAGACCGAGGGCCGGATTAGCCAGTGGATCCTGCTCTCACTCACTAAGAAGCTGGAGCACATTGCCGACCATTTCCTTGTCTTTCTATGAGGTGGTGAGAGGGTCCAAGATAGATTGGGCCGGATGTTCTATGACACAACAGTGTGAGAGGGACCACTTGACCCTACCATCACCTAGCCCTCGCCTCTATCTCCCTTCTTAATCCACGTTTTGACCATGCCAGTTGCCGGAGGGAATGGAGATGGTCTCACCTTTCACTGGAGGCCGTGTTTGAAAGAAGGAAGCCCAAAGAGGAGTCGAGGAAGAGGCCATCTCGGGCACCGGGAGTGAAGATGAGAAGTCCAAGTGTCCATGAAAGGAATGTGACTGGCTAAGGTAGTACCAAGGGTTGCTAACAAGGCAACAGCTGCTAAGGCCCCAACAGTACCAAGAGGAGCCGGGAGCAACGGGGACTCCAACACACCTAGAGCCACAAGAGCGCACGGGAGCTCACCGGATGTACAAGACAAGGGCAAGGCTGGCAGCACCAATATCCTGTGGAGCCTGGGGCCGGGAAACCACAGTCAACAGGAGGAATCACCAACCCTTGGGCACAGCCGAGCTGATCCGAGAGAGTGACTACCTGTTCAAGGAAGTGTCTTTCAAGTATACCCCGGAAGTTGTGACAGGGGGCGGTCAGCTGCGACAGATAGGAAGGAGGGAGCCCATTCCCAGCAAGGTCTGGGGACCTAACATCACCCTACAGGAGTTGGTTTCAGCTATGGCACGCACCAGGGGCGAGATGGAAGATCAGATAGCTCTGGTCCTCTCCTTGTTAGGTTTACAGGCGCAGCAAGGGAAGCAACAAGGGGAGCAGCTGGAGGAGCTCCAGAAGATGAAGAAGGAGAAGGAGGTTTTGGAGGGACGCCTAAGCAGCTTGGAAGTGGAAATAGGGAAGGTCCGAGAGGAGTTGCAAGTCTAAGGACCAGAAGCCTCATGGCTCTCCGACACAAAGCACCATAGGAGAGCTGCAGAATGTTATTTCGATGCACAAGTGGCCGAAACCTCGGATGCCTCACCGGCGCAGAAGGAGAGGGACGAGGCTAGGAAAGGTGGAAGGAGGCCAAGAGGGCTGGATTGCAAGGAGGGCCACCGTGGAAGAGGCGAGGCTCCTATGGAAGAATCATTGCCGAGTTAGCAGCCGAGGAGGTTGCTAAGCAAGCACCGGGTTGCTAGGGAAGCACTGCACTGCTAGACAACAGAATAAGCTCCAAGACCAAAGCCAAAGAAGGAAGAAAGGGGCAAATAAGACTGGAGGAGGACAACAGCTGGGGAGCGGTAAGCACCGCCTAAGAAGTCTAACTTCCCAATGGTGCATTAGATTGAGGGATGCTTATCAAGATAATCATGTGCCCGGATTCTCCTTGGCCGGAGAGAAGATTGTCTCCCTGAAAGTTTATGTGGTTGTGGGCACAGGGGGGACATGGAGGTACTTGATCCATGCCTTGACGGCACCGGATCCTACCTATGGGTTGGACTCACGGGAGACTTTCACCGACCCATCCAGATTCAAGAGCTCACCGAGGAGGAGTAAGCGGCGAGCACAAGAGAGGGAGGAGTCCAGCTCGAGGAGGTGGAGATTTTGTGGAGAGATTGCCCAACCCCCAAGAGGAGAAGAGCAAGAGGAGAACATAGGCGGCCTAGGAGGCCTGTGGAGGGATAATAGGGTAAGTGGCCCCAAATAGATGAAGGCCCATGTGTTATAGACTAATCTTCCCTCATAGTGGATAGAATTAAGAGATAGGCCTCTAGGCTTGGGACTAAGACCGATTGGTATTTTTGGCAAGCGCCAAGCCGCTTTTGTGGGCTGATCTTGGGTATAAGAGGCAGCCTCTTGATGAAATGTAAGCAATGTTGGCCTAAAGTCCTGTTTGGGGTGAGCACGGGGTTTGGGGGTACCAGATCCAGGCTGTGAGTCTAGGCACCTTTCTCCGCCAGGAGGAGCCGAGAAGACTACTGTTGCCCAGATCCGTGTGACCAGATCCGCAAGAGTGGTGGAAAGCAAGGGAGGAACTGGTGATCTCCTTGGAGGAGTTCCCAAGGATAAGAGGAAGGGGATTGTGAAGCCGGGAGGTCCCATTCTTACTCATTCTCTCCTTGTCTAGTACTCACCTTGTGTTTGAGTTGTGGTGTCAAGGTCATGTGGAAAAGGAGACAAGGCGGGAGCCCGTGGGTGGAAGAGAAGGTGAAGTGAGACGGAGTCCGGGTTTGTATGCTTGGAAAATGTGAGAAAGTGAACTGTGAGAGGAGTGGAAATGCCGACATGGGAGTTGCCGATTGTGGAGAGAAGTAAGAGGGATTGGAGAAGTCCGTAAGTGATGTTTCTGAGAAAGTGGGGATTGAATGAGGCCGTGAGGTGTGAGAACAAGGAGCGGAAGGAGTTGCAGAGGAACTTGGGGAGTATGGAGAGATGCAAGAGGTACCTGAGTCGTGAGAGCCTGGGAGGACTATGAAGCTTGGGAGGAAAGCTGAAAGGTTGGAGGGAAGAAAGAGAGATCCGGGAAGTGTTACTGTAAGGAGGTGGGTTGTGTGATCGCAACTCGATTGGTGGATCCGACTTTGTGGAAGGATAAGAGAGGGTGTCCAATCTTATCCACTTGGACCCCAAGTGGGCCACCCTTCTATTAATAGCTGAACCCGAGATGGGTCCCACTGCTAAAATAGAGGGTGGTTGCTAAGATAGCAACCGGTCGCCGTTAAGGTAGCAACAGTCGTGGCTAAGATAGCCATGTCCGAGTGTTGTTAGGATAGTAGCTGGTCTCAGAGTCGCTAGATGTTTTGTATGTCTCGTGTTTTGGTTGGATTGGCTATGTTTTGGTTGTCTTGACACGAAATCACTCCCTTGGGTACGAATCTCAAGTCTAGCGATAAAGAGGGTAAATGTGGCCTCTTTGTGACCACTTGGTTTAGAAAATCACTCCATGTAATGACAGGGCTCCGTTTGCGCTTTCGGGCGATTCTCGTCTTACTTCGGATTCGTCTCACGCGCACACATTCATCGATTCGCGTCTAACTACCATAGCGTTCACCGCGAGCCGGTGTGGCCAAGCGTTTAAGGACCCGTTCGCGTCCGTATCGTTCACGTTAAGTCACTCGCACCTCTAGTCCGTTCCTCTCTCCCTCACACTACACTTATCGGTCTTAGGGAAAGGCCGCGGGTTACGTCAGGACCTCCTCGTCGTTGGGCCTCTCGTCCGGGCTGCCGCCCGAGTCCCTCGGCTCACCGTTCGGTCCGTTCGGCGGGCGCGGCTGCGGGCGACACGTTAGGTTCGTCACGGAACCGATCAATCTCTCCGGGAGGCGTGCTGCTCGGTGACTCGGGACTCACGTTAGCAAGAAGACACACAAGGTGCGCAGAGCGGCATCAACACCAAGAGAAAGATGATTTATTGAGCGGACCCTCTTATACTACGCCCAAGTCGGCGTCTTTATTACACCCCTATTACGGTGATGGCCATTTCGGTATACCTAATCGGCCGCCTACCATCCTATTTCCTCCCCTATCTCCTTCGGTGGTGGGTGGAAGGTCCCGGGTTCCGCCTTTGGGATTGGTGGTCCAATCTCTCACGATTCGGCGCACCCAATCGGATGATCCGTGGTGGGACCCCTCCTTTCTCCGGAATCTGCCGGGTTGGCTCCGGCGTGTCGGCGGCGCCCGTTACCAACGTCATCCTCCCAGCCTCCCGTGGGTCCCCTCGGTGGGGCCACCTATCTGCTCCCCTAAGCGTAAGTCGAGAGGGCTCCTCCTTCTTCTTGGGTCCGGACCTCGAGGTCCGGCCTCGACTCCGAGTCCGAACCTGTGAGTCCGTTTATTTCCCGAGTCCGACCTCGAGGTCCGGCCTCGTCTCTGGGGTTCGGACCTCGGGTCGAACTTATTCGGTCCGGTCCCCAAGCTCCGGACCCCTTGTCATGGACCTCGTCTTGCTAGGTCCTCATCCCTACCCGACCTTGTCTTGGGTCGGGTTGGCTCCTTCGGGGGTCACCTCCCTTCTCCAGGCGGGTTGCGGTGAACTTACCACAGGGTCCGTTGTCTCGCTCCTCTTGAGGCTCTTCTCCCCCTGCCGTCGTCTCCAAGCAGGGGCCACTAGAGTCCCCTGTGGTCCCCATGCCCTTCTTCCTCCGAGCCTTCCAGGTCCGTTTATTTGCAGCTGAGGCTCATCGCCTTCAGGAGCTCAGCGTGGTAATAGGCAAAGTCCGAATCCACTTGTTGAATTGCCTCTTCCACCAGCCCCGAGCACCCGATACTCCTTCGCCATAGGTGCTCCGGAGTCGAGCGCCCGGCTTGTTGGACCACCTCCCCGCCAGTTTGATAGCCGGAGCTGCCGCCACGCGAGGCCGCAAGGGCCGCCGGCCACCTCCCCGCAACCGCCGTTGCTCCACCGCCCAACTCCTCGCCCCGCCCGCCCCGCCATACCACCATAACGCAGCTGCTCTTCCGCCTTCCTCAATCGACCAGCAGCCTTTGTCTCGCCTTTTCGTCCATTCTCCGCAACTCCGCCATCTCCTCTGCATTTGGCCGGGCAACTCGCGATCGGGCTTCTGTGTCCTTCTCCATTTCGGCGACGCCCCGCCTCGCTCCATCGCTGCATCTCCCCGCAGCCAATGGAGCCGCTTTATTTCGCTCGCTGCCGCGACCACGCCCCGCACTACCATTCCTCTCAATGGTAGTTTGAAGTCAGCCCAAGGTCTCCTTGCGTCTTCCATCTCCGCCGCCGCCTCCACCTCACGAGCCGAGTCCGAGATCCTCCATCTCCTTGTCGCGAGCTTCCTGGCTCGGCCGGTCCGCTGCTGCGCCCCGCCTCGCCATCTTCGTGCAGAGCCGAGGCGCCTATCTCCCGTCAAGTCTTGGACTCTCGTTGAGAACCCCTTGTGCTCCGACGCCTTGGAGTTGTAACTCCAAGGTGTCCTCGCCCTCCAGCCTCCCCGCCGCCTCCCTCCACCCGATCACGCCGAGTCCGAACCTGTGAGTCCGTTTATTTCCCGAGTCCGACCTCGAGGTCCGGCCTCGACTCCGAGTCCGGCCACCTCCCCGCCGCCTTTGGGATTGGTGGTCCAATCTCCGCCGCCGCCTCCACCGATCACGCCGAGTGATCGGCTTGCCGTGGCTTCCGCCTCCTTGGCCACCTTCACCGGGGCTTCCGCCTCCTTGGCTCTCTAGTCGGGCCGCCTCCGCCAGTCCCGAGCCGCTGCGCCCGGCCTCTTCGGGGCTCGGCGTGGTAATAGGCAAAGTCCGAATCCACTTGTTGGATTGCCTCTTCCACGTGTGCGGGGCACCGATACTCCCTTCGCCATAGGTGCTCCGGAGCCGAGCGTACGCCTTGTTGGACCACCTCCCCGCCAGTTTGATAGGAGGGCCACTTCCTTGTGCAAGGCTGCCTCGGTCACCTCCCCGCCGTTGTTGCTCCACCTCCAACTCCTCGCTTGCTCCGCCGCCTCCCGGAGGAGTACCATACGCCCGGTGGCTTCCGCCTTCCTCAAGCGGACGGCTTCTTATGCCTTCCGTGCTCTTGCTTCTCTCCATTGGCATTAACTCGCCATCTCCTCTCAGACGGTCGGGCAACTCTGCCGCCTCCCCGCCGCCTCCCTTCTCCATTTCGGCGACGCCCCGCCTCGCTCCATCGCTCCGCCTCAGTCAGGGTGGGCCGCTCTATTTCCGTTCGCGTTCGCGACCACGTCTGAGACTACCATTCCTCTCAATGGTAGTTTGGGCTGCGACTCAAGGTCTCCTTGCGGTCTTCCATCTCTCTCTGCTCCACCTCACCGTGAGTCAGGAGATCCTCCATCTCCTTGTCGCGACTTCTGGCTGGTCGCGCTTGCTCCGCCGCCTCCTGCTCCATCTTGAGTGGGCGCTCTCTCTCGAAGTCTTGGACTCTCTCGTTGAGAACCCCTTGCTTTGCTCAGCGTCTTGGGTTGTAACTCCAAGGTGTCCTTCTTCCTCCGCTGCTCCGCCGCCTCCCTTCTACCTCCTGCGCCACAGGGTCCCCGATTTCCGGGTCTTGGCCTCCGGTGTTTCGCGGCTCGTCCGTGCTTGCTCTCTTGCTGCTCGGCCTTGATTGGCGTGGCTGGTAGCCTCCCTCCACCCGATCACGCCGATAGTGATCGCGGTCGGCTGCGTGGCCGCCTCCTTGGCCACCTTCACGGCCTCTCGACAGCTCTGGTCTAGTCGGGCCGCCTCCGCCAGGTCCCGAGCCCTCTCCGCTTGCGCCCGGGCCTCTTCCGCCTCCTGCTGCGCTACCCCTCTCCGCCTGCAGAGGTCCTCAGCCCGCGCTTGGGCCTCCTTAGCCTGCTTCAGCTGCTCCTCCAGCTGAAGGAATTTAGTCCGGTCCTTGCGAATGGACCAGACTTCCCTCTCGGCCTCCCGGCGTTTCCCTTCCTCAATTCGGCCGAGAGCTTCGGCCTTCCTCCTTGCCTCCTGGGCCCCCTCCAACTGCTCCTGGAGGAGTACCATACGCCTCCGGGTGGCTTCTACCTCCTGGGTCTTCTCGGCCATCCCGCAGAGACCCCAAAGCATACCGTCCATGACGGTAGCCAGGACCCGCCGTGTTTCTTCCACGGCCGCCACTGGTGAGGCTCCCACAAAGTCCGTAGGGAGCGGCATTTCATGTCCGCCAGGACCTCCATACCGCAGTCAGGAGTAAGTCGGTGGGTTCTCGGACCTAATCGGGACCCTTAGGTCTGAGTCTTGACTCGGGCTTCACCCTCCTTGGCCCTTTTGGCCGCGAGTTCCTTCTCCGCCTTTTTCTCACAGGGCTCGGAGGAGGTGAGGGGTCCGGAGCAAGCCTTTTGCCTCTTCCGCCGGAGACAGACTGCCCGGCGCCATGACCTCTCGCCTCGGCAAGGCCCTTCGCCTCCTTACCGCCTTCTCAGCACCTGCAAGGGTGGGGCACCGGCACGAGGTGCGGCTGGTAGACGCTGCCTTGCGTTTGCCTCTTCCACGGCCGCCGTGGTTGTGGTCAGGCCGGGCTATTGAGTTGGGGCCGCCCGCCAGACCGGCCGCCCGGGCACTGTGAGGAGGGAAGCGATTTCTCCCATACTTCCCTGGGTGGTGAGGGGTCCGCCTGCACGATGGAGTCCGGACCTCCCGCCTCCTCCCGGTCCGCTTGGCCTCGAGGGTCGGGAGCAAGCCTTTTGCCTCTTCACATCGGAGGCAGGACCCGGCTCAGTGCAGTGCTGCGGTGACCTCCTGCTCACAGGCGTCCTTTACGCCCTCCTCGCCTCCTCCCGGTCCGCTTCTTGCCACTCAGGTAGGCGGTAGAATCTTGGCACCGTCGAGGTCTTGCGTTGTGTGTCTTGCGTCTCTTGGTTCCCTCCGTCGAGGCTCCATGGTGTGGTTGTGGTGGTGGTGGGCTATTGAGTTGGGGCCGCCTCTGCTTGGGCTGCTCGGGGGCACCAGGAGGAGGGAAGCGGGGATTTCCTCCCATACTTCCCTGGGTGGTGAGGGGGTCCGTTCCAGACGTATGGAGTCCGGAATTCCCTCCCAGTCGTCCTCCTCCCGGGTCCGTTTGGCCTTAGAGGGTCGGCCCCCACCTCGGGCGCCCTTGCACGCTCCACTTCCGGCAGGGCCTCCAGTCCTTTCCGGAGCGCCCGCTCAAGCTCTCCCTCCTTCAGGAGCTCGAAATGTCCCCATACATGGATCAGGTATGGGGACAGCCCAGATGGCGAGGGCTTCTCGCTCCTGAGCTTGCGGGCCTCGGCCGCAGGCGAAGATAATCCTTCCCGTCCGCCTCTTCCCGGTAGCGCATGCGAGAAATACCAGCAGTTATCACCAAGGTGATCCACCTTGGTGGCGAGTTCAAT
Organism: Anthoceros angustus; assembly: GCA_010909165.1. Classification (NCBI taxonomy): domain Eukaryota; kingdom Viridiplantae; phylum Streptophyta; class Anthocerotopsida; order Anthocerotales; family Anthocerotaceae; genus Anthoceros; species Anthoceros angustus. The sequence goes on along the minus strand of MU008180.1, from coordinate 151,856 downwards.
GGACAATGATCCGGCTACCGCCTTACTCGACCGCCCAAGAGTCGGATATCAACCAGCCGTTGGTTGTCCTCTGCGTTCCAGGCCTCAGCATCGCCGCTGTTGCCGGCCCTATCTTTCCCTTCGCCTTGAGGGGCTCTGGCACCACACCCCCTTCTTCCTCCTTTGGGCGGTTGTAGGCCGCCCTCAGGACCTCCAAGGTCCATCGCCTCGGGTCCTCCCGGAGGTTCTTGGACCGAACCTCCTTGTTGACCGCCAACATCTTGGGAACTCCGGACGGGTAGCCAGTCGAGCGTCCGGACCGTGGAACACATCCAGTGCCACTCCTCACTAATTCTCCCGCTTCCTCCGGCCGGGCCCAAAGTCCGGATAGCGCGGGTCACAATGTTGCGCTACGAGGTTCCATGGCTCCCAAACTTCCGCAGCTTTTTGGGTGCCATCGCCTGCCTCCTGTTGCCGTAGCCGCCGACCGAGTTCACCGGCACGATGCGCCTCCTCGCCGCTCGCCGCTCCAACCCGGAACCACGCCGAAGGTGCTTGGGCGCCAAAGAGATAGCGCCAGAGCCGGGTTTGGAGCGCAAGAGATCGCGAGAATTGTCTCGCGAATGACCTTCCTTCGCCGCGCCTTTGGGAGTAACCGGGCTGAAGGCGCCTCGTCTGTGAATCGCCAGAGGTCTCATGGCTTATTTTTACGCCCGCTTACTCGCCTTACGCTGCCAGTTTTACGCCGCCGCCAGCCCGCGGGCGAATACCGCTATAACGGCCTGCAAGGCTACGGCCCGCATGCCCGACCTCCACTCCGGCCCACGTGGCGCCGCTAGTCTGCCCTCACGGCTCAACTTCTAAGTTACTCGGCGATTTATCCTGCTTTGACTGGAGTGGGTCCGGACTTATCCTGCTACTCCGACGTAGTCCGGCCATAGTAGGTCCGGGTACGTTGCCCACTCCGAGTCCGAGTATACTCCGAGTGCACCGGAGTGCTATCCATGCTTATTCCTCCTTTCCGCCTTATTTTATCCTCCGCCTCCTACGAAAAAACAAAACCCTACTTATTTTCTTAACTCAAGGGAAGTCCGTAGTCCACATGTACGCCGCCTTCTTGGCGCATGTCCTTGGGTCAGATACCTCCCCGCCTTATAACGGCCGACAACTCCGCGTCCCGGTCCGCCGTGATGCTGGCCATCCACTTGCACCGCCCGGGGTGTCTTGCTTCACATTACGCCCACGCCTGCTCTCCTCCTTCCATCGGACTTCACCCTAACCGCCCCGAGTTCCTCCAGTCGCCCGGAGTTCGGCGCGATCGCCTCCTCGCCCGCGTTCGTTGCTCCAACCCGGTGAACCACGCTCGAAGGTGCTTGGGCGCTCAAAGAGATAGCGCCAGAGAGCCGGGTTGCGGGCGCAGGCTGTGTCTCGAGGCTGTGCATGACCTTCCCTTCGCCGCGCCTTTGGGAGTAACGGGCGGGAAGGCGCCTTCGTCCAGAATCGCCAGAGGTCCGCATGGCTTATTCTCGACCTTACGCCCGCTTACTCGCCTTACGCCCGCTTACTCGGCCTTCGCCGCGGGTCGCGTGAATACTGCCTGCGGCCCCAGCAGGTCAGTCTGGCCTGCCCGACCTCCACTCGGGGCCGTCCGTGGCGCCGCCTAGTCATCCTCACGGCTCAACTTCTAAGTTACTTTCCTGGCGTACTTATCCTGCTTTGACTGGAGTGGGTCCGGACTTATCCGTTACCCGGCGTAGTCGGTGCAGCCATAGTAGGTAGTGTCGTTGCCACTCCGAGTCCGGAGTATACTCGAGTCGGTCGGTGCTATCCATGCTTATTCCTCCTTTCCGCCTTATTTTATCCTCCGCCTCCTACGAAAAAACAAAACCCTACTTATTTCTTAACCCCCAAGGGAAGTCCGTAGTCCACATGTACGCTCGCCGCCTTCTTGGCGCATGTCCTTGGGTCGTAGATACCTCCCCTTATAACGGCCGACAACTCCGCGTCCCGGTCCGCCATGTCATCATCCACTGGCACCGCCGTGTCTTGCAAATTACGCTCCACGCCCGTTCTCCGGTCACTCCTTCCATCGGACTTCACCCTAATCTGCTCCGGAGTTCCTCCAGAGTCGCTCCGGAGTTCACGACGTTGTCTAGCGAGGCCCCTTCCTCACGTCTTCCCCGTCCATCGCGATTAGGTCCGTTCAGCCTTATTTTCTTCCTCTACCGTCTTATTCCTCACACCAAACACCCAAAAAAAACAAAAACAACTCCTATTACCTTCCTAAGGGGGAGTCTACCGTTCTTCCCTTGTCCACACCCCTCATAGTCCCTCAAAAGGCATCGGCACGCCGGTGCCCGCATGCCCTTTTGCTCCCTCATGCCCTCTTATCCCCTCATAGTCCCTCGAAAGGGCGTCAACATACCGGCGCCCTTATCCAATATTCATATCATGCGTTATCTCCCGGCGTGCCTACACCCTTCCATGTGTGTACTTAGGCACCAGACATTTCCTAATGAGTCGCACATACTACAAGACTCTGTGGACCCTGTCCACTGTAGAATAGTTTACGGCTGCTGCCTTTTATGGTGGTGGTATATGGTGGTGGTATTTTTCGATTAGTGCAACCTGAAGCCAGCTTTGGCCAAACTGCTATACAGTATGTATAATTACATGTTACAAGAGGGCACTTGTCCACCCTATGTTCATTTGAGCCAGTCCACCACACGGTGTGGACCCACTAGCGCCGGCATGCCGGTGCCATTGAGCGCCAGCATGCTCGCGTCTAATTGCCCTATTGCCTCTTGGAAACGGTCCACTTCTCCGTTAAGATGTAAAACAACACGAGCATTATGCCCTAGTGGCAAGTCCATATTACTTTTGAACCATATGAGCACTCAGGCCATGTTTATTACTCGTGCTGTATATTTTTTTATATTTTTTTAATTATGTACCTCCAGAACTGGTGGCCGAACATGGGCATCAAAATGACGTAAACACGGATGGTTGTCCAGCTGTGGAACCTTATAAGGGTTTCCGCAGAGGCAAATTCCTCAACTCTAGTCATATGCGGCCCTATTTTTCAAGGTATTTTTTACGGATGTGCTCGGAATGCTGTGTTCAGTGCCCATTAGAAACCCCCTTCCACGTATAATAGGCCCAAAAGCCCCTTCATGTATATTAAGCCCCTTTAAATATTATCGTGTTTTGTCCTGGACTTGGGCGATGCTGTGATGTACTAGGCTATTTGTTCAAGTGGTTTGGAGCTAACATTGCTTCTATGGCTATTAAGGGTTGGGATAGTATGGGTTGTGATTGTTTCTGGTGAGATTGTGAAATATGTGTGGTTTCAAGTGCTGATGCACCGTTCGATCTAGTTCTAACAAACCCACTGTCATTCACGCATGCGGACTAGATTTTACCTGCGGTTTTGCGCGGAGCACCCAAAGATTCAAGTTGGACAACATAGCTTTGAGAAGTTGAAGCCATATTTTGTGAAGAGCCTGCAGGAGCGGAATTTGTGTTGCTGCCGTTATCATGTGGAAATGGCTTTCCTTAAGGATGCTTTCAATGCACTGCGAGGTGGGCTTTCAAGGGTTCATCCTCGTGGGGGTTGCCATTGCACCTGTGAAACATGTGCTCACGTAGGGCGCGGAGCTGATGGACTCCAGTGTAGTGCAAGTAAACATGTGTTGCCTCTGTAAGGTTGTTGTGTGAAACTGCCTTATGTGAGAAGGGTGCGGATGCAAGCTGGCACAACCTTGCATGTTTGCAGGCCTGGGCAGTTGCTCGACTTGTGGCATGGGTAAGGTGCAATTCTGCCCAGTAGAAACCACAATGGAGCTGCTCCCTGATTCCATCTTGAAGTAGCGCAGGTTTCAATACTAGGTTGTTGGGAGGGACAGTGGGTGTCGCAATGGAAAAACGGTACAGTACCTAGTCCACTCATCAATGAAAGTGAGAAAATAATCTGGACCACCAAAGGAAGTCGTTGACATGGGCCCACAAATTTCACTATGTATGATGTGCAGGAGGCCATTAGCTGTAGTGGGAAACTTGTCCAAAAAAGGTAAAGAAGAGGCCTTGCTTAACTGACATGCCTCGCAAAAGGTTGAACTGGAAAAGGTAAAGACAAGGGGTCTATGTGGAATTAATAGATATGTATAGACCTCCCCTAAACAAGCCCTAATTTCCCACACAGACCCTAGTTTCCTTGTTTTCGGCATTCTAAACTTGCAAATTTTTAGACATTGGGAGTTTTGAGTATAGTAATTTCTGGATTTTCAACTTTTACTAATTTTAATTAATTAATGCCAAATCATCCTTCGGGGTAGGGTACTCTGATTTTCGCGTTTCTCCTTACAGAAGACACCTCAATTCTATTTATAATTTACTATATCAACTAGTTTCCTTGGTAAATGAGTCAAAAGACATACTAGACAACACATTGTAGAGAGTGTCACAATTGTTCAATCTCATATGTACAATTGTCTCAATCTCATATGTACCTCATAACCTGGGTTTCCAAAGGTTGACCTCATAGAGCTAGTTTATTGCACCCTTGTAATTCGACCAACCCTAAGTGCACTTTTATAACATAAATATGAACAAAAATCTGAAAATAAAAATAAATTATATATATAATAGTAATATTTAAATTTTATCTATTTATTTTGGAACTATATGTAATAAATACGTACCTTTTATCCTTCGTACCAGCACAATGGACACGCGCGACTCAAGTTGACATACATATGTATCTAGTTATGTAAGTCCCAGGTTTATCCTGCATATAGACATACACAATTACACATCTAGTTATGTATGCACCCAATGGGACCGAGAATTTCTGTCGGTTGCTCGCGACATCGCTGGCTGCGTCAGCCCTGGCAGTTGTCGAGGCGAAGTCGGCTGCAAGGGTAGCCTGGTACTATCCTTCCCTCGCGGGAAGGAGTGCCATTGCAATTTGCAATCGCGCTTTGGGCCAGAAGGACGAGACAATTCAGTTCGTCAGCTCGATCAGGTGCATTCTCCTGGCAACATTTAGGGTACTACCATCGTCCTCTTTATGTTCATCATTTAAGGACAGGTACCTAACCTCGAGCATGATATCTCTTCAGAGAAACTAGGTGATTGCCCCTGATTCCATCTTGAAGTAGCGCAGTTTCAATACTAGGTTGTTGGGAGGGACAGGTGTCGCAATGGAAAAGCAGCATCTAGTCCACTCATCAATGAAAGTGAGAAAATAATCTGGACCACAAAGGAAGTCGTTGACATGGGCCTAAATTTCACTATGTATGATGTGGAGGCCATTAGTCAGTGGGAAACTTGTCCAAAAAAGGTAAAGAAGAGGCCTTGCTTAACTGACATGCCTCGCAAAAGGTTGAACTGGAAAAGGTAAAGACAAGGGGTCTATGTGGAATTAATAGATATGTATAGACCTCCCCTAAACAAGCCCTAATTTCCCACACAGACCCTAGTTTCCTTGTTTTTGGCATTCTAAACTTGCAAATTTTTAGACATTGGGAGTTTTGAGTATAGTAATTTCTGGATTTTCAACTTTTACTAATTTTAATTAATTAATGCCAAATCATCCTTCGGGGTACGGTACTCTGATTTTCGCGTTTCTCCTTACAGAAGACACCTCAATTCTATTTATAATTTACTATATCAACTAGTTTCCTTGGTAAAATGAGTCAAAAAGACATACTCAGCTTCTGTTGTAGAGAGTGTCACAATTGTCTGAATCTCATATGTACAATTGTCTGAATCTCATATGTACCTCATAACACCGGTTTCCAGCGCAAGGTTGACCTCATAGAGCTAGTTTATTGCACCCTTGTAATTCGACCAACCCTAAGTGCACTTTTATAACATAAATATGAACAAAAAAATCTGAAAATAAAAAATAAATTATATATATAATAGTAATATTTAAATTTTATCTATTTATTTTGGAACTATATGTAATAAATACGTACCTTTTATCCTTCGTACCAGCACAATGGACACGCGCGACTCAAGTTGACATACATATGTATCTAGTTATGTAAGTCCCAGGTTTATCCTGCATATAGACATACACAATTACACATCTAGTTATGTATGCACCCAATGGGACCGAGAATTTCTGTCGGGTTGCTCGCGACATCGCTGGCTGCGTCAGCCCTGGCAGTTGTCGAGGCGAAGTCGGCTGCAAGGGGGTAGCCCGGTACTATCCTTCCCTCGCGGGAAGGAGTGTGCCATTGCAATTTGCAATCGCGCTTTGGGCCAGAAGGACGAGACAATTCAGTTCGTCAGCTCGATCAGGTGCATTCTCCTGGCAACATTTAGGGTACTACCATCGTCCTCTTTATGTTCATCATTTAAGGACAGGTACCTAACCTCGAGCATGATATCTCTTCAGAGCTTTGGGTTTCAGTTTCTACTGAACTCGGACGGTGAAGGCATAGCAGTACCGGTGCTACAAGGGCAGCTACCTCAAACCTAGGCGGCGAGGCGCAATCCCTGCGGCTGGCGCTGAAGACAACGAGGCCAACAAACTCTGAGCACCGCCTTCACAGTGCATGTTCGCCCGTGACCAAAGGCTAAAAGTCGTCCCTGTTTTAACTCGTCATGGATCATGTCACCTTACATCGACATCTTCAGGAACAATCTGAGAAAGCTTTCAACTTTGCCCTTCAACCGTGAGCAACGCTAAGGAGAGATCTGTCGGATCACTGTCCAGCTAAAGGGATGCTCCGAAGGAGCTCTACATACTCTACAAATAATTCTTGGCCTCTCCGCCTTTCATAGTACAATGTCGTAACGTACCCACATGAGGTCCTACGCTGCTCCGTCTGCATCAATGATTATTGCAAAGAGCACCATGTCAGCGACCTCCAGCTCAACACCCAAAGAGTGTTAAGTTATTTCATCGGTGTCTCCTGCTTACGATACTACAGCATCAATCCTGGGATCAAACGGAAAGCCCCACAGGTGCCCTTCGAAATCTTCTGAGGGATACCTCGGTAACCAGGACCATGATCTTCTCGAAATATCATATATAAGCACCTCCGGGCTTTCATATTTAGTTAAGCAGATGAGGTCCCCATGTCCTACAGAGCTGAAGTTCCTGTCGCTGGACTTTTTGAAAAATTCCTTTCTGATCTTGTGTGGCATCCTCGCCACTTCCACGTATTTCATCAAAGAAGGATCATGCGAAATACCAACAGCTTCAGCACTAGGATCTACCACCTGCTTTTGAGATTCCTCATTTTCCGCTCCTGGCACCTTTCCTGAATTCTGATACTTCCTCACAACAAGTTCCTCAGCTGCCAGCACTTTTTCCCGCTCTACGTCACGTTGCAGCTCCCATATCCGAACGCTCTTGACCACATTCCTTTTCTCAATACCCCCAACCATAAGAAGCCTCCCTCGACATTCCACAAGACTGGGAGTGGTTAGACACCTCGGGGTGCTCGCATCAATTTTTCTCCAGACCCCATGTTCTATGCTATAGGTCAACACTCCATATGGACAGTATGTCACAACGTACAGAAACCCTTGACAAAGGGTTACTGCCAAATCCAAGTCTGATCGAGGAGGTATCCCACCACTGATCTTCCACGAGTTAGTAGCTGAATCATAGACCTCTGTGGTAAGGTCCCGTACACTAAGGCCATCCGACATGACGTCATCCCCTGCAGCGATCACCTTGTAAGCCTTTGTTGTTCTGTCCACCACCAAACCAACTATAGGCACCATCCTCTTTTTCAGCATGGGAGGAAGCCTCCTCCACGTTTTAGTAATAGGGTTGCAGACAAAGAGAGAGCGGTAACCATCAACCTCCCCTTTGCAACATAAGAGGCCTCCTGCGGCTGCGACCCCTTGCACCCTGGTTGGAAGGAAAGAAAGCGAAAATCTATGCCACTTGCTCAAGGTCGGGTTGTAGGCCGCCACGGCATCACAGGGCCCTGTCTGGAACATAACAAACCATGGCCTGTGAGCAGAAATCTCCGAGCACAGATTGAGAAAGTTGTTGTTGTACATGATTTTATCCCACTTCTTGCATACAGCTCGGAACCTGAAGAAAGACGGAGGCGGCAAAAATGCTAGAACCCTCTCCAACAAATCCGTGGGGAGCTCGCTCCATATATTCTCATCCATGACTCCGTTCTCGCCTTGAGGCAAATTACAACGGGCCTCATCCTCATCTGTATCATCGGTCCTTGCAGGCGTTGCGGTCGGATTCGTGGCCAATCGTCCCTTCTTCGGAGGAGCGCGGTGACACCTTCCTAATCTCCCACACCTACCACATACCTTCTTCAGACCCAGGGCACGGGACAGTGATCCCGAAAATTGCAGTATCCTCTTGCAGGACGAAGACAGCACAACCCGGAAGAAGCGGACCGGGGAGTGCATGGACAGATCCACGTTCACGCACCCTACCTTGGGGGAGGAAAGGCACGGGCAAACCATGTGCCACGGCCTTAGGGTAACAGGGAGAGGGTTTACAGAAAGCCGGTGAACCAGGCGACCACCTTCACAGCTGATGCTGGACAATTAAAGTGACTGCCCTTCGCCATATAACACACTGAACTCGGACGCCATTCCTTTGGTACTGAAAGGATTGAAGGAACGGAAATGTGGCCAGCCAGCTAGTCCTGAACAGCAACATTGCAGTTGGTCAGCGGAGCGGGAGACAAACTGAACGGCATCGTGAGATGCAAGGGCAGAGCAACAAATTGGCACAATTCAGGAACGAGGAGCACATAATTCACGCAATGCGTGAAGGACACCTCCAGCATGGGCCACCCCACGCCCCAGCCGAGATAGAAAGGGAAGCAGAGCGGAAGATAGCGAAACTTGACCCGACACTGTCAGCGACTGGCCACTTACCTAGCTAACACATCTCCATCAACCAGAAAAGTCCGCCCTGCCCTATCGCGGCGTGCCGAGAGAGGAAATCACCGTCACCGTCACCGCGGTCAAGGGCAAGGGCAATTCCGGAGCAGCAGATGGACAACACCGAGCTCCAGTCCTTTCAGTGGCCGCAGAGTGCACATTCCCCGCGCTGCAAGAAGGATCCAGATCCAGCTGAACCTGAAATTGCGTGGCGGCAGATACAGGCAACGGCGAGCACGGTGGGCAGGGAGTGGAGGGTGCAGATCTCAAGAACCACACCGGTTCAGGATGTGGTGCAGTGGCAGGGCCGCAATTCACATGTGCCCAGGCCAGCCGTGAGACAGGATTGCGGCCGGCACAGGCGCACATGCGGCAAGGGCGGGACAGTAAGGGCAAGTGGCAGTTACGAGCGGCGGCTGCTGCGGTGCGAGGTCGAACCTCCCTGTCGAACGGCCTGGCCTGCTCATCTGCTACATTTTCCAATCACGCACACGCCAAACATTAAACAAAAGAACGTAAGTGAAATTCGTCCTTCAAATCTACCTAATCGAATGGCGGGATTGGCGATTTTGGGCCTCCAATATTCGGAGCATAGCTCTTTCTATAAGTAATAGATAGGCTTATCTCTTTACCTATTCTCTCAGACTTTCTATAGGTAACACATAGGCATATCTCTTTATCTATTCTCTCACACTCTTTCTATACTTAATAGATAGGCTTATCTGATAAAAACTTTATTCTGATAAAACTTATTTATTCTGTTTAATTTTGAGAAACTTTTACCTCTTCTCTCACACTCTATGATGTACCAATCCGGTCACCTCCGAATTTCCTTTTGTTTTCCTATTGTAGCCAAACCAAACCTCTATTTTTGTACCCATACCAAACTCCAACGACTTCTCTTCGATTACCGAGTCTGAAACAGTAATTGCATGAGAACTCTTGAAAGCATTCCATCACTGGAACTGCCGGTGGATGCATCCGTTGGAACGAACATACAATTCACTATCTATAGCAAAACCCCCTCTTTTACTTTTGCAACAAATTGATGTTTTATGAAGATAACAAATAACTACGAAAACCTCCACAAGTCCACCCAAATTTCCTAGTTCCTGATGAATTTGTTTTATCCAACTCTTGCTCCATAAGCCCAGAAATTCTAACTTTTTCAGAAGACGCAAAGATTGATTAGCAGACTATACTTTCATGTGTCTAAGATAAGTATGGATGATACGGCGCTTCACCATAGGCATGGTGATGCTTTAATGGACGATAGACCTACATAGACGTATGCTGACGGTCTTCAGTATTCATTTTTTTTTGATAATGATTACCGACTAAATAAAATTAATAAAAATACATTAAAAAATAGAGCATGAAAGATGGCCTGCAGATAAAAGAACAAAAAATGTAGACCTCCACTGCTCCTGTTGTATTTCTCCTTAATGTGAAAGAATATTTACATAGAAATAAATATAAAACAGCACTGAAAGAGGGAAAAGAAAGCACTAAATAACTATCAAGGAAAGACCAAGTTTGTTGGACAAGCAATGCACTAGAGGGGCTCCATGAATAGAGCACTGCATAATTCATTTAATTCACTTCGGGGGCAAGTACTAGAGGAGCTCAATGACAGAGCACCACGCAATTCATTTAACTCACCTCGGGGGTAGCATAGAGGAAGAATACAGCAAAGCCCTACAACAATGTATCAACCTCAAAGCTGAATCTCTTTTTCGGATCACCAGTTTTGTGCGGTTTTGCGATTTCTATAATGGGCTGATTTCATGGCCATGTCTAACAAGTACCAAATAAAACCCCGCTGTCGCCATATGAGACGGGTACCAAATAATGTTAGAAGTGATTTATTACAACATATCAAAATATGTTATGAAGAGTGCCCTAAAAGCAGGTTATGAAGAGTGCCCTAAAAATAACAAACTTTGAAAGTCATGCATCTTCTAGAAAGTATCTTCTAGAAAGTCCAAAAGTAAAGGGCAAGTCAAGTGACCAATAGGACTCAAGGTCAAGTAACCAATAGGATTCAAGGTCAAGTGACCAGTAGGATCCAAGGCTAGGACTATATAAGGCCAAGCCCACCTACTTGTAAGGTATGGTGTGTGCAAGTGTTCTTATGTGCTTGTGTGCTAGTATCTAGTGTGTCTAGTGAATATAACCCATATTGTATGGGAGTGTTATGTTCCCTCTCTATAAAAGCTCAGCTCTTTTGTCTACATGGTATCAGAGCCATGTTCAAGAGCATCGTAGGATGCATCTTGCGTGGATAATAGAGGTAAATCCTATTGCATAGTGCTTAGCCTAGAGCTTGTGAGAACTTGTGTGCAAGTTAAGTCCTATTGCATAGTTCTTAGTCTAGAGCTTGTGAGAACTTGTGTGCGAGTCAAGTCCTATTGCATAGTTCTTAGCCTAGAGCTTGTGAGAACTTGTGTGCGAGTCAAGTCCTATTGCATAGTTCTTAGCCTAGAGCTTGTGAGAACTTGTGTGCGAGTCAAGTCCTATTGCATAGTTCTTAGTCTAGAGCTTGTGAGAACTTGTGTGCAAGTCAAGTCCTATTGCATAGTTCTTAGCCTAGAGCTTGTGAGAACTTGTGTGCAATTGGAAAGGTCTTGATACTCATCTTGGTAGTGCATGCGAGTGAGGTACTTTGGTTTTCACACTACTACAAAATGAGCGGATTTATGACAAGAGGGATATGACAAGGTCTCGTTTCCGCACTGTCCGTCATAAAAGATAGACAAAGAATGTGGTGCATGACAATTTTCCGGGCAAGCATGGTACGTTGGTTATGACGATGCCGAGTTTTGTCTTATCCTCGTGTGGATGCTACTTAAACCTTTGTTGGGTTGATGATTACCATGGTCAAGCAAGTGGGTTCTCGATTGTTGCCTTGCAATGGAAAGCCCAACGTTGTCAAGAATGTGCCGTTGCAAGGAACAGGTTTGGGGTGGTGTCCGTATGGGGAGGCCCCGTTATGGCTGAAAGGACAGGTGGCCGTTGGTGAGAGGGGATAGATTGTGATCCCGTTTCAACGTCTCCATTGTGCCCGGTTACGTAGGCGGATAAGGGAGGCCCGATTGTCATCACGGCTAGCCACCGCTTCGATCGATGGATCCTCCTCACACAAACAAGCAGATTCCGTGCGTTGTTTGCAATTGCCCAGGTTGTGAAGGTCGGTCACCACACGTGCATTGCGGCCGCCATCAGCGCACCTGGGCTCGGCTCCTTGCGGAGGTAAGGCATGCATTTTTGGTGGCCCAGTCTGCGAGGACCTCGGTTGACAATTTTGCTTGACAGGCGCGAGATGTGGGCGATACGGAAGATGCCAATGTCCCATTGCGTGGAGGCCTGGAGGCCGGGGATGGTTTGCCACCTGCAGAGATTGCTGCAGCAGCTCTGCCTGTGGAAAGTGGCCACCGGAACTCCGCCAGGGATTTCAACCAGCCTGTGCCGCGTCCTGCTGGTGGTGGTGGTGGTGGGCCGGGCGGACCGCTTGAGGACGGCCCAGTGGGGAGAGGCGGAAACACCGAAGCCACGCATTTGTCCGAAGCCATGGAAGCCTTTGTTTCGCAATGCTCGCAAGAGGGGCAAAATCCCTTACAGGCGGAGGCCGAGAAACCTCTATGGACAATCACTGCAGCGGAAGTATCCAGACACACGACTATCTCGGGGCTCTAGCCTTCCTCAACATACTGAGGCGTTTCAAGATTTCCAACTCAAGAATGTCCGCTATTTTTGAGCTTCGTCACATCAATCTTGCCCGTGAAGAACACCATGCCGAGTCTAGGCGGATGCGGAAGATGTTGTTACATGGGCGGAAGCGTTGGATTGATGCTTGCGTTGGGGACGTTGCTTGTTTTGGGGTCCTACTACATCACAGAAGCTTGCCACCTGTGGCGAGCCAAGATTCAATCGGAGCGGCTGGTCAAGCGCAGAAAACCATGGAAGCCTTTGTTTCGCAATGCTCGCAAGAGGGCAAAATCCCTTACAGTGAGGCCGAGAAACCTCTGTGGACAATCACTGCAGTATCCCACACACGACTATCTCGGGGCTCTAGCCTTCCTCAACATGTGAGGCGTTTCAAGATTTCCAACTCAAGAATGTCCGCTATTTTTGAGCTTCGCCCACATCAATCTTGCCCGTGAAGAACACCATGCCGAGTCTAGGCGGAAGATGTTGTTACATGTGGGCGAAGCGTTGGATTGATGCTTGGGGACCTGTTGTTTTGGGGTCCTACTACATCACAGAAGCTTGCCACCTGTGGCGAGCCAAGATTCAATCGGAGCGGCTGGTCAAGCTGTTCCACGAAAACCATGTTTTACTTCCCAGACACGCGCTTGAGAATGTTTGCTTGTCCACCGCGAGTGAGCCGACTTGGTGGAAGGGTCATAGGAGCACCGGGAAGCTGCGAATCATGGACACACCGCTACGGGCTTTGGATTCGTGAGTGATTTTGGCCTTGAAGATCGCAATATCCGGTTTGGGATTTCCAGATGGCTTTAATCCGTGGGAACCGGCCGCTTCCTATTCCATCCGGCCTGTGCTTTTTTGATTCATAATCCCCCATGGCTTACAACAAAGAGGCAGAGGATACTAATGCCCATTATCATCCCCAAAACAGTGAAGAATGTTGATGTGTACTTGCAACCATTATTAGAAGAGCTGGCCATGTTGTGGGAGGGTGTTCCTGTGATCACTCAAAACCATTGTCCACCCAGTCATCGGTTCATGCTACGTCGGGGCTCGCTACATGCCACTTGCGATTACCCGGTCTTGGAGCTCTATTCGGATTGCGGTGTCGAGGCTACCGGTGTTGTGTTGATTGCAGTGGGTTATTGGAAGCCAGGTGGTCCAACGCATTGGACAAGGTGCTGTGCGATGGTCACCGGCGATGGTGCCCTTCGTTGGATGACAGGAGGCGAGCCCATGACCGTGAATTTTTTGACAATGCAGTAGAGCTCCGTCCGGCACCGCCTTCTTGCACCGTGCAGGATATTGTGGACGAGATGACAGCTGGCAGAGGGCAAAATCCCTTACGAGGAGAAAAACCTCTGTGGACAATCACCGCAGCGGGTATCCCGACACACGACTATCTGGGGCTCTAGCCTTCCTCAACATACTGAGGCGTTTCAAGATTTCCAACTCAAGAATGTCCGCTATTTTTGAGCTTACGTCACATCAATCTTGCCGTGAAGAACACCATGCCGAGTCTAGGCGGATGTGCGGAAGATGTTGTTACATGTGGGCGAAGCGTTGGATTGATTGGGGGACTGTTGCTTTTGGGGTCCTACTACATCACAGAAGCTTGCCACCTCTGTGGCGAGCCAAGATTCAATCGGAGCGGCTGGTCAAGCTGTTCACGAAAACCATGTTTTACTTCCCATCGACGCCGCGAGAATGTTTGCTTGTCCACCGCTGAGTGGTGACTTGGTGGAAGGGTCATAGGAGCACCGGGAAGCTGCGAATCATGGACACACCGCTACGGGCTTTGGATTCGGTGAGTGATTTTGGCCTTGAAGATCGCAATATCCGGTTTGGGATTTCCAGATGGCTTTAATCCTGGGAACCGGCCGCTTCCTATTCCATCCGGCCTGCTTCTTTTGATTCATAATCTCCCCATGGCTTACAACAAAGAGGATACTAATGCCCATTATCATCCCGGGCGAACAGTGAAGAATGTTGATGTGTACTTGCAACCATTATTAGAAGAGCTGGCCATGTTGTGGGAGGGTGTTCCTGTGCCGATCACTCAAAACCATTGTCCGACCCAGTCAGTTCATGCTACGTCGGGGCTCGCTACATGCCACTTGCGATTACCCGGTCTTGGAGCTCTATTCGGATTGCGGGTCGAGGCTACCGGTGTTGTGTTGATTGTGGGTTATTGAAGCCGTGGTCCAATGCCTTGGACAAGGTGTTGTGCGATGGTCACCGACGATGGTGCCCTTCGATGGATGACAGGAGGCGAGCCTATGGCCGTGAATTTTTGACAATGCGGTAGAGCTCCGTCCGCACCGCCTTCTCGCACCGTGATATTGTGGACGAGATGACAGCGCGAGGGCACCACCGGTGTGAACCCTAAGTGCAGGGTGTGAAACGCATGTCCGGTTTCATTGAAAAGCGCCTTACCGCCTTCAAGCTCGGGTCAAAGACGTGATGCACACGGAGGTGAACAAGCGCCAGGCGTTCGGCATGTATGGAGCGGCGATGGGACACGCACAATGCAAGAATTGACCTCATGGATTTGGACTCCAAACCACGGTTGTGGCCCGTTGTGACGAGAGGCGCATCGCCATGCGTCCTATGCATTGTCCAAGGAGGACATCCAGCCGTTAAAACAGAGTTATGCAAAATGAGGCCACCAACTACTTTTGGCTCCAACCTTGCAACTTGTTTGTGGTGCAAAAGTCACGGGTTTGAAAAGTCACGGCATCCGTTGATGCAATACTATTTCCCATTGCATTGCGGCACCGCTTCAGGCCTGAATCTGAGTCCTTCATTGAGGTTTACTCCATTTACAGGTGGATTTGCCAGAAGGCAATACACCCAGATGACCTTCCGGCGATGCGAGCAAAAGTTGTGAACACAATGGTGGCATTGGAGCGGTGTTACCGTCGATGTTTTGGAACCCAATGCAGCACTTGTTTATACATTTGATTGATGAAGTGGCCTCGCATGGCACTGTCCATGTCCGCTGGATGTACCCGATTGAACGCCATATAGGGTTTCTGAAGCAATCAATCAGGCAACGAGCAAGGCCGGAAGGGAGCATGGCCACACGTTACCTTGCAACGGAGAGCATGTTCTACGCATCGGACTACCTGGCGGCCAGGAACCCTGCCCAAGCCCATTTGTTCCAGCAGACCTCAATACACCGTTCAGATGAGCGCCCTATCGGGAAAGCAAAGACCAGGACTCTAACGGCCTTGGAGCAGCGTCGTCTGCACTGGCATTTCATTTTGCACTCTGAAGCACTGCAAGCAATCCGTGGGAACCGGCCGCTTCCTATTCCATCCGTGCTTCTTTTGATTCATAATCTCCCCATGGCTTACAACAAAGAGGCAGAGGATACTAATGCCCATTATCATCCCGGGCGAACAGTGAAGAATGTTGATGTGTACTTGCAACCATTATTAGAAGAGCTGGCCATGTTGTGGGAGGGTGTTCCTGTGTGATCACTCAAAACCATTGTCCACCCAGTCAGTTCATGCTACGTCGGGGCTCGCTACATGCCACTTGCGATTACCCGGTCTTGGAGCTCTATTCGGATTGCGGTCGAGGCTACCGTGTTGTGTTGATTGCGGTGGGTTATTGGAAGCCGTGGTCCAATGCCTTGGACAAGGTGTTGTGCGATGGTCACCGACGATGGTGCCCTTCGATGGATGTGAGGCGAGCCTATGACCGTGAATTTTTTGACAATGCGGTAGAGCTCCGTCCGGCACCGCCTTCTCGCACCGTGCAGGATATTGTGGACGAGATGACAGCCTGGCAGAGGGCACCACCCGGTGTACGGGCGAACCCTAGGGTCTGGGGTGTGAAACGCATGTCTGGTTTCATTGAAAAGCTGCCTTACCTGCCAGCAATTCCGAAGCTCTGGGTCAAAGACGTGATGCACACGGAGGTGAACAACTGCCAGGCGTTCTGGCATGTATGGAGCGGGCTGTGGGACACGCACAATGCAAGAATTGACCTCATGGATTTGGACTCCAAACCCTGGTTGTGGCCCGTTGTGGACGATAACGGAGAGGCGCATCTGCCCGCAGCGTCCTATGCATTGTCCAAGGAGGACATCCAGGCCGTTAAAACAGAGTTATGCAAAATGAGGCCACCAACTACTTTTGGCTCCAACCTTGCAACTTGTTTTGGTGGTGCAAAAGTCACGGGTTTGAAAAGTCACGGCATCCGTTGATGCAATACTATTTCCCATTGCATTGCGGCACCGCTTCAGGCTGAATCACGAGTCCTTCATTGAGGTTTCCTCCATTTACAGTGGATTTGCGAGGCAATACACCCGATGACCTTCCGTGATGCGAGCAAAAGTTGTGAACACAATGGTGGCATTGGAGCGGTGTTACCGTCGATGTTTTGGAACCCAATGCGCACTTGTTTATACATTTGATTGATGAAGTGGCCTCGCCTTGTCCATGTCCGCTGGATGTACCCGATTGAACGCCATATAGGGTTTCAAGCAATCAATCGTGCAACGAGCAAGGAAGGGAGCATGGCCACAGTTACCTTGCAACGGAGAGCATGTTCTACGACGGACTACTGGCGGCGTGAACCCCTGCCAAGCCCATTTGTTCCACCAAACCTCAATACACCGTTCGGATGAGCGCCCTATCGGAAAGCAAAGACCGGGACTAGAGCCTTGGGCGTCGTGCCTGGCATTTCATTTTGCACTCAAAACCTGCAAGCAATCCGTGGTGAATTCGAGGCGAGGGAATCCATCCACCTACCTCACTGGTTGGAGGTCGGTGCAAACAAACCGATGGGCGTCCGGTGGACTACACCGAGATCGAGCTTTTGTGAACGGTCCGCGCCAGAAGGTGAAGTGTTTCCGGGGATTGGAGACAATGGGATACCACTACCGCACCATCGCAGGTGATCAACACCGCCGTTCTACCCAAGACAGTTGGGTGTTTGGCACATTTGACATGGAAGACCAGCCAGTCCAGTTTTATGGGCAAGTGGAGCAAATCCTAGACGTGTCCTTCGAGGGTGCCGACCTCAGTGCTTTCGTCCTCCTCATCAAGTGGTTTCTGTGTGACACTTCTGCAATCCATGTTTCCATGGCACCAGACATTAGCGGTTTCACGGCAGTGGACACAAGGCGCGTGTATAGGTATCGACGGGACCACAAAACAGGGCCCTTCACATTTGCCCGGCACATCCAACAGGCTTTCGCACACCCCGATGTGGAACACGGGCGCACGGGGTGGTACATTTGCACTCCTATCCCATCTCGGTGGGATTCACTACTAGAGAAAGAGGAGGGCTCCTCTTCTTAGTAGAGGACGGGCAGTGACAGTGCCCTTGTGATGGTGAGGGCTCAGGTTCGCCTGGGTGGGTAGGAAGTGGGTTCGAGGGTCACAAGCTCTGGTGTGTATGTGCAGTGTTCACCAGTTGTCCACAGCGGATGTTCAATGTTCGGAAAACTGAGACCAAGAGGCAAAACTGGACGCAAGGTGGGCTTGAAGCCATTAGACAAAACTGCCCAGCAAAGGGCTACAAACAAAACACAACACCGCCAACAGAGGCTTCTCAGTCCCAAATTGCCCAAAGAAAGGGCTTCTAACACAAATGTCTAAAGTGGTGAGGGGCCATCTTCAGCAAGCATCCCTGCATACACCAAGACGTTGGGACAGTTCACTAGCCAAAAAGGTAATCCGAACATGACAGACCACGGCGCACATCAACTTCCAATGGCGTGCTCAGGTCAGTGGGGGAAAACATGAAAGCAAAGACTGCTCCGACCACCAGAGCATGACCCTTCCTGTTCCCGACGCAGTGGCAACATTTGACAATTAGATCACAGGCTTCTAGGATGTGGTAGATGCCTTCAACGTTCAGACGGAAATCGATGTATGCCGTGAAATGTTCAACATGGTTGTAGACAAAATGGAGCTTGTGGGCAAAACCCACGCACCACAGTTTGTCAATTGACTTCTTCAGAATTGCCAACTTCCCATCACCCTTGCACGCAGCAGCAAGCAAGTTCTTCAAGCCGGCCTCAGGACCCGTCCACAACGTAAGCCTTTCTTCATCCCACCTGGGACCAGCAGTAAGCATCCTCCCGCCATGCTCCACCTTGCCGCGGCTCGCTCTGTCTTTCAAGTTGTTACGGCGTGATAGCTTGGCACCTCCTTCTCCTCAACAAAACATGGGTTCAGCTCACGGACCCGGATGTCACCGGTGGGCTCCGAATCGGCAATTGAAGGCCACATGGGTTCTTTGAGTCCCCACCTCCACATGTCGCAAACTTCACGGGTTCCTCCGCTTTTCATCTCTCCGAGAATGTCGACAACGTAGTCCCCAATTTCTTTGTACGTTCTAACATGCGGGCCTCGGATCACACCCGTGCAAGGCTTGGGAATTTGCCACTTGTCCGTCATGATTCCATGGGCCAAGATCGTTCGTCAGTCGCGTGAACCAATTGTATTTCTCGGTGAACAACCCAGGCTCCACAGGTGAATGCACCACTTGCGGGGCCGGGGCCCATAGTCCAAGTGGTTCAACTTCTCCGTCTGACGCAAGGGCAATGGCGTAGTCCCCGAGAGAGTTGGGGCGTGATCCGCGGGGCCGGGAGCGCGGGAAGGCGGGCATTCAGCATTTTGCACACGCCGCTTGCTCATAGCCCACACCTCGGAGCCCTCCGGACTAGCAGATTGGGGCCGCGCAAGTTGTGAATCGAGGCGAGAAGGAGAAGTTGAAGGCGATAAGGTTGCTCGAATGCGAGAACCCAATCGGGAGGCGAGAGTCCGTAATGGAGCGGCGAGGAACTAGGTTCACTCTCGCTTGAATGGCCGGAAGACCGGTCATTCGATACAATGGCCATCTGCTCTCCATCCCACAAAAGGCGCACGAAGAATGATTTGACTAGAGAATGGCGGGGGCTATAACAAAGGCGCGGTGGCATGGAATTGAAAATGTGGGAGGTGGGCGGGTGCAGGGATCTTGATCAAGATCAATTGCGGGGAAACTAGGCATGGCGTCAACAAGCATCCTCCCGCCATGCTCGCTCCACTTCACCACCGCACCGCCTCGATGTCCGCTTTCAAGTTGTTCTCGCTGATAGTTTCGCAAAGCACCTCCTTCTCCTCAACAAAACATGGGTTCAGCTCACGGACCCGGATGTCCACCGTGGGCTCCGAATCGGCAATTGAAGGCCACATGGTTGCCGGAGTCCCCACCTCCACCGTTGTCGCAAACTTCACGGGTTCCTCCGCTTTTCATCTCTCCGAATGTCGACAACGTAGTCCCCAATTTCTTTGGCACGTTCTAACATGCCCGGCCCACCGGATCACACCCACAAGGCTTGGGAATTTGCCACTTGTCCTTCGTCCGCAGATTCCATGGGCCAAGATCGTCGTCGAAAGTCGCGTGAACCAAGGTGAACAACCCACGTGGCTCCACAGGTGAATGCACCACTTGCCGGACCGGGGCCCATAGTCCAAGTGGTTCAACTCGCGAAACGCAAGGGCAATGGCGAGTCCAGAGAGTTGGGGCGTGATCCCACCGCTGCAGGAGCCGCAGGAAGACGGGCATTCAGCATTTGCACACGCCGCCGCTTGCTCATAGCCCACACCGAGCCCTCCAGACTAGCAGAGATTGGGGCCGCGCAAGTTGTGAATCGAGAGGCGAAGGAGAAGTTGAAGGCGATAAGGTTGCTCGAATGCGAGAACCCGAATCGGGAGGCGAGAGTCCGTAATGGAGCGGCGAGGAACTAGGTTCACTCGCTTGAATGGCCGGAAGACCGGTCATTCGATACAATGGCCATCTCGGCTCTCCATCCCACAAAAGGCGCTAAGAATGATTTCAACTAGAGAATGATGTGGGGCTATAACCGCAAAGCGCGATGGCATGGAATTGAAAATGTGGGAGGTGGGCGGGTGCAGGGATCTTGATCAAGATCAATTGCGGGGAAACTAGGCATGGCGCCAACAAGCATCCTCCCGCCATGCTCGCTCCACTTCACCACCGCACCGCCTCGATGTCCGCTTTCAAGTTGTTCTCGCTGATAGTTTCGCAAAGCACCTCCTTCTCCTCAACAAAACATGGGTTCAGCTCACGGACCCGGATGTCCACCGTGGGCTCCGAATCGGCAATTGAAGGCCACATGGTTGCCGGAGTCCCCACCTCCACCGTGTCGCAAACTTCACGGGTTCCTCCGCTTTTCATCTCTCCGAATGTCGACAACGTAGTCCCCAATTTCTTTGGCACGTTCTAACATGCCCGGGCCCAGCCTCGGATCACACCCCACGTACCAAGGCTTGGGAATTTGCCACTTGTCCTTCGTCCGCAGATTCCATGGGCCAGCATCGTTCGTCGAAAGTCGTGTGAACCAATTGTATTTCTCGAGGTGAACAACCACAGGCTCCACAGGTGAATGCACCACTTGCCGGACCGGGGCCCATAGTCCAAGTGGTTCAACTTCTCCGTCTGACGCAAGGGCAATGGTAGTCCCGAGAGAGTTGGGGCGTGATCCCACCGCTGCCGGAGCCGCAGGGGAGGCGGGCATTCAGCATTTGCACACGCCGCTTGCTCATAGCCCACACCTCGGAGCCCTCCGGACTAGCAGAGATTGGGGCCTCTGCGCAAGTTGTGAATCGAGAGGCGAAGGAGAAGTTGAAGGCGATAAGGTTGCTCGAATGCGAGAACCCAATCGGGAGGCGAGAGAAGTTGAAGGCGATAAGGTTGCTCGAATGCGAGAACCCGAGAGGCGAGTCCGTAATGGAGCGGCGAGGAACTAGGTTCACTCGCTTGAATGGCCGGAAGACCGGTCATTCGATACAATGGCCATCTCGGCTCTCCATCCCACAAAAGGCGCCTGCGAAGAATGATTTCAGCTAGAGAATGAGCAGGGGCTATAACCGCAAAGGGCGCAGTGGCATGGAATTGAAAATGTGGGAGGTGGGCGGGGGTGCAGGGGATCTTGATCAAGATCAATTGCAGGGAAACTAGGCATGGCGTCAACAAGCATGGAGACACGTCTAGTGAAGAAGTTTGGAGGCACGAACTTCACATTGTGGAAGTTGAAGCTGAAGATGCTTCTCATCGACCGAGGACTATGGAAGTTTATCGACAATGGTCTCGGAGAAACACCCAAGTGGACAAGAAAGATGGACGGCGTTGGCGGCGATTCTCCTCAATGTGTCCGATGACATACTCTCTCAATTGGTGAGTGTGCAACATCAAAAGCGGCGTGGGCCCTCGCAACACGTATGAGAAGAAGAGCTTGGTGAATGAGATGTTGTTGGAGCAACAATTCGCCAACTTCAAGATGGTCGAGGTGACACCATTCAACAACACGTCAACAAGTTGAAGAACTTGGTGGATCAAATGAAGGACGTCAAACCTTACGAAAGAAAGGTTATCGTGGGCCGAGTAGCTTACCATCCGCATACAAGCAATTTGTGTTGGCCTTTAGAGCGTAGCGATGCGTCAACCAACCACCAACGTTGGATGAGGTGGTTGGGTTGCTCCTACAAGAGGAGCTGGAGAATTCCTTCAAGAAAGAAGAGAATGGAAACTCGGTGGTCTTCTCAAAGAAGGGAACAACGCGTGGGAAGACTTCACAAGCCAACTCGAAGAAGGATCGAAGGAGAAAGGTCACGAAGAAAAGGTGTGGGGTACTTATTTGCAAAAAGCCTAATCACTATGCCAAGGATTGTAGGACAAGGTTGGCTGACTTGAAGAAGAAGGGAAAGGAGTCACAAGCCAATCAAGTGAGTGAGAAGGAAGAACATCTTTTTGCTGTCTCAACTAGAAGAATGACAACTCCCATCAAAGAAGGATGAGAGTTTGTACCTCGACTCTGGAGCATCTCAACACTTCACCTACAATCGGCCTTGGTTCTCAAGCTATGAAGAAATGGCGGGGCATAAAGTGGCGCTTGGAGACAATAGGTCACACGAGATCAAAGGAAGAGGTGTGATTAAAGTTCAACTCCCTGGAGGACCATCCAAAGGTACAATCAAGGATGTGCACCATGTGCCGGTCTTGCGAAGAATCTTTTCGAGCAAGAATCAACGACCAGGAATGAGATTGTGTTCAACTCGAGGATGTCGCATCCAACCCGCAACAGAATCACCTAATGTCAAGGTGATAGCTCGAGGTGTTCGGAAGGCAATCTCTACAAGTTGTGTGCTTCCGTAGGTGATCAACAAGCTTGCACATTTGTGTCAAGCTCGCCTAAAACCGGGTCAATAGATTTGTGGCATCAACGCTTGGGGCTGCTGGAGTGAACAACATCAAGATGATGAAGAATCAACAAATGGTGACCGGCTTGGATTTGAAAGAGATTGGTGAGCCGCGATTGTGCCAAGGGTGCATGATGGGAAAGCTTCACCGAACCAAGTTCCCAAGGATTGGAGCGCGTCGAGCGGCAAAGGCGTTGGAGCTTGTACACACCGATGTGTGTGGACCAATGAAGAACCCTACCCATGGAGGAGCCCGCTACATTCTAGTGTTTGTGGATGACTTCACAAGGAGGAGTTGGACATACCTTTTGAAGGAGAAGTCCAAGTGTTCAAGACATTCAAGGAGTGGAAAGCCTTGGTGGAGAAAGTGGAGAATGCCTCAAGACTCAGGAGTGACAATGGAGGAGAATACATCTCTTCTCAATTCAAAAGCTTTTGCAAGGAGCATGGCATTCGGAGGCAACTAACAATTCCTCACACACCGGAGCAAAATGGAGTGGCGGGCGCAAGCTAAGGAGCCTAGTGGAGGCGGCCAAGTGCATGCTCCATCAAAGTGGGTTGGAGGTACGTTTTGGGAGAGGCATTGCTACAACTCATGTTTTGAATAGAGTTCCAACCAAGGTCAGACTGGAATGACCCGGAGGAGGCATGGTGCAGTGTCAAACCTAACGTGAGTCATTTTAGGATCTTTGGTTATGAGGTTTATGCTCATGTTCCAAAGCAAAACCGAACCAAGTGGGATCCTAAAGGCATCCAGTGCATCATGCTTGGGTATTCCGATGAGGTAAAGGGGTATAGATTATACAACCCTACAACCAAGAAAATCATTTTCAGTAGGGATGTTGTTTTTCATGAGGTTGTGGAACCTAACAAAGGAGTGGGAGCAACGCAAGTTGTCATCAAGGAGTTGAAGGAGCGTGAAGAAGCACAAGACTTGGTTCTTGAGCAACCTACTCTTGAGCATGCTCAACCTGTTCCTGAGCATGAGCAACCTCTACCACAAGGTGATATAGAAGGTGGAGAAGCCCCGGATATCGAGGATGATGAAGAGGAGCGAGATCAAAGAATCCAAGAGGAGCCGACCCGCATCGAGATCATCAAGGCGATGGAAACCTTCGCAGAAAATTTTGGAGTCCATGAATGCATGCAAGTCTGAAGAGGCTATGTTGGCGGATCTTGATGAGCATAAGCTTGAAGGAAGCCTTGGAAGGGCCAAAGGCGAAGGAGTGGAAAGAAGCCTTGGATAGTGAGTATAACTCACTTATCAAGAACAAGACTTGGGAAATCACTCCTCTACCCCAAGGAAGGAAGTGCATAGGATCCAAATGGGTGTTCAAGATCAAGCACAACGCTGATGGGAGCATAGAGCGATACAAAGCAAGGCTGGTGGGGAAGGGATATACACAAGTGCCAGGTATTGACTACACCGACACTTTCTCCCTTGTTGCTAAGATAACATCCATTCGTATACTCTTAGCAATAGCAGCTACCATGGATCTGGAGATACATCACATGGATGTCCAAACTGCGTTTCTCAATGGAGATTTGGAAGAAGAGATCTACATGAACCAACCAAGGGGTATGAAGTGCCAAAAGTGAGGTATGTAAATTGCTAAAGGCACTCTATGGTCTTAAGCAATCTGCACTTGCCTGGTATGTTAAGATTGACACGTTCTTCCAAGCTAGAGGTTTCAAGAAAACCAATGGAGATTGGAACATCTATGTGAAGAGAGTGGGAGAGTCCATGATGATCATTGCTGTCTATGTGGATGATCTAATCCTTGTTTGCAATGATTTGGACCCGTCAACTACTCCCCCACCCCAATTGTAAACTTTTACAATGGGTATTTGACCCATTGTAAAATGGTTGCATCTTCTTACAACCCTTCAAATGCTCCATTCAGAACCCATGCTTTTCTTATGACCATGTCATTAGTAGAGGCGGGTCTAATAAACAGAGCGTAGCCTTTATAGAAGAAGCATGCTTGCCCATGCCTTTAGGCATCTTGCTAAACCTAGCATGTTTTTCTAAAGTCAAGGCTTTGGTCAAAATATCCCGGCATGTCTCACATTGGACAATACTCTAGCTTTACCTCCTTTGACTTTACTCTTCTTATGAAGTGATGTTTCACTTGATGTGTTTCTAGCATGAAAAGTTGCATTCTTGGCTAAGAAGATGCAACCTTGATTGTCGTTGAAGATTATTGTTGCTTCCGCTTGAATCCCATCTCCTCTAACAAGTTATGCAACCATATCGCCTCCATGAGCAGCATGTTGCCATATTCTGTCAGAGAGGATAGAGCTCCAGTAGGTTGTCTCCTACTATTCCAAGAAATGGCTCCCCCATTCAGCATAAACGCATATCCAGTCGTAGACTTGCGACTATCAACATCTCTTGCCCAGTCTGAATCACAATATTCTACCACTCGGACTTCCTAATGCTCCTGTTGATACACCAAATTCCAATGCTTTGTACCACTCAAGTACCTCATTATCCTCTTCACGGCTTGAAACTGCTATTGTCTAGGGTTAGCCATGGCAATTGACTTGCAACCCCACCGCCTTGTCCTGTGGATAAATAAGTAAGGCATCCAACAAAGACATTTGCGGATTTACTTGGTGGGGAAGGGATATACACAAGTGCCGTATTGACTACACCGACACTTTCTCCCTTGTTGCTAAGATAACATCCATTCGTATACTCTTAGCAATAGCTACCATGGATCCGGAGATACATCACATGGATGTCCAAACCGCGCTTCTCAATGGAGATTTGGAAGAAGAGATCTACATGAACCAACGGAAGGGGTATGAAGTGCCGTAGAAAGTGAGGTATGTAAATTGCTAAAGGCACTCTATGGTCTTAAGCAACTGCACTTGCCGGTATGTTAAGATTGACAAGTTCTTCCAAGCTAGAGGTTTCAAGAAAACCAATGGAGATTGGAACATCTATGTGAAGAGAGTGGGAGAGTCCATGATGATCATTGCTGTCTATGTGGATGATCTAATCCTTGTTTGCAATGATTTGGACCCGTCAACTACTCCCCCACCCCAATTGTAAACTTTTACAATGGGTATTTGACCCATTGTAAAATGGTTGCATCTTCTTACAACCCTTCAAATGCTCCATTCTGTAACCCATGCTTTTCTTATGACCATGTCATTAGTAGAGCAGGGCTGGGTCTAATAAAACAGAGCGTAGCCTTTATAGAAGAAGCATGCTTGCCCATGCCTTTAGGCATCTTGCTAAACCTAGCATGTTTTTCTAAAGTCAAGGCTTTGGTCAAAATATCTGCCGGCATGTCTCCTGGACAATACTCTAGCTTTACCTCCTTTGACTTTACCTTCTCTCTTATGAAGTGATGTTTCACTTCGATGTGCTTGGTTCTAGCATGAAAAGTTGCATTCTTGGCTAAGAAGATGCAACCTTGATTGTCGTTGAAGATTATTGTTGCTTCCTTCTGCTTGAATCCCATCTCCTCTAACAAGTTATGCAACCATATCGCCTCCATGACTGCAGAGCATGTTGCCATATATTCTGCTTCTGTAGAGGATAGAGCTCCAGTAGGTTGTCTCCTACTATTCCAAGAAATGGCTCCCCATTCGGCGCGCATATCGATCGTGACTTGCGACTATCAACATCTCTTGCCCAGTCTGAATCACAATATTCTACCACTCGGACTTCCTAATGCTCCTGTTGATACACCAAATTCCAATGCTTTGTACCACTCAAGTACCTCATTATCCTCTTCACGGCTTGAAACTGCTATTGTCTAGGGTTAGCCATAAATTGACTTGCAACTCCCACTGCCTCTGCAATGTCAGGCCTTGTCCCTGTGGATAAATAAGTAAGGCATCCAACAGCACATTTGCGGATTTACTTGGTGGGGGGAAATAGCTAACATGGCTTTACTTGACGTGGCCATTGCAATTGCCTTTGTAAAATATTGGAAAAATATTTTCACTTCAAATAAAAATATTTTTTAAAATATATATTGACTTGGATAATTACAATAATTATGACTTGGGCCCTTATAATAATGCCCTTGTGTATTGCGTTGTACATTCTGTTGTAAATTGAAAGACATGGCAAGATTTTGCAAATGCCATTGTAAAATTTTGGGAAGATATTATTCACTTAAATCAGGAAAATATTTTAAAATTATTTATTGAGGTAGATAATTCCAATATTTATGATATTGTCCCTTATAATAATGGGCTTGTAGATTTTCGTTGTATATTCTGTTGTAAATAGGATGACGTGGCACAACGTTACAAATGACTTTGTAAAATGGGAAGATATTATTCACTTAAATTAGGAAATTTGTTTTTAATGAGGTGGATAATTCTAATATTTATGATATGGTCCCTTAAAATAATGGGCTTGCAAATTGTGCTATTCATTCTGTTGTAAATAGGATGACCAACATCTAGTCCCCATGAAGAAGTGCTTTACAAGCTTGTTGAGGATGCATGCAATCTGAGGGCCGATAGAAGCGAGATACTTCTCAGTCTATTCTGTGGCACCGGTACAAATAGTCTGACCATGGTGCAAAAGTGAGTGTTGTCTCTCTTTGGAGTAAATTATGCCCTTTTGTTACCCCTTTTGCTTGAGATAAGCGATGTAGTCCCAAGTTACTGTAATCTAACACATCTTGTTTAGCAAGCTGTAGATAAGTGGTGACACATGACCTGATCTTCCAGGCTGAAGCAAGTCTATGGCTATGAGTTGGTTCCAGAAGCTGTGGCTGCGCACTCAAAAATGCCAAACAAAATAACATCCACAATGCCACTTTCGTCAAAGGAGATTTGAACAAACTGCCGCCTGATTTTGGAAGGGATCTACCTCAATCTGACGTTGAGGTCATAGGTCAAGCTACATCCTATGCCAGTGAGATTTCTCCCCTCTTTGTTTTCTATTCTAGAAGCACTAGTCTGAAATCTTTTTGTTTGCAGGCGCGAACAGGCTAGGCCTGCACATGAAACTGGTGCAATTTTTGTTGAGGTTGAGGGCTCCACAAATTGCCTATGTTTCATGCAAACCGGTGACACTTACCCAAGAATTGGATCTGCTGTGCCACGACGATGTAAGTTCTCTTTCTATAGGAAATACCTTCCAAGGCAGTTAAATTCCTTTGAGACAATTCAGGCACCCTTAGTTTGTGTGCATGCAAACGTCACAAGGAGCTGAAATAAGATAAGTCTTACTTGTTGCAAATGTGCAGTTTGTGTATTGCAAGGAAAAAAACCTGCAACTCATGAAATACTTGTGAGAGCACTATTGCAGTACGTCCTGTTCTGGTGTCAGAAGCCCTTCATAGTCTCATAACTTAGGTTGTTCATTCCAGATTTCATGTTTCTGAAAATGTTGACATCATTTTGCTAACCCTTGTGTTTCTCGTCTTTTAATATCACAGATGCACATGTACATAACATCTCGCTTGAGGTCTCATGTGGCAAAACTTCTTCTTCCACCGTCCCAGATTAATGTAACAGTGGTTACATCCGATTTGCATAAGGAACCTGTAGGCATCATGACGTTCAATCTCATGCATACCATAGCTCCTTCGGATAATCAATATGATTCCTCTCAAACACTTGTTAGAACACTTGTTGTTGCTCGACTGGCCACATGTTGCCCGACATTCACGTGAGCCAAAATGGACATAGCTGCCATAATCTGTGGAAGGTGCCAACTTTCGAAGACTGTCGGTGTCTTGAAACTTGACGGCAAGCCTTAACGCGTTCCTGCCAATCGGGTTTGCTAAGTGGCTTGTGGCCACTTAACAAACACCTTGCCCATTAGTCATTCATTAAGCTTTTGTCTAAATTAAAATTATTATACATATCAATATTTAAAAAATTATAAATTATAAATTATGAACTCATAAAAAACGGGTTGTGGTTAGAATTTGAAGTCTTTCTGATCATTTATTTATATTCAAAAAATATTGACATACCGTAAAACCACTTTGAGACAATTTCCTCTGTTTCTTCAAAAAGTGGTTACCAAAGAAGACTCACATCCTGGTCCAGCACCAGTCCCTATGGTCCACTGCCCGTCCTTTCGGATCGGCCCTGCCGTCCTTTCGATCGGCCCCGCCGCCCTTTTGGTGAGGTCCGTCGCAAGGAAGGACACTGGTTTGGTGTTGTTCTTTCAGCTTGGTGTCCTTGCGATCCACTATTCCCGACCTTTCGGACTAGTCCGATGCTGCACTAGCAAGGAAGGACACTAGTTTGGTGTTGTTCTTTCAACTTGGTGTCCTTGCGATCCACTATTATCCTCATATCAATCGAACTAGAGCTAACGAGAATTGAACCTACAACCTTGTGCTCATGTGCCTTAAGACACATACCACCATGCCAATAGAATTGCCACAAAATCCAGACAGAGTCAGTTGCCCCTTCTAATCCCGTATGTGAAACAAATAAACAATTTTTCTACCCCTAGAGCTGGGAGGAGCTAGACATGCAACCTCGCCATTTTGAGTGAGGAAACCGGTTACCACTATACTATCAAACTTAGCACATGACTCTAGTTCTTAAATCTTAACCCTCTCCCTCACGTCATAGCTAAATACCCCTGGCTAATAGAGCGCTTGGTGAACTCTTCAAGAAGTGTCCCACACAAAGAATTGGGCACCTACACAATAGCTACATACCCCTAGCTCCTAGAGCCATGGGCTCTTCAAGAAGTATCCCACATTTGAACTGGTTCAGGACAAAGGGCCCATTGAGGCATCATAGCCTGATTCCACCTCCTTCAACATCTCTGCAGCCCCACTTTCTCGCATTTTTTACAACAACCCAAATGGGAAGATTGCCTTGAGGATTGCTTGGGAATATGCTAACAGTCGCACACCCTTCTCCTACAGTTGTGACATAGCGTCCCTGACTACGGGGCTAGCTAGGGACATCTCACGGATGATTTGTTATGGAGATGTCCCCTGCTACGAGGGTCCCCTCCTGCCAACAAAAGCGCCGACAAAAGCATCTCAATGCCCAGCCAGTCCTTCGGTGCCTGTTTTCTAGATGCCTAGGGTACATGGGCCTTCAGCAGCTCGCCCACTTGCTCATTCAAGGTCATCATTAGCTCACAAAGGATCTCCTTTCGCTCTAGTTATATTGGCTTGTGAAACGGACCTAGTAAGACAAGGCAATTTATGACTCTCATTATAATTTGACCCACCAAACCACCGGAGCCCACGATTTATCCATTGTTTTGAACCCCCTTTTTAGATGGGGGTTTCAAAATATGGATAACCCATGTTACAATGATTGATGTAAAGGCTCTTAATATTTTTGAGTTTTGCACTCCCTATATTGGAATCTTCCGCCATAATTACGGTCTTCCCGATCCGGCATAAAATATATTGTCTTCTGCCATATCTAATTTTCATGGCGTACCTTCCTGATCCAACTACCAGTGGACGTCTTCCATCTCAAGCATATTGCCCCACTACATTATCCCATTGGATGGAGGCAGAAATGCTTGTTCTCCAAGCGCAAAGAGAGATACTAAGTATCTCCAAGTTTTGGAGAATATGGAGGAGATGGCATCTTGGACAAGATGAAGAGCTTAGCCAAGAGAGGCTTGCAATCAATGTGGTGTACTTAGAGCACATGTGCTTCAAGCATGCCACATATAGTACAATATGCAGTAGGTCTGCATATTGTACTATATATGTTCCAATGTTATTGCAGTCCGCTGAAACCATCCTTTCAGCCTCGATATGCCACATATTGAGCTCAAAGGATGGGTCTCCTAGCCAAGTTGTCTTAGTTTGAAGGGATTCCAATTGTTCAAACTTCTTGCCCAACCAAAGTCATAGTCCCATATGATACAATTGGCAGACATTGTCAATTATAATAGCTATGAATAAAAACCTTTCTGGTTAGAATAATCATCTTTGTTTACCTTAGGGCCAATGATAGGAATATGTGACCCATCGATTGCTCCCACCACAAAAGGCATACCTTTGATGTTAGCAAACTCATATGCATATCGCTCCATTTGTTTCTTATTAGGCCATGATATGTAAGTGTCATGCAGTGTACAGACCAGAGCATCACAAAATAAATGCGTTGCTTTGCATGATGTAGAATTGGCCTACCCAAAAAAATCACCTATTGTGCGCAACCTTTCCCTACCAGATAGTCTGAAGAGTGCCATTCCCACTCTTTTGTTCATTGGCACCGCCTTCCGAAAAGTAGTATCTTGTCTTGCAAGTAGTGGTGCCACCGCTGAACATATGTGTTGAAATGTGGCCTTGTTCACTCAAAAACGTTGCTTGAATATCTTGTCACTTTATGATGCTGATAGTAATTGGTCTCCAAGTATATGGCTCCGTTCCATTGCCCATTGAGTTTCTGTATCCCACTTGGTATCTCTTTTCCTGCTGTAATTGAATCATTGTTGCAGCAGCTCCATCATCATATGGGTGGAGGATATGATCTCCATAGCACACAATATTACTAACCCTAAAAGTATGGTATCATTGAGTGCCTATAAAGACCAAAAAATTATCATGCAAACTAAATAATTTACTTTATTATATTTTTTTAAAAAATATACCTCATCATTTTCATGCATGATAATTTGCATAAGCTCTACTCCAACTCGCTCTGCACCACAACACTAAGCGCAATGACAGTCGACCTGACTCGCATAAGGATAAAGAGGGAACGTGCAGATTTTATGTAAGCAAGATGAAGTGCCCACAAGTGAATTATAGAGCGTGAAAGAAGTTCGGGGAATGAGAGAAATTTTGTTTGGTAAGTTTTACGATACAACAGTAAACTCCGCCCTAAACTCTTGCCGACCACCAGCCACTACCACCGGTCATATGTGAATGCCGAGGGCGTTCGAGTAGGTCACCACCCGGAGCAAAGCCGTGACGCGGCACTGACTGGTCAATTAAGACCCGTCATAGTGTGAATCCTCGCTTAGGACTAGTTTACACCGCGCTGATACCGGCCTGACCCGGCATATTCATTGGCCGAGGGCCGGTGACGAGGATGTCAACGCGTTCACAGTGAAAATTGGTGTGCGTGCACGTGTCCCTTACGTGGCTTGTCAATTTGCTTTGCTTCTGCAAAACGTGCAAGATCAAACTGACACTTGCTTGCCTCCGTCTTGGAACCAATAACAAGTAACGTGACTAACTTCCACAGTTACGGGGTACGTCAAAGTCGCAGAACATGTAGAGACTTAAACAACGTTTCATTCGTGTATATCTGCTTTCCATATATTTTTATGTACGTACAATCTTAAACCTAATTTTAAAATGAATAACTAAAAACTCATGTTTCTGTGCGAGGATGAGAATGAAACACCAAGGAAAATAATTTGTGTGGTGTGAATGAAGCTTTCTATTTGAGAGCAAGAAGACTTTGCAACGTCGTCTCTTAATGGCTAGTTGTGCCTAGGATCCTAGTAGGCGCCATAAGTTTGAAGTAGGGCCAATTTTAGCAAGGACTTTCACTACAAGTAGCAGTCATTGTAATTTGGTGAACACACATTCGGCAATGGAAGAGGCTATGCCCCCTTGCTCACTGCGGAGCTTCTAAGCTCTTGTGCCGTGGCTCTACCAGCATTCTAGCTGGACAGTTCCCCACACATCTTTGTTGTGTGTTTCGTGATTCTCCGAAGGCTAAATTGTTGATGGTCAGTTGTGCTTGGAGTTCTACTCACGTGTGTGTGTGTAAAACATGGCTTGGTGTTCACGAGAGCTGAACCCCGTCACGATGTAGACACCCCCTCTGGACCCCTGTAGTGACACTGTAACAACAAGTCACATTGTTCTCATAGCCTGACCAGCCTACCCAGGTTCTTTCCAGCATACAGAGAGGGTCATTCATCAGCAGTCTCATTCCATACGTAAGTCCATAGAAGCATCTCTGAATGTGTGAGACAAATAGCAAGTGAATGGGTGAGGGTCCTTGTGCCCCGGAAGGTCTGTTATCTTAGAGAGAAGGACTAGTTAACATTTCACACGAGAATATGAGCAAAGAGACAATAGTGCGCTCAGCTGTCACGCCACCAGGATCCACGCGTACAAAACTCAAAAACATTCTACACGCTGTAAAAAACCAAGTAGTTAAATAAAAATTACGATATTTTCTTAGACACAAAATTTGGGACTCGGATTTATGGGAAGGGGATGGCCGTTGTGAGATGCCCTTGGAGCAAATTGCCATCGTGGACAAGAAGGCTGGGCTCTTATTGTCAGATCCCCGCCTCACACGAGGCCCGGTGTGAACCGGCCCCTAAGGGCTGGTTTCCATTAGGGCCGATATTTACGGCGGCTTTTTCAACTTGCAGTTGGACTGGAACGGTATTGCCACTTTCCATGGCTTCGCTATGTGCATTCTTTTCATAAAAAAAGGACCTTCATCGGCTACTCATCACTGCAGCGACCTACCGGCGCTCATGCGAGTCCGGCCAAGCTCGCACTCATGCGAGTCACTTGAGTCTGATTGTTTATTCTTCACTTTGAGCGCCGATGGAAGCCCGTGATGCAGCTTAGCGCATGGCCGCTCAGGACATTGATTCTATGTGTGGCCATGATAAGAACAAAAATCTCGTTGTGTGTTTAGGTCTTGCTTGATGCATTGCACACTTTCTGATAAAATTATCTTCACCACAACCTAAAGGGCTTCCTTCATGCAAGCATGGCCAGAATGCTAAAGAAGGTGCACTTATGATTTCTTCCATGATGTTCCTTCTTGCTTCCACTCACATTTCAGTTCTTTCACGCAAGCGACGTACTCCTAGTGACCAATATATCAAGGACAGGAGTTTGGCTTGGTGGTCCCTTTTTAAGGAAGCAACATGGACAGCTGATCCTGAGCGTTTCAGAGAGTTTTTTAGAATGACACCTGCCACATTTGAGTATGTGTGTAGCTTGGTGGCTGTGGATCCGACTAGGAAGACACCATTAGCTCTACGATGGATTCTAAACAGGCAACTATTGGTTGACATCCAAGTGGCTCTAGCAATTAGAAGACTTGCCACAGGGGATGCTCTCAAGTCCATTGGGGAACTCTTTGGTGTAGCTGAATCTACAGCTTCGAAAATTATGTGGCGATTCATTAGAGCCATGATCAGAAGAGGGAGACACCATATCGCTTGGCCACAAGGAGAAGCTCTAGCTACCTGCAAGGCAGAATTTGAAAGGCATCAAGGATTAGTCAACTGCTGTGGCCCAATTGACGTAACACAGATCAAAATGGAGCTCATGTCCCGGAACAACCCGATTACTCGATCGTAATCATGAGTCGTGTCTCGCATCCAAGGGTAGTTGACATGAAGATGCTTTATAGATGTCCGGGTTCCGGTTCGTAAATGATGCAAGGATCTTGAGTAATTGCACTTCATCGAAAAGCTATGGCGTAAGATATCCTCGAATGTGAGGACATTGATGTGAGCAACTTCAGTTTCAGGGAGTACATTGTGGGAGACGCGGGATACCCCTCACTGCCATGGCTCCTTACACCATTTCCGGGGAGAAATATTTCTGTGAAGAAAGACTACTTCAATTTTAAGCATTCTTCTACTCGCATGGTGGTAGAACGAGCATTCAGTAAGCTTAAAGGCACGTGGAGAATGTTAGGGAAAACCATTTGGAAGACTAACATTGACACATTGTGGGCACTCTTGATGTGCTGCTGCTACCTACATAACGTGCTGATTGACCGTGGAGAGATGGCATCTCCTATCTTGTTCAAGGCATCACCTATCTTCATGAATGCATGCACAAAACCTTCACCTATATGGTTCTGTGACTGCACAAGAGCACGATTGTGCTCCATAATGTCCTGGTGCACTCTCTCTTGGAAATCCATGTGAGCTTTGTGTCACTTGTCTTTGTTGGCTTCTGTGTCTTTTAATTGTTCCACAAAATTGCTAGTCATAGCTACGAACAATTCTTCACCTCGTTTAGAAGTGAGCACCTTCCTTTTTTTCCGGCTACCCTTTAAAGTATTGTGGGCTATGCACTTCCCTGGGGAGTTAAGAAATAAGTAGGGTTTCTGTTTTTTTTTAGGATTGAAGGATAAATAAGGCGGAAAAGGAGGAATAAATTGGGGTAGCGCTTCGGACGAGGCTCGAGTATACTCCGACTGAGTGAACAACGGACCCCACCACTATGGCAAGCTCCGGACTACGCCGAGTAACGGATAAGTCCGAACCCACCTGTGTCAAAACAGGATAAGTACGCCAGTGAAAGTAACCTAGGAGCGAGGCGTGAGGATGACGAGGCGGCGCCACGGACGGCCCCGAGTGGAGGTCGGGCATGCAGAGGTCAGACCGTAACCTGCCGAGGCCGCAGGCAGTATTCACGCGCGCGCGAAGGCCGAGTAAGTAAGCGCGAGGGTCGAGTAAGCCATGCACTCGCGCTACGGACAACGAAGAGGCGCCCGCCAGCATTTCCACAAGCGCCAAGGAGGGAGGTCATTGCCAGCCTCCGCAATCCTCATACCCCTTGCGCCCGCAATCCGGCTCGCGCCATCTTTTGGGCGCGCCGCCAGAGCGCGCTCACCGGTTGGAGAGCAACGCGCGGGAGGAACATCGTACGACTCGCCAGCCTACAAAGAACAAGAGGAGGAGAAAGCAATGGCACCCAAAAGCCGGAGTCTGGGAGCCATGGACCGTGGAGCGCAACATTGTGACCCGGCGCTATCCGGACTTCGGCCCCGGCCGGAGGAAGTGGGAATTGGTGGGGAATGGCACTGGATGTTCCAAATGGTCGACCTTCAACGCTCTAGGTCCGGAGTTTGCCCAAGATGCCGGCGATCAACAAGGAGGTCCGATCCAAGAACCTCCGGAGGACCCGAGGCGATGGACCTTGAGGTCCGAGGATGGCCTACAACCGCCCAAGGAGGAAGAAGGGGCGTGGTGCCGAGCCCCTTAAGGCGAAGGGAAGATAGGGCCGCGATGCCGAGGCTCGAACGCAGCGGACAACCAACGGATGGTTGATATCCGATCCGCCGGATACGAGTAAGGGCGGTAGCCCGGATCATTGTCCATTGAACTCGCCACCAAGGTGGATCACCTTGGTGATAACCTGGTATTCTCGCATGCGCCCAATGGGAAGAGAGCGACCGGGAAGGATTATCTTCGCCCGGCCAGAGGCACGCAAGCTAAGGAGCGAGAAGCCTCGCCATCATCGACCCCATACCGATTCATGTATGGGGACATTTCGAGCTCAAGGAGGAGAGCTTGAGCGGCGCCCAAGGGGCCGGAGGCCCCGCCAAGTAGAGCGTGCAAGGGCGCCTGAGGTGGGGGTCGCCCTTCAAGACCAAGCGACTGGAGGAGGACGATCGAGGATTCCTGACTCATACGCCGAGCGAACCCCTCACCACCTGTGGAAGTTTGGGAGGAGATTCCCCTTCCTCCTTTTGGTGCCCTCCGAGCAAGACAGGAGGGAGCGATGCCGGAGGCGGCCCGCACCGGCAGATGCAGCCCAACAACCACGACGGCCGCCGAGCCCCGACGAACTGGAGCCAAGAGGCGGAAGACGGTGCCGCTTACCAACGCAAAGACCTCAAGGTGCCGGCATTTACCCCCACCTGAGTGGCAAGAGGTCAAGAGGCGGGAGGCGAAGGGACGTGGCCCAAGGAGGTCACGCGCAGCCCCACCTCGAGCCGGCCTGCCCCGGCTGTGAAGGGGCAAAAGAGCTTGCTCCCGACCCCTCACCTCCTCCGAGCCCTGTGAGAAAGAGGGCACAAAGGAGTTAGAGGCCAAGAGGGCCAAGAGGGTGAGACTCCTGACTCACCACTCAGACCCGAGGGTCCCGATTAGGTCCGAGAACCCACCCCGACTTACTCCGATCATGGGTATGGAGGTCCTTGGCGATCGAGAAATGCCGGCCCCACTACGGACTTTGTGGGGCCTCACGGCCGTGGAAGAAACAGAAGTCCGCTACCGCCATGGACGGAATGCTTTGGGGTCTCAAATGGAGAAGACCTGTGAAGTGGAGGCCACCCGAGGAGGATGGTGGAACCCAAGAGCAAGTGAAGGCGGCCGTGGGGCAAAGGAAAGGCGGAGTCCCTCGCCGGATCGAGGAAGGGAACGCCTGGTGGAGCGCGAGGCCCGGTTCACAGATCCAAGGTTCTTCACCAGGCACCAAGCAAGCCTGGAGGCCAAGCGGGCGGAGGACCTTGCAGCGAAGGGGGAAGCGCAGCAGAGGCGGAAGAGGCCCGGCACAAGCAGAGAGCTCGGGGCGGAGGCGGCCAGAGGCCAAGTGGGCGAGGCCTGTAAAGGCGGCGAAGGAGCTCAAGTCACAAGAAGAGCGACCGGATCACTGACGTGATCGGAACCGTGGAGAGAGTCACGCAGTGACCGAGGCTAACTCAAGGCCGCAGACAAAGGCTATGGAGCGTGCAGCCAAGGAGGAGATGGAGGCACTGGGAGATAGGAGATCTCCGAGTACCGCAGGAAGTAGAGGAGAGGAGGAGATGGAGGACGACACGCTGGAGCTACAACCCAAGATGCGCTTGAGCAGCAGTGATTCTCAACGAGAGAATCCACTTCGAGCACGAAATAGAGTGCCAGCCCGTCTCAAGACGGAGGAAAATCGCGACTATCCAAGGAGTTGGACGCTGCTGTATGAGCCGGAGGAAGTCCGAGGACGGAGGTATCCGATCACTGAGAGGGAGAGCAGCCGTAATGAACGGAGGAGCGCGAGCACCGGAAGGTAAAAGAAGCCGCCGTCCACCGAGAAAGGCGGAAGGGAACGCCGCGCTATGGCGGTAAGCCGGCAATGGAGAGGAAACGACGGAGCCGGAGCAACAGGCAATGCAGGAGGTGACCGAGGCGCCTTGTAGCCTCGCGTGATACAGGCCCCACCACAACCGGGCAGAGAGGTGGCCCAACAAGCCGGGCAAAGACCTAACACTTATGGCGAGGGAGTATCGGTGCCCGCACACGTGGAAGAGGCAATTCAACAAGTCGATCTGACTTTGCCTATTACCACGCCGAGCCCCGGCGAAGCCTCGACACCAACAAACGGACGGACCCCGGAAGGCTCAAGGAGATGAAGGCCACGGGACAAAGACAGGACCCTAGTGGCCCCTGCTTGAGATGACGGAGCGCGGGAGAGGAGCAATGAGGAGCGTAACGAGGGAGCGCGATGCGATCGAGGTAAGCACCCCGCACCTCACCATGGAAGGAGGGCCAACGGCGAGTCACTGGGCGATCGGGAACAGGAAGGACTTCGAGGGAGAGCCACTGAGGAGTCCCGTGAGGGAGGAAACCTGGGCGTGAGTCCGGACTTTGTCCGACTAGGGGAGGCCGGACCAAGTCCGACCTGAATAAGTCCGGACTCGAGGTCCGGACCCCAGACAAGGTGACCCAGCGCCGACCTGTGGGGAGGCCGACTCAAGTTCGTGAGTCGAGACAGACCTCGAGGACCGGATCGGGCAAGAAGGAGGAGCCCCTTCGACTTACGCTTAGGGGAGCAGATAGTGGCCCCACCCAAGGACCTGTGGGGAGGCTGTGGGAGGATGACGTAACGTTGTCGACCGCCAGAGCCCAACCCGGCTGTGATTCCGGAGAGGAGGGCCTCACCACGGATCATCCGATTGGGTGCACAACCGCTGTGACGGGATTGACCACCCATTCCGAGGCGGGGGACCTTCCCACACAATGGCGAAGGAGATAGGGGAGGAAATAGATGGTAGGCCGATTAGGTATACCGAAATGGCTATCACCGTAATAGGGGTAAGACGCCGCCTTGGGCGCAGATGGAGGATGAAGGACACTGGAGCTACAACCCAAGATGCGCTTGAGCGCAGTGATTCTCAACGAGAGAATCCACGACGAGCACGAAATAGAGTGCCAGCCCGTCTCAAGACGGAGGAAAATCGGCGACTATCCAAGGAGTTGGACGCTGCTGTGCTGTATGAGCCGGAGGAAGTCCGAGCCTGAGGTAGATCACCGGAGAGGGAGTCATGAGCTAAAGGCCGTAATGAACGGAGCGCGAGCACCGGAAGGTAAAAGAAGCCGGTCCACCGAGAAAGGCGGAAGGGAACGCCGCGCTAT
The DNA here is from genome assembly GCA_010909165.1 of Anthoceros angustus. NCBI lineage: Eukaryota > Viridiplantae > Streptophyta > Anthocerotopsida > Anthocerotales > Anthocerotaceae > Anthoceros > Anthoceros angustus. Next base: position 113,012 of record MU008180.1, on the reverse strand, counting down.
GGCGGTAAGCGGCAATGGAGAGGAAACGACGGAGCCGGAGCAGTGTGGAGCAACAGGCTGCAGGAGGTGACCGAGGCCGCCTTGTAGCCTCGTGATACCGCCCACCAACTGGGTGGAGAGGTGGCCCAACAAGCCGGGCAAAGACCCCTCCCGAACACTTATGGCGGAGGGAGTATCGGTGCCCGCACACGTGGAAGAGGCAATTCAACAAGTCGATCTGACTTTGCCTATTACCACGCCGAGCCCCCAAGGCGAGAAGCCTCTCGGCGCCCTGACGGACGGACCCCGGAAGGCTCAAGGAGATGAAGGCCACGGGACAAAGACAGGACCCTAGTGGCCCCTGCTTGAGATGACGGAGCGGAGAGGAGCAATGAGGAGCAGAACGAGGAGCGCGATGCGATCGAGGTAAGCACCCCGCACCTCACCATGGAAGGAGGGCCAACGAAGGAGCTCAGCGATCGGGAACTGGAGGACTTCGAGGAGAGCCACTGAGGAGTCCCGTGAGGGAGGAAACCGGTGGGCGTGAGTCCGACTTTGTCCGGACTGGGAGGCCGACTCAAGTCCGGACTCTAATAAGTCCGGACTCGAGGTCCGGACCCCAGACAAGGTCGGACCTAGCCGGACTCAGAATAAGCCGGACTCAAGTTCGTGAGTCGAGACAGACCTCGAGGACCGGATCGGCAAGGAGGAGCCCCTTCGACTTACGCTTAGGGGAGCAGAGCCGGCCCCACCGGGACCTGTGGGGAGGCTGTGGGAGGATGACGCCGTGGTAACGGCTGTCGACCGCCAGAGCCCAACCCGGCTGTGATTCCGGAGAGAGGAGGGCCCGCCACGGATCATCCGATTGCGCCACAACCGCTGTGACGGGATTGACCACCCATTCCGAGGCCTGTGACCTTCCCACCACAATGGCGAAGGAGATAGGGGAGGAAATAGGATGGTCCGATTAGGTATACCGAAATACACGCTAATAGGGGTGTAATAAAGACGCCGCCTTGGGCGCAGAGAGAGGGCCGAGGTTCTAGTAAAGCATCTTTCTCTTGGTGTTGATGCCGCTTGCACCTTTGTGAGTCTTCTTGCTAACGTGAGTCCCGAGTCACCGAAAGGTGCACGGCGCCCGGGAGATTGATCAAGGTCCCGTGACGGACTTAACGCTGTGGTGTGTGCGGGGAAGTGACCGCGTTCGGAGCCGCGTCGCCCGCCGGATCGAACGCGGTGAGCCGGAGGAACTGGGAGGGTGTAGAGCCCGGAGAGGCCGGAAACGAGGAGGTCCGGATCAGAACCGCGCTTTTTCTAAGACTGTAGCGAGAGAGAGAGGAAAGGATCGAGGATGTGAACGATACGGACGCGAACGGGTCTCAAACGCTTGGCCATACCGGCCCGTGTGAACGGAAGTGTAGAGTAGTGTGTGTGCGGACCCAACGAAAGGTAAGAATCAAACGCAAACGGGCCTATCATTCCCTTTGGGAACGGACTTCTTCCTACAACGACACGGATTGTGCGCTACCGCCATCAAAAAGTCCGCCACATTTTGGCGCCGCCGGGAATGAAATCGTCCTGTGCCGCAGTGCGCCCTTAGGAAGAGAAGGTAAGTGAATGCGTGGCGCGAGCGACGGTCAAGAGTGAACTGGGAGGATCGGACGTGGTCACCTCGCGTGCTCTCCGAGCCGTGAGAGAGAGAGAGACGCCAAACCCAACGAGAGAGCACCGCCGATCGAGGAGGAGAACGTGGTCGAATTGTCGGACCAAGACGAGTACGGGTACAAGGGACGCCAACGGAAGAAGGTAGGATGCCCACGCCTAACCCATCGATGGCGCAGCCATGGCCCCTACCGACCAAACAAGCGACTCCATATTCGGAGGGAAGAAGGAGCGGATGCGAGACCTTTGTGGAGGACTTCATGTCCAAAGCCAACTTCAACGGAGAGGGAGTCGACGCAGCCTCATCCAGCTTTTCCAAGGGGTTCTCCGAGGACAACCGCTCAATGGTATCGGAGAAAGTACCGACCACCGGAGAATGCCCCACCCGCCTCGCTTGAAGCTTTGAAAATGCCTTCTTAGAACGGTTTCGAGGGATCACCGTGAGGGGTATGTATTATCAAAGTTGGAAAATCAAGCGAGGAAGAAGGAGAAGCCGGGCTCAGACATCGAGCGGTTCTATGCCCCGAGGGATCGCATCCAACCCATACCACGATGCAAGCGGTACGGTGGTTCGGGCCGGCCTAGCCAAACCCATGGCTGCACGCCCCGCCGCTAGCCGAGAAGGACGTGGCAAGGCGGTCGAGCGGCCAAAACTACGAGGAATCGCTACATCGAGGATAAAGAACCGCTCAAGGAGGCAAGAAGAAGAAGAAGAAACGGGTTCGACTGAGGAGGAAGAGTCTCGAGGAGGAAGAGTCTGTGAGGAGGAGGAAGACCAATCGAGGTGTCTGAGGAGGAGCAAGTCCAAGAAGAGACGAGGTCTCTAGCGAGGAAGAGTATCCCGCAAGAAGAAGAGCAAGAAGGCCCCCAAAAAGAAGGTGGTAAGAAGGAGGTGGTGACACCAAGACCGTCCGAGAAGCTCACGACCCGACTCCTCAAAGGAGGTAGCAGTCCGCGGAGGACCCGGAAAAGTGATAAAGAGAGTAGAGGACCGCGATAAACTGTGTTAAGGACCGAGAGCGCGGAAAACACCGACCACGGCGAACGATCTGTGTGCCGTGCCAAGAACACGGCCATTCGAAGTCCAACCGCCTCAAGGCCGGTGCATCAAGTGGACTACGAATACGAGGAGGAGGCCGAGGAGCAATGGGAAGAGGCCTATCGCATGTGAAGCCCCTCCGGGCCGCGATATCCCAAAACCATGTATCCGCCAACCGGAGGTCCGCTACAACGAGCCCCACCGATGCAAAGACCGCATGGGAGCCCTTCGTATCCTCCGACGGCCGTGGTCCGTTGGAACCGCGGAATCTCGCCATTACTCCAACGCGTGTCCGCACCAACGAGGTGGTAATGGGGACTTCGAGCAGTGGCGATCGCAAGGGCCGGCATATGGCTGCAAGACGCTATGTCCCAACCCCGCACAAGGACGACGATATGCCACACCAAGCGGAGAACTCGACCACCAACGCCACCTCCTAAGACGTACTGCACGGCAAGTCAAGATGCTCGATTGGCGGAGTGGGAAGAGATTCCAGTGCGAGATGGAAAAGAACAAGAAGGTACGGTGGGGTGTCGAAAGGAAGGGAGTCGTGGAAATCTTGGAGGTGTCTACTCGTGGCGAAGGAGGCGGCGAGAAAGGCGCTTGAAGAAGAACAAGGCGGAGGAAGCGCCACGGACGCCGAGGAAGGCAATCAAACGGAAATACCAGCAGAGGATCCGATGAAGGAGGGCTGGACGGGCAGCTCTGGGGAGGATTACCGAAGGAAGTTCTCCGGCAGGGGGGAGAAGGAACGGTGCCTCCGGCCGGGATTTCCACGGACGTAGTCCGGAGGTGACCGAGATGTTGCAGGAGGAAATGCGCAAGCATCCGGAGAATACCGAACAAGTGACCGGGAGAGGATGAGGACGGGATCCTCGATTGGGGTAGAAGCCTCGCCTTTAATGTGGCGGACCGATGATGAATCAGCACCTTGTGTCCTTTCGACACCGAGGGATAACCCAAATACAAGAGGTCCGTCGGGCCGTTAGGGAAACCCACCTCGGAGCACCAAAGCCGTGAAGGGTAGCAGTGGAAGTGAGGGTGGTGTCCCATACGGACCCAGGGCGATGGTACAAGTGGAGATTGGATGTATCATCAAGGATACTTGGACACGGGTCCGGAGTCAACCTCATCACCGAGCCACGGCACGAAAATTGGGCTTCACATCCTTGAACCCCTCAACGAAGACTCGAGAATGGCGTATATGTCAAGAAGAGATTCCAGGTACGCGAGATGGAAAAGAACAAGAAGGTACGGTGGGGTGTCGAAAGGAAGGGAGTCATGGAAATCTTGAGGTGTCATCAGAGTCAAGGAAGGAGCGACGAGAAAGGCGCCATTGAAGAAGAACAAGATCGAGGAAGGCCACGACGCCGAGGAAGGCAATCAAACAAATAAGCAGGATCCGACCGATGAAGGAGGGCTGACGCAGCTCACGAGGGATTACCCAAGGAAGTTCTCCCATGTGACAGGAGAAGGAACGGTGCCTCCCGCGACGACGTTAGCTTCCACCGGACGAGTCCGGAGGTGACCGAGATGTTGCAGGAGGAAATGCGCAAGCATCCGGAGAATACCGTAACACTAAGTGACCGGGAGAGGATGAGGACGCAGCAGCAGGATCCTCGATTGGGGTAGAAGCCTCGCCTTTAATGTGGCGACCGATGATGAATCGCAAGACTGTGTCCTTTCGATACCGAGGGATAACCCAACACCGACAAGAGGTCCGCCGTTAGGGGAAACCCCGGAGCACCAAAGCCGTGAAGGGTAGCAGTGGAAGTGAGGGTGGTGTCCCATACGGACCTGTGGGCCAGTGGTACAAGTGGAGATTGGATGTATCATCAAGGATGTACTGGACACGGGTCCGAGTCAACCTCATCACCAAGCACGAAAATTGGGCTTCACATCCTTCAACCTCAACGAAGACTCGAGAATGGCGTATATGTCAAGAAGAGATCCGCGGGAGTTAACCGAGTCTTGGCCACCATAGCCGCGCACCCTACAAACCGGATTTTGTTGTGATCAAACCGCCGGACCATTAGGGTATGAGGTGTTGTCTGCCATGGTTGGCCTGCATAAAGCTACACTTTGGAAGGAAGGAGATTCACTTCAAGCCGGTGGACCGGGACCCTAAGGTGCGAGAAGGGAGGGTTGCTATCACCGGAGCAAGGACACCTATTGTGGGGAAACCGTGAGCACTACAAGGGTATACCTCAATGAGGACTCCACCGGCGACGAACAAGATAGTTCCGAGGAGGCGACTTTCGCCAAGATCCGCCGGGTCCGAGGAGGAGATGGACTATCGCGGATGCCTTTGGCGCGAAGTGGTTGATTGTTTTCGAGTAAACGCCACAACGGGCCGGAGGAAGGAAGTGAAGAGGAGGCCTGACCAAAGACAAGGGGAGACAACAAGAGTCGGACCAAGGAAAAGCGACATCAAGGAGTAACACGATTCACCTCCGACGAGCTCTTCAGAGAATGGGGATGCGAGAGGACGATCCCGAGAGGAGGACGAGGGGTTTGACGCAATGAGGCAAAGACGAACGGAGACGGTGAACCCGACGACGTGGAAGAAGTGGAGGTCCGCCAGCAAATTCTCAAGTTTAAGAAAGGCATGCCTCCGGACCAAGGAAGGACTAAAGCGCTGGGGAGTTTTATGAGGTGTTCGCCTCAAGGTCACGGACATGAAGGGCATTCAAGAAGTGGGAGAGCATAAGATCGATTTGAAGCCGTGAGCGTGCCATCAATCCGACAATACAAGCTCAACCCCAAGTATTCGATCAAGGTGAAGGAGGTCCTTGATAAGTACCGGAGGCAGACATCATTTTCCCCATCACACAAATGAGTGGGTCGCTATTGTGGTGGTTCCCAAGAAACCAGACAAATTCGTATGCCAAGATTGAGGAAGCTCAACGCCGAACGAGAAGGACCACTTCCGATGCCATTCAGAGACACATTTTGGACAAGGTGGTGGACGGACTACTTACTCCTTCCTCGGATGGCTACTCCGGATACAACCAATTGCACCTAAGGGAGTTTGACCGACAAGACGACCTTCACTACGGAGTGGGGTACGCTTGCCTACAAGAGAAGTGCCTTTGGGATGACCGAGCGCTGTGGTCGCTCATGATGGTGACCAACGCCTTCCGTGACTTCGAGGGACTTCATGGAGATATTCCCGGATGATTTTGTGTGCATGGGGAGCAGGACAAACACCTTGGACATCTAAGAAGGTGCTTGAGCGCCGGAGACTCAATTGAGCCTACACCGAGAAATGCTACTTTGGAATGACGGAGGGAATCTTGGACATCGGTGCCTGGAATCGAGGTGGACCAGACAAGGTCCGGTCATCCGCCTCCACCGACGAACCTAAAGGAGCCGAGAGGTTTCGAATGGTGGGATACTACCACGGTTTATTAAGGACTTTGCAAGAGGGCGCTAAGTTGATGTAATCTCATGAAGGAGGAGGAGGTTTGGACCGGTCTGGAGCGAGAGGAGGCCTTCGGATTTACGTAACACCTTGGTAAGCGCACCGCTTCTAAGAGGACCGGACTGGAGCAAGAAATTTCATGTGTATGTAGACGTGTCCGCTTTTGCTATCGGAGTAGTGCTGAGCCAGAAGGACGACAAGCGAAGGGATTATCCCGTATACTACGCTGGACGACAGCTCACCCACGCGGAACGAAAATACACAACTACAGAGCGCGAAGCACTGGGTATGGTATATGCTGTCAAGAAATTCCGACACTACCTACCCTGAGTTTGTGTTCTATGTAGACCACTTTGCTCAAGCATCCGGTGAATAAGACGGACCGTCCGGACGGATAGCAAGGTGGATATTGTTGCCGCAGGAGTTCACGTCAAGTGGAAACAAGACAAGGGAGGCAAGACCAAAATGCGATTTCGTCACGATTGAAAACAGAAAGTGTTGAGAGATCGTGAAGATGCTCCCGGATGAGACATTGGTTGCCGCAAGTACAACCGAGGAGCCCATGACCGAACCCCAAGCTACGAACTGCAGCCTTAGCGTATGAGAAGGGAGGGTCCGCCGTCCGACCCACGAAGAAATAGAGCGGTACTGGGAATGGAGCTTCAAAATCACTCGATGAGGGAGGCATTCGTGCACTATGCTCGACCCTTCGTAATGTACAACGGTGTGTGTTCAAATTAGGGACGGAGTAGAACGAAGGTACTTACAACCCAGAGATGGAGCGCCAAGGGAATGCACGAAGGATTGGGGAGGACACTACGCAAAGACAGTCACCACCAAAAGATTTTGAAGCGGATACCGTGGCCAACAATGTATGGGGACACCCACCGCTTAGGAAGAAGTGTGATGCTTGTCGGATCGGAAAGCCAACCCCGACGACACAAAGGCCGCTAGTATATTGGCACCGCACCTTCAAAAGTGGGTATTGACTTTGTTGGACCTATACCCACGACAAGACACACACAAAGGAGATACATCCCGTGGCAACGGACCATCGCACTGTGGGTAGAGGCGGTGGCGACAAGAACGGACTCGCAAATACCGTGGCCAAATTCTGACGAGAACATCATAACCCGCACGGATGTCCGCAGCTTGGTAAGTGATAGGGGAACCCATTTCCTTAATGATGTGGTGGCCGCCATGACGGAGTATTTCGCATCAATCATCGCAAGACGGCACCCTACAATCCTAAGGCCAATGGGCCGACAGAGAAGACAAATGGGCTCATCCGCAGGATCTCAATAAACTCAAAGGAACTACGCCCATGATCGATACTAAGTCCGCCATCCGACTGTATGCCCGACAGCAGAGAAGGTGACCACACAACGGACCCCTTACTTGACCTACGGACACTCTCCGTAATGCCGGAGTTTGAAGTGCCCACTTTTCGAGTAATGATGGAAGGAGACCGACAGAGAGGAAAGCCACCGAGCGACTTTGGGGTTTGTTCAAAGACACAGAGGATGTGGAAGAAGCTCACCAAGATGCAGCAGTGCAAAACCAACAAAGATTTGGCACGATCACGATCGCGAATCGGGAGTATGTAAAGGAAGGGACCGCCTCCTTTATGATAGTACATGCATTTTCCGTGCAAACTTCACCGAGATGGATGGGTCCGCATCAAGTGGTGCAAGTATATGACAACGGGTCCGCCCACGATGCCTAGATGGAGAGCTGCCCACTGGGTGAACGGGTGGCGGGTGAAGAAGTATCATGCTTAGTGTTGGCGAGACGCCAATGATGAGAAGGGAGTATGTGGCTATGCACTCGGGAGTTAAGAAATAAGTAGGGTTTCGCTTTTTAGGATTGAAGGATAAATAAGGCGAAAAGGAGGAATAAATTGGGGTAGCGCCGGACGAGGCTCGAGTATACTCCGACTGGAGTGAACAACGGACCCGGTACCACTATGGCAAGCTCGACTACGCCGAGTAACGGATAAGTCCGAACCCACCTGTGTCAAAATAGGATAAGTACGCCAGGAAAGTAACCTAGGAGCGGAGGCGTGAGGATGACGAGGCGGCGCCACGTGGACGGCCCCGAGTGGAGGTCGGCATGCGAGGTCAGACCGTGAACCTGCTGAGGCCGCAGGCAGTATTCACGCCCGCGGCGCGCGCGTAAGGCCGCAGTAAGCGAGGGTCGAGTAAGCCATGCACTCGCGCTACGGACAACGAAGAGGCGCCCGCCCGCTATTTCCACAAGCGCCAAGGAGGGAGGTCACCGCGCAGCCTCCGCAATCCTCACAGCCTTGCGCCCGCAATCCGCTCGCGCTATCTTTTGGGCGCCGCCACAGAGCACCACAAGGTTGGAGCAACAACGCGCGAAGGAGGAACATCGTGCCGGACCGCCAGCTACAAAGAACAAGAGGAGGAGAAAGCAATGGCACCCAAAAGCCGGAGTCTGGGAGCCATGGACCTCGTGGAGCGCAACATTGTGACCCGCTATCCGGACTTCGGCCCGGCCGGAGGAAGGGAATTGGTGGGGAATGGCATCCGGACGTGTTCCAAATGGTCTCGACCTTTGACATACTCTAGTCCGGAGTTTGCCCGAAGATGCCGGCGATCAACAAGGAGGTCCGATCCAAGAACCTCCGGAGGACCCGAGGCGATGGACCTTGAGGTCCCGAGGATGGCCTACAACCGCCCAAGGAGGAAGAAGGGGCGTGCCGAGCCCCTTAAGGCGCGGGAAGATAGGGCCACCAAGGAGGGAGCCGATGCCGAGGCTCGAACGCAATGACAACCAACGGATGGTTGATATCCGATCCGCCGGATACCGAGTAAGGGCGGTAGCCCGGATCATTGTCCATTGAACTCGCCACCAAGGTGGATCACCTTGGTGATAACCTGCTGGTATTCTCGCATGCGCCCGGGGAAGAGAGCGGACTGGGAAGGATTATCTTCGCCTGCTCAGCCAGAGGCACGCAAGCTAAGGAGCGAGAAGCCTCGCCATCGGGCCGACCCCATACCGATTCATGTATGGGGACATTTCGAGCTCCTCAAGGAGGAGAGCTTGAACGGGCGCCAAGGGGCCGGAGGCCCCGCCAAGTAGAGCGTGCAAGGGCGCCTGAGGTGGGGGTCGCCCTTCAAGACCAAGCGACTCGGAGGAGGACGATCGAGGATTCCTGACTCCATGCCCTGAGCGAACCCCTCACCACCTGTGGAAGTTTGGGAGGCGATTCCCTTCCTCCTTTTGGTGCCCTCCGAGCAAAGCAGTGAGGGAGCCGATGCCGGAGGGCGCTGGCCCGACCGGCACAACAGCCAACAACCACGACGGCCGCCGAGCCCCGACGAACTCAACGGTCAAGAGGCGAAGACGGTGCCGCTTACCAACGCAAAGACCTCGAGGTGCCAGACTTACCCCCGCCCACGGAGTGGCAAGAGGTCAAGAGGAGGGCAAAGGGACGTGGCTCAAGGAGTGGAGGTCACCGCGCAGCCCCACCTCGAGCCCTGCCCCGGCTGTGAAGGGGCAAAAGAGCTTGCTCCCTGACCCCTCACCTCCTCCGAGCCCTGTGAGAAAGAGGGCACAAAGGAGTTAGAGGCCAAGAGGGCCAAGAGGGTGAGACTCCTGACCACCACTGTGACCCGAGGGTCCCGATTAGGTCCGAGAACCCACCGACTTACTCGGATCATGGTATGGAGGTCCTTGGCGGACCGAGAAATGCCGGCCCCACTACGGACTTTGTGGGGCCTCACCACGGCCGTGGAAGAAACACGGCGAGTCCTGCTACCGCCATGGACGGAATGCTTTGGGGTCTCGTGGTACATGGAGAAGACCTGTGAAGTGGAGGCCACCCGAGGAGGATGGTGGAACCCAAGAGCAAGTGAAGGCGGCCGAGGGCAAAGGAAAGGCGGAGTCCTCGCCGGATCCGAGTAAGGGCGGTAGCCCGGATCATTGTCCATTGAACTCGCCACCAAGGTGGATCACCTTGGTGATAACCTGCTGGTATTCTCGCATGCGCCCAATGGGAAGAGAGCGGACTGGGAAGGATTATCTTCGCCTGCCTGGGCCAGAGGCACGCAAGCTAAGGAGCGAAGCCTCGCCATCGGGCCGACCCCATACCGATTCATGTATGGGGACATTTCGAGCTCAAGGAGGAGAGCTTGAACGGGCGCCCGGAGGCCCCGCCAAGTAGAGCGTGCAAGGGCGCCTGAGGTGGGGGTCGCCCTTCAAGACCAAGCGACTGGAGGAGGACGATCGAGGATTCCTGACTCCATACGCCTGAGCGAACCCCTCACCACCTGTGGAAGTTTGGGAGGAGATTCCCTTCCTCCTTTTGGTGCCCTCCGAGCAAGACAGTGAGGGAGCCGATGCCGAGGGCGCTGGCCCGACCGCAGAACAGCCAACAACCACGACGGCCGCCGAGCCCCGACGAACTCAACGGAGCCAAGAGGCGAAGACGGTGCCGCTTACCAACGCAAAGACCTCGAGGTGCCAGACTTACCCCCGCCCACGGAGTGGCAAGAGGTCAAGAGGCGTAAGGAGGGCAAAGGGACGTGGCCCAAGGAGCAGGAGGTCACCGCGCAGCCCCACCTCGAGCCGGCCTGCCCCGGCTGTGAAGGGGCAAAAGAGCTTGCTCCCGACCCCTCACCTCCTCCGAGCCCTGTGAGAAAGAGGGCACAAAGGAGTTAGAGGCCAAGAGGGCCAAGAGGGTGAGGCTCCTGACCACCACTGTGACCCGAGGGTCCCGATTAGGTCCGAGAACCCACCGACTTACTCCGATCAAGGGTATGGAGGTCCTTGGCGGACCGAGAAATGCCGGCCCCACTACGGACTTTGTGGGGCCTCACCACGGCCGTGGAAGAAACACGGCGAGTCCTGCTACCGCCATGGACGGAATGCTTTGGGGTCTCAAGTGCAGTGGAGAAGACCTGTGAAGTGGAGGCCACCGGAGGAGGAGATGGAGGCCAAGAGGGCCAAGAGGGCCAAGGACCTGTGAAGGGGCAAAGGAAAGGCGGAGTCCTCGCCGGATCGAGGAGGGAAACGCCGGTGGCGGAGCGCGAGGCCCGGCGGTTCAAGCAGATCGTTAAGGTTCTTCACAGGCGGTCACAAGCAAGCCTGGGAGGCCAAGCGGGCGGAGGACCTTGCAAAGGGGGAAGCGCAGCAGAGGCGGAAGAGGCCCGGCACAAGCAGAGAGCTCGACTCGGAGGCGGCCCGGCCAGAGGCCAAGAGGCGGAAGGGAAACGCCGGTGGCGGAGCGCGGAGAGGAGGGGCCAAGAGCGACCGGATCACTACAGACGTGATCGAACCGTGGAGAGAGTCACAGCAGAGGCTAACTCAAGGCCGCGACAAAGGGCTATGGAGTGCAAGGCCACCAAGGAGGAGATGGAGGCCAAGAGGGCCAAGAGGCGGCAGCAGATGGAGGCCAAGAGGGCCAAGAGGGCCAAGAGGCGTAAGGAGGGGCCAAGAGGGCCAAGAGCGACCGGATCACTACAGACGTGATCGAACCGTGGAGAGAGTCACAGCACCGAGGCTAACTCAAGGCCGCGACAAAGGGCTATGGAGTGCAAGGGCCACCAAGGAGGAGATGGAGGCCAAGACTGGGAGATAGAGATCTCCGAGTACACCGCAGGAAGTAGAGGAGAGGCGGCAGCAGATGGAGGACAAGAAGGACACGGAGCTACAACCCAAGATGCGCTTGAGCAGCAGTGATTCTCAACGAGAGAATCCACGACTCGAGCACGAAATAGAGTGCCCCGCCTCAAGACGGAGGAAAATCGCGACTATCCAAGGAGTTGGACGCTGCTGCCATGTATGAGCCGGAGGAAGTCCGAGCCTGGACGGAGGTACCGACCGCCTGAGAGGGAGTCATGAGCTAAAGGCCGTAATGAACGGAGGAGCGCGAGCACCGGAAGCGTAAAAGAAGCCGGTCCACCGAGAAAGGCGGAAGGGAACGCCGCGCTATGGCGGTAAGCCGGCAATGGAGAGGAAACGACGGAGCCGGAGCAGTGAGCACTGCAGGAGGTGACCGAGGCCGCCTTGTAGCCTCGCGTGATACACCTGCCCACCACAACCGGGCAGGAGGTGGCCCAACAAGCCGCAAAGACGCCACCCCCGAACACTTATGGCGAGGGAGTATCGGTGCCCGCACACGTGGAAGAGGCACCAACAAGTCGATCTGACTTTGCCTATTACCACGCCGAGCCCTCAAGGAGATGAAGCCTCGACTCACGAAACGGACGGACCGGAAGGCTCAAGGAGATGAAGGCCACGGGACAAAGACAGGACCCTAGTGGCCCCTGCTTGAGATGACGGAGCGCGAGAGGAGCAGAACGAGGGAGCGCGGATGCGATCGAGGTAAGCACCCCGCACCTCACCATGGAAGGAGGGGCCAACGGCGAGTCACCGGGCGATCGGGAACAGGAAGGACTTCGAGGGAGAGCCACGGAGGAGTCCCGTGAGGGAGGAAACCTGGTGGAGTCCTGACTTTGTCCGGACCCCGAGGTCCGGACCACAAGTCCGGACTCAAGTCCGGACTCAAGTCCGGACCAGAGGGAGGCCGGACCAAGTCCGGACTCAAGTCCGGACTCAAGTCCGGACTCAAGTCCGGACTCAAGTCCGGACTTTGCCTATTACCACGCCGAGCGGACCGAACGTGAGCCGGACTCAAGTCTGTGAGTCGAGACAGACCTCGAGGACCGGGCAAGAAGGAGGAGCCCCTTCGACTTACGCTTAGGGGAGCAGAGCCGGTGGCCCCACCGGCCAAGGACCTGTGGGAGGCCAGGGAGGATGACGTGGTAACGGCGGTCGCCCGCCAGAGCCCAACCCGGCTGTGATTCCGGAGAGAGGAGGGCCCGCCTCACGGATCATCCGATTGCGCCACAACCGCTGTGACGGGATTGACCACCCATCCCGAGGCGGGCCTGTGACCTTCCCACAATGGCAAGGAGATAGGGGAGGAAATAGGATGGTAGGCCGATTAGGTATACCGAAATGGCTATCACCGTAATAGGGGTGTAATAAAGACGCCGCCTTGGGCGCAGATAAGAGGGCCGAGGCCTAGTAAAGCATCTTTCTTGGTGTTGATGCTGCTCTGCACTTGTGAGTCTTCTGCTAACGCGAGTCCCGAGTCACCGAAAGGTGCACGACGACCCGGGAGATTGATCAAGGTCCCGTGACGGACTTAACGTGGTGGTGTGTGCAGGAGGACGATCGAGGACCCGTGTTCGTCGAGAGCGCCCAACGCCGAGCGGACCGAACGTGTGAGCCGGAGGTACTGGGAGGGTGCAGAGCCCGGACGAGAGGCCGGAGCAACGAGGAGGTCCCGACCGTAGCCACTGCTTTTTTCCAAGGTTGATAAGTGTAGAGAGAGCGATGAGAGGAACGGACTGAAGAAACGAGTGACGAACGAAGCGGACGCAAACGGGTCCTTAAACGTTTGGCCACACCGGGCCTGTTCGGTGAACGTTATAAATAGCTGGGTGTAAACGAAGATTGAGTGTGTTAAGGTGAAGTGGACCCGAAGAAAGGTGAGAATCGGCTGAAGCGCGGCAAACGGAGCTATCATTCTCTTGGGAACGGACTCCATACTACAACGACACGGATTGTGCGCCCTGTCCATCGAAAGACCCGCCACAAGTATCAATCAGATCTTCGACTCCATGCCCGTGTTCAAAGACTCGGCTAGTGATGGAGACTCACTAGGTTCGGAGGGCAGCACTAGGTGAGGCCTCTTGAAGAATTAGGTGTGTCTGCAAAAATCGCACACATTAGAAGCCGCAAGTCATGAGCTTTATCCGAATTTTCATCAATGTAGATAGGAGGAGCAAGCAAAAGGTAGTACCGTGGCATGGTGTCACCCAAGTGCGCAAAGTCCGGGCAGCGGCTTGTGAATCAGAAACCACAATTCAATTGTAAACAAGCTATGCTCAAGCTAGGGGCAATTTTGTGAGCCTTCTTCTCTTCCATACTATCCAAGATGTATCTTGTCCACTTAGCGGATGCCGAATGGTCATTGATTTTTTCCAATCCTGCAAGATTGTCCCACTTACTCGGCCCGACCAGCAGACACACCATGTAAGTAGTGTGCCACTTCCTCCCACCGCTCAACCCTTCCTGCTCTTTTCCTGCCTCCCATCACTGGATTCATGATCAATCTTCTTAGTCAAAATGTGAAGCGCCTGCAATGTCCACACTTTCCTTGGTGCCTTAAACTCGATGTGGACGGGCCCCGCTCATGACCGCTGTGGGTATATCAATTTGTGAGGTGACAGCCCGGCCGGATAAGTGAAAGGTGAGATCAAAGCCAAAGGCAATGCGGAACTTATGGAAAAATTGGGGAGCAAAGAACTCAAGGCACCGCACTTAATGGCAAGTCGCATCGTTGAGATGGCTGCCCCAAGCCTTCACCATCACCATTGCTTCACTGCACTTGCTTTCCTTCTTGCCCAAGCGGCGCCTTCCTAATCGAGTGCACACTTGCCTCCCGCCTTTTCCAACACCCGTGTCCTTGCAATTGCCCGCGTTGTAAGCTGCGCTTGGGAGACCGGGAAAACCGTAACGTGACACGGTGGCTTCCGGCCTGTTGTCAGAAACTCGCTAGACCCGCTGCCTCGATCATCGTGGGAGTTTGTTGAAACTTCCCCCAAACCCGCTTTGTTTTTATCGTAATGTATACATATAGTCATGTGAGAAGTTGAAGTTGATGAAAACTTGCCCATGGAAACCAGCCCTTAGCTATTCGTACTTCCCTCTCCCAGCTTCAGTCCATAATTGGTCCTTACGAGGAAACTTAAAAGATTTTAAAATAGATGAAGGTGAGATTTGACGTCCTTCTCAGGTTATCTCACCCCTGCATAAGAGGTGAACTTGGCAGGGTGTCGGGCCGGTGAAGAAGACCAGGAAGAGAATGAATACAAAGAAAAAAAAACTCGAGGAAGGCGTGATGACTTGATATACTCGCAAGCCACGTTGGATTGTTCCGGGAGAATGTCAGTCTGATCCCACGATTCCCCCGCCAAAAGGGCCCATGCCTACAAAAGGGTCGTCATCGTATTGCGCGGGACCCTTGGTTGGCGGAGCATCGATGTTGGAAGTCTCTTGATGGGGGTCAGATCCAAACACGAGTTTGGGGTGGACAGGGCTGCTTGAAAACAGGGGGGAGTCATGAGGCCCATTCTCTCTACGGGACTTTGCAAATCTGTCAGCACTGGTGGCTGGAGCATCGTACCGGCGATAATCATTCCCCTGGTCATAGCTGCCATCCTGCGGGGAAAACGTTGGGTCAGCGAGAAAGTCATTTGTCACACTTGGGCTGGACAGGGCAAGGAACTTGCCTCAGTTGTATACACTTTGGAATGGGAATGCACTTGAGGTTTTGTACTGTCACCGGGATAAACATCCCTCCAATCAAATACCTCCGCTTCACTGAAAACTCTGCAGGCAGGTCGCCATTTTTGAGAACGATAGTTTGCGTTATGGAACTTGCAGACAGAAATATGATAAATTGTACCCGTGAATCTCCCCACTCCTGTTCCTGGCTGCTGGATTTCCGAGGTTGCTCTTCCCATGTGGATGAGAGCTGGATGTAAAATCACCATGAGGCTGTTCAGGTCCGAAACCTCTGTTTGAAGATGAAACAAGTGGATTTCTTTTAACAGGAGTGTCAAACATCGTCTTCTTCGGATCTGCAGACGGAATTCGGGTGAACTTGGGGTTGGCACTTGCAAGCTAAAGGATAGACCTTCATGTCGGACTCACCATCGTCGTGAAACTTATCCCAGTGATCATCATACTTCACGGGATATACTTGTGGTCCTTGTGGTACTCCTGATGAAAACACACAGTTGACATCAGCAAACCCCCAAAAAAAGTTTCAGCAATTTCGGCCACATGATACTCGAGCATCGTGTCGGCAGATTGCTAGCAGAGCAGGACTATTCAAGAGAGAGCTTGAGTGAATTCACACGGAGGCCAAGTTGTTGGCAGCGTGCGCTTAAGGTTTTGGTCAGCTCGTCCACGTCGCTCCAAATGCGATCTGCACGCGTCTAATGACGAGCTACCATCTCTTAGAGCAGCCAGTTTAGTGTTATACGCATATGCAGTCGCTGGGACTTAAACTTCTGTCATTTAGTATGAGCTGTCGGTTGACGCTACAAATGAACTCGGTGACTGTAGGAGAACTTAAACTTCTGTCATTTAGTATGAGCTGTCGGTTGACGCTACAAATGAACTCGGTGACTGTAGGAGAATGTACCTGCAACGATCCAGGGACATCAGCTTGTTCTAATCTGGCAACTGCTTCAGAAAGTTCAGCTTTCCTCCTCTGAAACGAGCCATGCAATAATATTTCAGAGAGTTGACCGACAACCCGCGACAGTTCAGATGGCAAACGCAGTTCCTCTTCAAATTCTTCACATGATCTGCCGAGCATAAAACCTGGATTCTGTTCAACGCTTCGCCTTGACTGAGTACTTGGGCGTCGGCATCCTTCGACTCCCTTACTTTTTCATCAAACCTCTTGGTCAAAATCTCCAGCTTCAGTTTACGAGTAGTGACAACAGTCAACTATGGTGCAATGGAACCAACACTCCAAATTGAAATAGATGCATGATACAAAGAAACACCTCCTGTGTATCTGCGACAACTCTTTGTGTGATGTTCATCAGCTGGATGTCACACCTGCTCTTGTGCAAAACCTGGCACAGTCGGGGAGAAAAGGTGAATGTTCAATGCAAAAGCGTACACAACGCTGTGCTCATCATACCAACGTATCTCAAACTTCTGACTAGTCGTGGAAAAGATGGGAAAGTATTTCGTTGTTTGATAAAGCTGACGTGCATGCAAGCAAATCTCTGTGCCTTAAATGAAACAGATTGAAGAAATTTACTGACGAGTTCCTGTAGTTTCTTCTGATAGTAATCAATCTTCTGCTGGGTGTCAAAATGTTCCTTCTCTGCATCTGCAACCTGTCAGCCCGAAACAAGTGTCTGGAGCTTCAATCTTTTGTTAGGAAACACAAAATTTCAGCCTGGAGGAGCACTATATGAACTAAAACTGGGCATAGAATGTTCAGACTTGCCTTTTTCCCAGCTCTCTCAGCATCTTGATATTGAGTTGTCAAAGTGTCTTGCTCCGTTTTACCAAGTTGATTGACCATACGCGAATCGAGCATGGGTACTACTGATTGCGGCACTGTTATTCCAACGGAGGGAGCCTGCACATATAAACCCACATAAGTGTTTTCCAGTTTCAGAGGAACTTGGCCACTCAAAGAGACCTGCTCTAGCAAGCCTGGCTGCTAAGTCCAATTCGCACTGGTTACCTAAGTTGGTCAAGAGAAATGACTCATAGCATAAACTCATTTGACAGCTAGCAGGGAATTGATATGAATAAGCATTACACCTGTAAGTTTGACACAAGGCCAAGACACAGTTTAGCAGCAAGAGGTCAACACGACCAAATGAACCTGGACTTGAAGAGAAGAATCTTCCAGATAAAAGCCCTTAGGTAGGACTGAAGGCAAGGATCTGCCTTCTCTAAACCGTTCAATCAAGTACATTGCCGAGCCAAACTCCTTAAGCGATAGCATGCCATCGAGATCCTCATCAGCTAAGTCCCACACCCTTTTCAGCATCTCTGAAACAAACAGGGGACATACGAGCTCGCTTAAACACCCCAAGCAATTTGTATCTGGCAGAATGGAAGGCAAGAGATGAAGCCTCCAAGTATTTACCCATGGGAAGCTGCCACCCCAGAAACAAATCTCGGGCTTGTGCTCCTGTTATCTTTAAATCTTTGTCTGTATCTAACTCAAAGAACATCTTAGAATAGCGCTCCAATTCAACTCGGGTCATTTTTGGCCATGGAGCACTAACTGCAACCACCTCAGGAGCCCCACCCCCGAAGTCTCTTGGAGACAAGGGCACGGACAGTCTCGGCACAGCAGGTGCAGCAGATACTGCTGCGTGCCCTGATGCACCAACAACGATTGGTGCTGGCTGCATTGATTGAACACCATTTACCACAGGCAGCATTCCCCTTGGAGTTCCATCACCCCGCTGTACACCTTCTGATGCTGGTCTCCCCAGGGTAGACGATGAAGGCTTCCTGTCATACGCCTTAGATGCATTGAGGCCATAACCTGTGCTTGCCGTGCTAACGCTGTCCCTGGCCTGGAGCCCTGAATTAGCAACTGTGGGACCACCGCTATTACCACCCGGAAGGTTTCTACCTATCTTATCAGAGTCTGTTCCACTGTTGATGATATGCACAGGAGAGAACCCACTAGCTGCATTCAGGTTTGCGACACCTGGCGGCGTTGCTTTGAACTCCCCATCTGAAAATACATCCTGCAGCTTCGCAGGAATCACAACAGTAGAGGTTTTGTCTTTCTTGAGGCCACTTATTATGCTGCTTGCTGCAGTAGCAGTTTGCGTATTTGGGGTGCCAGGCTTCACCCAAGCCTCGATCCCCAAGTTTCCAAACAAGGAAGCCGAGGATGCATCTGGGACGGGAGGCACTAGGCCAGCAAGAAGCACATTGCTCGAAGTTCCGGGCCATACTGAACCCTGCTTTACATCGGAAGGAGAGCCCGTTGGTTGTGGTGGTAAAATCTTGGTCGAGTGAGGAGCTACAGATTGAAATGGTTGAGACGGCAACCCGGCATCACTTGCTGGTGTAATAATCTTCGGAGCTGGGATCCGAGATGCAGCTGGTCCTTCCAAGGCTGATCGCACGAGATCTGGGGTTAGGTCCCTCCCTGATTGAGCAACTGTTACAAGCTTGAGAGCTTTGAAAAACTCAGGCTTGGAAAGGAATCCCGTTTGACCCGAATCTACAAATTGCCAGATCTACAAGATGAAAGAGGAGAAAACATGTCACAATTCTCGCTGCCACATCATTATGTTCTCCTTGAAGAAATTGCTAAGTACCTTGGCTAAAGTAAGTTGCGGCAGACCGGAACCCTGAAAAAACACCACTGCTTCAGCTCCACTTATACGCCCATCTTGATCAGAATCCGCAATTCTAAAGTAGGCCTCAAATACGTCAGGGCCGGCCATCACCTCCTATGTAGTGAATGTGGCACCTTCTTGATGACTCTTCAACCGAATCATATCCTTGTTAACCCTGCGTCTTTGGCTGTGAGCACGGCGGCAATCTTGTAAGCAAGGCGGGAGCATTGCATTAAGGACGATCTCAACGCAGAAGGGGTCGCTCAGGGTAATGGGCCGTGAAGCCAGAAGCAACAAAATTGAACCCGTGTTGCAAGGTCTTTTCAGGCTTTCCCGCTGATAGCAAGACGGGAAACTGCGTAGATATATGTAATGGCTTGTTACAAACGCCCCACATCCGCTGTTGTGGGTAAGGCTGAATCCAGTAGAATGGCGGAGTCAGGATAGTTGCTCGCCTGTTTATCAAATTGCACTGTCTAATGACAAGATTGCTTAGGGCTGGGGCATAAGAATGAGTAAGCAACACTTGTTTGAAAGTCTGAAACTTTACGAGGTCGTCTGCAGATGGGTCATGTGTTCTTTCATCTCCTTTTGGGCCAGACCTCGTACCGAATTTCCGACTCAGAGACTTTCACACTTGTGAGGGTGGAAGTTCTCATACTTGTGCAGTGTACCATTCTCATGCTTGTGCTTCAAAGGCAGCCAGGTTGTCTTTGGCAGGACGTCACACTTTACTTAGCTGCATGTCTGGCAGCGTTGATAACACACCATTTCAAGTATACCTCACTTAAGCCCCGACACAAGATCTGGGCACTACTGCAGTATAGATGAGCAACAAGTTAGCCTGCTGAAGTGAGGCATTTTCGTATGCTCCAGTGCCCATACTGTTGAGTATAGAGGCAGCTTATTCGTCTGCAACAGCTAGCTCCAGTGCGTAATCGTCTCTTTCCTGAAAATGCACAGGCTAAAACGTCAGACGATATGACCTGTACACGGTGATCACGTGCGTGCAGAAGAAAGAAAGGTGTCTTTACTTACAACGGGGCCCCTTGCAAAGTATTGCCCAAACTGCAGCCAGTACACCTGCAAAGGACCGCAAGCGATTGGATCAGTTAAAGATGAGAAACAGCTGGTTGCAGGCTTTACTCCAGGCCCAAGACACACCTCATCCTCGTCTTGTGTTTCGACCTCCAGGTCAGAGAGCGGATAACCAACACACAACAGACCATAGCCCTGCGAAAATCAGGTCATTCGCATGAGGAAGCACGAAAAACTTTTGGAGGTACCAACAGATGACATTACGAGAAAGCTGAAAGAGCACAATGCACCTTCTGTTTGAGCTCAGAAGAAATACCCAGCGCTTCGGGCTGGTAAAGCTGTCCAGATTTCACCCGCACAGCACAGGCAGTGCAGCATCCTGTGCATTCAAGGCACCCACACAGCCCTCTGCTCAATGCACGTTCACTGGTCTGCACAAAGCTGAGCAAGGAGAGCAAGCCACACGGAACACCACTGAGAAGGCGGACTAGCGGCACAGTCTGACAAAGCACGAAATGGCCAGACATGGCAGCCAAAACAAGAGGGCAGGCTCGCAATTACCATGTCTGCAAGAGAAGGGCAAGCTGATATCCTGCTCTTCGGCCGTGTGCAGAATGTACTGATCCTGCAACCAG
This sequence comes from Anthoceros angustus, assembly GCA_010909165.1. Classification (NCBI taxonomy): domain Eukaryota; kingdom Viridiplantae; phylum Streptophyta; class Anthocerotopsida; order Anthocerotales; family Anthocerotaceae; genus Anthoceros; species Anthoceros angustus. The sequence continues at coordinate 92,288 of MU008180.1, read as the reverse complement.
CCCACAACCGGCTGTGAATCCAAGTCCGCGCAGCTTGCAGCTTGCAGCAGCAGCAGCAGCAACCAACCTCTGGCACTTCAAACTTGTGAACCACGTTCCGCTGCCGGTCCCTGACAGTAACAGTGTGCACTGCAACCTCGTACCATTCGTCCTGGCCAGGTGGAGGGGGAAGCTCCACCAATGCATCCCGAGAGGAGGCTCGCACAGGTCCCAGCCGCGACGGGCACGCAACCCTGCATACTGTGCTGCTCAGAGCTTGCATGGTGCAAGGCTTCCTGGCCCCTCGCAAACGCAGTGCAGCCTGCACAGATGTTGCACCCCTTTGAGTCTCGCAACCCACACCAATCTTATTTGCCACTAAATCCTCATCCCAGGCAGATGGAACCATTTTAGGGTAGGCGAGCCTAAAAATAAATAAATATCTCTGTAAAAGCCTCTCATCTCAGGATTGCCCATCGCTCAATTGCTCAGTTTGAGGTTTGAGCCATAGCCTACAGGTACATATACATATCACTACAGAAACAGAACAAACAGTTGGCCCTCAAAGTTGGATGAATCAACCTGACAAGGATCCTGCCTTCTGCCGCCGTAGGTCTCATCTCAAAACTACCAAGCTATCGTGTATCTCAGTGTCGAATCCTGTTCGCGTTTCCGAGTACCGAGTCCAGAGATGGGGAAGAAGGATGTGCTCCTGGACCCGGCACCGCAGCGCGGTTTGTGCATCGACTCCGACTTTGTACTGCCGCCGGAGCTCCGGCCCACTCGGAAACCGGATTCCGCGGCAAAAATTATCAGAGACATTCCGGTGATTGATCTGGGCCCTCTGGTAGCCCACCGCAGCTGGAGCTCTGGAGATGGGCAGGATTTGGAGGTAGGGGATGACGCGGCCTTGCGGACAGTGGTGGAGCAGGTGCGTTGGGCGTGTACGGAGTGGGGTTTCTTCCAGGTGATCAACCACGGGGTTCCGCTGGAGCTGGTGGCGGAGCTGAATAGGGAGGCGCAGGCGTTCTTCGCCCAGCCTTTGGAGGAGAAGCGGAAGGTGAGCCGAAGCTCTGGGAGTCCGCTTGGGTACTACGATGAGGAGCGGACCAAGAACGTGCGGGACTGGAAGGAGGTGTTCGATTTTGCGCCGACAGGGAGCCAGGAGCTCCCCGACTTGCCGCTGGAGAGCCAGGGGGCCTGCGGCAGCACGGTGTTCAGCAACAGGTGGCCTGAGCATCGGCCCGGTTTCAGGGACGCGTGCGAGAGGTGGGGGCAGGCGGGCTTGGCGCTCGGCTTCAGGCTGCTGGCACTGATCGCCCTCAGTCTGGGGCTTCCCGCGGACGTGTTCCTTGGTTTCTACCAGGACCACACGGCTCGTGTGAGGTTGAACCACTACCCCGAATGCCCGGCTCCCGACCTGGCCTTGGGAGTGAGCAGGCACAAGGATTCGGGAGCGCTTACGGTGCTGGTGCAGGATGAAGCCGGTGGATTGCAAGTGAAGAGCAAGGATGGGGAGTGGGTTGATGTGAAGCCCCGTTGGGATGCTTTTGTCATCAATGTTGGAGATTGTTTTCAGGTTTGGTCGAACGGCTTGTACAAGAGCGTGGAACACCGGGCTGTTGTGCACGCCAGCAAGGAGCGCTTCTCGTTTCCCATGTTTCTAAATCCCTGCCACACAGCGGACATAGAACCGATTGCACAGCTTGTAGGCCAAGGGGAGACTCCTAGGTACTCCAAGTTCAATTATGGTAGGTACAGGAGGAGTAGAGTGAACACCAATTTCAACACCGTTGGTTCAGCAACCATTCCCAACATCCAGATAGCTGATTTGGCCAGGCCTACACCTGCATAGGATGAGATGGTTCCTAGCCTTAGAATCTTGTCAAATAAGCCCTACATTTTCTTCTGCCGCCTTCTCTATGCAGTCTCACATTTTCCTCAATGGAGAAACAGGAACCGGATCTTGTGGGTGCAGAGCAGCCTTGTAAATACACCAACTCAACTATGCTTCGACTAGGAAGAGCAAAGTGAGCACCATTTCCGACACTGCCCGTGCACGGCAGTGTCATATACAGTAGGCGTCCTGTGTATGTGGCCTTCTGTTTCGAGACTACACTCAACTCCATACACATGACAAGATTAGATTACCTTGCAAAAGCCAATGGAAAACCCGCAGCCGGAGATGCTGCCTGGCGATGAACACCTGAATCACTACAGTGTGAAATGGTGTGCTTCATCAGCTCAGATGATGTCGTTCTGCTGTCCCGTAAGCTTGTAGACGCTCCCTTCCAGATGATACTAGCCTCGAAGCCATGGCTGTTAACGCAGGGAGGAGTTTGGCAGAGATGCTTAGAGCTCCCAATACCTGTGATAACTTGAGGTCAGGCAGTGAGGCGGAAAGTGCATCATATTATCCATGGCGGAATCGCTTTAGCTTACCATTCCCTGCTCCAGCTCACGCCTCACATCCAGTTGCACCCACGCCGCTTTCCCAACTAAGTAAGTGAACAGCACAAGCAGGAAGTACAGGGGATTGCTGGAGCAACCGAAGAGACGGAGATTAGAACCGCGATCTAGGTACGGAGCGCGACAGGCACAATCCCAGGACGAGTACCGGGGACGATACCAGATAAAAAACATGAACTCGTTCCACCCAAGCACAATCATCGCAAGAATTGACCATGCAGGTGGCCATTTGGACACACCAAACTGACTTGCTTCCTGCAGTTTCATGTCCAGAAGTTAGGCAAATTGAAACAAGAAATATTGCAGGATGCACAGTGCGTTGTTTTCATTTCGCACCTGGGCTGACAAGGCTTGACGCAACAAATATTCAGTTTCCGATTTGAGTTGTCTCCAGAGATTTTTACATTCGATAGGAGTCAACAACATATCGGCAACTGGAACCTGCGGGCCATTTCATGCTCAGGGCTAGGAGTCTAGGAAGGACACCACCACAGCAAGCACAGGTATTGTCCCTTTTTACTTCCACACGTACCCCATCCCATTTGTTCCCAGCTAACGCAGTCTCGGTGGAACTGGACGGTCCGCTTGAATTATCAGACGCCTTGAGTAAAATTGATAGAACATCTTCGACTTGTTCATAATCTGCTTCGTATCGAAGAACAGCAATTACAGATAAAAATCTGAACGCCTGGACCAGACACACACAGGTTGCTTGTCATGTATTGTTCTCAGCTAAGGGCACCTCCAGTATAAACTAACTAGAAATGCATTTGCTTTCACTATGACTATGCCCACCAGAATTGACCGTGCACCGAGGTCAAATATGCAAGAAGCTCAGAAGTCATATTACCGCAATCCGAGCTTTCACAGTGATGCTTTTGATGTCCACCTTAGCATTCCAGACTCTAGGCATGGCTTCATCATCCTGAGTGAAGACACTGACGAACCTGCAAGACAAAGGCAAATGCTATTTGGTCATTCAGCGAACATTCATCAACCAAGACATCACTTAACAAGCATTAACCACACTATGTATGCTATACCTTTCTTTCATTCTTATGAGAGCTCTCCCAGCTTCTGATTGCATTTTCTCTTCTATTACGGATCTTCCGAAGCTAGTTAAGTCGTCCAACATCTTAGCAGTCCTGTTCCGGTCCAATCCAAGTTCACCCAGACCTGTCGAAAGCTTTGATCTCCCTGCTTCAGTCTCACGCGAAAGAAGCTTTCGCAAAGAAGGCCAAGTGGTTGAGGAGGCAGATTCTAAGAGAGATGCTGCAGGCTCAACCAGTGACTCTTGCAAGCGCTCCTACGAGAATGAAATACGAATAGCTGTTGAAGCTGAAGAGCAAGATGATTCAGAACCTCACACTATCATACTAGGATCCAAATGACCAGCAAATATCACCTTGGCAGTGGAAAAGGCTTTCTTCACTTCATCCTCCTGCAACACTGAAACAGTCTCGGTGATCTCACGTCGCACCTCCTCACGTGACTCGGAAGTATCCCATCTACCTTGAGAAATAGCAATATCTGTCGCCACATCACAGAATCCAGGGAATGAGAGTTTGGTTTCATCCTTCCATTACCAAAAGATCCCAGCAGATGCCAACAAGTTACATTTGAGCTTGTCAACACCGTCAAAGTTATTCAAATATGGGCTCAAGGTCGGATCAGTGCCTCTACAATCACGATCAAATAGTGTCATGCAGCTTTCCACGCACCGACGAGCAGCAACAGAGAAGGCTTCGTTCTGCCCACAAGCTGTGAGAAACTCCTCTTTGAACTTTGCTTTGGCTTTGTCCCGACAGAGAAGCAACAACTCCTCGTGCACAGGTCGAACTATCTGTGGGTATGAACAGCAACTTGATTACGCAAACTCGTACCTACAACGTCCTGACGGATGGATAAATTTCAATTCTCACCGCCAGAAGGCTTGACATTAGCCTTTCTCGCTTAGCTGACCGCACATTTTCCTCGTAGAAAGCAGCTTCACTGTCGTATCTGCATTTCGAACGGTTCACACTGAAGTAAACGTAATACATCAGAAGCTTCCCCTTGTAGAAGAGGAAGATCGAAAGCTTACCCGGACAAGTGCTTGTCCAAAAGAACTGATGCTATATTCCCAAAGCCCGAAATGGATCCTGCTTTGGCATCTTCATCGATTGCTTTCCATTCCTGACCAGAACAGCAGAAAAGACATGTAGAGCACAGTCGCATGACACACCAACACTTCGCAACCCCCTGAAAACACGAAGGTATATCCGTCATACCTCGCTAAAATTCGCAAGGCAAGTGCCAGCAATCTCTTCGCAACGCGTCGCTGCTACCATCAACTGCAAATACGCCACTCAGATGACTTCAAAACTCGGCACTGAATTCACCTTTGCTTGATAATAAGCAGCAATGTTCACTACTTCCACAACACCTGATGTGCAGGCAGATCAAGATCCTTATTGCCCTTAATTACTTTCCAAATCTCACAAAGACTGAGCGCGAAGCCTGTAGCAGGGACAACCGCACTTCGATCACTTGCAAGCCTGCCTGGCTGAATTGAATTGACAAATCTCTTTCGTAACTCTGCAACCTTTTGACATCATAACCAATCTCAGCTGGATTGGAGGAACCAAACGACATTAACACATGGCACCAATGCGAAATCCAACTTACTTCTTGTCGAAAAACTTCTGGTTTATTCTCGTAGTTCGAAAGCGCTACTACCTCAATCTACGAAAGAACAGGAAAAACACGTCAGAAATGTGAAAAGACACTTCTCAGCGCTGGACAAGAGAGGTAGTAAAGTTTCAGCCGAATTAGATCTGGGGCTCACATTAAAGACGTCCGACAACGATGTGCCTTCAAATCTAGCAGGTTTCTCCACAGAATTCCATACCTGTATCCATGGAAATGATCAGCACAATTCAAAGCCTGTGAGGACGTCACAATGGCTTCCAATCTACCAAAGAGAAGGAACTCTACCTGCTGAGTGCTTTCACGAACAAATGTGTCCAAGGTCTCAAACGGGCTCTGCAGATAGCAAGGTTCAGTACCAAAACGAGCGCTGTTCTGGACAAGCACTTGTGTTTGCTGTGCAAGGTGGAAAGGCATGCCTTGGTCTTGTCCCGAAGAACAAAGAGCAGTGTCATCTTTCGAGGTGTAAACAACCGCATCATAGCCTGTCGACAGAACAAATGTCTTAAGACAGCAGAATTCGAGCCGATTCAAGCACACGTTCACCAGCCAAGCTCACCGTGAAGATAGTTCCCAACAGTTGTCTATTGGTTGCATGATCACGACCAAGGTCATGGCACCATCTGCAAGAAAGGTCTGCAGCATCAACCTTACCATCCATTGTATTCTGTAGTGCTGTACATTTTCAGCCTACACAACCCATAAAGAAGTGCTGGAATAGCTCAGAGAACTCAAAGCTGTCAAAAACTTACACATTAACTAGAAGAATGTCGGCCACAGTCAATGCAAGCAAAGAACTTTGCCTCTCGAAAAGAGTGTCATCCTGTGAGATGAAAGGCTGTCAGCTGAGTTGCAAAAACCCGCAAACTTACCAGGAAGGAATTCGCCCCAATGAACACACCTCCCCCCTTTCACCGCTATCAGTGCCTTCAAGATCCATAACCAGGGTAAAAGGCTCAATGCCAGCGGCTCTTGCTACCCACACACCTAAAGTTGTTTGATTCCTGCAATAGTGGTGGCCAGCGATTTCCATAAGTGAGAGATTTTGTGCAACGTCAGGTACTCAGTTGACTACTTTGCGTTTGTTACGACTTGCAGCATACACACACAGACCTTCCTTGGGTCTCATCCATTTCCGTGAAAGTGGTGGCGAACAGATGATTCAAAAGAGTGCTCTTCCCTGCAGGCCCCACACCGGGCTATTGAGACCACCCTATGTTCAACATCCAAGTTCATGAAAGGCAGCAGCACAAGTGGGAGGAGGATGAAACGAAGCATACCGCTACTCTGAGCACCAATGATTGCCACCACGGCATAAGACAATCCACAGTTGGCCAATCCCACTTGGTTGACATAAGACTTAAATCCTTCAACATCGAAATCCCCCCTGGTATTGATTATCTGAAAAGCTTTGGCATCTGACATAGCTTCAACTGCATAGAAAGCCGAGAAAAGACTGGTCAGCATGACGCAACACGCAGCTTATCGTCGCTAACACTGAATTCTCCGGCATGAATGTACTGGTACATCAGCATCCCGTGAAGACCCCAAGAGCAAGCAGTGACAACCCAGCTGTCCACTAGAAATGCTACAAGCAAGAAATGAACTAAGAACTCAGAGCTAAAAGGGCGTTATCAGCTCAAGTTTCTGTGTTCTTCCATCCAGTCATTCCAAGGCGCCCTTTCGCCCAAAGTCCTACTTCCTAGGAAACCGTACAGAGGGAAAGCATAGCCTTTCGAAATCATAGAGACGGGACATAAAACCATCACCTGTTTCCTACACAGGAATGTAAGCTGTCCAGCAGAGCTTTGAAGACTTGACTCCAGTAGAAGAATGTGTGAATTAGCGTGAACTTGCATAGTCCGGCACGCGAGAAAGAAAATTCCACTGGGGTAGGAGCAACCGTATAGGTTGTCCTGTAGAATTTGTAGGCCAAACCAGCAAATGAGCAAAGAGACAGAGAAGGGCGCGCGGCAGCACGAGACAGCAAGCCACTGCCTGCCATGGCAGCACAGTTCGGTGACAGGTGGAATAAAGGCGAAACTGGCACAACCGTTGAGGTTCTCCTGCCGCTTCCATGACGCTCGCATTTGCTGGTGCGCCATTGAAGACGGCGTGTAGTAAAAGCCACGGCGAGAGCTGTTGTGGTGGGACAGTTGCAACAGGCTTGGAATTTTGGTTGGCATGCGAAAATACACCCTGCTGCATCGCACTTAGGCAGTCCTGCTGCGCTCACAGTCGTGGCGCCTTGTCCGGCCTTGGCAGCGTGGATGCAGGCCGCCCTGCGGAGGCTGCCAAACTGCTGGAGGAGCGTAATAGCTGACGTCAAGAATGCCACCTGAACAGGACCAGCAGTTCTGCCCGCACATTAGTTGAAATTCTACCATCGCAAGCATCGATTGAACCGTAAGGTATGGTGGACGATAAGATAAGACTGAGGACTCAAGCGCGTGAAAGGTTCATCGGCCTCTGGATCAAAAGCAATCCGGACAACGCCGCGCTGCAGAGAAGCGACCCGGCACGGGCACTCACGGATTTTCGGGACTGGGTTAGAAAAGCGAACCTCATCACTGATCTTGGAGAAGATGAGCAGATTGGCTTGATCCCCCGACCCTCGCAGATTCCCGTTGATGAACTGCCGAAGAAGGTAGGGACCTCCCCCAATTCAATGGCGAGCAATTGTGCGTTGTCAGCCTTCGGGTAAAGCTCTCAAGTCGTAGAGTGTGTGGACTTCTCCCTGTGCGGGTGCAGGTCGTACAGCAGCCAGGTGATGTCCGAAAGCTCGGTGATAGAGAGCTGACGAGTGGCGGGTGTAAGGAACCTGCGGAGTTTAAACCGTTTCGCCAAGCGCTTCGCCCGCTTGGCGAAGGACGCGATTTCCTGCAAGAAGGAAGGATGCAAAAGCAGGGACTAAGAATGGAGGGGGGAGCTGATGGAGATTCAGTGCAACCATTGCTAGGGGATGTAAGGGGAAGTAGTGATGACCAAGCAGGGGCCAGAACCCCGCAGGATGGAAGAAAGCTGACAGAACTCGACAGCGAGTTTGAAGCATACAGCCAAATCTTAGAAGAGCAGAATAACGAACTCAGGGAGTTGAAAAGGCAGCGTGATGCAGACGTACAAGAATTGCAAGAGCTGAAGTCCGAACGAGATGCAAAGGAGAAGAGGTTGCGAGACATGCAGAAACAGCTTGCCGACCTGCAAAACCACAGGAGCGTCGAGCGGCAGGGAGACCAGGTTGGGCTTCAGGCCATCCTAAATTTCGGAGAAACTGATGCCAGGGACAGGAAGGTGCAAGAGCAGCAAGCGTTGATTGATTCCCTCAAGCGCAAGCTAGCATCCCAGGAACAAGAAAACGAGAAAAACCTGGCAGCTCAACGCCAAGCTTTTGAAGCCTGTAGTCAAGAACTGCACCGTGTGCGAGAGCAAGACGAGAGAAACCTAATGGAGGCAAAGAGAGAGCATGATGCGTATGAAAAGAGGTTGGTAGAGAACCAACAGACTGTTGACGAAATAAGAGGATTGTATGCGTCGAGCACAGAGCTACTCGAGAACCTGAAAAGAGCATTTGACCCCCTCTGCAAAGACCTTACTAGAAAGGAAGAAGAGCTCGAGTCTATGTCCATCAAGCTAAAAGTCGCTGAAAATAAGGTCGCGAAAAGTCTGGAGGCTCAAGAACAGCTGCTTGACGCATACAAGGAACAGCAGCGGATTCTCAGAGAAGAAAGTGCGAAAAGGTTGGAAGATAAATTGTCTGAAGAACTTTCCAATCTTTCGCGTGAACAGAAAGTGCAAGAGTTGCAGCGGAAAGTACAAGACTTGACGGATTTACGGGACAGAAGCCTGGTAGAGTACGACGCCTTGAAGAGGAATCGAGATGCAAGCGAAGCCAAAATTGAGGAGCTGTTGGGAGATCTGGACATTCTGAAACAGAAGCTATCAGCAGCAGAGGAAGAAACTGGACTGAGCCGCCAAGCACATACCGAGGCGGTCAGGGCCTATGAACGGGAACTGACGAGCCAGCGTGATGTGGATGTCGGGCTGTTAAACCAACTCAGGGATGAACGGGATGAACATGAGAAAAAGCTGCAGGAGCAAGCAGCAGAGATCAAAACTTTGAAAAGCTTGCGAGTTGAGTGCCAACAAAGAGTAGAAGAGCATAGAGTGTTGTGTGAGACAAATGAGAGGAAGATGAGAACTCAAGAGCACGAGATTGACTTCTTCAAAATGAAAATACAAAGTGCTGAGGAGGACAGTGCCAGGAGGCTTGAAGAGGACCAGCAGGCTATTGCGGCGTACCAGGATGAGCTGCGGAGGGCACGTGAAGCTGAAGAGAGAAGAACCGATGAGTTCAGACGTGAACTTGATGCCAACCAAAGGGAAATGGAAGAGCAAACTTCTCTGTACCAACAGCTGACTAGTTTGCACGATGAAGATCGTCGGAAAATGTTAGAATTGAAGACATTAGCTGATGAAAGTGCACAGCGGATTTTGAAGCAGCAACAAGCGCTGGACTCCTTGACCGAGGAGCTAGCTGCTGCAGAAGCACAGGGGAGAGAGAGTCTTGCAGCCCAACAACAAGCTGCCGAGAATTACGCAGAACAGCTGAAGCATAAACTTGCTGAGAACGAAAGAAAGCTGGAAGATTTGAAGAGCGAACGTGACGCAAGCGAGAGAAGGCTTCAACTGCAACAAGCAGCACACGAGGAACTGAAGACCACCCAAGAGGAAGACAAAAGGAAGATGGAGGACCTCAAAGGCTTGCTTGATGCAGATGAAGCGAAGCTGCAAGAGCAGGAGAAACAGCTTGAGTCAATGACGGCCGCCTTGGTAGCCGCAGACGAGAAAAGCAGATATTCCTTGGCAGTGCAGCAGAAAGTCGCGGAATCACTTTCGGAGGAGCTCAGCGCCTTGAAAGAAAGGAGCGCGGCGGAGGCAAGACGGTTCGAAGAGCTGGGTTATATCCGTGATGCCCATGAAAGGAAGCTTGAAGAGCAACAGAAAGAGCTACAGGTGTTGATGAGCCAGCTAGCAACGACCACTGAAGACCAGCACAGTGTGGCCGCGAAACAAAAGGAGCTAGAAACTTACGTACAGCAGCTGAAAGCACTGTGTCAGGCTGATGAAGTCAAACTGCAAGAGCTCCAAGGCATCCGAGACTGCCACGAGAAAAAACTGCAAAAGCAAGAGGAGCAAGTTGAGATTCTTGGGCTAGAGCGGAGGAGGTTGGAAGAACAGGTGAAAGGTCAAAACGAAATGTTAGACAAGGTGCAAGAATTGAAGATTGAACATGAGGAGGACCAAAGGAAGTTAGCTGAGCAAAAGAAAATATATGAGGAGGGAGAGGACAGGCTAAGCACTCAGCAAAGGGATATCGAGACCTACGAGTCACAGCTGGAAGAGTACAAAGCTACAGTGTTCAAGTACGAAGGTGAGATACAAGCACTGGAGGAGCATCTGGGTTACTATGAGGAGCGGGCTCAGGAATCCCTAGCTCGTGAGGAGATGCTCATGGAGAAGGATAGGGAAATAGAGTTGCTGCAGAAGGATTTGGAGCAACAGAAGGCACTAAGGAAGGCCCTTGAACACCAGCTGCTGACGGAGGTGGACGACTGGAGAAGGGATCAGGAGGAGGTGGGAGGCAGTAACAAGGAGCTTGAGCAAGTCGACCCTTATCAGCAGGAGGCGCTGCGAGCTCAGCTCGAAGAGCAGCTGGCTAAGGAAATCGACGAGTGGTCTTCTTGGCGTGAGCAACCAGAGGATGATGCGGAGGAGAGACCAGAGAGTGCGGGCTTCGTAGAAGTCCCAGGGGAAGGCCCTGAGCAGCTTCTGCTGAGGAGACTCCAGGATGAGGAGGATCGAAGAATAATGGCAGAGGCCAAGCTTGACCTACTGATCAGACAGGTATATCGCAGATCCTACGCTGCTAGCAATTGCAAATGCGGTTGCACTAGCACTTGCTGGCTGGGCCGGAGCCAAGGTCACGGCCGTGAGCGAGATGCTCACGAATCCCCGCACCTGCTCTTGAAACAATGATCTCTACAGGTGATCTACTTGTATGGAGGCGCAATCGAGCGAGGAAGTATTTTCAAAATGCACGAAGTTCTTGGTGCCAAGGGCGTGAAAGACTCGACCTATAGCTACCAGGATCTCCAACAAAGGATCGCTGATCTGCAGGCAATGGTCAAGGAGCAAGACGACGAGAGGCTGGCCCTGCGCAGCCCCAGGCCATCACTAGAGTCGCCGGGGTACCAGGACCTGCAACAAAGGATCTCGGATCTCCAGGAGAGGTTGAAGGAGCAAGAGGACGAGAGGCTGGTTCAGCAAGAAGCGCTAGGGCTGAAGGAACAAGAACTGGCGAAGCTCATGAGACAGCATGTAGCCGAGCAGCTGCAGCAGCAGGAGCTGGAGACTCTACTCTTCCGCAAAGAAGAGGAAGCACAAGAATTACGAGCCAGGCAGCGCATGCGCGAGTCGGAGGATGACCGCCAGCCTGAGCGCGTAGCAATCCATTCGGTAGAGAACGCCAATTCCAACCAAGCAGCCGACACAAGGGACCCGCAACAACAACTGCGTCCCTCAGTCCTGCAGGCGGTGGACCAGCAGTGCGAGAAGATCAAGAAACAGCTGGACCAGCACAGAGCAGCGTGGCACCAGATGCGGGCTCATCTGCTGCAGCTGGAATCACGCAAGAGTTCCGGCGAGCAAGCCCAGCCCCAGCCGCAGGCGCGTCGAGCGGAAGGCGGTGCAAGGCTCCAGTTTCTTGCAAATCAGGTGAGCCACTCGGGCATGCACAGCGCCTCCAGCCTGCCGCTCCTGGCAAACATCTAACATCACAAAATCTGCATGTGGCATTGCCCTGCACTGCCAGGTGAAGGCCCTGTCCCAGCGTGATCACACTCTTGTTGGCCTGGCCAAGAAAGTAGGAGCCTTGACACTAGCTCAGGCCATCATGCTCTATTGCTGCCTTGGTGCCCATCTTCCCTCTGAACGTTCACCGTCTTTCCAAGCTGCTAAGAGCATGTGTCTTGTGGACTCATGCTTGACGCCACACTGCAATGTGGTTAACAGGGGCTGAGCGGGGAATAATCCACCCACTAATCCTGTGCGTTTTGGTAATTTTGGTGAGCTTGGTGAGAGCAAGGAACCGCTCCCGTGCCAAACTTGGACCCTAAACAGCAACAGCTCTCGAGTCTCAAATGAGATGCTGAATGTAGACCACCATGTAGACGAACAAAGAGTGTTTCGCCCGTGCCGACGGTTGGTTTCGGCGAAACTTTGTCACATGAGCGTGAAAGGAAAGCAAACCGGTCTATAAGACGTCTCATGGCGTTTCTCATCTCTTCGCCTCCTGCGCGCAGTGAAACCCTTGCCGCCGTCGGCAGTCGCTTAGGCGGGCCAGGCCAGCCTCGTGCCTGGAATCCTGGATCCGATCATACATGTCATGGAGAAGGTGAAATTGTTCTGAGAGGACTCGCAAGGTACCGCCGTCTTGTCCCCACCGATTTGCCGCTTGCGCTTCTGGCCACATTGCAATCCGTGTTGGATCGCTTCAGCCACAGCTTGAACAGGAAGAGATGGAGTATCCTCTCGGGAGAAAGGCCATGAGATTGCGGAATGTGGAGCTTCAGACCTTATGTTCAGCCGCTATTTTCAGCTCAATGTAATTGAACTGAATTGCTGCTGTTTAGCATTACTTTGAGCACAATTTCTCCAAGGTTCTTGAGATAAGGTTGTCAATGCCTACATTTTTTGAACTGCATTCACCTTCCGGAGGTTTCGCTGCAGCCTGACTGAACGCACCTGATTAACTGGCAGTGGGTAAAAGCAGCTAGCGAATTTCGCTAAATCCCTGGTGCTGAAAAAAAAAATTCAAGTTTAGCTATGCTCCAGCCTCTCATTGTGAGATGGCTGCTACCGTTAGGAGTCGAAACCCCAGGGAGAAGATGGGATATCCGACCTTGGAAGTCATGGACCTGCCGTCATTTTGCTCATTCCCCTAGAAAAGATGTCTGGAGCGAGCCAACCCTGCCTTCTCGAAAACAGAAGATTCGGTGGCCCTTCCGCTGTAAGTGGTATGTATCACAACCCTCATCACTTGACACTGACGTCCAGGCTCTTTCTCCATCAGACGCAAGCCGCACAAGTGTTTAGTACCATGGTAAAACACACCATGGGATGCCACTTTGCTACTGTCATCTAGTTTGCCAAGTAGTCTGTATGTCTCTCACCTGCTGGCCTTCGCTCGCCAAAAATCTGACTACAGCAGAAAAACCAGCGCTTCCCAAATCAAAGAACGCTAACCCATCCGCCCGGGCGGGACCGAAAGACGACGACGAAGAGCGTGACGCCGTAAACGGAAGCAGACACTGCAGGTGGGACGCAGGATGCGCAGGCCTTGCAGCCCGATCAATCTGCGTACTACGATGATCCATCGATGGCCAGCGAGTTCATCCTCAAGCCTGAGAGAAGCACCCGATCAACCTGCGTACTACGATGATCCATCGATGGCCAGCGAGGTCATCCTCAAGCCTGAGAGAAGCAATGTGAAAGGCAAAAAGTCGGCCGAGACGTCTGCAACGAGAACACGTCTGGCAGGCTGCTTAGACCAGCCTCCAGTTTGTCACCGAGAAAGGGGAACAGGAGTCCTCCGGACCGCGAGAGATCATCGTCTCGAGGAAGCAGGTGCCCCCGCAGCAGATCTAGAGGCTGCCCCTGCAGCTCCTGCTAAGGAAGCACCTGCTCCCATTGCCACTCCCGGTGTGTCACAAAAATCTTCTCCTAGAGAGAAAACCGTGGAATGACGTGACAGATCAGGGTCTCCAGTGACTGCAAGGCAACCCACAAGCAGACAGGCGAGAAAGGAAGATCCAAGCTATCCAGAGTGGCGTGAGAGATCAGTGTCCCCACCCAGGGACAGGGACAGGGACAGGCCTAGGGCGCCTACTGCAGCTACAAAAAGCGCTTCCGCCAGACAGAAACCGACCAGGGCAAGGAACCAACGCGGCAATCTGATGAACGAATTCTATCGCCTCCCCCCCGAGGTCGCCACAAAGACAAGGATCCCGTGGAGCGGAAGAGATCCCGTGGCTGGCACTCCCACCGGCCGCCCTCAGCTCGCCGCAGGCCGCAAAGGCGCGGCTTAGGCGGGAATGGTTCGCCCATGGAGCTATCTTCATCGCCGCGGAGGCGCGGCTCGGGCGGGAATGGATCACCCATGGAGTCGGCTTCACGACGAGGATCTGCCGAGTCGAAACAGATGGAGGAGAGCCGGCCGCCCTGGAATTGGGCTTTCTGGTCTCGAGGGAAGGGCTTGGCAAGCGGGCCGCTCTTCCCGTCCGGATCCTTTCTCCGACTGAGGAGAGGGGAAGAAGCAAGAGCGCGGAATTGATGCAGCTGGGCACTCCGGAGAAGGCCTGGAAGTGGAACGGGACAGCCACCAGGCTGGCCCTAAGAAGCAAGCTCCGATTGCGGAAGCCCTGATTTAGCCTCTGCTAGACAGGCTCACGCAGGGCTGTCCTGTGGAAGCCACCGTGTACAGCACAGGGGTTGAGACGGAGTTCTCCAAGGATGTGCCCCCCGAGCTGGTGGAGAAGATACTGGAAGGAGCCTTCAGGAGGTTCAAGGAGGGTAAGATGTTTCCCCAGCTGGAGGGAGAGCAACCAACCCCAGGAGGAGGGAGGGCCGGCTGTGGCGTTCGAGAAGCGTGACATCTGGAACAAAAGATGACCTCGGGAAGAGTAAAGTCTGTTCCTGTTGGGATGATACGATGTGTAACATAGGGGAATCAGACCCTTGCTGAAGATTTCTCCCCCGGGGTTGTTTTGATTTATTTTCAAAATACCAAATTAAAAAAAAAAAACTGGAACAAATGTTGGTGCGTTCGGCGCATGTAGCATTAAGCGTGTCTTACAATTTCAGTCATTTGAGCATTCGTGATTGTCTTGATTGTGGCATTTGAGCGTTCGTGATTGTCTTGTTTGTGGGAGGTGCAGTAATGGGGAGGTGTGACGGTTCATGATGCGGTGAACAAGAGGCTTGTTAACTTAGAGCGTCGAACTGTTTAGTGACGGTCCAGCAATGAAATTGGCCTAATGACTTCGTGAGAAGATCAACAAGATTAGACTATGTAGGAACATACGAGAGCTTAACGATGCTTCTAGCTGCGAGCTGCCTAATGAAGTGATAGGAACCTATGCCTTGTTCTAACATGGAATATGTTGTGCTTGGTCAGAGCAATGGCTGCAGTGTTGTCACGGTGCACAATAGTAGGGTCAGCTTGTGAGTGGCGTGCTTGGTCAGAGCAATGGCTGCAGTGTTGTCACGGTGCACAACAGTAGGGTCAACTTGTGAGTGGTCAAGATCTTCAAGAAGCTGCTTGCAGTGCACAACTTGTTTGTCACCGTATTCACTCTCGGTGCTATATGTGGAAATGGTAGCAAGCTTCTTGCTTGATAATGATAGGGCTGATCCTCCCCAAGGTAAAGATATAAGCTGCAACACTTCGTCGGGCATCAGGGTTGGATGCCCAGTCGGCATCTGACCAGCCCTCCAAGTTAAGCATTCCATTGCTTGAGCACTCCATTTCTTGACCTCCATTGCTTGACACTTCATTGCTTGACCTCTTATAGGTGAATCCACGATGGGTTGTTCCCTTAAGTACCTGTAAATCCCTTTTACACGCATCTAATGTGCCCTGCCAGGGTTGGCCATGAATTGTTCAACACTCGAGGTAGCATACAATATGTCGTAGCTTGTCCAGCCATGTAGGTAGACTAAGTCGCCAACTACACTTATGTAGGGCGCTTTTGCTATATCCTCTTTCTTCACTTCGGTTGTGGGACAGTCCTCAGAGGTAATCTTAACTCCCATTGGGAGTGGAGTGGGTGCAGGACGTGCATCTAATAGCTTAGACATGTCTAGGATCTGGAGTACATACTTGGATTGAAGAAGAGTTAGTGTACTAGCCTTTCTTTCTTGAAGGATTTGAACACTGAGACAAAATTCAAGAGGTCCTAAAACAAGGTCTCCTTAGGGCTAGTGACACACTCCACTTTCAGGAGACGGGCCAAATTTGTCATCAAAATTTTCGCTTAAGTAAACTTGAAACGTTGATTTTGAGGGTTTGTGGAAACTAGTGCTAAAAATACCACGACAGACACCCAAACCCATTCCACTTCATCAAAACTTGAAATTTATTGGCAATATTTCCACACCTCGATGTCTCATGGTTAAACAAAAGAGGCATTCGGGAGAAAAGTAGAGATCCTTATAAATTTATCTGGACTAGATCATTTATTTAGGCTTTATTTCAACTGTCACTTTTGGGATACATTACGACCAAAGCTACCTTTAGCGGCATATGGAAAAGTGTAGACCGTCATGTTACACAATTGACGAATGCATCACTAAGCTCATTTTGTTTGGCCTTAGGGTTATCCATGTAAAAAACATGGAATAATATTATTCAAATATACATCCCCAAGGTACAAAGTATATGCTGATGTATACATTTCTCACTAATAAAGTATTGGAAAACCGATATGGTGTAGTTCACATATAACCGCCCCTCCAGTCCATGCCATGTGACCTTGACCGTTGGCTCATAGCCACCGGCTGTCCGGTGACGAACAAAACATTCCCGCATCAGGCGTTCCCCAAACTCAAACCCCCGTTTCCGCTTCACACTTCGCGGCAGACCATGGCTTCCACATCGGACGCTAAAACTTGACACATAAAATCATGTGATTGCCGTCCCCAACTCTGACTCCAGTGAAGCCATGAGAAAGCTATGGAGATTCTAAATTGCTGACTACCCGGCTTTCTCCAACCCTCCCTCTCCCCTCCCTTCCCCTTCCCCCTCCCGCTCCCGCCCCCCGCTTCTAGTCTACAGATCGCTTGCAAAAAAAAAACTAAGTAACCCACGGAGACAGTCTACAAGGAGTACAAACTTGGTGAGGCACAAGCAAGAGCTACAAAGAACGCATCTAACAAGATCAAGTCGTCTGGCATTCAATCACACAAATCAACACCAATTTGGTTTCATTCTGAACGTTCGAATCGAATCCACTTTTGATTCGTGAATCACATTAACACGAACTTGATTTTGGGCCCTCTGAGCCCGTGTTGTGAGTGTGGTGCAGTTATTGTGAGCAGTACATCTCTATTTACATTCACAAGCTTGGTTATTGACGCGAATTCTTGGTTTTGCGTCATAACACAAAGTCGCTCAATAATAATCACAAGTTTTCAAGATGGCTACTCCTCCACCTACACCACCAACAACGGCACCTTCTCCTCCTGCTCCAATCATTCATGTTATGAATGTGAGTACGGATTTTAAGGAGAAAGACCGTTTTAGCACCAAGTTTGAAGTTTGGTCTAAGCGGATGAAGGCCTCTAAATACTGAGATCTTCTTGCCATCGTTGATGGCTCTCTCCGAACCACCGGACCTTCACCCGCCTCGACTCATGGACAAGGCAAGAGAGTGCTATGCACATGCTTATTTCGCCCGGACGAAGTCACTCTCCATCACACCGATGGTGCCCTCACCTCAGCAGAAGCTTGGAGGCAGATCACGGATATTTACCAATCCACCAACGTTATGACATTGGTCACGGTTCGCAATGAATTTTATTCTTTAAGAATGCAGCCTTCTGACAGTGTTGCTACTCATGTGAGCAAGTTTCGGTATCTGCGTGCTCAACTTGCTGCTTTGGGGACTCCATTAACAGAGTTCAAAGCTTCGGTCGACTCCCGCTAGGCCGACTTTTCAATCTTTTGTTTCTTCACAGAATGGCACTGTACGTGAAGCTCATCAAGTCGTGCTAATAAGACACCTTCAATTTCTATCTCCGAGATAGCTGGTGCTCTTTTACAAGAAGAGGCTTCTAGGTTCAATGCTGGCACCTCGAAACATGGTGGTGATAGGGTGATGTTTGTCACCAAAGGTCGACAACAATTCAACAAGTGCAGGAACCCAAATGCCAACCGCCGGCCTTCCACTCCTGGTACCACCTCCTCTGGGCCTTCTACATCCAATTCTTCCTCAACTCCTAGACGTAAGGGGACATGTAATTGGTGCAAAGCCCAAGGACACTGGGAGCAGGAATGCCGTAAGAAGAAGGCTAGTGAGCCCAAGCGGGACACCAAAACCGCTAACACAGTGGTTGTTACTAAAGCAAGGCATAATTCCAAGACCGACATTGCTTTAACAGTTTGTTTGGTTGCATCTAAGTATAAATCTTGGTGCTCACTCTGCGAGCCACGCTCTATGTCACGACCCAAACACATGTTTACGACATATTCGGCGGCTGATGTTCTTCATCGCTTTGTTCTCCTTGGCGATGACTCTGGCCTCTCAATAGCGGGCACTGGCTCAGTGACTTTCGAATTGGTTCTTCCCTTCTACTCACTGATGTGCTCAGCACATCAGTTTGCAAGGGGGTGAATATACAAACCCTCTTCGATTGGGGTCGGACCCTCTTGCACAAATGCAGCCTGTTCGAGCTTACGGCGTTATATTGAAAATAGCGGGAAATTCAAGTTCATATGGACGCGACATGCATACAACATAGTTTCAGCCCATTGTTCCATTAGGCGCCGCCGCCGCCCCCGCCACGCCTATCTCAACTTCCAAGCCATTGACTTCAATGTCCCGAACCACCGGGCGGCTCACTATACAACAAAAATGTGATCCCTCCTAAGTAGGACCTATACTTTCAACCTACCTACTCTAAATCGGAGGAATATGAGGTGGGCTCATGCGACTCATCCGCGCTGAGCCGACATCAATCCATAACCACGCAACATTGCGCAATCGTTCCATCTCCTCCTCGCCGAACGTCATTTTCTTCCAGGCTCGCCTTTCGCCTCCGTCACCCTTCGACTCCGTCCCCCTAGCAGATTGCTCCCAAACAGCATTCAAAGTCTGCTGTCCCACGTCTAAGAGCTCTCCAGTTGTTCTCATCATTCTTTTCGCAGTGAGGGGAACCACCTGAGCCTTTAAACCATCCTTCTCACTGATGCATACTTCCTTCGCCCAAAACTGGGAGGGGCCTCTCCGATGAGGCTCGAAAGTGAGCTCTTCTTTTGCGTCTGGCAGGACCTCGTGCCCATGGATGCGTTGCGGAATATAGCCTGCACACCTCAAGTCCGCCTCTATGGCGATACAGTGACGTCCACAAAGCAAGGCTGCTAAAATGGTCGTTCCGCTCCCAGAGCATGCATCAAGCACCCAGTCCCCTTCCTTCGAAAATGTTTTTATGAGCTTCATCATAAGGCCCAGCGGCCTTTGGTACGGGCATACCACCAGCTTGTCGTTAGATAGGTAAACCTGCTTTTTCACCACAGTGTCATATGCTATGACTGTCCTCCCATTGTTAAACATTCCATCCATGGCATTCGGCATCATCGTGGCCCTATCCTTGGAACTCCGTCCTTCGACACCACCCTCATCACGTACTCCACGGTTTCAAACCCTCCTTTGTCATTGCTCATGTTTGTCTTGTCCCATACAAATGATACCATACCTCCTCTCCGCACCACTTCCTTAGAGACTCTCACCGTATGCTTCCTCCACACCATGCATAACGATAATCCGAACTCCTCGCATGTAGTTTTCTCCGAAGCTCGAACATCAGACTCATACTTGTGATGTCCATCCTTTTGTCCATAGATCCTATATCAAAACCTCGGGGACATCCATGATCAACAGGCATAGTTTCGTCCTCTCAAATAACCCCGCATATCCGGGACATTCGTTTCTCGACTTGATCGAACACATTTATACATGTGGGGACATTGAATACGAAAAGCCCGGCTTCGGATCTTTGTCCATAAATCTCTTTGCTCATTTTCAAGCCCCTTCCAGCTTGTTCACTTGAAGATAAAATGTTGGAATGCAGTAATTTTGTGAGGTTGTCCACATCCTTGATTCTTTGCCAGTGAACACAAAAGGCATTAGAACCGAAGGTCCCACGTTGGCAGCGGGCGCCGGCCGCCGCCGCCACCCTTCTCCAGCCCCAAGGGAGTGGGGTTGAGAAGCGGTGACCGCCTACTCATGTGTGGGAAGTGGGAAGGGTAGGCGGGAGGCGCGCGGCGCCTCCCCGCCTACCCTTCCCACTCCCCACACACAATTGCATACCAAGCAGAGGGAAAAACACAGAACAACTGAGACAACCGTACCTTTCCTGCGAATTGAGTCTGAAACCGCGCAAGCATTTCGTCAGTAGAGTGATAAGGATATTCTAGCCGGACTTCCTCGAACGATGAGCATCCCAAGTGTTTGGCCATAGCAACTTGGATGATGTGGAATTTTTTTCGCAAGGTAATTTCGTCATCCATCCCTTTCAAATCTATAAGGCCGGCCAAAACCTTCTCCGTCGCGGATATGAGAATCCGCTGCCCACAATCACCCGCTGGAATACCTTGGAACGACTTCCAGGGCTTCGCCAACATGTCTTTCGGCTTTACATACGTTGCATCCACTTTCTTGACTCTTCAGCACCCTCGTTTCCCTTTTCCCTTCTTGTTTGTGCCTTCTTGTGTGCCTCTTACGCTCTGGCGGTCACCGACTTCCACTTTGAGAAGATCTTGTCTACATTCTCCCATACTTTGCCCTCCCTCCCTCGCTATGCATAAGATATGAGTCCTGTTGTCCACCTTGTTTTGTTTGTATACATCGTCACATGGGCCTCATCATCCTCAATAAGCCCGAACCTTGTATAAGTTGAATTTCCAAGTCATCACATCTCGAACCCCTCGCGAATCAACAATTCATCCTCAGTACCGACTTGCTCTATAAAA
Source organism: Anthoceros angustus (assembly GCA_010909165.1). Taxonomy (NCBI): domain Eukaryota; kingdom Viridiplantae; phylum Streptophyta; class Anthocerotopsida; order Anthocerotales; family Anthocerotaceae; genus Anthoceros; species Anthoceros angustus. Next base: position 71,344 of record MU008180.1, on the reverse strand, counting down.
GACATCTTCCGCTTGTCCGGCATAATATTGTGACTAGCCATAGGACTCTCATCTCATCTCACATGAGGCCACAGATACATGTGCCTCCACATATTAGGAAGCGTGGGAGATGTGGACTACGGACTTCAAGGGGTTAGAAATTAGGTAGGGTTTGTTTTTTTGTAGGAGTAAAGGATAAAATGAGGCTAAAAAAGGGGAAATAAGCACTTAGCATCCGACGGCACGGGAGTATACTCCGGACTGAGTGAGGAACGACCTCACGATGGTGCGACAAGGTAACGGATAAGTCCGACCCACCTGTGACCGTGCAGTGATAAGTACGCCTGACCAGGGCGACGCCACGCGGACGCTCCCCGAGTGGAGGACGGCATGCAGCTGGTCGATCAGAAGCCGTATTATAGGGTGTATTCACGCGCGCGCGCGCGCGCGCGCGCGCGCGCGCGCGCGCGCGCGCGAGGGGCCGCAGTGGCGCAGCAGAGGGGCCGAGTAAGCCATCTCGCGCTACAGGGGAAGAGGCGCCCGCCCGGCATTCCCGGGCGTGGTCGCAGGAGAAGGCTGGCCGCCGCACCGAGATACCGCGATCTCGCGCCCGCACCGCCTCGGGCGGTATCTCGTGGACACTGACGCCTGCCGCTCACCGCTGAGGTTGGAGCAACGCGCGAAGAAGGCGAACGCGCCAGCCTCCGACCGGGCTGCAAACCAAGGGAGGAGAAGGCGATGGCACCCAAAAGCTCGCGGAAGTTTGGGAGCCATGGAACCTTGTGGAGCGCAACATTGTGACCCGGCGCTATCCGGACTTTGCCCTCCCGCTTCGCTATGCATAAGATATGAGTCTGTTGTCCACCTTGTTTTGTTTGTATACATCGTCACGGGCCTCATCATCCTCAATAAGCCCCGTAACCTTGTATAAGTTGAATTTCCAAGTCATCGCTATCTCGAACCTTCGCTCAATCAACAATTCATCCTCGGTACCGACTTGCTCTATAAAAGACATCTTCCGCTTGTCCGACATAATATTGTGATGGCCATGAGGACTCTCATCTCCGCATGTGAGGCCACATACATGTGCCTCCACATATTAGGAAGCGTTCCTGTGGGAGATGTGGACTACGGACTTCCCGGGGTTAGAAATTAGGTAGGGTTTGTTTTTTTGTAGGAGTAAAGGACAAATGAGGCTAAAAGGGGAAATAAGCACCTGCTAGCACTGGACGGCACCGGAGTATACTCCGGACCGGAGTGAGGAACGACTCAGACCTACGATGGCGGCGCATAAGGTAACGGGATAAGTCCGACCCACTCCGTGACCGTGCGTGATAAGTACGCCAGTGAAAGTAACTTAGAAGTTGGGCCGTGACTCAGGCGACGCCACGTGACGACCCCGAGTGGAGGACGGCATGCAGCGGGTCAGACCGAACCTTGCCGAGGCCGTTATAGCAGTATTCACGCGCGCGCGCGCGCGAGGGGCCGCAGCACGCGCGCGTAAGGCCGCAGTACGCGTGAGTGCCATGCGCACGCATGGACAGGAAGAGGCGCCCGCCGCCGGCACTCCCGGGCGTGGTCGCAGGAGAAGGTCTGCCGCCGCACCGAGACACGCGATCTCGCGCCCGCAACCCGCTCGGGCGGTACACTGACGCTCGCCGCTCACCGCTGAGGTCGGAGCAACGCGCGAAGAAGGCGCAACGCGCCAGCCTCCGCAAACCAAGGAGGAGAAGGCGATGGCACCCAAAAGCTCGCGGAAGTTTGGGAGCCATGGAACCTTGTGGAGCGCAACATTGTGACCCGGCGCTATCCGGACTTTGGGCCCCGGCCCAGGAAGCGGAGAATTGGTGCAGGAGTGGCATTTGGATGTGTTCCATGGTCCGACATTTGACAGTCACCGTCCGGGAGTTCGCCCGAAGATGTCAAGGGCGGTCAATAAGAGGTGCGGTCCAAGAACCTCCGGAGGACCCAAGGCGATGGACCTTGAGGTCCCGAGGCGGCCTACAACCGCCCCAAGGAGGAAGAGGGGTGGTGCCGAGCCCCTCAAGGCGGGGAAGATAGGGCCAGCCATGAACAGCTAAGGCTCGACGCAACGGACCACCAACGGTTGGCTGATATCCGACCTGTTGGACAGTCGAGTAAGGGCGGTGGCCCGGATCATTGTCCACTGGAACCTACTCACCAAGGTGGATCACCTTGGTGATAATCTGTTGGTATTCCTGCACGCGCTGCAGCGGGGGAAGAGGGCGGACTGGGGAAGGATTATCTTCGCCCGGTTTAGCCAGGAGGCTCGCAAGCTCAGGACCGAGAAGCCTTCGCCATCTGGGCTGTCCCCATACCTGATCCATGTATGGGGGCATTTCGAGCTCCTCAAGGAAGGAGAGCTTGAGCGAGCGCTCCGGAAAGGACTGGAGGCCCTGCCGGAAGTGGAGCGGGCAAGGGCGCCGAGGGAGGAGGCCCGAAAACCAAACGGACTGGAGGAGGACGATCGAGGATTCCTGACTCCATACGTCTGAACGGACCCCTCACCACCTGTGGAAGTATGGGAAGAAATTCCCCGCCTCCTCCTTCCGTGCCCCAACCAGTACCACAGAAGCTGCCCCGACCCCAGCAGCCCGCCACCGCCATCACTCCTACCGAGGAGCCCGACCAGAGAGAGCCAAGAGACGCAAGACCACCCATAACGCTGCACCCCTGGGCCGTGCCAAGACTTCCCCGCCGACGGAGTGGCAAGAAGTGAGGAAGCAGAAGGAGGGCAAAGGGACGCCTGGAGTGGAGGACACCGCAGCAGCCGATCCAGAGCCGGCCCCGCCGCCGATGAAGGGGCAAAGGGCGTGCTCCCGACTCCATCACCTCCGCCGAGCCCCGTGGAGGAAAAGGGCGAGAAGGAGCTCGCGCGGGGCCAAGGAGGGGAAGCTCCTCAAGACTCGTGACCTAAGGGTCCCGATTGTCCGAGAACCCACCGACTGTGAGAGAGCCAAGAGACGCAAGACCACGCCACCAACGCTGCACCCCTGGCCAAGATTCTTCCCCGCCGACGAGTGGCAAGAAGCGAGGAAGCAGAAGGAGGCGGAGGAAGCCGTGAGGAGGACACCGCACCAGATCCAGAGCCGCCGCCGATGAAGGGGCAAAGGGCGTGCTCCCGACTCCATCACCTCCGCCGAGCCCTGTGGAGAAAGAGGGCGAGAAGGAGCTCGCGCCAAAAGGGCCAAGGAGGGGAAGCTCCACACCACTCGTGACCTAAGGGTCCCGATTGTCCGAGAACCCCCGACTTGCTCCGATCAGGTATGGAGGTCCTTGACGGACCGTGAGATGCCCGCCCACTACGGACTTTTAGGGTCTCACTGAGGCAGCCGGAAGAAACACGGCCAGTGCTTGCTACCGCCATGGACGGAATGCCTGGGACTCCGTGGGACCGCAGAGAAACCTGTGAAGTGGAGGCCACCGGGGATGGTGAGCCAGCTGAAAGCGAGCCCAGGCAGTGAAGGAGGCGGAAACCTCGCCGGATTGAGGAAGGAAACGGCGAGAGGAAGTCGGTCCATTCATGAGGACCGACTAAATTCCTTCACCGGAGGAACAAAGCGGCCTGGGGAGGCCCAAGCGCCGAGGACCTCGCATGGAAGGAGGCGAGAGGAAGCAGAAGGAGGCAAGAGGCCCGAGCAAGCGTAAAGCTCGGACCCGCGGAGGCGACGACCAGAGCCAAGCCGAGAAGCCTGTGAAGGTGGCCAAGGAAGGCCTCGGCAGGCCGATCGCGATCACTACCGGCGTGATCGAACCGTGGAGGGGAGGCCGAGAGAGCCGCGCCAACTCAAGGCCGAGCAGCAAGTGAGCAAGCACGGCCGAGCCGTGAGGAGGCATCGGAGGCCAGCACCCGGGAGATTGGGGACCTGTGGTGCACAGGAGGTAGAAGGGCGGGCGGCAGGAGCCGGAGGATGAAGGACACCTTGGAGTTGCAACCCAAGATGCATCGGAAAGCAGGGGTTCTCAACGAGAGAATCCAAGACTTCGAGCGAGAGGTAGAACGCCCAGCCCGCTTGAAGACGGAGGAGAATAGGCGACGGCAAGGAGTTCGACGCCGCAAGGTTGCGCAGGATGGAGGAAGCCGTGAGTGACGGGATACCGCCCGCCTGGAGAAGGAAGTGGCGACCGGAAAGAATAGACGAGGGAAGAAAGCACGGAGGAGGCAACAGCTTGCTCGTCCGGCCAGGTGAAGAAGGAGCTCACCCATGGCCCGCAAATCGGCGAGGAACAACGACGGAGGAGGAGAACGCCGAGCCAAGGTTGCAAGAGGTAATCTGAGGCAGCCTTGACGGCCTCAAGGGAGTCCGCCCGCCTACATACCGTAAGCTTGGCCACGGAGACGGGCTGCCAGGCCGCCTGCCGAGCACCTCGAGGAGGGAGTACGGTGCCCGGCTCATGTAGAGGAGGCGATTCAGAAGTCGATTCCGACTTCGCCTTACCACGCAGAGCTCCTCAAGGCTCGAGGTCCCGCGCCACCCCAGGTGAGGAGGACTCAAAGGATGGAAGGAGGAGCGAGAGAGGACGGACCCGGGACAAGACAGCTGGAGTCCTAGGAGCGCTGTTTGATGACGGCAGCAGCGCGAGGGAGAGCAGCGGGAGGAGCCGGGAGGAGGAAGGGTCGCTACACCGGAGGTAAGCACTGCACCTCGCATGGAAGGAAGAGGGAGGATCTTGGAGAGGAAGGGAAAGGTGCAACCGGGCATTCGGGAACCAAGGGAGGGCTCAGATGAACCCGTGACCAGCCCGTGAGGAGGCATGCCCAGAGTCGAGGTCCTGACTTTGTCCGGACTGAGGAAAGGCCGATCCCGAGGTCCGCCTCAAGGAAGTCCGACTTAGGATCCGTGACTTAGTGACGATCCGGACCCCGAGGTCCGACTGAGGAAAGGCCGGATCCCGAGGTCCGGACCCCAGAAGACCTGACCTAGAGGTCCTGGACCGAGTCGAGACAGGGTCCCGAGGTCCAAACTCGGGAGTGGGGAGAGCCACCACCACCCAAGCAGATCCACTTGAGGGCCCATCGCGCAGGGCCCGCCAGAGAGAAGAGGGAGGACGAGGAAGACTTAGTGGTGATCGCTTGTCGCCGCCACGTGGCGCATGCACTGAAGAGGAAGGGTCTCCGCGATCATCCGATTGCGCCTGCAATGGCTGTGGCTCGCTTACCGCCGTGCCAAGAAGGAATCAGGGGCTATCCCACCCCACCACCACGGGCGATAGAATAGGGAGGTAGTAGGCGGTTAGGCACAATGGCCCTCACCGTAATAGAGGTGTAATAAAGGCGCCGACCTTCGCGTAGTATAAGAGGGCTAAGGCCGCTCAATAAATCATCTTCTTGGTGTTGATGCTGCTCTGCACCTTTGTGTGTCTTCTGCTAACGTGAGTCCCGAGTCACCGAAAGGTGCACGGCACCCGGGAGATTGACTGTGGTCCCGTGACGACCTAACGTGTTGTGGTGTGCAGGAAGGGTGATCGTGACCCGTCGAGCCGCGACCCAAAGACCGAACGGATCGAACGTGAGCCGGAGGAACTCCGGAGGGCGGCAGAGCCCGGACGAGAGGCCCGCGAACGACGGAGGAGGTCCGGCCGTAACCCGCGCCTTTTCCCTAAGACCGATGAGTGTAGCGTGAGTGGAGAGAGGAAAGGACGAAGTGTGAGTGACGAATGTGAACGATACGGACGCGAACGGTCCCTAAACGCTTGGCCATACCGGCCCAGACGGTGAACGCTAAGTAGTAGAGTAGGCGATGTGCGAAAACGGGCGCAGTGAGGTAAGAATCACCAAACGCTGCAAACGGAGCCTATCATTCCTTGGGAACGGACTTCTTCCTACAACGACACGGATTGTGCGCTACTTGGCCATCACGAAAGTCGCGCCTAACAGAGATCTCGCTAAATGCCTATGGTCGCATATGTGTGGTTCCCACCAGACACCCATGACATATGTCTTTGCCCAATTTCTTCACCCAGAGTGGCGAGATCAGCATCCGTCGGATCTATCATGCATGCAGGGTAAAACCCCTCTTCAATTCGCCTTCGAGATCACCTGCCAAATAGTTTGTCCATGCTTCGCCCACCCTTCTTATTTGAGCCGTGTGTGCGACGCAGACGAAATTCTCCAATTCACGAGAACTGCCTGCACCACCTTCTGGCGTAAGTAGATTCCCGCGTGCCGGGCCGGGTCCTCGCCCGATAGCGCCTTTCCGCCTCCTCGTCCGCGACATGAACGTCCGGATTTCAAGAGCACCTCCATCGCCAAGGCGCCTTCCGCCTCTTCCTCCTCTTCCCCGTCTCTGTTTCACCACCGTCTCGAATGACCCCACCGATCCGTGGACTCGACTCCTCAAGACAATCGCTGCCGGAGGGCGCCGGCCGGCGCCCGCCCTCATCCTCGCCACAGCCGTAGGGGCAGCCTCACCGCTTGGCTGGCGGCCTACGCCCCCAACCCAATCGATGCATTCGGAATCGACAAACCAGCGGATTCTGACCGTGTCCCGGCACCTCTCGCTGGAGGGCGCCGGCCGGCGCCTCCCGATGCGGATCATACCGGCCGTGGGACCTCCATGGACCGCCTGCATATCGTAGTCAAACAATATGTCCGTGATCTTGCTCTCCTGCATCGGACTCTTCCAACTCATCATCCGAATGACCAAGAACATCCGGAATCGCCCATCATCCTCATCTTCGACCCAATTCACTCCCTTCATGGCCGGGTGGGTCATCCTCAACATCTTGGTCGTGAGCAAAGGTCTGCCTTACGGTCATAACCCTCCGTGCTCCAAAGATGCATCGTGGTGATCTCCGCACACGTAATCTAATGAAAGCTCTTCCTACTTGGGCAGCCCGGGAAATGTAATGTAAGATTAGAAAACAAAAGTTATGCGTGAACATTGCTCGATGAAGATAAACACCGCATTAAAGTCCGAATCCTTACCGCCCGCTCGTCGCAATCTCAAACACTTGAACCAAAGATGGCTCACATTTTTATAACAAGACCATTGAAGCTCACGTGAACATCTTATACATGTCCACCTCCTGGCAATGTATCGAACTCGCTCGGCCTCACACACACGATGTGGCCTTGAGCTCTCCTCTTGACATATCCAAGGTTGCCCAAATAACCCACTGGCCTGCTCTTTGATTCGGCATGGCATGCTTATACCCCATAACCCATTTGTATAGCGGGGCCCATGGTGCCATCGTTTTCCGATTCTTCCTCCCGCACCAAAGATCCAATCCTTCTCCTAACCTCAATTGGTCAAGCGCAAATACGCTTGATGTGCATTGTATCTTCATAGTAAGGAGATTGGATAGGAGCAGCATGACTTCTTCGCCGAACCGCTCACCTCCGCCATCTCCTCTTGTCGTGCTTGCCTTCCTGCACGTGGGCTCAGAGCGCGCGCGTGCCGCCGCCATGACCGACCACCGGACCTCCGATTGGGGCGGCGCAACCGCAGAGCGGAATTGGGAGCGGCAATCGCTGGTCGACTCGGCTCCTCCCGGCTTGAGCTGCCGCTTTCCTCGCTTCCTTGGTTTGCACAGCGGATCGATCGTGCCATCGCTCACCGCCTTTCTTGCTTCGCCTTCCCATCGCCATTGCCACAAACCACAATACATACCGATCCAAGGCGTAAATGGAATAGCGTGAAGGTGGATAATCGCGAACCTCTTCTGCGTAACCCGCTCACCTCCGCCATCTCCTCTTGTCGTGCTTCCCGCACGTGTGGCTCACAGAGCGCCCGCCGCCATGACCGACCACCGGACCTCCGATTTTGGGCGGCGCAACCGCAGAGCGGAATTGGGAGCGGCAATCCTGCCGTGGTCCTCGGCTCCTCCCGAGCTGCCGCTCGCTTCCTTTCTTGGTTTCGCAGGCGGATCGCATCGTGCCATCGCTCACCGCCTTTCTTGCTTCGCCTTCCCATCGCCATTGCCTCCTCTGCCAGAAACCACAATACACAGCTGAGGTCAATCAACAGAGGCAGAAATGGAATAGCGTGAAGGTGGATAATCGCGAACCTCTTCTTCGCGTGCAAAGGATGAAGGAAAGCGCCTTCGGAATTCACTGCCGGATGTGGGGAGGAAGCGCAACAGCGAAAACACGCTCCAACCAGGCGGATAGGACGTAAACTCATGAACGGTGAACGGCGTTCGATCTCGGATCAATATGTACACCTTGACTCGAATAGTTTAGGGTTTCCCATGTGCGTATTGTACCATTAATCCGTGTACTTAGGGCACAATCAAGCCACGTGTCTAACGGTTTGTATTAGTATGCCATGTGATATCCTTTAGATTTGGCGGCCGTGAGGCGGCGAATGCATTCAATGGGCGGCCGTACCATCGCCTTGCCGCCCGGTGCATAAGTAGGCGACCTCGATTAACCTCTCCCTTGAACTACGCGTGAGGGACGGAGGATGAAGTGGAGAAGCGACCGCCACCGCGGCTTTCCGAGTCCCTCACCGGCGGAATGGAGCATGCATACATACTCCGACGATGAAGTAGGTGTTGAGACTTTGCAAAGTCCACGCCTCTCCGCTTTTGTTTTCACTTCGGTGACCTCCTTTCCCCCGCTGCGAAGAAGGCGAAGACCAATCTCGGTATCTCCGAGTTCGACGCGGGACGATATGTATGAGGACATGTTGAACAACGGCGGACCAGCCCATGCCCGAGTGAACCAATGGGGAGTTTTCTCGACGACCTCTTGTGCTCTCAACATTGACTCAGCCGTCGCATTGACGGTAAGAGGCCAAGGGAATGGCATTCCTAAATGAATGTTTGATTGTTTGGGCGTTTGTGTCACGAGTGGATGCCCGCGAATGTGCGACACCACCATTGACCCATGTCGTCGGCCACCACCATCACCGCTCTTCCACGACCGTTTTCCGCATACCTCGCAATCTTAATTTGTACGCCATGGAAGGAAGCCCTTCGCACGCAAAAAGAAGCGGAAGACAAGAGGAGCGGATGTCATCCGCCAGGTCTCCTTTGCTAGACGCGATTGTTCAATGCAAATGATGGAGTCATATCACGCCCACGGAGACCGGGATATGCTATAGAAGAAGAGCATGACACCTCCCATATTCCTTGTGCGAGAAGCTTGGCTAACGCTCGTTTCATGCGAAACCCGAGTAAACGCTGCGCCTAGAAGCATTGCGGATTCGGTTTGTCCCGACGCCGGAGGTCGTGTGCCATTGAGGAAAAGTGATGGGGCGCTTATCGCGAGTTTGAAACCATGTTGCAATGACATGTGTCTGCACAGTTAACGAAGGAAAAATTTCGAGCAACGTTATCGCTTCCTCCGCATGGGAAGGCAAGAACGGAGACATTTCGAAACCACGATGCATGTCCAACGAGGTAATGCGCGTAAAGCGTGGTTGTTCCTCATGTCATGGGCACAGCGATCAAGTGTTGTTTACGGGCATTTAGAAGAGTTTATTGCATTGGTCACAAAAGGTATGAGGAACTAA